>CM077644.1:232302461-232902461 GCA_039707465.1 Rhabdophis nuchalis | reverse complement strand
TTGCTAAGCAAGAGCGTTGTTAAATGAGTTTCACCACATTTTAAAAGGTGGCCACTCCCACCCTGTCACATGACTGCCAAGCCACGCCCACAAAATAGGCCACACCTACAGAGTAGGTTCTAAAAAATTTGAAACCCACCACTGGTATGTATGTATATAGAGAGAGAGATGGGGGGGGGAGGGAGAGGGAGAGAGGGAGGGAAGTTTTTTTTGTAAAAAAGCAAAAGATATTGTTATCTATACCTTCCCAAAGTGAAAATGAAGTTGATGACTCAACAAGAGGTTAAACATTACAAAATTATAAAACATAGTAAACCTGTACAGTCAGAGAGAAAATGGATCCCGTTGGGCTTATCAAATGTTTGTTAAAATGCATTATTAAAATAAAATACATCTGAAGAAAGAGTTCTCTAAAGCAAATCTCTCTAGGTGAAAAGTTCTGTAATCACCATTAGACGGGAACTCAGATAAAATTAAAAAGGCTACAACACACACTGGAGTAATTTACACAACTAGTTATGGTTAACTTACCCATCATTTGTTAAAACTCAGTTTTCTGGATTTGCACCACACAGGCGGTCCTCTACTTACGACCTCAGTTGAGCCCAAAGTTTCTGTTGCTAAATGAGACATAGGTGAAGTGAATTTTGCCCCATAGTATTGCCTCTCCTGCCACCGTTGTTAAGTGAATCTGGCTCCCCCCCTTGACTTTGCTTGTCAGAACGTTGCACAAGGTGATCATAGAACCTGGGACACTGCAATTGTCATAAATATGAGTCAGGTGCCAAGCGTTTGAATTAGGTCACATGACCTTGGGATGCTGCAATGTAAAAAAAATGGTCACAAGTACCTTTCTTCAGTGCTGTGGTCATTTTGAACAGTCGCTAAACAAGTCATCGTAAGTCAAGGATTCAGTGTGTACTGAAATATAAACTAACCATTCAATTTTTATAAAACCATGCTAGATGAAAATGTGTCTTTCTTGTTTGTGGTCAATCTTTTTTGGTGTGTGTGTGGTTAAGGATAGATCTATCTACAACAGGGGTGTCAAACTCAAAGCCAGGGGGCTGGATCCAGCCCTTGGGTGCTTAGATCTGGCCCATGGGGACGCCCTGAAAAGAGCCAAGGACCAGCCTGCCAGCCAAAACTAAACTAGGGAGAGCTGTATGCAGCCCTCCGAAGCCCCATTTTCCCTGGCAGAGGGCTCCAGGAGGCCGTTGCAGCCGAAAATGTAGCTTGTGAGGGCCACTCGTATCTCTCTCAAGCTCCATTTTTGCTGGCAGGAAATTTCTCCTCAGAACTGAGGAGAAACTGAAGTTGCTTCTCTCCTTAATTAGTTTCCACCCATTGCTTCTTCTGCCCTCAGGTGCTTTGGAGAATAGCTTGATTCCCTCTTCTTTGTGGCAGCCTCTGAGATATTGGAAGACTGCTATCATGTCTCCCCTAGTCCTTCTTTTCATCAAACTAGACATACCCAGTTCCTCTAACTGTTCTTCATATGTTTTAGTCTCCAGTCCCCTAATCCTCTTTGTTGCTCTTCTCTGCACTCTTTCCAGAGTCTCCACGTCTTTTCTACATCGTGGTGACCAAAACTGGATGTTGTATTCCAAGTGTGGCCTTACCAAGGCCTTATATAAAGTGGTATTAACACTTCACGTGATCTTGATTCTATCCCTCTGTTTATGCAGCCTAGAACTGTGTTGGCTTTTTTGGCAGCTGCTGCACATGGCTGGCTCCTATTTAAATGGTTGTCCACTAGGCCTCCAAGATCCCTCTCACAATTGCTACTATTGAGTAGTACCACCTATATTGTACCTGTGCACTTTGTTTTTCTTGCCTAAATGTAGAACCTTACTTAAGAACCTTACTAAAGGTAACTCTCTTAACCCAGTGCTACATATTAACAATTATATTCTTCTTCTTTTTTAACATTTTACAGAATTATTAAAAACATTTACTCCATTGGTAGAAAGGCTCGGATTTGATGAAAATTTTGTGGACATCACTGAATTGGTCGAAAAGAGACTGGTAGAGTGGGAAAAAGGAACCGAACTTCCTAACATCTCTGTTTCTGGTCATGTATATAATAATCAGAGTAAGTACTGTTTTGTTTGGAAGCTAGACCTCAAACAAATAAGAGGAAGTACTTTTTCACCCAGAGGATCACTGGTCTATGGAACTCCCTGGCAGAAGAAGTGGTGACAGCTGTCAGCCTCAACACCTTTAAGAAAGGATTAGACAAGTTCATGGAGAACAAGGGTATCCATGGGTATCATTATGGATGCCTAAGGACACCCTCTGGGTTGGAGAGATAGGCAGGATATTTCTCAATGCCATTTGCAGGGAATCATAAGCAGGTGAAGACATCTGCTTGGGAAGACCCTGAAGCAAATGGTGAGCCACTGTGTGAGACAGAATGCTGGACCAGATGGGCTGTGGCCTGTTCCAGCAAGGCTGTTCTTATGTTTTTTAACCGCAATGTCATATTTGCACATCAGAGCCCATCATAACGCTGCATTGATAACACAAAGCACATTTCCAGCATAGAATGACATTCAAGCTTGACATAAAGAATACAGGTAGTCCTCGACTTAGCAACAGTTCATTTAGTGACCGTTCAAAGTTACAACGGCACTGAAAAAAAAGTGACTTATGATCTTACTATTTTTCACAGCTACACCATTTGCAGCATTCCCCGTGATCCTGTGATCAAAATTCAGATGCTGGGCAACTGGTTCATATTTATGACCGTTGCTGAATCCCAAAAATCACGTGATCTCCTTTTGCGACCTTTTGGCAAAGTCAAGGGGGAATTCACTTAACAACTGGGTTATTAACAGTGATTCACTTACCAATTGATGCAAGAAAGGTCATATAATGGGGCAAAACTCACTTCACGAAATGTCTCACTGAAGAACAGAAATGTTGGGCTCAACTGCAATTGTAAGTTGAGGATTACCTGTATACAGCAGGGGTCTCCAACCTTTGCAACTTTAAGTCTGAAGGACTTCAGCTGCTAGACTTCTCCAGCCAGCTTTGCTGGCTGGAGAATTCTGGGAGCTGAAGTCCTTCAGACTTAAAGTTGCAAAGGTTGGAGACCCCTGCTGTATACAGATAGTGCTTGACTTACAACCACTCATTTACCAACCATTCAAAGTTACAGTGACGCTGAAAAAAATAGCAATAGTACTTAGACTTAGATACCACTTCGTAGTGCTTTTACAGCATTCTCTAAGCGATTTTTACAGAGTGAGCCTCTTGCCCCCCAACAATCTGGGTCCTCATTTTACCCACCTCAGAAGGATGGAAGGCTGAGTCAACCTTGAGCCTGGTGAGATTTGAACTGCCGAACTGCAGCTAGCAGTCAGCTGAAGTAGCCTGCAGTACTGCACTCTAACCACTGCGCCCCCAGGTTCTTGATGGCTCCTTGCACTTATGACCACTGCAGCATCACCACCATAGTCATGTGATGTTTCCTGCCTGAGTGGGGAGGACTAGAAGACCTCCAAGATCCCTTCCAACTCTGTTATTCTATGATTCTATGAAACTTTGGGCCCTTGGCAACCAGCATATATTTATAACAATTGCAGCTTCCTTACGGTCAGGCGATCACCATTTTCAACCTTCCCCGCTGACTTCCATCAAGGAAAGTCAATGAGGGAAGCTGGATTTACCGTACTTTTGGGACTATAAGACGCACTGTTTCCCCCCTGGAAGAGGGTGGAGATGTTTGTGAGTCTTATACACTGAATACAACCATTTTTGGCTTCCCAAAACCCCGCCCCATGTGTCCATTTTTGGCAAAAACAGGGCATGCAGAGGGTTTGGAAGACCTGCAGAGTGCTCGTGGGGGCTGGAGAGAGCAAAAATAGCACTCCTGAGGAGTTTGGGAGGCAAAGGCCTGCACAGAAGGCTTGGGAGGCCTGCAGAGTGCTGCTGGGGCTGAAGAGAGCAAAAACTGGATGCGGTGAGGCCAAAACCCTCCCGTTTTTCCCCCTTGTTTTTCTCTTTGAAATCTCGGTGTGTCTTATACCCCGATGCGTCTTATAGTCCAGAAAATACGGTACTTAACAACTGTACTGTTTACTTAATAATTGGGGGTGTAAGTGGAGGGCAAATATTTTGCAACCGACTCATGCAATAATACAATAGCAGAGTTGGAAGGGACCTTGGAGGTCTTCTAGTCCAACCCCCTGCCTAGGCAGGAAACCCTATACCCATTTCAGACAAATGGCTATCCAACATCTTCTTAAAGACTTCCAGTGTTGGGGCATTCACAACTTCTGGAGGTAAGCTGTTCCACTGATTAATTGTTCTAACTGTCAGGAAATTTCTCCTCAGTTCTAAGTTGCTTCTCTCCTTGATTAGTTTCCACCCATTGCTTGTTGTTCTGCCCTACATATTTATGACCCTCATTTCAGCCCTGAACTACAAGTATTCTCTTTTATTGGTAAGGATAAATCTGCCAAGTGATCCCTTGAGATTTTTTTCTCCTCCTTCACTCCTTTCCTTCACAGCTGTTGATTTACGTGACCCGATGCATGGAAGACTAGCTGTGGGATCTCAGATTGCACAGGAGATGAGAGATGCCATGTGCAGCAGGCTGGAGCTCACGGGCTGCGCCGGAGTGGCCACCAATAAAGTCCTCGCCAAGCTGGTCTCTGGGACCTTTAAACCAAACCAGCAGACAGTTCTTCTGCCGGAGAACCGGCAAAATCTGATGGCCAGCCTCGACCACATAAGGAAAATACCAGGTGAGCTGATATTTGAGTTTTGAAGGTAAGTGTCAACTCGGAAAGCATTCCTGGCCTGCTCTCGAGTTGCCATAGGCGAGGGGGATGGGAATAAGCAGAATTCAAAGTAAATCCATAAAAGGGGTCTTTATCGGGACAAGGAGTTTGCTTCCTGATCTCAAGAAGCTCCGGGCAGAACAGCAGGAGGCTGTTGCAGCCGAAAAGGGAGCTTGGGAGCCCATTTTTGCTGGCTGAGCACTGGGGCCACCACCGGCAACCCTGGCAAAAGTGACGTCGAGCTGGCCACGCCCCCCCCCCCAAGGTCAAACACAACGCAAATGCGGCCCTCAATGAAATTGAGATTGCCTCCCCTGTTTTAGATGAAATTAAAATAAGAGCATTTAATGAGTACTGGGCTTTAATATGCACATTTTAAGATATTATATGGATTGGTGTGATTTCGAAAAAGTTAGATAGAGGTGATTGTATTGTTAATATCCTCGTGCTAAAAGAACGTTGAGGACACTTTTCGTTACAATACAATACAATACCAATACCAATACCAGAGTTGGAAGGGACCTTGGAGGTCTTCTAGTCCAGGAAACCCTATACCGTTTCAGACAAATGGCTATCAAACATCTTCTTAAAAACTTCCAATGTTGGAGCATTCACAACTTCTGGAGGCAAGCTGTTCCACTGATTAATTATTTTCACTGTCAGGAAATTTCTCCTCAGTTCTAAGTTGCTTCTCTCCTTGATTAGTTTCCACCCATTGCTTCTTGTTCTTCCCTCAGGTGCTTTGGAGAATAGTTTGTTTGATGTATTTTGTGTGATGTATTTTGTTAACTTGTTTTGTAACTCTTTTCCCCCCATTTTGAGGTTGTTAAAGTGAGGACCCAGATTGTTGGGGGGCAATAGGCTGGTTTTGTAAACTGCTTTTAGAGCGTGCATGGGAGGGAGGTGCGGGGGCTCGCGTGCTGTAGCAAACTATTTTTCTTGTGCAGGGATTGGCTTTAAAACAGCAAAGCGCCTCGTAAACCTTGGGCTCTGCACTGTGCAAGATCTCCAAGACTGTTCAGCTGAGATTCTGGAAAAAGAACTGGGCATTCAGGCTGCACATCTCATCCAGAAGCTCAGTTGGGGAGAAGACCATTCTCCGGTCGTCCCATCAGGAGCTCCTCAGGTAGAACCGAAAACAGTAGCTAAATATAAGAATTGCCCTAACCGTTATGTCTGAGAATTCTAGGCAAACTGGGGTTTTCCAGATGTGAAGGCTTCTTGATTTGTCACTCGGCAAAGACCAGGGTTGTATAATTCAGACATCAGAGAATTGGGGGTCCCAATCCCTCTGGAGAGCTATCTTGAGTTACTTATGTCCCTTATAATCAAATGAACAGTTTCATCTCTCAGGAAGAGATCCTACATGCCCATGAATTGGACTAAACAATTGTGAGTTGTTTAGTATGGGTTTAGTGGTTGCATGAACAAAACTGTTGTAGGTTAATAAGCCATAGTTTATAACAATGCATAGGAGAGCATAAGTATTTTTAAAAATTGAAAATTCCATTGATGTTTTTAATGACTGGCCAGTGTGCCTTGATCTAGGACTTAGTATGCTGGGAATGAAGTTATGGTTCATTCAATAAACCATAATTAAACCACAGATTAGCATAATAAAAGATCTTTTTTTAAAAAAAAATACATAGATCCTTCCCCTACACCACCTCCTTGTTAGAACAGTGATTATCTTATTTTATTTTAATAAGAACAGAGGATTAATCAGAAATATATATTTGATGAATCCAATTCACTGTTTGAAATACTGTTATAATGTTATGGCATGATCCCCTGAATTCTTGAAAAGAAAATTTTGGAGGCAGAAAAATCAACTCTTAATTTACAAATACATGAATGTCTGTTCTTTATGTGGTTTCAAATAATGAATTATTATAATCATTGTTTTATTTTTAAACACGATACTGCAGTCTCTCAGTGATGAGGACTCCTTTAAAAAGTGCTCTTCTGAAACAGGGGTTAAGAAGAAAATTGAAGAATTGCTCACTAATCTTCTGGAGAGGTAATTTTAACTTAAACAGTTCTGCAATATTTGGGGTTTGAGCAAGATTCTGAAACTGGGAGCTACATTGTGTATGAGTGAATATATAAAATGGGTGGAGCAATGGCACAATGAGATCACAAGTAATTATTCAGCCCCTTTTTTAGTTATTTGCATATTAAACACTCCAGATTTACACTTTTCTCACCAGAGTGGTTCCTTCTGGTGGGGTAGCAATCCTTTGTTAAAATATTCATGATTGGGAGAGACATGGGAATAAGGTCAGCCAATGAATAGGCATAGCAACTAATGGGAGCTTAAGCGTGTCTGAGTCTGTGCAAAGAATTAAAACAGAAACTTAAGTAGTCTGCTGCTCTGAGAAGTAAACTAGCAGTCTTTCTTGGCTTGTCTGCTGAAATGAAACTCACTGCTTGTGTTTGCCTGTAACTCTCCTGCCTTGTGTTTACGTGGAAGAACCACCTATGGGTATTGTACATTTATTCATCTATTCTTATGTATATAAAGAAGTTAATGAATCTTGCTGCATCAGTTATCTGTGTATGCTTCTGGATTTGAATTTATGCAGCAAACTCTGACATCCTTGATCTCAGTTGGCCTGGCAGGAACATGAGAAAGGATCACCTGCAAATCCTCAAAACAATGTAAACTTCAGTTCTTGTGGGGGGGAGAGGGGTTTGTCTCCATATTTCTTGAGCTACGGCACAGACTACAATGGAAGGGAATTAGGCCCGGCATGTACCAGTTCAAGCCAGAATTAAGCAATAGCACTTAGACTTGTATACCGCTTCACAGTGCTTTTACAGCCCTCTCTAAGCGGTTTACAAAGTCAGCATCTTGCCCCCAACAATCTGGGTCCCCATTTCACCGAACCTGGAAAGGATGGAAGGCTGAGTCAACCTTGAGCTAGTCAGGATCGAAGGAATCAAATGCCTGGCAATGTGAACAGGGTTAGCCTGTAATACTGCATTCTAACCACCATGGCTCATTCACCACTCCACAATCTAATGATCTTTCTTACTGCTTCCTTTTGTTCTACAAATTGCTCATTTAGGAGGTTATACTTGTTGGTGAATTGCAAATTTGCATTAATGCTTGACATAGATTACCTTTCTAGATGGGGAGGGAATCCGACTGAAATGTAGAAACGGTGGACACGTCGATTGTTGATGGTTCCATATTTTCAACAGGTTGTACAAAGATGGCAGAAAGCCCCATACCATCAGATTAACCATCCGTCAGTATTCTGCTACCAATAAATGGTTCAATCGAGAGAGCCGTCAATGTCCAGTTCCATCTCACTTGGTCAAGAGGATTGGTTCAGGTAATTGTGTCTCGTGGGCCTTATTTTTCTCTTTTGACTTGATGTCTAAGAGAGTTTAGGAATATATGGGGTTTTTTTCCCCACTCACTCTCTCTCATTCACATAACATGCGGCACTAGACTGATTATATCAACTTTTCTAACTGGTCCCCTTCAAATTTCTTAGGATTGCAACTCCCAACATTGCTAAGATTCTACTGCCTTGGAATTCTGGGAGTTGTAGTTCCATCCTATCTAGTGGGTTGTAGATTGACCATTGAACAAGTCTCCATTTGAAGCAGATCTCCATGTTACTCATTTGTGCATCACCCCAGACCTTCAGCTGGTGCTCCAAGGAAGGGTGAGATCCTACTTTGGGAAGTCCATTCCCTTATTTTATGAAGCCTTGTCCCAAATCCTCATTATTGTCCTTGCCTCTGTCTATCAGCTTTTTTTCTTCTCAAGTTCACTGTCTCTTTGTCCATGGACATCCTTCAAGGTCTTCTCCATCTTTTCAATTCCAGCTGACACTTTCCTTCATGGAAACTAGATCAGCTGCTTGCTTGCTAGGGAATGTCATTTATTATATAGCTCCTTAAGCTTGGAGAACAAGAATTCAGTTTGTCAGGTGTCACAAGTTCCCAGTCCTTTGGAGCTTGGAAATAATCACTACTCAAAGGCATTCATTGTTCGTCACCGTCTTTCCAGGGCGATTCTTACAGGTTGGCGTTCTTTGCTGATTTCACATTGTGGATGTCCAAGCTATTTCTCACCTTTTAATGTCACCATTGAGGAGTCCTTGGTGGTTTCTTGAGCATGGTTGGTCTCTGAGCTTACAGACAGTCATCGCATTACCCAAACTAGGTAACTGCCAGGGTTCCAAGTAACACCCCCAATAAAAGAAGGCTAGGCATTCCTCAAAGATCCATTTTAAAAATAAATAAATAAATAATTTAATTTATAACCCGCTCTCTCTCCCCGAAGGGACTTGAGGCGGGGCACAGGGAAATTAAAAATACATATAAAACCACAAACAATACAGTATTAAAAGGGATTAAACTAAACCCTGCGCTAAAATCCCATGTTAAAACTAAGACAAGCCCCTTAAAAAACCCCTAAAAACAGTTAAGTTATCCCAAACCCGCCAAGCAAAAGAAATGTGTTTTTAATTTTTGACGGAAGGAGCGGAGGTCCGTAGTTGTTCTAATATCGGGGGGGAAGGTCGTTCCAGAGGGTCGGGCCCGCCACAGAGAAGGCCCTTCCCCTGGGCGTCGCCCGCTAACACAGCCTAGTGGACGGCACCCGGAGAAGTCCCTCTCTGTGGGAGCGAATCGGCCGTAGGGATGTATGGGGCAGGATGCGATCCCGCAGATAACTAGGTCCCATGCCATGGAGCGCTTTAAAGATTATAACCAACACCTTGAAGCGCACCCGAAAGACGACAGGCAGCCAATGCAGCTCACGCAGGAGTGGTGTTACATGGGAAAACCTAGAGGTTCCCATAACTGCCCGCGCGGCTGCATTCTGGACAAGCTGAAGTCTTCGGGTGCACCTCAAGGGGAGCCCCATGTAGAGAGCATTGCAGTAGCCCAGTCGGGATGTCATGAGAGCATGAGTGACTGTACAAAGGGCACCCCGGTCCAGTAGGGGACGCAACTGGCGGACCAGGCGGACCTGGTAAAACGCCCTCCTGGCTACGGCCGTCACTTGATCTTCCATGGACAGCCGTGCATCAAGGAGGACGCCCAAGTTGCGTGCCCCATCCACAGGGGCTAGATGTTCGCCCCCTATTTTATTAGAGATGTCATATTGGCACATCTGGGAAAACCCAAATCTGAAAGTTTCAGATTTTCCCCACCCAAAAGAAAGTTCAACTCCCTGCCCAGAACCCTTATGTCCATCACATGGTCCAATTAGGCACCCTCCAAAACGGGAGATGCCTAAAGTATCCTTAACTCTCTGAGAAAAGAATGTTATTTAGACTGTGTACATCTCCCATACTCCATGTAATCCCGCCTCCCATCTCCCCACAATAGAAAATGTGGCAGTCCTGAAGAGCCAATGTAAAAGACGACTTCCAGGTATGACAGTAATATCACCAGTGCACTAGCAAGAAAACAATCAATTTCAGAGGACACTCATTTCAACCCCGAGCTAAGAATATCCTCCTTTCTTGGAAATTTCATCAGTGCCTAAAAATCCTACGAATTTCTCTATTTCTCCATTTTTTTGTTGTCTAGAATTGGAATTATTTTTTTGTTTTCTTCTTGAGTAAGAGTCTGGTTACGTGATTTTGTGCCTCCATAATTTATTTCCAGGAGATGCCGGTGTAAAGGCTCAACTCGTTTCCATTCTTATGAAGCTGTTTCGAAAGATGATCAATGTTGAGGCTCCATTTCACCTGACCTTGGTGAACGTCTGCTTTTCCAATCTTAAGGACCCACCAGCTTCTTCCAAGGAGTCTATTCAATTTTATTTGAGTCAATCGTCGCCTTCTTTAAGCTCCAACAAACTTTTTCACGTGAGTTCAACACTTCTTAATATACATAGAGTTCTTTAACCATTTGGTAAAGGTAAAGGTTCCCCTCACACATAGGTACTAGTCGTTCCCGACTTTGGGGGCGGGTGCTCATCTCCGTTTCAAAGCCAAAGGGCCAGCGCTGTCTGAAGACGTCTCCATGGTCATGTGGCTGGCATGACTAAACGCAGAAGGCACATGGAACACTTTTACCTTCCCACCAAAGGTGGTTCCTATTTTTCTACTTGCGTTGTTACATGTTTTCGAACTGCTAGGTTGGCAGAAGCTGAGACAAGTAACAGGAGCTCACTTCATTATGTGGCATTAGGGATTTGAACCACCGAACTGCCAACCTTTCTGATCGACAAGCTCAGCGTCTTAGCTACTGAGCCACCATTTGTTTCGTCTGGTTCAAAGTTAAAACAACACTGAAAATAGTGACTTACAACAGGTCCTCAAACTTATGACTGTTGCAGCATCCTCACAGTCACATGATCAAATATCAGACACTCGGCAACCAGCATGTTATTTATGACAGTTGCAGTGTCCCAAGGTAGTGTGATCACCATATGCAACTGGACATCCTTTTTTTTTAACTATTACCATCTGGCAGACGGTACAGAATAATAAAAACAAGGCTGAAGAACAGCTTCTATCCCAGAGCAGTAACTATGTTGAATTATATTGTAATAGTGCAATATTAATGCAGTTTCAGAGGTTTTCAATTCAGATGTTTAGAATGTGAAGGACGTGTGCTTTTGTTTTATTTTATTTTTATAGTTTTCTTATATATGATGTACATCAGTGGTATTCAGCCTGGTCCCTACCGCCCACTAGTGGGTGTTCCAGCTTTCATGGCGGGCAGTAGGGGTTTTGTCCGATACTGAAGCACTTTCCTTTTTTTAATTTAATTGACTTCCCTACTTTATAAGTCACCATTATTGTGGAACCGGTGGGCGGTTAGAAACTTTTACTACTAACAGAGATACAAAAGTGGGCGGTATGATGTACATGGAAGATGGCATTTAATTTCGTTGAACAAGTTGCAATGACAATCAAGTAAACGTACCATATTTTTCCGAGTAGAAGATGCACCTTAGTTTTGGGGAAGGAAAATAGAGGGGAAAATAGCCTCTGCCTACCAGGTATTAATCTGGCTAGGGTCCTTAGCCCGGTCAGCTTCAGAACATTAGTTCTCTGGTTGTGAGCGAGCGCACAGGCCTCGTTGGGGCTGATTAGCAGCTTCTAAAGCACAGCTGATCGTCGCAGGGAGCTCCAGTTAGTAAAGCAGGTGAAGCACGGAAGTGGTAGGATAAGTCAGCAGCTTTTCCGAGTTGCCATTTTGGGTTCCGCACGATGCGTTTTCAGCCTCCAAATGCTCCGTTTGAGACCAGTTCAAGCCTGTGGGGATCATGTAAAACACAATGTGCAGAGACTGAAAATGTGATGTGTGGAGGTGGCGATCCCAGCAGCCTTGAGCAGGTCTCAAACAGAGCGTTTGGAGGCTGAAAATGCAAGGCGCGGAGCCCAAAAACACAAGCCATTGTCAGTGGCAATCTCTGCAGCCAGGAAGATGATGCACGGAGGCCGAAGGGTAGGGGCCGGCGGGTGGGCGGGGCCAAATTCAGAGTAAAAGGACACACCCACATTTTCAGCCTCTTTTGGGGGGGGGAGTGCATCTTATACTCCGAAAAATACGGTAAACTTAAACCTTGCCCTATTGTACGACCTTGCCACAGTTATTAAGTGAATCACTGCTGTTGTTAAGTTAGCAATGTGGTCATTAAGTGAATCTGGCTTCCCCATTGACTTTGCTCATCAGAAGGCCGCCAAAGGGTATCCCATGACAGTGACTGCTACCATGAAAGCTTATTATGTAATAATTGGATAAAATGAATTAAAAATATCTTGATTTTCAGGCTTGCTTCTCTCTCTGTCCCCACCCAGAATTAACAGAGGTGGATGGATTGGCTTGCTCCTAGTCCATGACACTTTTACTGATGTCTGTGTCTGTTCCTTCCTACTTTTGGGTTAATATGCATTAAAAATAAAGAGTACTTGAATACATATATTCCAATGTATAGATACTACAAGAGGAACTTACAATTTATCATGCATATATGATTGTAGAACGAGTGGTGAGGTGACCTACAGGTGGAGCTCTCGTCTCACAATCAGGAGGATCTGAGTTCAATCCTAGGTAAAGGCAGAGTTTCTCTCTATGAGAATGTTGAGAATATATCTGCTGAATATAACTCTGCATTGGTGACAGGAAGGGCATGCGGCTAGTAAGCACTCAGCTCCATTCAGTTGCCTGGACTCCACCCTGCAAGGGATTATGGGCTTATTAAAAGGAAATGATGATATGGATAGGACAGGATAGGACAGAAATATGTGATAGGATAGGAGAGGAGAGGAGAGGAGAGTTCGAAGGGTCCTTGGAGGTCTTCTAGTCCAACCCCTTGCTTAGGCAGCAAACCATAAATGGCTATCCAACATCTTCTTAAAAACTTCCAGTGTTGGAGCATTCACAACTTCTGGAGGCAAGTTGTTCCACTGATTAACTGTTCTGTCAGGAAATTTCTCCTTAGTTCTAAGTTGCTTCTCACCCTCACCAGGTTCCACCCATTGCGTCTTCTGCCCTCAGGTGCTTTGGAGAATAGCTTGACTCCCTCTTCTATGAGGCAGCCCCTGAGATATTGGAACACTGCTATCATTTAACCTTCGTCCTCCTTTTCATTAAACTAAATTACAAGATTGCACAACAATTGTCTCTTGTATGTAGTTTAAAAGAGTTCTCATTTGCTCTGTAGGCAACAGAAGACAGAAACTCAGAAAACACGAGGATGGAACCTCAAGGGGAAGACAGTGGTGTTTTATCAGGAGAGAGAAACACAAGAGGTGCCCAATCTCAGCTCCACACTCCTTGTCTGCCAACAGCAAGTGATCTTCAACGCCCAAGTCCACTGCTCCCTGCTGGAATAGATCACGATGTGTTCAACCAGCTTCCAAGTGACATTAAGGAGGAAATAATCTCTAGCCAAAAGAAGGTTAGGGATTCCACAGAGACTTTGTGGAGCCAGGGAGGATCTGAACTAGGGGAAAAACCACCGTGTCATCCAAAAGCCAAAATAAGCTCCACTTCCTTATCTTCTGGAGACCTTGGTCAAAGTACTAGAACTTTGGAATTCTACGACATTGCACCCACAAATGAAGAACCACCACTAGAAGGGCAAAACCCCCATGGAGAAGGCTCTTCCCAAAATCATTCAAGCCAAGGATCAAAAGTGTCCCTTCCTCCTTCCGTAGACCCCAAAACCTTTTCGGAGCTGCCTGCAGAGATGCAGAAAGAGCTGCTGACCGAATGGAAGAGTCAAAAGTCTGTTTCCAAAATGCACGTCAGCAACGTTGTGACGCTTAAAGGAACCAAGAAAGGTCAGGCGTCATCTCCAGGGTCCAATAGCTTACTACGCTATTTCAAACCAAGATGACTATAATTTGGTGGAGAGGCTATGCTTGCAGATGAATTAAGTATCTGGAGACAGAGCCTTCCTTCAGCCAAAGGTGGCTACGGTGATAACGGTTTAAGAAAATGGGGGGGCAATTTCTTTTTAATGCATCTGTATAACTTCCTCTCCAGAGATTACATTTTCAAAGAATAGCTATCCGGGATATCTTAAAATCCATTTGGCTGGGAAATTTGACAAACTGTCACTCCAGATTTATTGTAAATGTATCAGGGTGGGAAAGCAAAGTTCATATGTGCACATATTTGCAAATGAAACAGACCTCCCATACAATTTTCACACTTCGGTTCCTGGCACATGAAAATGGTTTACCACCTAAAATAAATGTCCCTTAAAATTTGAAGAATGTATAGAGGCAAGGGAAAGGATATTGAAATACAAAGCAGTCACAGTACTTTTTCTCCGTTTCCTTAGTCATAGAGGCTAGGGCACCATCCTGGTCTACTTTGATTCATGTAGACTTCGAATTGCAAGCATTCTTAGTGATGGCCATACTGGATTGAGAATCCTGGGAGTTGAAATCCAGACACCTTAAAGTTGCTCAGATTGAGAAACACTACTAGAGGGTTACATATTCTTGCCAGTGGAAGAACAATAGCAATAGCACATAGACTTATATACCTCTTTACAGTGCTCTCTGAGCAGTTTACAGAGTCAGCCTATTGCCCCCAACAATCCGGGTCCTCATTTTACCCACCTCTGAAGGATGGAAGGCAGAGTCAACCTTCAGCCTGGTGAGATTTGAACTACCAAATTGCAGGCAGCTGGCAGTCAGCAGAAGTAGCATGCAGTACTGCACTCTCACAACTAAACCACCACGGAAGTACTGCATTCTAGCTGCGCCACAAGCAGAGTGAGGCCATAGGCCTGACAATACATGCAATTCTCCAGATTAGAGAGCCTTTATTTTGTCTTGGTTGCCCCTCCCAAAATGGTTGTGTCACTTCAAGAAACATTTTAGAAAACAAATGGGAAGGTGAGAAGAAGCCAATTGTAATTCAGTCAGATCAGTCTTCAGAAAGTCGATAGATATTATTCTCTGTGGTTTGGTTGATCAGTAAATCTGCTTCCAGCTGCATTTCAAGACCAGCAGCCAGGAAAGAGCAGAGTGGCTAGAAATATGAAATACGAATGGTGGACATAAGCAAATTAGAGAGCATCTAGTGATAAATAAGGGGGAAGAAGAGACCTTTTCAACTGCCAATGCTAAGCTCTTGAACACTTCCCCAGGTTAAAACATAGGCTTAGACATGGAAAAGATGTCCATGATTCTCACATAAGTGGGAATTTGAATTCAAGGACGGTATTGATTTTGGCTTTTTGTCCTGGGCACCTGAAAGAGTAGAAACATGCAGCAAATCTATTTCCTTTTTGTTCTAGAGGTAAAGGTTCCCCTTGCACATATGTACTAGTCATTCTTGACTCTAGGGGACAGTGCTCATCTCTGTTTCAAAGCCGAAGAGCCAGCGCTGTCCGAAGACGTCTCTGTGGTCATGTGGCTGGCATGACTATACGCCGAAGGCAAACGGAACGCTATTACCTTCCCACCAAAGGTGGTCCCTATTTTTCTACCTGCATTTGTACGTGCTTTCGAACTGCTAGGTTGGCAGAAGCTGAGGCAAGTAACTGGAGCTCATTTCGTTATGTAGCGCTAGGGATTCAAATGGCTGAGCTGCCAAACTTTCTGATCGACAAGCTCAGCATCTTAGCCACTGAGCCCCCGCATCCCATTTTTTGTTCTAGTGCAGCGTAAAGCTTTTCAGATCCTCATCTTCCAATTTTATGCTCTTTAGGTAACCTTGAAGCAAGGAGAAATTTTAGTTGCATCTACTCTTTATCTGAGGTTTTGGGTTACCTAAAAAGCCACAGTGGCCAGTGTGTGTCTTACGTGAATGCTGTCGGCCCTGAATTTGGATGTCATCATAGGTAGTCTTCAATTTAGGACTGTGATTAAGGCCACAATTTCAGTCGTAAGTCGTGACAGTTCTTAAGCCGGCCACAACAGGGCCATGTCCAATTTTACAACCTTCGCTGCAATGGTCATTATATGAACACAGCACTTGTAAAGCGAGCACTGATCAAGCAAGCCCATTGTTTACTCTGGGGCATTTTTTTTTTTTTTTGCCAACAACCGGAAGTAAATGCCTAATTAGCTTAACGACCACCAGGTTCACACACTCTCGCAAGAAAGAGAAAATCAGTCACGGTCACCTGGTGACCACTTAACAACTGGCATGACTTAACCACCCTAAATTCAAGTTCAATACGGTCATAAATCAAGGACTTGCGATGCCTTTAATCCTTTATATCAGGAATTGGCAACCTAAGGAAATTGCATGAAATGCCTGTCCTCTTTTGTTGGCCTCTGAAGCTACTTGTGACCATAACTGCTGAAAACCAGCTGAATGACTCCCTGCCATCTTGAGATCCGAAATGCCACAAATTGACAATCCCAAGAGTGTTTTTTTTTCAGGAGGCAACTGGACTTTCTAGTTTTTCCCTTTGAAGATGTTTCACTTCTCATTTCCTAAAAAAGCACAACCATGACCTGGAAGACTGAAAATCTCTACAGACTTTTAGCTACCATATTATTGGGAGTATAAGACGCACCTTTTTTCCTCAAAAAAAGAGGCTGAAAATCTGGGTGCGCCTTATACATCGAATACAGCATTCTTTTGCCTCCTGAAACCCCGCCCCTTCACCAAAATGGCCTTGCATACTCTTATGGAGGCGTTCAGAGACCTGGGGCTGGGGAGGGCAGAAATGAGCAAACAATGGGCCTTTTTTGTCGTCCCCCCCCCCAAGCTCCCAGCAGCACTCTATAAGTCTCCAAAAGGCTATGCATGCAATTTTTGTGACAGAAAACGGGCCCGTTTTCTGCTCGTTTTTGTCCCCCCACCTCCCCAGCACTCTGCAAGCCCCCCCCCCTCCCCGGGCTATTCATGCCTTTTTTTAAAAAAAAAACGGGCCTGTTTTCGTGAAAAACCAACTGTTTGGGGGAGGTTTGCAGAGTGCAAAAACTTTTCCCCCCCTTTTGCAAAGCTCTTTGATGAGAATTAGATTGATCAAGTGCTGTGCCAGCAGAAACAAAGTCTTAGGACTTAGGTGTCAGTGATTTCCTTCTCCAGCACATGGAGAAGGAAACATCTACTTACCTACCTACTCTCTCTCTCTTCCTACCTACCTACTGTATTTCTCTCTCTCTCACACTCTCTCCACCTACCAACCTACTTACTCTCACTCTCTACCTACCTACCTACTCATTTTCTCTTCCTACCTATCTACTGTATTTCTCTATTTCTCTCTGCCTATCCCTTTACCTACCTACCTACACCCTCTCTCTCCCCCTACCTACCTACTGTATTTATCTCTCTTTCTCTCCCTCTCTATCCATCTATCTACTATCTACTTTTTTTTAATTTGCCTCTTCAAAACCTTGGTGTGTCTTATACTCCGGTGCGTCTTATACTCTGAAAAATATGGTATGCACTTTGGGATGCACACCCTTTGAATGGTGTGGGACTAGGAATGGATTTCCAGAGGGGAAAAAATTGCAGACTACAAGAACCAGAAGCACCATTTAGGTGACCCTGAGGACACAGATTAGTTTAGTTTTATTAGATTTCTATCCTGCCCTATCTCCCGAAAGGGACCCAGGGCGACGCACAGGAATTTAAAAAACTAAAAATACAGACAATACAAAATTCTACAAAAGTTAAAACTAGAATTAATCAATTTAGCCCGGGCTAAAAACAATTAATTAAAAAACCCAACTCTAAAAATAAAAACCCTTAAAAATCCAATGATAGAATCTAACCCAAGACACTGACTCTAAGCAAGGCCAGCGAGATGTAACAAATGAGTTTTTAATGAGCGGCGGAAAAGGCGAAGGTCCGTGATGGTACGGAGTTCGGGGGAAAGGTCATTCCAGAGGGTTGGACCCACCACAGAGAAGGCTCTTCCCCTGGGCGCCGCCAGCCGGCATTGACCAGCTGACGGCACCCTGAGGAGGCCCACTCTGTGGGAGCGGACCGGTCTAAGGGAGGTATGCGGTAGGAAGCGGTCCTGCAAATAATTAGGCCCTATGCCATGGAGCGTCTTAAAGATGGTCACCAGCACCTTGAAGCGCACCCGAAAGGCCACCGGCAGACAGTGCAGCTCGCGCAGGAGAGGTGTTACGTGGGAGCACCGTGAGGCTCCCAAAATCCCCCGCACGGCCGCGTTCTGGACCAGCTGGAGCCTCCGAGTGCACCTCAAGGGGAGCCCCATGTAGAGAGCATTACAATAGTTTAGGCAGGACGTAACGAGTGCTTGAGTGACTGTGTGTAGGGCGTCCCGGTCAAGGAAAGGGCGCAACTGGCGGACCAGGCGAACCTGGTAAAACACCCCCCTGGTCATGGCCGTCACATGGTCATCCAAGGAGAGCCATGAGTCCAGGAGGACACCTAAGTTGCGAGCTCTCTCCACGGGGGCTAATGACTCGCACCCCATGGCCAGCGTTGGAGTCAGCTGGCTATGCTGGGGCGCCGGAAACCACAGCCACTCGGTCTTGGACAGGTTGAGTCCGAGTTTGTTACTCCCCATCCAGACGCGCATGGCCTCCAAACACTGGGTCATCACTTCAATGGCATCACTGGGATGATTGGGGGTGGATATGTATAGCTGAGTGTCATCAGCATACAGATGGTACTCCACCCTACAACCACGGATGATCTCGCCCAGTGGCTTCATATAGGTGTTAAACAGGAGGGGCGAGAGGACTGACTCCTGGGGCACCCCACAAGTGAGGGGCCTCGATGTCGACCTCTGCCCCCCTGCCAACACAAATTGCGAGCGACCGGAGAGGAAGGAGAACCACCGCAACACAGTGCCTCCCACTCCTAACCCCTCCAGTCGGCGCAATGGGATACTATGGTCGATGGTATCAAAAGCCGCTGAGAGATCTAACAGGAACAGGATAGAGGAGCAACCTCTATCCCGAGCCCTCCAGAGATCATCCACCAGCGCGACCAATGCCGTCTCCGTGCTGTGCCCGGGCCGGAAGCCGGACTGGCACGGGTCCAGATAGACAGATTCCTCCAGGTGTCGAGGGAACTGTTGTGCTACCACACTCTCTACAACCTTCGCCAAAAAGTGAAGGTTGGAGACCGGACGGTAATTTAACAACAATGCTGGGTCCAGGGAAGGCTTCTTGAGGAGGGGTCTCACGACCGCTTCCTTCAAGGCAGCCGGCAGAAACCCCTCACTCAAGGAAGCATTCACTATCGCCTGGAGTCAACCACGTGTCACCTCCCAGGAGGCCAGTACCAACCAGGAGGGGCACGGGTCCAATAAACATGTGGTAGCATTCAGCCGCCTCAACAACCTGTCCATGTCATCAGGAGCAACAAAGTCAAACTCGTCCCATAATATGGTCTCAAGACCTGCCTCGGACGGTCCACCCAGATCTATCTCATCGGAGGCCAACCCGTCCCGGATCCGAGTGACTTTATCCTGCAGATACTCTCCAAATTCCTCTGCTCTACCCTGCAAAAGAGCTTCCCACGGCCTCTGTTGAAGGAGGGAGCGGGTCACTCTAAACAGGCCGGCAGAGCGGTTATCTGCGGATGCGATAAGAGTAGCGAGATGGTTCCGTTTCGCTACTCTTATCGCCACTAAGTAGGTCCTTAAATGGGACCTTACCTGTGTTCAGTCGGATTCAGAGCGGGTGGAGCTCCAAATTCTCTCTAGGCATCTCTTGCAGCGCTTCATCTCCCGTAGCTCCTCAGAGAACCAAGGAGCCAGGGTGGATCTGCACCACGTGAGAGGCCGCAAAGGCACGACCCAGTCCAAGGTCCCTGTGGCCACACTATTCAATGCAGCCACCAGGTCCTCAGTCGAGTCGTGGGTCAGGGTCACAGGGATTGGCCCAAGCTCCCTCAGGAATCTCTCAGGATCCATCAGGCGCCTGGGGCGGAACCATCTTGGTGTCTCTGGTTCCGCCTCCCAACGGTGGGGTGTAGCAGTTGGAAAGTCAAGCCGCAGGAGGGAGTGATCTGACCATGACAGGGGTTCGATGACTAAATCCCCTACTCCTAGATCACTCAACCACTGGCCGGAGGCAAAAATTAAGTCTAGTGTGTGTCCCCCGGTGTGAGTGGGGCCCAGAACTACTTGGGTCACGTCCATGGCCGTCATGGAGGCCATGAACTCCCGAGCCACCTCTGATGTCTCGCCTACCGATGGCAAGTTGAAATCCCCCATGACTAAAAGTCTGGGGGTATCAACTGCCACCTCGGCGATCACCTCGAGCAGCTCGGGCAGGGCTGCTGATGCGTAGCGGGGAGCCAGGTACACCACCAGCAAGCCCAACTGCCTCCCACTTAACACAAAGGGACTCGCAACCAACTACCTGGGGCACAGTGATCTCCCTTGGCTTAAGAAATTCCTTAATAACAACCGCCACACCCCCACCCCTACCCTGGGCCCTCAGCTGATGGAGTGCCAGGTAACCTGGGGGGCACATATCCACGAGGGGAATTCCTCCCTCATGGCCCAGCCAGGTTTCTGTAATACCCCCCAGGTCCGGCTCCCTCTCCGATACAAGGTCGTAAATGAGAGGGGCTTTGTTGACCACGGACCTGGCGTTGCACAGCATCAGCCTAGGGCCCTGGCTCTGTGAGTCCCGACCACCCAGGTTGCCGGACGAGCTCAGGGGGTCGGGGCGGGCGACCGCTTGTAGACAGCGGATACGCCCCCCCCGACGATTGATGTGGCCCCCAGCTCCCGTCATACCTACCCCTCCCCAGGACCGTCCTGATGGGAAAGCCCTCTAGATAAACCTCCAAGTGCTTCAAGTACCCACTAAAAGGATGCAGATGACCAGCTATCTGCAAGGGATATAAATCCTTCCATTCCCCATCATCCAGTCAAAGCTGAAGAATCTTTTTGGATCAGAATCAAAACATCTTCAAAAGAAAAAAGTCCAGTCCCAAAACTCCTGAAAAAGCACTTTTGGGACAACCATGACCTGGATGACTAAGCATCTCTACAGATTTTTACAAACTGACAATATCCTTTGCTCCAAACATAGAGGGAAGGGGCTGGGAAAGCAGGGCGGGAAACAAAATTCTATTTTGCATCTCTCCCTCCAAATGTTAAGTGAAGTTCTCAACCCCAAAAAACCTTGGCTATCTCTTCTTGACATTAAACCAAACATGGGCCTGCTGTGTATTGAGGACAAGCTTCCTTGCACCCTCTGGCAGGGTTTTTATGTTGTCGTTGTTGTGAACATCTTTAATCCACTCTTGCAATCGGTCACAAAGTTTACCAGGGTCATTGGCATAACGGCATTGATCACTGAAGGCAATAGAAAGCCTCCCAAATCCACCTGGAAGATTATCTTAAGTTTGCTGTGTTCTGGGTTCCTGAAAAGAGAAGAATGGGGTTTTATCAATAAGTTCTGAGGAACATCCCTCCCAGTGGTGGGTTTCAATTTTTTTTAGAACCTACTCTGTAGGTGTGGCCTATTTTGTGGGCGTGGCTTGGCAGTCATGTGACAGGGTGGGAGTGGCCACCTTTTAAAATGTGGTGAAACTCATTTAACAACGCTCTTGCTTATCAACCAAAATTTTGGACTCAATTGTGATGATAAATTCTTTCTTTCTTTCTTTCTTTCTTTCTTTCTTTCTTTCTTTCTTTCTTTCTTTCTTTCTTTCTTTCTTTCTTTCTTTCTTTCTTTCTTTCTTTCTTTCCTTCCTTCCTTCCTCCCTTCCTCCCTTCCCTTCCCTTCCCTTCCCCTTCCTTCCCGTTGGGTCACTGGCAGTGGCGGGCCAGATTTACTTCCAGGTACGTCGGTGGAACCCCCTCTCACCGGTTCTCTACATTTCACCAACCGGTTCTCGTGAATAGGTGCGAGCCTGCAGAAACCCACCACTGATCCCTCCCCACCTTCTCGGAATCCAGTGTGGACCGGTGGCTTTCAACCTCTGCTAAGTGCAGGAATCCCTTTGACCCTCTGCTGCTTCTCTTCCCCAGAAGGCAATTGATAGAGTCTGCTGGTTCCCTCCCTCCAAACTTCTCCACCTAACCTAGGGATGCCAAACTCAAGGCCTGAGGGCCACATCCGGCCTGCGAGGTGCTTAAATCTGGCCCACAGTGCTGGTCTAGAAATAACCAAAGGACTGGCCTCTGGTGCCTCTGGTGGCTAAAACGGGCTGGGGTGGGTCTGCCTCATTTTCACCCTCCATGGCTTCCTGCAGCACTCTACTAGCCAAAAACAGGACCACAAACAACCAGCAGAGTGCTGCTGAAGGCAATGGAGGGTAAAAACAAGGTGCAGGGGTGGACCCCCGTGCCCCGTTTTGGCTGGCAGGGTGCTGCAAGAGACATCCATCCCATCCCCGTCCCCCCCCGCTGGCCCACGGAGAACTACAATGCTGATCCGGCCCTAGAAGAAATCCAGTTTGATGCCCCTGACCTATGACCCATCTGATCGTAGCTTAATCTTGGCTTGCAGCACTCAAAACTTTGGGTTTGCAAGTCTCTGCTTCCTCCAACAAACTCTCTAAAGATGAGTGTAGAAAGAGTTTCATGCACACATTCAGGTAATAACATCAAGCCATCCTCTGACGCTTCTAGAAAATGAGTAGAGTCAGGTTCATTTAGAGCAGGGGTCTTATTCTTGCGGCCCGCGGGCCAATTGCGGCCCGCAGGACGGTATCTTGTGGCCCCCACCGTGATATGAAAGTATAATATTAGTATTAATATTCATATAAGGAATCCCTTATGCGGCCCAGCCCCACCCAGACTCTGCCTCCAGCGGCCCCCAGGTAAATTGAGTTTGAGACCCCCGCTTTAGAGGGCTTCCAGCTTTCAGGTTAAATCAGGGATGGCGAACCTTTTTTTCCTTCGGGTGCCAAAAGCGTGTGCACGCATGCAGTTCTGTTTACGCGTGTGCCCACACCCATAATTCAATCTCCCATGCCCCGCTCCCCTGCACATATGTGTGTCACACACACACACACACACACACACACACACACACACACCGTAGCCCCTTTTTGGGCCTAGCAGGCCTCATTGAAGCCTCCGGGGGCTGGAAATAGCCTGTTTCCCGACTTCCAGTAGGCCTGTTTTTTTGCCCTCTCCAGGCTCCAGAGGCTTTCCTTGCACCCCCGGAGGCCCTTCAGAGGCCAGAAACAGCCCATTTCCTGACTTCTAGTGGGCCTGGTAGGACCGTTTTTTGCCCTCCCCAGGTTCCAGAGGCTTTCTAGGAGCCTGGAGAGGGCAAAAATGGCCTCCCCACCCCCACCCCCTCCCAAGGCCCTGCAGAGGCCAAAAATGCCTTCCCAGAGCCTCTATGCGAGCCCTGTACGTACCTGGCATCGTGGTAAAGGAAGGGCAGTGTAGGCTGGCCAACCGAAAATCAGCTGGCCAGGGCGCGCCTGCATGCTGGCATGAGCTATGGCAATGCCTGCAGATATAGCTCCGCATGCATGCCACCTGTGGCACGCGTGCCACGGGTTCGCCATCATGGGGTTAAATGTTTCCCCAGGAATAAGACTGTTTTGCAATTCAGCAGCTCAAAACCCTTACTCTGGTAGTGGAAGACAGGCATAGCCAGAAGAGAAGGTAGTGCCTCGAATGTAAGCTGGAGTTGGAGGTAAATCGGGATAAACCACACTGATGGCTATAAGAAAGAACAAAGCATACATTGAAATCTTTTTAAACAGCCCAGCTGTCTTAATCCGAAAGCTGTCCAAATATGAAATCAGATTTTATTAAACCACAGACCATTGAAGTAGAAAGAAAAGGCATTTATGTATCCAAACATGGACTGATTTTTTGGGGTCTGATTTTTTGAGGGGGCAGTCTGACACCATCAAGAAGTGTTAAGAAAATGAGTATTGTTAGCCAGCACAATACATCTGATTGGAATGGGACACCTCACCACAGGAGAACTCACAATTCAACTCCATGAGGACCATGTGGCGGCCGTGGCCAGGGGGGCGTTCTATCAGGTACGCCTGATACACCAGTTGCGCCCCTTACTGGACCGGGGGGCCCTTCGCACAGTCACTCAAGCGCTTGTGACATCCCGGCTGGATTACTGTAACGCTCTCTACATGGGGCTCCCCTTGAGGTGCACTCGAAGGCTACAGTTAGTACAGAATGCGGCTGCGCGGGTGATTATGGGTGCCCCAAGGCAAGCCCACATAACACCTCTCCTGCGCAAGCTGCACTGGCTGCCTGTGGCCTTTCGAGTGCGCTTCAAGGTGTTGACGACCATCTTTAAATCGCTCCATGGCTCGGGGCCTAGCTATATACGAGACCGCCTCCTGCCCCATACATCCCTTCGTCCGATCCACTCCCACAGAGAGGGTCTTTTCCGGGTGCCGTTGGCTGGGCAATGCCGGTTGGCGACACCCAGGGGAAGGGCCTTTTCTGTGGCGGGCCCGGCCCTCTGGAACGACCTACCCCCCGACCTTCGCACTACCTTGGACCTCCGCCTCTTCCGCCAACGTCTTAAGACGTATTTGTTCCAACCAGCCGGCCTAGCATAGCCCCCCGTTTCTGACTTTTTATGTACAAATTGCAATTTGGTAAGGTTTTAAATGGGTTTTAGCACCAACTTAATAATTTAATAACTTAATAACTTAATATGTTTTAAATGTTGTATATTGTTTTTATAGTGGTTTTAATAATGCCTGTGCGCCACCCTGGGTCCTAACAAGGAGAAGGGCGGGGTATAAATTCGAATAAATAAAATAAATAAAATAAACTCAATGTAGTTATTCAAAATAATGAATCAAATGAATTTTTATCCTTCACATTTGTCCTACCTTTGGCACCCTTCCTTTAATAATTCTATTAGACTATTTCTTCAATGTTAGTGTAACTCTTGCCCCATGGCGAGTTGGCTGTAGCGGGTTGGCCATGGTGAGTTGGCTGCAATGAGTTATTGTAGTCACCTGACAGCTTCTCTGATAAACTGACATAAAAGATAGGGCGATGACATGGTCTAAATCGGGGGCGGGGGGGAGGGTTCAATGTTGGCAACTTTAAGACTTGGCTGGCTGGGGAATTTTGGAAGTAGAAGTCTACAAGTCGTAAAGTTGCCAAGGTTGGACACTCCTGGTCTATGGTAGATGAAATCTTATACCCCATAAGTCCTTAGAAACTATTTTTCTGAATAAATGGACCAGATTAAAAGAATTGACTTCTTAAAGAATTTCACAATTTAGAACAGTGTTTCTCAACCTTAACACAACTTTGTTAAGTTAAAGTTAAATTCTGGAAGTTAAAAGATTTGTGGACTTTAACTTCCAGAATTCTGGGAATTGAAATCCATATATCTTAAAAATTGTTGAAGTTGAAAAATACTGCTTGAAAGACTGGGGAAATGAAACTGTTCCATAAGACTTAGGGTACCCAGTTTATCACTTAAAGCACCATCAATCTCACCAAAGTAATAAAAAACAGCAAAATTGGAGGACTTGCCGCTCAAATGACTATCAACTGCAGTCCACTGGCAGGGCATAGAGATGAGTTTGAACGGACATTGTTTTACTGGGAACAAAGGAATTAATAGTTTGTCAGCTGCAAACTATCAGGACCAAACTATTTAAGTTGCAGTCAAAAAGATGCATAGCTCAAGCTTATACATAAGAATCTAGGCAATTACTATTCAATGCTAAATTGGGGGTAGATAAGGGTCAACAGAATTCAAGTGGGAATTGACTTCAAACATTTGTGGGAACGTAACAATTATAGGCTGATGACTAGCTTAACTCTGCCCAACAGTTCTGGCTGTTCTTCTCGTACAGTTGTTTAACTAATTGCATAGATCTTTCTTTCCTGAATATTTTTGTCTGCACGCACATACACATTTATCCCTTAAACACCATAATCGTTATCTTCTCCCAGTAAACAATTACTTACAGTTTGTTGTCATTACATTTTCATCATATGTTTTTAAGTGCAGCATAAAGACAAAATCCCTTGGCGAAACCATTCCGAAGCCGTAACTGTGGGTAATGCTGCGATAAATAAAGGTGTCCTATGATTTAATTAAAAAAAGTCCACAAATGAAAATGCTGCCTAGTGAATTAAAACATGTAAACTGTCAGATTAGTGAGGGGCGGGGGGGGGGGGAGTGTAAATCAAATTATGCAAATTTTTTAGCCTGAGATATTTTTTATTGCAAAGTCATTTTTTATGTATAAGCTACCAGTGAGTGGCTTAAATACTCTACACTGCAAATCTTCACTGAACAAATTAAGGCACTACATATAATTGACAAAGAACAAATATTCTTCGTGTACCCATAAAGAATATGACCTGCTATTAATGACCTACACATCGAATAACATATTTGGAAGGGACCTTGAAGGTCTTCTATCCTCTGTCACCCAGGTCAAGGTTGTCCCAAAGGTGCTTTTTCAAGAGTCAACTGGACTTCGTTTTTTTCTTTGAACATGGGTTTTTTCCCCCTGTAACATAATAGTGTATAGATGATTTTAATGAAACAGCCAGCCAATTATGTACTTCAATCACAAGGTGAAAGAAAACAGGCAAAGGACCTACTTCACGCCTAGACACAATTTTTAAAACGGTTTACGGTTTATTGGATTTATATACCGCTCCTGTCTCCAGATGGACTCAGGGCGGTGCACAGGGAAGTAAAATACAAAGGAACAATACATACAATACAATAGTAAAATAAATTAAATTAGAATCTCCTGTGCTAAAAAATTAAGCTATAAATATTAAAATCTCAACCAATCCCCTAAAAATCCCAATGTTAAAATCTAGACTAAAATATAGGCATAAACTAACTCTGAACTAACTCATAAACTAACTCTGAACTAAGCTGAACCATGTTCAATAAATAGATAAACCCAAAAAGCAAGTTAACAAAACCAAATACATCATAGTTTTTTGCGTAATGTTTAAATGCAGCTTTGGTTTTCCATTTTATTCTAAAGTGCCTGGAAGCCGTGCGGATCTGGATGGGAAGTAACAGACTCGGGCTCAACCCGGCCAAGACCGAGTGGCTGTGGTTTCTGGCTGCCCGATTCAACCAGTTGACTCCATCACTGGCCATAGGGGGTGAACACCTTGCCCCTGTGGATGGGGCGCGCAACTTGGGTGTCCTCCTGGATACCCGGCTGTCCATGGAAGATCAAGTGACAGCCGTGGCCAGGAGGGCGTTTTACCAGGTCCGCCTGGTTCGCCAGTTGCGCCCCCTATTGGATCGGGATGCCCTTTGCACAGTCACTCATGCCCTCGTGACATCCCGACTGGACTATTGTAACTCTCTCTACATGGGGCTCCCCTTGAGGTGCACCCGAAGACGTCAGCTGGTCCAGAATGCAGCCGCGCGAGCAATAATGGGGACCGCAAGGTACACCCATATAACACCTCTCTTGCGCGAGCTGCACTGGCTGCCTGTCGTCTTTCGGGTGCGCTTCAAGGTGTTAGTTATCATCTTTAAAGCGCTCCATGGCTCGGGACCTAGCTATCTGCGGGATCGGATCCTGCCCCATACATCCTCCCGTCTGATTCGCTCCCACAGAGAGGGACTTCTCCGGGTGCCGTCCACTAGACTCTGTCAGCGGGCGACGCCCAGGGGAAGGGCCTTCTCTGTGGTGGGCCCGACCCTCTGGAACGACCTTCCCCCCGACATTAGAACAACCACGGACCTCCGCTCCTTCCGTCAGAAATTAAAAACATACTTTTTCTGCTTGGCCGGCCTAGGTTAGTCTCTACCTTTTTAGGGTTTAGGAATATTAGTTTTAATATGGGGATTTTAGTGCAGGGACAATTAAATTTAATTTGTTTTTATTTATTGTATCTATTTTTGTATATTTTTATGTGTTTTAATTTTTCCCTGTACACCGCTCCGAGTCCCCTTGGGGAGAGGACGCGGTATATAAAAATAAAATATTATTATTATTATTAGTAGTAGTAGTAGTATTATTATTAGTATTAGTATTAGTATTAGTATTTTCTTGCACAGACTTCAATGGTGGACTTCAACTCCCAGAATTCCTGAACCAGCATGGCTGGCTCAGGAATTCTGGGAGTTGAAGTCCGTAAGTCAAAAAAGGGCCATTATTCCTCACCCATGCTGTAAGGGGGTACATGGTCGTGATTTTGGGAAACGAGGAGGAGCGATAGACTAGATCGGTAATGGCAAACCTTTTTCTTATGGCATGCCAAAATTGCGTGCACGCACACTATCGTGTGAGTCGGCATGCTTACACAATTCCCTTCCCACCTGCACATGAGTGCGCCACCCCCCACCCAACACATGCACAGATAACTCCCCCCCCCCCCCCCCCCGCAGGCTCCAGAGGCTTTCCTGAAGCCTGGGGAGGGCGAAAACGGCCTCCCCAGCCCTCCAGAAAGGCAAAAAATCAGCTGGCCAGTGCTGAAGCTGATGGCTGGCGAACCACCATATATGGCTCCATATGCCACCTGTGGCACACGCCCCATAGGTGCACCATCATGGGACTAGACAATCATCATGCAAAAGTTATTTTAGTCCAGAGTGGACCTTGCCCTAAGTTTCCAGACAATAAAAGGAGAAGAGGGAGCAAAAAAATTCAGATTTAAATTTTTTTGTTACTGTACAGTTACAATAATACAATACAATAGCAGAGTTGGAAGGGACCTTGGAGGTCATCTAGTCCAACTCCCTGCCTAGGCAGGAAACCCCATACCATTTCAGACAAATGGCTATCCAACATCTTCTTAAAGATTTCCAGTATTGGGGCATTCACAACTTCTGGAGACAAGCTGTTCCACCGATTAATTGTTCTGTCAGGAAATTTCTCCTCAGTTCTAAGTTGCTTCTCTCCTTCTCTCTTCTTGTTATACCCTCAGGTACCTTGGAGAATAGTGCCTTGGAGAAGACTCCCTCTTCTCTGTGGCAACCCCTGAGATACTGGAACACTGCTATCATGTCTTCCCTAGTCCTTCTCATTAAACTAGACATACCCAGTTCCTGTAACCGTTCTTCATATGTTTCAGTCTCCAGTTCCCTAATCATCTTTGTTGCTCTTCTCTGCACTCTTTCTAGAGTCTCCACATCTTTTCTACTTCGTGGTGACCAAAACTGAATGCAGCATTCCAAGTGTGGCCTTACTAAGGCATTATAAAGTGGTATCAACACTTCCCGTGATCTTGATTCTATCCCTCTGTTTATGCAGCCTAGAACTGTGTTGGCTTTTTTGGCAGCTGCTGCACACGGCTGGCTCATATTTAAATAGTTGTCTACTAGGACTCCAAGATCCCTTTCACAGTTACTGCTATTCAGCAAGGTACCACCTATACTGTACCTGTGCATATATATACTGTACCTGTGCAATAAAGATAGAGCTGGTACTCATAGTTGTACACTCTTCCCCAGTCTACCTCGAAGGGCTAATAGAGGCCAAGCATCGAGTGCCAAAAAGTTTGCTATCTATATCAGAGATGGGGAACTCTGGCCCTTTTAGGCAGGGCCACCAAGAGGATTATTAACTGCTGGAACAAGACTAGTATGGGCTCCTTCCCCTACGCATGGACACATAAATCAATAATGCCCTAATTGTATATTTACAATTTCATTATTTTATTTCTGGAGCGTTTCTGAGCTCCAGATTTTTGAGGTGATCTTTCATAACCCTGCATAAACTGAAATGAAATATAAAATACATTCACAAACGAAGTGAAACTAAGTGTGCAAACTTTTAAAAAATAAAATAATGAAATTAAAATGCAATAAATTACATAAATAACTGTTCCCTGTTTCAGATTAATACAGGTTATGAGTTTCAGATTAATAAAGGTTAGGTCAAACAAGGCTGCAGGATGGTTTTGCTATACACGCCTAGAGTATGAAGTATATGTCTAATGTTTTAAATTTTAGTTTTGTAAACATTTTTTTTTTAAAAACGTTCCCATTTATGGGCCTTGGGCTCCATGAACAATGTACAAGCTGCACCCTCCCCCTCAGGCCTGCTTTTAAGACTTGTGGACTTCAACTCCCAGAATTCCTGAGACAGCCATGCTAGCTCAGGAATTCTGGGAGTTGAAGTCTACAAGTCATAGAAGCCATAGTTCCCCACCTCTTATTTATATCCTCAAATAACACTCCAAAGCCAGCTCATGGTTTTCCTGCCTTTCAGTTCCCCTAGAAACAGCTAACTGATAGGTGGGGATCCTTTCATAATTTGCTAAATGCTAAATTGCATCTGCTCATCCTTATCTCACTGAATCACCTGGTCGATGCTCTCTACCAAGGTATATGACTGCAACGATTTGTCCCACTTGGTGCGATACTCAGGCAGGTAAAGGAAAGGGAATAATTTGTCAGAGGAAATCTCCAGCGACACTTCAGTCCGGTATCTGGAAACAAATATTTCAGGGTCAATTGAACAAGAGGATGATTGCCAAGGCATCTAACAGATTAACAGAGTTGGAAGGGACCTTGCAGGTCATCTACTCCAAAGCCCCCCTGCCCAAGCAGGAGATCCTACATGTGCCTCTACCTAGGATCGAACTCACAACGTCCTGCTTGTGAGGGAAGAGCTCCACCTCTATCTAGGTCACAGCAGCTTTCTCTGGGGAAAGGTCTTTCTAAATTCTCTAAGGATAAATTGTCAGGATGGGGGAGTGCTTTGGAGGATTTTGTATGCCCCTTTTGTTAAAGAGAGATAATTGCTGAAGAGTTGGGAGCAGGGGTGGGCTTCCAAAATTTTAGCAACGGGTCCTCTGCCCGGTTGCTGCGTGGGCGTGGCCATGGTGGCTGTGGTCTAGCCCAGTGGTTCTTAACCTTTTTGAAAGAATCGCCCCCTTTGAGCCATTGAGGAAGTTATCATCGCCCCCCCCTCTCCCCCAACATATTTTTTGTTTTCTTTAAAACTGTCATCAGGACATATCGATGCAAATAATTTATTTCAAGTCTTTCTCCCGTATCTCAACTGTGTGAAAAATTCTGATGCCACCCATCACTTTAGTCCCAAACTTCGTGAAACATGGATTACAGCTAATGCAATGACACTTATAAAGGCAATGACCACTGAAAACAAAATTCAATTGCAAGAAAATGAAATGCCCGAAAAAAAAGAGTAACATTTAATGATTTAATCACAAGTGAATTTTAAGACGCAAAAAGAAATATAAAAAGGGCATTAGAACAAACCACAATGCAGGAAACTACGGATTTCAAGTGGAAAACTCTGAAACTAAATTAAAATTCAAGGAAAATATATATTCATGCACACTATAAAAAGGCCAATGGCACGCCACTGTATGGGTGGAGTTATAGAGGCTGTTGCGCAACGTGCATGAAGATGAGCGATGCGTATTCACATATGTACGGCGTTCTGTACTGAAGCTAGCTGGGGGAACTTTTTAAAACACAGTCCACTCCACTAATAGCGAGCGATCTGATGTTTTTGTACGACACATATACAGCGGTTCACTGTACGAAAAAAGTCTCAAAAGTGTCCTCAAAACGTCTCGCTCCATCGTCCCCATATCGCCCCCCTTCCGTTCCTTTGCCCCCATGCTGCCCCTTTTCGCTCCATTCCCCCCCTGAAGAACAAAATTGCCCCCTGGGGGGCGATATCGCCCAGGTTAAGGACCACTGGTCTAGCCAACCTCCTGCACCATAGTGGGTGGAGGGCTAGTGGGCATTTTGCCCTCTCTGGGCTCCGGAGGCTTTGCAACACTGCAATAGACTCCCAAAATGGAGAAGGAGCGAGCTGTTCAGGATCACAGTGGTTATGTCTATGCAGATATTAGATTTAAACAGACTCTGCTTATTGGGTGAACCGAGGCCAGTGGTCTCTTTTCATATCGATGGAGATTCTCAATCTTCCTGGTCACGGTTGTCCCCAAAATGCTTTTTTCAAGAGGCAACTGGACTTTCTTATTTTTTTTTCTTTGAAGATGTTTCACTTCTCATCCAAGAAGCTTCTTCAACTCTGACTGGATAGTGGGGAATGGAGGGCCACCCACGCCTGCCACGCCCCAAACCAGTTCCCTCGCTGCTGCTTGGCCACCGCCAATTTTGGATTTGAGTGACTGCGCATGCGCAGTTCACTGTCAATTGTTCTACAGAAAAATGTACATTGAACAGTGCACATGTGCTTAGTGTGCACCCAACACACGCGGACGTTGCGCGCGGATTGCCAGCAGCAACCCACCCTTAGTGGGGTGCATGTTCCCCCCTCCCTTTGCTCCCCCTCCAGCCTCGCCTCCCCATCTTTTGTTGTTTGCGCAGCAAGCAACTAGAGGAAATGGTGGGGACTGGCTGCACATGCGTTTAAATATTTTCAGGGAAGGCTTATTTTGGGGGGAGGGCTTATTTTAGCACATGCACTCAAAAGCCCAATTGGGCTTATTTTCTGGGGAGGTCTTATTCTCGGGGAAACAGGGTACCTGTACTTAGCTTCACAAGATATTTGACTCCTCAGCTGACGAGGATGTCAAACCACAGTCCCTCCCTTTGATTCATACAAGTAGTATCCCATTATAATGATGTCTATTTATGATTGCAGTTCTTTAATAGCTGTGCTCAGAATGGGGAAGACTCTTTCAAAGTATCCTGCTTGTTGATGCTGCTTTTCACAGCTCTGGTGGGTAACCGAATGCAATGAAAGCAAGAGTGATACTTACAGGAATCCTGGAAATTCTGTTGAAGGTTTGGCCTCGACATTCATAAGTTTCTCAAATAGAGAAGAAAAGGAACAGGCATTAACCATTCTGTTTTTCTGCAATATCCCTGTAATTTTAACTGCATAAAGTATTGTTTTATTCTTACTAGCAGAGCTACTGTAACGCTCTCTACATGGGGCTCCCCTTGAGGTGCACCCGAAGACTACAGCTAGTTCAGAATGCAGCCGCGCGAGCAATATTGGGTACCTCTAGGTATTCCCACGTAACACCGCTCTTGCGCGAGCTGCACTGGCTGCCTGTGGTCTTTCGGGTGCGCTTCAAGGTGCTGGTTACCATCTTCAAAGCGCTCCATGGCATGGGACCTAGTTATCTGCGGGATCGTATCCTGCCCCATACATCTCTTTGGCCGATTCGCTTCCACAGAGAGGGACTTCTCCGGGTGCCGTCCACTAGGCAATGCCAGCGGGTAACGCCCAGGGGAAGGGCCTTCTGTGTGGTGGGCCCGACCCTCTGGAACGACCTTCCCCCCGAACTTAGATCTATCCCGGACCTCCGCTCCTTCCGCCAGCAACTAAAAACCTACTTTTTCCAACAGGCCGGCCTGGCCTAACCTACTGTACTTAACTTAGTTTTTAGCAGAGAAATTTTACATTGGGCTTTAGGGATCAGTTTTTTAATGGGGTAGATTTTAGCACAGGGTGTAAATTTAATATAGTTTTACGTATTTATATATTTATTGTGATGTATTGTGTTTTTATATTTCCTGTGCACCGCCCCGAGTCCCTTCGGGGAGAGGGGGCAGTTAATAAGTCGAAATAATAATAATAATAATAATAATAATAATAATAATAATAATAATAATAATAATAATAATAATAATAATAATAATAATATGCAAGGAAACTTATTCCTAAATAAATTTGCTGAATAAAAGGAACCAGTTGCATTTCAAAAACTATGTATTGCAACTCCAGGTGCCTCTGGTTTTAATTGCCCATTTGGCCCAAATAATTTATTGAACAAAGCTTTCTGTATTTTCTTATAATTAACTATCTCCTGCCTAGGCGTCTCTATGGCGATTCTCAGTCATCCAGGTCCCAAAGGTACTTTTTTCAAGAAGCAAGTGGACTTTGTTTTACCTTGAAGACATTTCGCTTCTCGTACTAGAAGCCTCTTCAGTTCTGGAGAACTGAAGAAATCGAAGAAACTTCTTGGAGGACAAGCAAAATGTCTTCAAGGAAAAACAAAGTCCAGTTGCCTTTTGAAAAAAACACCTTTGGGACATCCTGCCTCTGTGCTCTAACATCATCTTGGTGTTTTATTTATTTATTTATTTGTCAAGCATGTATAAGGTAACAGATATAAGCATAAACATGATTATGAATACATAAAATGGATACAAATAGATGGGGACATTAGGACAGGGACGGTAGGCACATTGGTGCGCTTATGCACGCCTCCTTTACGGACCTCTTAGGAATGGGGTGAGGTCAAAAGTAGACAGTCTATGGTTAAAGTTTTGGGGGGGTTGGGGGAAGAAACCACAGAGTCAGGTAGTGTATTCCTGGCATTAATCACTCAGTTGCTGAAGTCGTATTTTCTGCAACCGAGTTTGGAGCGGTTTACCTTGAGTTTGTATCTATTGTGTGCTCCTGTATTGTTGTGGTTGAAGATGAAGTAGTCATTGACAGGTAAGCCATTGTAACAGATAATTTTATGTACTATGCTTAGGTCAGACCGAAAGCGGTGTAGTTCTAAGTTGTCTAAGCCAGTGTTTCCCAACCTTGGCAACTTGAAGACGTCCGGACTTCAACTCCCAGAATTCCCCAGCCAGCGAATGCTGGCTGGGGAATTCTGGGAGTTGAAGTCCCGACGTCTTCAAGTTGCCAAGGTTGGGAAACACTGGTCTAAGCCCCAAATTTCAAGCATGGTAGCATAAGGTATACTGTTGCAAGCAGAGGAGTGAAATATACAATAATACAATAGCAGAGTTGGAAGGGACCTTGGAGGTCTTCTAATCCAATCCCCTGCCTAGGCAGGAAATCCTATACCATTTCACCCTATACCATATCTCTGGACTCGTTCATTTTCAAGGGACAACTAGTTCAAATAAGACAAACAGAGATCATTTTCTTACCGTAGATTTTACCACTTTCCATCCTTCTGTATCATGGAGATAGCAAAAAATATTTGCGGAGACCTCTTCAGCACATTGCTTATAATCCATCTAACTGGGAAGATATGAAAGCAATGCGTGTATCAATGGCATGGGATATCCCAACAGCAGCAGAGACAAATAAGAGATTTTCTCTCCAGGGTCCCTTCAAAGGACTTCTATTCAAAGTTTTTAAGCAAGTTTTTTTTTTTAGAAAAACTAATTTAGAATAACAGAGTTGGAAGAGACCTTGGAGGTCTGCTAATCCAACCCCCTGCTTAGGCAGGAAACCCTACACCACTTCAGACAAATAGCCATCCAACATCTTCTTAAAAACTTCCAACATTGGAGCATTCACAACTTCTGGAGGCAAGCTGTTCCACTGATTAACTGTTCTAACTGTCAGGAAAGTTCTCCTTAGTTCTAAGTTGCTTCTCTCCTTGATTAGTTTCCACCCATTGCTTCTTGTCCTGCCTTCAGGTGCTTTGGAGAATAGCTTGTCACCCTCTTCTTTGTGGCAACAAGTGTGCAACAGCACACACGGAAACATGCACACACATAGAGAAATGCTGAACCAGGGCAACGGTCTTCAACTTGATGCCCTCTAGAGGGACCTGGGACAGTCGTTCCCAGAATTCTCCAATCAAGATGGCCAGGCTGGGAATCCTGGGAGTTGCAGTCTCAACAGAGCTGAAGTATGCCAGTTTGAAGACTTATTGTGAACTCATCCAAAAACCACTTCTTAATATTCTATCACATTTTCACACTTGTATCCTACTTTCAGGAAATTGCTTGTAGTACAGACAACTTCAAATCTCTGTTGGCTTTGTAATCCTTGAATATCTTTGTGAATCAAGTGCTAACAATCCCTTTAAAAGATTAGTTCCCTCCTGAGTCTTTCATTGTATTGTTTTCTTGACTGCAGCATGAAGTGGTTTGCTACTGAATTCTCTCAGAAAGTTCATTTGATCCTCCAGGCCACTGTCCTGGGATTTTCCTAAATCCCCCTTCGGGTTGTTGTTTTTTAAAGCAGTGCATAAAAACACTTGAGTAGGGTTGGAAATGGATGGGAGACCACTAGGGAGTCCTCAGACTCTAAGGAAACCTGAGATCAGGGAAAGGGTTTTTCCAGGACAAACCGCCATCAAATGTCTATGGCAGGGGTCCCCAACCTTTTTGACACCAGGGGCCGGTTTCATATTAAAAAAATTCGGTGGACTGGTGGCCATGGCTCGGCCGGCGTAGAGGGGGAGCAGGGGGAAAAGGCGGCGCATGCGCGTGGGGTGTGTGTGAATCGGCTCACTCGCCCCTCTCGGGCCCCCAATGGTGCCACCGGCCACGCCTGCGCTCTCCTGTCCTCGGTGTGCGCTCTGCCCAGGGGGCTGCCCCCTCCTCCCTCCTCCTCCTCTCCGGCCCTTTTTAAGAGTTGCGCCGCTCACTGCGGCCCAGTTCCTATCAAGCCACGGACCGGCAACGGTCCGCGGCCTGGGGGTTGGGGACCCCTGGTCTATGGGGATTCTTCAGTCATTTATGTCACTGTTTCCCAAAGGTGCTTTTTCAAGAGGCAACGGGACTTTCTGTTTTTTTCTTTGAAGACGTTTCGCTCCTCTTTCCCCCCCCCCTTTTTCATATATATAGTTTTATTAATTTATAATATAACATACAAAGATAATCAAAAAGCAAATATTAGGGAAATTAGGGAGGGGATAGGAGGAAACAAACGGCCTAGTTATATGCGAGACCGTCTCCTGCCCCATACATCCCTTAGACCGATACGCTCCCACAGAGAGGGCCTCCTCAGGGTGCCGTCGGCCAGACAATGCCGACTGGCGACAACCAGGGGAAGAGCCTTCTCTGTGGCGGGCCCTGCCCTTTGGAACGACCTACCCTCTGAATTACGCACCATCTCCGACCTCCGCCTCTTCCGCCAGTGTTTAAAGACATTTTTTTCCTATCAAACCGGCCTAGCCTAACCTCCCATGGGGACTTTTAGAAAGTTTTAAATTGGGTATTTTAACAATTTAGTTTTTAGCATAGGATCGGGATAATTTAATATATATTTTAAATTATGTATTTATTTTTCTATTTTTGTATATTTTTAAATTTCCTGTGCGCCGCCCTGGGTCCTCTGTGGAGAAGGGCGGGATATAAATATGAATAAATAAATAAATAAATAAATAAATAAATAAATAAATAAATAAATAAATAAATAAATAAATAAATAAATAAATAGTGGGAGAAAGAAAGGGAAAAGAGAAAAAAAAAAGGCATTGACTTCCGACTCCTTTGGTGCAGTTGAATAAGATCTAGGCTCAACTTTTTACTTTTTCCCAATAATAGAAATTTCTAGCCATTTCTTTAAGCACAAAGAAGACGTTTTCGACTGGGTGATGGAGAAGGGAAGGATTTATATTCCTTGCAGGCAGCTGGTCCTGTCAGAGCTGAAGAAGCTTCTTGCATGAGAAGCGAAACGTCTTCGGAGCAAAAGCAGAAAGTCCGGTTGCCTCTTGAAGAAAAAGCACCTTTGGGACTGCCACCAAATGTTTTCCCCCCTCCCCTCGTCCCCCCAGGACAAACTGCTATCAAACCGTGCTGGCAATTGTATTTCTTTGAAAGAAGTGCAAATGGTCTTGTGTGAGTTTCCTGATGCTGCTGCCTTCCAGATGTGCCAGGCATCTGTTGATCCTCCCCATCTTCTCGAGATCCCCCTCCTGGCTTGGACGAAAGGGATCGAAGGCATTAAAAAGTCCCATCCCCGGAGGCAATAACCCACCGTGCCCATTGGCAACCCATCCCCTCACCTCCGGGCATCCCCCGCCGCCTCCGCCTCCCCGGCTGCCAGCTGTAACTGCGAAATCCCAGCAGGAGAGGGCGGTGTGGCTGGCTGGCCGGCATTGTGATGCCTTCGGGCCCCGAGGCCTGCTGGGAGTTGTGGTTCCGGGTCTCTGCTGAGCCTCGCGTGAGCCAATAGACGCGCGGCAGGGGCGGAGCATGCGCCTTGGCGTCCAAGACGACGCCATTGGTATGGAGGGGCTTGAGGCGTTTTCAAACCGGCGGGCGGGAGAGCGAAGCGGTCCCGCCGGGGATGCAGGTGAGGTCGAGGGGGAGAGCGGTTAGATTTCATTTACACGACCTGAAGGAGCCCGGAGAGAATTAGGCCGACCTCTGGAACTGCCGAAATCCCCCTTCCGTTTGAAAAACAATAAAAACCTGTGAGACTGTTCCCCTGTTTGAGCAGGGGGCTGGACTAGACGACCTCCAGTGTCCCTTCCAGCTCATTCCTTCTATTCTCTAATGCTGATAAAATGCCTTACAGGTAGTCCTCGACTTACAACAGTTCGCTTTGTGACGGTTCGGATTAGGGTGGCACTGAAAAAAGGGACTTGTGACCGTTTTTCAAACTTATGACCATTTTTCACACTTATGACCGTGGCAACATCCCCAGGGTCATGCGATTGACATTCAGATGCTTGGCAACTGACTCACGTTTACCACGATCGCAGTGTCCCAGGGTCATGTCACACACACACATACAGTTTTTTTTGCAAACTTCTGAGAAGTCAAAGGGGGGGGGGAACCAGATTCACTTAACAACCAGGCTACTAATTTAACAACCGCAGTGATTCACTTAACTAAGGTGGCAAGAAAAATCGTAAAATGGGACAAAACTCGTTTGACAAATTTCTCACTTAACAACACAACACTTACTTAAACTCACAATTTGGGGTTCAGTTGTGGTCGTAAGTTGAGGACTGCCTGTATATGTTCTGAGATGTATCTTTGTGTGGCTTCTGGATCTAGTAGCCAAGGCAACCCCGCATAGGGATTAGGGTTTTTGGTTATTTTCTGGTAAATGGGGGTAAATTGAGGGTTTAGGCATGAAGTTAATCTTGGGTACATGGCAGAAACATATAATTAACTATGACCGGTTGGTAAGTCTATTATCTCAAGTGTTCTTATTCAGGATTTGATCCAGCTGTTGAATTGGATGGCTGTACAGACATGCATAATATGAGATTTACAATGGCAAAAAGCAGCTTTGCTTGCAACCGTTTACAGCCTGCAACTATACCTCTTAACACCAGCAAACATCAACATCTGGGAAGGACTTGATATTGCCAACTTCAGTCTTAACATCTGGATAGCTGTACGAAGGACTGTAATATTTTTATTTTAATAAGTGCCACAGGTGCAATCCCAAAACAACTAGCACACCACTTGAATATCATTGGCATTAAAAATGGTGCCTTTAACACCATCAGAGAACAGCATCTGCCTATCCAAGGTCCCTGGAAAGGACTTAATCGGTGGATAAAAATGCTTTTCTTGTTGTTAGTTGCAAAGTCATGTCCGACCCATCGCAACCCCAGGCCTGGAGGACAATGTTCCTCCAGGCCTTTCTGTCCTCTACCCTCCTCTGGAGTCCATTTAAGGTCACGTCGACTGCTTCGGGGACTCCATTCGGCCACCTCATTCTCTGTCATCCTCTTCTATTCCCCTCAATCTATCCAAGCATCACGTTCTTCTCCAGTGAGTCCTTCCTTCTCATTAGGTGGCCAAAGTATTTGAGTTTCCTCTTCAGGATCTGGCCTTTCTAAAGAGCTGACCGGTTTGATCGCCTTGCAGTCCAAGGGACTTGTAGGAGTCTTCTCCAGCATCATAGTTCAAAGGCCTCAATTCTTTGGCGCTCAGCCTTTCTTATGGTAAATAAAAATACTAAATCCAATCTAAACATTTGTCTGACTCTGAAACCAACCATAATCTTTGTAATTATTGATTGAAATTATTTTAAATAAGAAAATTTATATTATTAATGCAGTTAATTGAAATAATAATTTAAGTTATTGAATAATTTATGGCCAAAAAAGAAAAAGCAATAATAATAATAGATGGCTTTAAGTTTTTCCAAATAAAGCTTCCTTTTGCAATTGACAGGTGGGGATTTTGTAAATGCAGATGATGTTCAAGTGGTGTCCCAAATATTTTGGGATTGCAAAAGGCAGCTTTATTTGGAACAACTTACATCCTGCAATAATACCTTTAACACCATCAAACAACAACATCTGCCTCTCTCAAGTCCTTCCCGGACTCAGGTGGATAAAAATGTCAAAGCTAGACTAAATATCTGGCTGACTGTGAAATGAACTATAATAATAAGAGATTACTGGGTTGAGGTTCTAATTATAGCTCTTTTATGAAGTAAATCACAATTGACTGGGTTCACACAATACAATAAGCCATATATTACATTTTTCAAACCCTGGTTCAATTCAAGCCTGGGTAAACACAAAATGCGAAACTAGCAAACTTTCTATACTTAGAACAGCCAGCAATGAGTTGCTCCAAATTGTTCTTCCTCTTCTTCATTCACTATGTATTCCTCTTCCTGTGAAATGTTGAATATAAAACCTTTCCTGATTTTTTTAAAAATTTGTAATCTTTACCATAGTTTTTACAAGCTAGTGAGCACCCTGGGACAAAATAGGTGCATCAAACTATGCAGTGTAGTTTCTCTTTCAGGATTGTGATTGAATTTGACAAGAAAACACTTTTTGCAGTCCAATTTAGCAAAAAAAATATTTTGGTTGTCTGTCATTAACTGTAGAGTATTCCTACAGTACTATAAAACTACTACAGTCAATATAAATTATGCATGAAATAATTTAAACAATATACCTCCTCTTTAGTGAGGGTGTTTAATATGAAAATCAAGGCATATTTGAAAATGTATTATTGTGCCTCAGGGTGACTCTCAAAATCTGCAATTTTATTTTTTGCTTTTTGACAGTTTTTCAAAGCTTCAAGAGATGTTACAGAAGGCCCCTGAATGAAAAGTAATGTCCTGCTTGGTTAAAAAAAGGAACATCTGTTCTCCAGAGACAACTGTGTCATCTCTCCTAGCAAGTGGTAACTTTAAAAGTGGCCATGATTCCTTGAGTCGCAGTTCAGTCCAATACAAGGACAAATGGTATAGTTCTGCCTCTCAAGCTTTAGAGGCCTATATTAAAGATTTCAATCTCAGTCTTTCATCGCCAGGCGTCAGAACTGGAAAAATTGAAATTCTTCCGAGGGCTCCTGAAAACTTCACATCCTCAAAGGACGATTTTGAGGCCAAGTGTGGTACGTGTGTATGTTTCCTTTTCAGTAATGTATGTGGGGAGGAATCTACCTGTATTGGAGGTCACTCAGAAAATAACCTCCAAATGTCAAGCTAATATATATTTCTTATTCATTCATGTATTTATTAAATGTATTTATTTATTTAACTTTTTATGGTACCCATCTCTCTATAATTAATTCACAAAAATCCCTTATACAAGTTTGGTGTTATTTGGATTCCCTCTGTTATGTATATATTTTTTAAATAGGTTGGTGATACATTTCATGGGGAATATGTGAAAGTGAAGCCATGTAGTGGATGACTTCAACTTCTTCCTCCTCCTTCTCTTCCTCCTCCTCTTCTTTGCATTGATTTTCCAGAAGTATGTAATGTTATTTGGCTTCCCTATCTTGTAGTGCATGTGTTTTTTAGTATGAGTTGGTGATATGTTTTATGGAAGTTAGTAAAAGCTAACCCATGTAGTTGATATATTCAATTCATATTATTATTGTTAGCCAATACTATCATTACATTCATATATTTCCTGTACTTTGTAGAAATGAAAATAATGTACATTGTGTACATTATTATACAAATAAGAGGAAGTACTTTTTCACCCAGAGGATCACTGGTCTATGGAACTCCCTGCCAGAAGAAGTGGTGACAGCTGTCAGCCTCGACACCTTTAAGAAAGGATTAGACGAGTTCATGGAGAACAAGGGTATCAATGGCTATCATTATGGATGCCTAAGGACACCCTCCGGGATGGAGAGATAGGCAGGATATCTCTCAATGCCGTTTGCAGGGAATCATAAGCAGGTGAAGACATCTGCTTGGGAATACCCTGAAGCAAATGGTGAGCCACTGTGTGAGACAGAATGCTGGACTGGATGGGCTGTGGCCTGTTCCAGCAAGGCTGTTCTTATGTGCCTTAGCTTCTTTTTTCCTCAAGAAACAGCCCTGTGAGGGTGGTTGGACTAAGAATGAGTCATTACCTCAAAGTCATCCAGCCCGCAATATAACTTGAAATGCTGGACACTAATTTGTCTTTGTATGTTTATGTTATGTTACTTATGTGATGAAATAGTCAAATAGCGTATTTATATTCAGGTAGGACAGGTACAAGTATTTGACAAAAAACATATGTCTATCAAGAAAACTTAGGACTTCAGTTAGCAACAGCTGATGGCTGATGAATCACCATTATATCCTAAAATAATCCCTTAAGTCCCGAAACCAGTTTTAACAACTGTCCCAAACATTGCAATATCAGCAAATCTCCCAAGATTTCAACATTACCATATGAAACTTTAGATTGAGATAGTGGAAATCTTCAAAATTTCAGACTTTAAAGAATGTGGTGCCCAGACCATCATCTGATAGCACTCATGGTCTGAAGAAATAGCTCATTTCTTGATGAAAAAGTATCTTTTAATCTCTAGAAATGAGCCTCAACATTAGAAGGAAAAGATGGTATAGAACAGGGGTAGTCAACCTTTTTATACCTACCGCCCACTTTTGTATCTCTGGTAGTAGTACAATTTTCTAACCACCCACCGGTTCCACAGTAATGGTGATTTTTAAAGTAGGGAAGTCAATTAAATTAAAAAAAGGAAAGTGCTTCAGTATCGGACAAAACCCCTATCGCCCACCATGAGAGCTGGAACACCCACTAGTGGGCGGTAGGGACCAGGTTGACCACCACTGCTATAGAATGTTGGCTTGGCTAACAGGAATGATTACCAATAACTTTTGAAATATTTCCTCTCTTGGAACCTGTAGATTAAGTCAAATTATGCCTCTTCTTGGTTTAGAAAATGTCAAGCAGCATACACGTCTGAGAAGAAGAATTGTCTGCGAGCCAGATACAGTCAGTCTGACTACAGATGATCTGTTAGCATTTCCTGCAGATGATTCCCCCTCCTTTAGGATTTCTAGGTCATTAGCTCAGAGAAGCAATGTGAACAGGAGGTCCTGGACGACACCTGCTTCTTGTTCTCATCACCGGACTTCATCCCTCCACGATAAAGAAAAAGAAGATTCTTTGAAAAATTCCTTGCTTCCCTCCTCATACCATGAAGGTAGCAGAAAAAAGGGAACACGATATACATTTCAAAAACATCACTCTGTGCTGCCTGGAAATGACCAGCTAGCCAGCCGAGAGACCGTGCTTCATAAGAATTATCCAAGATGGCTGACAAGCCATAAAACTGAGTTGAGCATTTCAGACCTAAGCAGTATTCCTGAATGCAAATATCCCATCTGGCTGAAGAATCACAACCTCTTGTTGGATCCAAGTAATAAAAAGTCTACACAGACCTCACATGTGTCTTTGCAAGATAATCAGGAGTTGGTGGAGTTTCAAAATATTAAAAGACATCATGACGTGGTGAGCCTAAAGCACAGGTGTGATGCTCAATCAAATCACCCCAAAGATTCTCCAAGTGCCTGTATTCTACTGCAGGGCTTAAGAGAGCACAAGGATCCGCTTATAGGTAACCCATAATAGCATTTATTTTGATGTCAGACTTTTGTCAACTTTTGGGAACGAGGCACAGTAGCGATTCAGTTCAGATACTGTGAAGAAGCATGCTTTGTTTAGCAGTGATTTAATGAATAACGTGCAATTGTTTCAATTCCCAGAATTCTTCGTGGGTTGGGCCCGGTTAGGGATTTCTGGGAGTTGAAATGCACTGATCTTAAAATTGCCAAGCCTGTGAATATCAATAGCTCTCAGACTTATATATTGCCCCACAGTGCTTTACAGCACTCTCTGTCAGCATATTGCCTCCCAACAATCTGGGTCCTCATTTTACTGACCTCAGAAGGGTGGATGGCTGAGTCAACCTTGAGCCGCTGGCAGTGAATTAGCCTGCAATGCTGCATTCTAACCACAGGGAAGGGAAGGGAAGGAAGGAAGGGCAATAGCAATAGCACTTATATACCGCTTCACACTGCTTTACAGCCCCCTCTGAGAGATTTACAGAGTCAGCATATTTCCCCCAACAACCTGGGTCCTCATTTTATCCACCTTGGAAGGATGGAAGGTTGAGTCAACCTTGAACCCCATCAGGATCAAACTCCAGGCTGTGGGCAGGGTTTGCTAGCAATACTGCATTCTAATCCCGAGGGCTCCTAACCCTGCTTTAGACACTGGCATTTATTTATTTGAAAGAATGTGCAATATATGTGACCCTTTCATTGTGACACAATTTTTTAGATGACACAGAGAAACTGATTCAGAAAGCAAGGAGGGCACTGGAACCTTCCGCTGAGCAATCAACCAGCCTCCTGAAAAACGATGGGAGTCCATGTACAGTAGATGTACTAGAAGCAGAAAGATTGTGGGATAACGTTCCAATTGGTTTGTGAGTATACGAGGACCCCATTAAGTTGGGTTGGTTTTTTTTGGGGGGGGGGGGCGCGGGTTGGATACACAGAGTGGGACTCTTCGGCAATAGCCTGAGGGATACCAGCTTCTTTAACCTATCTGAATGTGATAAATTGATGACCTTTGTAGAAGAAGCCTAACAAGAAATGCCTATTGTTGTAATGGTGAAGGATTCTTCATGAGTTTGTCCACTCCCCTTTGAAAGTCATCTCTTTCACAAGTGCATCTGTAGTTTTAACTGTATGCTCTCTATCTCTCCTGACACCTCAGCCATTTACCTTCGTCAGCTGTCTCCAGATCATTGTATTAAGGAAGAAAGACAGAGTTCCAGATTCACTTCTCCTTAGTAACTTGAAAAGCTATCAAATTGCAAGTGGCATCCACAGAGTGGCATCTTTCCTGCTCTTATAACCGACCAGTCCCTGTTACCCACTCACTTCACACTGGCTCGCTAACCCCCAAGGGACAAATAATTTTCCTTGAAGATTTTTGGCCCTTTGCTGTGCGTCAAGAGCCAAGCCTGCTTATGTGCTCATAAACTAGTTATTCCTTTTGTGCTTAACTACATTCCCCATGGGAGTCTCCGTTGCAGGAGCATACAATGCTTTTGGGAGGTCAAGGGTGACTTGAGTAATGGCCAGGAACTGTGTCAAACAGTGTGGGCAGGGCTGGGTTTGAGGAAGGCTGCTGTGTCTTTTCCTTGGAAGTGTGATTTGTTTACTTTAGGAACGTTATGTTTAATGCAGAGGGAAGTAGCTGTCAATATTCAAGGTCAGAAGACAACAAAAAAGAGAGTCGAGAATCAGAGTTACTTCCCCATTGTTAGCCATTGACCTTGTTAGCCATTGACATTGAATACAGCTAGTCCTTGACCTACAACGATTTGTTTATTGACTATTTCAAGTTACAATGGCACTGAAAAAAATGACATGACCAGTTTTCATATTTACGAGCGTTGCAGCATCCTGATGGCCACACGATCAAAATTCAGACACTTGGCAACTGGCTCATATTTATGATGGTTCAGTATCCCAGGGTCATGTGATCCTCTTTTGCAGCCTTCTGAGAAGCAGAGTCAATGAAGTCAGATTCACTTACTATATTTTTTAGAGTAGAAGACCCACCAAGATTTTGAAGAGGCAAGTTTTTTAAAAAAAGGTTTTTGCCCTCTGCAGACCTCCCCAAAACGTCTCATTTTTCACAAAAATGGCCCCTTTTTTTGTCAAAAAGAGGGCATGCATAGCCTTTAGGAGGTTTATAGAGTGCCTCCTAAAGGCTATGCACAGCCATTTTGGTGATGTGGGCGTGGCTTTGGGAGGCCCAAAATGCTGTGTTCAATGTATAAGACGCACCCAGATTTTCACCTTTTTGGGAGGGAAAGGTGCGTCTTATACTCCGTAAAATACAGTAATAACCACATTACTAACAACAACTGCACTGATTCGCTTAACAATTGTGGCAAGAAAGGTTGCAAAATGGGGAGAACTCACTGACCCGTCTTGCTTAGCCACAGAAATTTTGGGCTCAAATATACACATATACACACACATGCATAATTTATTACGCCACTCAGTTTGGAGATATAAAGGTATCAGATAAGACACTCAAATATGGATGTAATGAAAATGACACTTTTTCATCTATTTTCCCCATCTCTTTGTGATTGGATAGTTGTGGTAAATCCTCTTTTGTGTCAGGTTCAGTTCCTGGTGGCTTCATGGGCCGGTCCATATAGTTTTCTCTTTCAACATTACAAAAGTTGTTTGATACAGCCTTATTCCAGGGAAGTTTTTCCCATTTCCCTTATGGCTCCCATGAAAATAGTAAGCAGTTGGAGTCCGTGTCACTGTTGCCTGTTCTCTGATTCCAGGATGCAAATGTTCCCATCATTATGAGAGGCATAATTACCTAGTTGAGGGAGCATTGTAAGTGGCACCTTCCCTATGTACTGTATGGCTGTGCAGATCCTTTCAGTCTCTTAGTGCAGTTCAGGTGAGCCCAGTAAATGCTTTGAAACGGGTGGGTTCCGGCAGTCACTACTGCTGTGTGCACGGTGCACCCACGAGCAATGCAATAAAAATTGTTCTGTGCATGCACAGAAGCAAAAGACAAGGTGGCGGTGCCTATGGTACAGCCCGGAGAACCAGTTCAGGGGCATGGCAGGTCTGGGTTGCTGCCGGCTTCAGCAACTCAGGCTGCCAAACCACTATATATATATAGTGGTTAGACTACTGCAACGCTCTCTACATGGGGCTCCCCTTGAGATGCACCCAAAGGCTGCAGTTGGTCCAGAATGCGGCCACGCAGGCAGTTTCGGGAGTCTCTAGATACTCCCACGTAACACCTCTCCTGCGCGGGCTGCACTGGCTGCCTGTGGCTTTTCGGGTGCGTTTCAAGGTGTTGGTTATCATCTTTAAAGCGCTCCATGGCACAGGACCTAGTTATTTGCGGGATCGTATCCTGCCCCATACATCCCTTCGGCCAATTCGCTCACACAGAGAGGGACTTCTCCGGGTGCCGTCCACTAGGCTGTGCCAGCGGGTGACACCCAGGGGAAGGGCCTTCTCTGTGGCGGGCCCGACCCTCTGGAACGACCTTCCCCCTGACATTAGAACGACCACGGACCTCCGCTCCTTCCGCCAGAAACTCAAAACCCACCTGTTTCATCTGGCCGGCCTGGCCTAATTCCATCTTTCCCACCTCAGTTTGTATTTTTAAATTCTGTGATTTGGTTTTAAGCTTAAGTTTTTAATTTTTATGAATTTGTACAGGGGTTTATTTAATTCGATTTTAGTTATATGTATTATTGATTGTTATGGTTTTAATTTGTACCTGTACACCGCCCCGAGTCCCTTCGGGGAGAGGGGGCGGTCTAGAAGTCCAATAAATAATAATAAATAATAATAATAATATATATATCTACCCCAAACCACCCCAACGATGCCGTAGAGGTGATGTGCCAGTGCCTGGAAGCCGTGCGGGCCTGGATGGGAAGCAACAGACTCAGACTCAACCCGTCCAAGACCGAGTGGCTGTGGTTTCCGGCATCCCGGTACAACCAGTTGACTCCATCACTGGCCATAGGGGGTGAACACCTAACCCCTGTGGATGGGGCACGCACCTTGGGCGTCCTCCTTGATGCACGGCTGTCCATGGAAGATCAAGTGACGGCCGTGGCCAGGAGGGCGTTTTACCAGGTTCGCCTGGTACGCCAGTTGCGTCCCCTATTGGATCGGGATGCCCTCTGCATAGTCACTCATGCCCTCATGACATCCCGACTGGACTACTGCAATGCTCTCTACATGGGGCTCCCCTTGAGGTGCACCCGAAGGCTTCAGCTTGTCCAGAATGCAGCCGTGCGGGCAGTTATGGGAACCTCTAGGTTTTCCCATGTAACACCGCTCCTGCGCGAGCTGCATTGGCTGCCTGTCGTCTTTTGGGTGCGCTTCAAGGTGTTAGTTATCATCTTTAAAGCGCTCCATGGCACGGGACCTAGCTATCTGCGGGATCGTATCCTGCCCCATACATCCCTGCGGCCTATTCGCTCCCACAGAGAGGGACTTCTCCGGGTGCCGTCCACTAGGCTATGCCAGCGGGCGGCGCCCAGGGGAAGGGCCTTCTCTGTGGCGGGCCTGACCCTCTGGAACGACCTTCCCCCCGAAATTAGAACAACTACGGACCTCCGCTCCTTCCGTCAAAAATTAAAAACGCACTTTTTCTGCTTGGCCGGCCTGGGTTAGTCATCTGTTTATTGTTTTAATTGGGTTTTTAAGGGTTTAGTTTTTAGTATTTTGGGTTTTTAGCACAGGGATAACTTGGTTAATCTGATTTTTATATATTTATGATGTATTTATGTTTGTATGTTTTTTAATTCCCCTGTGCACCGCTCCGAGTCCCTTTGGGGAGAGGGAGCGGTCTACAAATTAAATTTATTATTATTATTATTATTATTATTACCAGTTTGGCTGAACTGGTACAAACCCACCACTGCTTTTCTGCACCAACATTTCTCATATACAGTAAATCAAGATTAGTTGAAGAAACAAAAAAAATGAGGATCCTGGGAGGCACTTAGTAAACGAAAATATTTTCTTGGCAGGTTTTGATCATAAAGGCAGCCCTCAAACTTCAAATGGCGCAGTTGTTAAGTGAGTCATCATGTGACTGTGACTGATTTTGTGACCTTTTCCCTGCAGTCATTATGCCAACCTCATGGTCAAGTGAATTGTGTGGTTAAGTAAAACCATTGATTTTGCTTATTGGAAGCAGGCTGGGAAGATCACAAGCAGTGATTCTGGGATGCTGCAACCGTTGTAAATACAGTCCAATTTTCAAGTGCCCAAATTGTGATTGTATGACCTTAGGCATGCTTCAGTGGTTGTAAGCCTGAGGACCGATTATAACTCACTTTTTTCAGCCCCATCGTAACTGCAAATAGACACTAAACAAATAGTTGTAAGCCAAGAATTACCTGTAATCAGCCAACCATAGCCAGACTTCCTTCCTTCCTTCCTTCCTTCCTTCCTTCCTTCCTTCCTTCTTTCTTTCTTTCCTTCCTTCCTTCCTTCCTTCCTTCCTCTCTCTCTCTCTCTCTCTCTCACACACACACACACATTTCTTCCCCCTTCTTCCTTCCCTTTCTTTTTTCTCTCTCTCCTTCTTCCTTCTCTTTCTTTTTTTCTTTCTCTCTCTCTTCCTCTGTCTGTCAATCTTTCTTTCTTTCTTTCCATCTCTCTCTCCTTCCTTCCTCTGTCTTTCTTTCTTTCTCTCTCTCCTTCCTTCCTTCCTCTGTCTTTCTTTCTCTCTCTCTCTCCTTCCTCTTTCTTTCTTTCTTTCTTTCTTTCTCTCTCTCCTTCATTCCTCTGTCTTTCTTTCTCTCTCCTTCCTTCCTCTGTCTTTCTTTCTTTCTCTCTCTCCTTCCTTCCTTCCTCTGTCTTTCTTTCTTTCTCTCTCTCCTTCCTCTGTCTTTCTTTCTTTCTTTCTTTCTCTCTCTCTCTCCTTCCTTCCTCTGTCTTTCTTTCTTTCTCTCTCCTTCCTTCCTTCCTCTGTCTTTCTTTCTCTCTCTCTCTCCTTCCTCTTTCTTTCTTTCTTTCTTTCTTTCTTTCTTTCTCTCTCTCCTTCATTCCTCTGTCTTTCTTTCTCTCTCCTTCCTTCCTCTGTCTTTCTTTCTCTCTCTCCTTCCTTCCTCTGTCTTTCTTTCTTTCTCTCTCTCTCTCCTTCCTTCCTCTGTCTTTCTTTCTTTCTCTCTCTCCTTCCTTCCTTCCTCTGTCTTTCTTTCTTTCTCTCTCTCTCTCCTTCCTTCCTCTGTCTTTCTTTCTCTCTCTCTCTCTCCTTCCTTCCTCTGTCTTTCTTTCTTTCTTTCTTTCTTATCTCACCTTTATTATTTCTTCAAATAAGGTGGCAATACACCTTCATTCTCTTATTTCCCCCCCCCCCCCCCCCCATAATAAATGCATGCTCTATTCACCAGCCCACCTCAGCAACGTGCTTGTTGTACTTAATAAAAGGCGGGAGAGAAAGAGACCCTTTCTGTGAGAGCCTCATTTCCCTGAAGTCCACTCCAAACCCTTTCTGCTTCTCCCTAAAACCCACGCAACGAACAGGCACTCTTGTTTAGTTAAGAAGGTGACAAGTGTCCTGCAGCCATTCGCCCGGCAACAAAACTGGGGGACAAAATCCACGTTAGTAATTCTTTGTTCGTTTTTCTCCCTCTCCTGGGAAATTCTGCTGAGAATCGAGTTGCATTTTCAAAGTACAATTTCTCATAGAGGATAGTAGAGCGGGGAACAGACTCTTTAGAAGGACTGGGGAGTTGGGAAAATGGCAGCTGGGAATCTGCCTGTGGAGTTTTATTGTTTTCTAGCCCTTCTGGCGTTGTGCATTTGTTGCTTGGTGAATACTGACTCAAGTTTTTAGAAGGAAGGGAGGGAAGGAAAGAAAGAGGGAGGAAGGAAAAAAGAAAGAGAAAGAAAGAAAGAAAGAAAGAAAGAAAGAAAGAAAGAAAGAAAGAAAGAAAGAAAGAAAGAAAGAACCTGGTTCTCTACTGAGAAATACCCTTCTGGGTACTGATAGTGGACCAAACAAGAAAAGGTTAACTTAACTCTTTCAAGCTAGGAGACCAGGCTTAAAGATTTCTTGCTGTTCTACAAAATAAAAAAACAAAAATCATGCGTGCATCAACTTTAGCTGAGTGTACTTCAGCGTCTTCTTTATTCAATAATTCGTTGCATCAAGAATCAAAACCTTGTTTAGCAAGAAGTACCAAAAAACCAAGTAATTACAATACAAACTGAAGTAGCTAATGATTCAATCTTTAATTGCTGGAACTACCTCTTGACTCTGAGTCCTTCTGATAGGGTGAGGCCATCTGGTCCAGCATCAATGGTACCAGAATGGTACTTCGTAGTAAGTCTAATACCATTCATGGTGTTAAAGGAGGGAACTGACAGGAAATGGATATTGTATAGCAGGAAGTCAAATCCGCCTATTATCTAATGCAGGGGTCTCCAACCTTTGCAACTTTAAGTCTGAAGGACTTCAGCTCCCAGACTTCTCCAGCCAGCAAAGCTGGCTGGAGAATTCTGGGAGCTGAAGTCCTTCAGACTTAAAGTTGCAAAGGTTGGAGACCCCTGATCTAATGAATTTAGCAGATTTGCCTCAAGTCCCCACATTTCAAATGCTTCTTACTCATTGGAAGTAGAACTGTTAAGGTAGCCACTCCTCTGAGAGTGGAAGTTGTGATGCCCTAAGATAGCTGTATTTTGCTGGTTGTGTATATGAAAGCAATGCATTTCCTGACTCACTAGCTGATGATGGGCATCTTCCCAGTTTTCTTGCTCTATTGGGAACAAATAACCCTTCAGCCCTCTGACTCTCAATGTTACATCTCTGGTATTAATAACCTGGAGGCATTTAGCTGGTGCCAGGTGTCAATCTTGAAGCTGGCCTGGCTGAAGTCATCTTGAAGCTTCAACGCTGCCACACTAGAACTGAGGAATAGGGAGGGGGGATTAGAGATAGCTGGGGTTGTGTATTCAAAATAAAATACTTTCTCTTGGGAATCAAGGATGTTCTCACACCTGGCCAGAGGAAGGAGGAGTGATGTCACCAGACCAACGGATGCTGTCTTGATTGGGCCATGTGACTGATTGTTTGGGATTCAGGGGGGAGGAATCTTTCTCTTTTAATTTGGTGAAAACCAAGGGACCCTTTAGAGTCGTTTTTCACCAGATCTGTGCCAACATCATATTTCCAATAAAGCTATTCTTTGAGGAATCTGCCTGCCTCGGAGTTTTGCTTGCAATGGATCTGTTAATTGGAACCCTGACACAAGATTCATTTTGTTAGATGGGTAGATCAGGAAGAAAATGGGAAGCTCAGTGTCTTGGGCTTAATGGAATGTGGCACTGATCTTGATCACAAAAAGGATACAGGTGTAGCATCGCCTTGTCTTGATGGAATTTACATGGGTCCCTTCATACCGAAAAAGACCCTAGTTGTCCAATTATCTTAAGTTGAGATTAAAGCTGCGAAAAAGGCTGATTTGCAAGTGAAGGTTTTAATAAGGCTCTTTCTGATGAGTTTGAAAGGAACAGTAGATGGAGCTCTCAAAGCCAATAACAAACCCATAAAGGAAAAAAGAATAAGCAGCTAAAAATCAAAGGGAAAACCAGAATGATTTGAATTTATGAATAGATTTATGCATTGGGCTATTCTTGAATTGTAATGATTGTTTTTCAATTACAGTGTACAAACATAATTCAGAAACTTTAAAAAGTGTTTCTTACTTCAGGTTCCTAACTTCTACATTTCTATCTACAGAAAATCTCCGGTACCTGTATCCTGTGTAGAGGAGAATTCGCCACCAAACCCCAAGGCAAGGATGGTCAATAACTTTTTAGAAGACTGTTTGCAGAACGGTCAACAGGTAAATGAAACATGAAGGGATGAGCATTAACATTAAAGCCTGCATTAGTTAAAGCAGGGATTTCCAAAACTTATGCACAATTGTCAATGCCAATTAGGGATGTGGGTGAATTTCATTCAGGAATGCTGGCATGAGAATTAGATATACATACATATCTATCACACTGTTTTCTTTCCAGCTAAGAAGTGTTATGCAAATATGGAAAGAAAGTAAATAGTAAGCAAAATAAATTAAAGGCAAAATATAAAAGTAAAAGAAATTTAAATCTAGATTCGACTTCTCCATAATTTTCTTCCTTTCCTCACTTTTACTGTGTCCATGAACCTATTTTTTGTCTTTTGTTCTTTCATCATTTAATCTCTCTTGGAACTGTCATCAACTTATTCAATCACCATTAGCCTTTCTGCCTTCATACATTTTTGCATTTCTTTCATTCTTTTTGTATAACCAAATAAATTCAAAATACTTATTTTATACTGATCATTCACTCTGGCTGGCGTTCAGTTCATATTCATTCATCATGCATTCTTTCCTGACCATGATTTTAGCCACACAATTCTTAACTACCTCATTCCCACTATCGATGGTTTGCTTTTATGTTTTGTCTGGCATAACCAACTCTTGCTTCCATATAACGATAGGAGAAACAAGCTCTTACATGAAGACGTTTCCATTTATTGCAACAAACATCCAATCCTCACAACAGACAGCATGCTGCCTATTATCTTTCTACCGGCATTTGTACATCTTAAAATGTCTCTTCTTTTTTTCATCTTTTACTAAACATTTTGTGAAGATACACAATGATTAGGGGACTGGAGACTAAAACATATGAAGAACGGTTACAGGAACTGGGTATGTCTAGTTTAATGAAAAGAAGGACTAGGGGAGACATGATAGCAGTCTTCCAATATCTCAGGAGTTGCCACAGAGAAGAGGGAGTCAAACTATTCTCCAAGGCACCTGAGGGCAGGACAAGAAGCAATGGGTGGAAACTAATCAAGGAGAGAAGCAACCTAGAACTGAGGAGAAATTTCCTGACAGTTAGAACAATTAACCAGTGGAACAGCTGGCCTCCAGAAGTTGTGAATGCTCCAACACTGCAAGTCTTTAAGAAGATGTTGGATAGCCATTTGTCTGGAATGGTATAGGGTTTCCTGCCTAGGCAAGGAGTTGGGCTAGAAGACCTCCAAGGTCCCTTCCAACTCAGCTATTGTATAGTTACAAAGTAATTGTTTGCTCCAATATTATTTACCATTGGTATATATGTAACTTGCAGTCATTTATGCTCTTTCCCTCAACTACCTTCATCTACCTTTAATTCCAGAAAAAACTTACATTCTGGAGGGAATCAAGGCACCATACATCTGTTTCAAGTGCCAATGTTGTCCAAATGCCCAGGGCTTAAAGAGAATATTTTGGTTAGACTTCTTAACTTCTAGGTTCCATATATCTGATTGAATGTAATATTTCTATCTTAGGACAAAGCAACGGCTAAAGAAGAGATTTCCTACAGAGACAGCAAAATGTTCTTTATGGGTAATGGGAAGTAAATATAAGGGGGAAATTCACTTTTACATCACAGCTCAAAACTCTCATTTGGGAAAGAAAACTTTTTTTTTCTTTGATAGGCAGGGTCTTTCTTTCTTTGATTCCAGGAGAGTACGTTTTCGGGTGGAAATCATCATGGTCCTGTAGAAGCTTTGAAACTCATGCTGTTTAACCTTCAAGCAGTTCAGCACAGCTTTCACAAAAACAAATCTGACAGACCTAATGAAGAGTCCCCCAAAGTAAGCGGCTCTATATAAAATGAGATTCTCCATGGTGTTTAATTATTGTACGCTTATCTGCAGCTGTGCTATTAGCTCCTAACTGCAGGTCTGAGTTCCTAGATTTATTCTTGAGTGGTGCGACTTTGACATTTTCTCCCAAAGGTGGCAGATCAGGGGATGGATGGGTGGAGGGATGAATAGATGCGCCCAAGGAGCCATGCAGAAAACACACCCACGGGTGCTTCTATCTTTTATTTATTTTATTTATTTTATTATTTCGATTTATATACCGCCCTATTTTCCCTAAAGGGACTCAGGGCGGTGCACAGAAAGATAAAAACCCAACAATACATGCTATACGGTCCTGTAGAGAGAGAAAAAAATCACCCTTTTTTAGCTTCTCTGAATTTTTTTGCATTTCTTTGCCAGTGAGTGTTTTCAGTTTCTTGTGAATCTTACTGTTAAATTATTGGAATCAGAAAGTAATTAGTTACATTAAAGTTTGGTGCTTTTTTTTTCATTCTATCACCTGACGTAACCCTACAACTCTTAGTAAATAAAAGCATCTCCTCTAAGGTCCATTTTGAGACAATAACAGCATAATATTGCATTCTCAATAAGGTGGGGATAGCATCCATGTATGGATTAACACTGTCCTTTCTCTAATTGGACTGAGTCTGATTAATAATTAATTAGTATCCCTTTATAACCTGCCCGCACTGGCTTCTCCCAACTTTCGACTCAGTCCACTCCGGGACTTGTTCCTTATCCAAATCTCAGTTGATAGCAAATTCTGTCATTGGAAAGTGAGTTGGAATTTTTGAGCCTTAGACTTTTCTGGTTATTTCTCTGTGGCTTACCTTATGAGTAAGGTAAGGTCCATTTTGAGACAATAAGAGCATGATATTGCACACACATAAAAGAGTGACAGAAAGGAAGAAGGTGAAACAAGATCAACTAAAGAGCAAGCAAGCATGCCAATACAAGACATGGTGGGCAAAGTGTAGGTAGTAAAATGTATAGGGCCCAAGAGGGAGATCAAAATAAGGATCCATGGGAGGGCCTTTTTTTGGGTGGTGGAAACATCTGAAACCAGCTGGAAGACAGTTTGTACTGGAGAGCATGAGGTCCAGAACCCCAAGTGATGCTGTGCCCGGAGATTCCTCATCCATTTTCCCCTTCCTTTTCCTCCTTATGGAAGAGCCAAAGAGTGGGGAGGTGTGCTAGTTGAAGAGGCAGAGAGGAAAAGCAGGGGTCTGGGCAGGGGGCATGAAGATGGCATTATCATGTAGTGGGTGAGCTACCAGCCATCTTCTATTCCCCAAATAGGCAACTTGTCTTAAGCTGCTTTCAGCCTTAAGGACCGTGATCAGGCCAAGCAGCACTAACAATGGCGACTTCCCATTTCAAACCGACAAAGCTGGATGGGCCAGCAGCCCTTGGGTATGAAAAGAGCAACTTATCATCCTCCTCTAAGCTGCTAGAGATATAAAAGTCTCCGTCTTATGGGGCAGCACCTATGTGTAATATTCCATCAGAGTTAAGGCAAATCTTGGCAAACTGGCTTGCCTTCGTGATAGACCATAGATTCCTCCTCACAGTTCGGAAGGAACCAGATAATGAAAATGGAGTAATATGGTAAGTTTGACAAGCGTAAGCAGAGATGAGAAAAGATGCTACATGGGACGTCTCACCCCATATTCTTAGCCTTCCGAGCTAGTTAAACACATCTCTGTTCCCAAGCTTTTAAATTGTGAATGTTATGAATGCTTGATTGAATGTTCATTTTATGCGTATTCACTGACTTTTGTTTTATTATTGTAAGCTACCTTGAGAATAGGAATAAACAGAAATGCAGGGGATGCATTGAATAATCAAAACAAAGAAAAATAACATACCTGTTTGATCAATTTAGTTAATGACATAATTATGGCCACTTCATTGAGCAATTAGATATGATTTGAGTTGACCCTGCCCTATAATCAAAACCGAACTTCAACATTTTTCTCTCCTATGTAAAGTTCTCCCTGCAATTAAAGAGGCAGGTGTGTCTGGCTCACAGACATTTATGAACACTTCCACTTAACAACAACAACAATTTAAAAAAAACCACAGGCCTATTACACAGAAAAAAGTTAAGAGAAGTGGAACTTGTAGGGGTCTGTGGCTGTTATGCCACTTATATTGAGGGAGCGCCAGAAGCTGAATAGGTCTCAGGCTGGCCTAGGCCTCAAACTCTGGTCAAGTAAACTTTGGTGAAGGAGAAAGATTGCAAACTCTGCTAGATATTAAACAGCTGTATTAGCAAAAGTATATTTTAATCTTGCTGACCCAGACAGATGCATCCTGTTATTCAACAATACAACAATATGGATGTTATCGATCTCGGACCTACATCTCTTCCGTCGGGCCCTGAAGACGCATTTATTCTGTGCTGCCGGCCTGTCGTAGTTTTAAAGGGATTTTAAAGTAATTTTAGCATGGGATTTTAAATATGTAGGCCAAATTCATTTAATATTTTTAATATATTCTTTTAGATTTTGTATCACCGATTTTACTGTGGCTGTACACCGCCCTGAGTCCCGAAAGGGAGAAGGGCGGTATACAAATCAAATAAAACTAAATTAAACTATACCAGAAAGAAACTAAGCCCTACATTCTCAAGAAAGTCCTTCACTTACATCAAGGGGTGTCAAACTCAAGGTCCGTGGGCTGGATCTGATCCCCTGGGTACTTAAATCTGGCTCACGGGGCCAGCCTGGAAATAGCAAAGGACCCGTCCACGGTACCTCTGGCAGCTAAAATAGGGTGCGGGGGGGGGTGCCTTGCAAGGCCTCCCCCCATGCCCCGTTTTGACCAGCAGGGTGATGCAAGAGGTATCTGTCCCATTCTCTTCTCCCCCTGCCTGGGCCGGCCAGCCAGCAGAGAATACAATGCTGATCCAGCCCTCAAAGAAATCCAGTTTGACACCCTTGACTTACACCCATAATTGACCCCAACATTTCTGTTGCTAAGCAAGACAATTGTTAAACAGGTTTTGCCCATTTTACGACCTTACTTGCTACAGTTGTTAAAGGGTTCACTGCAGTTGTTCAGTTGGCAACCTGAATGTTAAATTAATCTGGATTCCCCATTGACTTTGCTTGTCAGAAGGTCGCAAAAGGGGATCACGTAACCTCTGGACACAGCAACCGTCATAAATACATGCTAGTTGCCAAGCATCTGAATTTTGATCATGCAACCGTGAGGATGCTGCAATGGTTCTGTGAAAACGGTCCTCAATCACTTTTTTCAATGTCAGTGTAACTTCAAACAGTCACTAAACAAATTGTTGTAAGTTGAGGACAACCTTCGACTTATGACTGGTCACTTAGCAACTGCCCATTGGTACAAGACCTGCCCAATGGTACAGGTAGTCCACAGTTTACAACCACAATTGAGCCCAATATATCTGTTGCTGAAAGAGACACTTATTCAGTGAGTTTTGCCCCATTTTATGACCTTTCTTGCCACGGGTTAAGTGAATCACTGCAATTGTTAAGTTAGTAACTGCAGTTGTTAAGTGAAACTGCCTTCCCCATTGACTTTGATTGCCAAAAGGTGATCAAGCAACCTCAGGACACAACAATGGTCATAAGTATGAACCAATTTGCCAGGCATCCGAATTTTGATCACATCATCATGGTTATAAAGGTTGTAAGTGTGAAAAATGGTCGTATCTTTGAATGGTCACTAAACAAACTTGTAAATCCAAGACGGCCTGTACATAAACCATTTCTGAAATCCCAACAGCTGTCCCCAATTCTTTAGCCACTGGACTGCATTTCAGATGCTCAGTAACTGTTAGCAGCATTGCAACATTTTTGCCCCAAACCTGCATTTACTTCCAGTTTTCAGCAGACCCGGCCTGCAGCGAACAGTTGATTCACCTAACAACCACTGCAAAACAGGTCATAAATTTGGGTAGGTCATGTGGGTGCTCATCACAACTTACAACTATAATGGGCATGCTCCACTGAGCTCATAAGTCGGACTACCTGTAAGACAGGTGGTATTCATTCAGTTCTGACTTGTTCTGGTAAACCGATAGTGGAAATATTGAGTAGTTCAGAGAGCTGGCAAATACTACCTCTGGCTGGCCCCGCCCTCATCTATTCTCTGCCTCCCGAGTCCCAGCTGATTGGCTGGCTCTTCTTCGGTTGGCCTGCACAGGAGAATGGAGCTGGAAAGCAGATTAGTGGGGTGGGGAGGGAATGGCGATTTTACAGTATCCTTCCTCTGCCACGCCCACCAAGCCATGTCCACAGAACCGGTAGTATAAAAAAATGAACCCCACCATTGCTGTAAGAGCATCATAATCAAGTGTCTAGCATGGCAGAAGTAGGGTTATCCTTGCCGGGGGGATGGGGTGGCGGTGTTCCTTTTTAGGGTCCTGCACCACAGGTCATCCTTGAAGGAAGCCTGATTTTAGCTTATCCCACAATGGCAAAGGAGACCATTGAGCCATCTGGCTCACCACTGGCGCTGGCTCATGCGGACAGTGTTCCCAATCAAAGAAACATTGTATTTCACAATGCCTTAAGTCAGAGAAACATTATGGCAGGATTTGAAACGAGCTTTTTCATGGTCGAAAATCCTCAAGAGTTTGCTGAGCTGAAGCAGTTTTCCAGGCAAAATGATGTGAAAAATGGATCGTCGATTACAGGAAATATAAACAGCTAAAAGGTTGGGCAACTGATGAGTAAATCTAGATTAGATATCCACACAGGCTTGTTGCAGGAATGGAAAGTTTTGTTTTGGAAATAATTGAAAGTAGCACCATCCTTTACTGTTACTTATTTGCTTAGGCTTCCTCGTGTCTTCTCGTACATCAGGATTTAAATGAATCTTTGATAACATTCCGGGCCAAAGACGCCTTTCGGAAATGTAAAAGGAGGTAGATACTTTTTCATGGAATTATACGGAACTCCAAATATTTAAATTTGAGTAAGTTGTACAATAAAGTCATTCTTATTTGTCAATACCTTGGAAAGTGAAACGGCCTTTTAAACTTGTCCTTGGATTTTTTCCCTCGAGGAGAAATAATAATAAAATAACTTCTACCCCAGGCTATGCTATTGAGCAAAGTTTCCTTCTTTTTTTTTCTTTTCTGTGTTTTAAAGGTTTCAAGTGAAAATGAAGATTTCAAGTTGATCGATTGTGATATGATCCCTGTGGCCCGGTCTCTTCAGAGGTAAGAGGTGCTGACATTCAGAGGCTGAGATTCCTACCATGTTTCCCCAAAAATAAGACAGGGTCTTATTTTCTTTTGACCCGCCGAAATAAGCACTTGGCCTTATTTTCAGAGAGGTCTTATTATTTTTGAGGTGCAGAAGGTGGTGAGCTTGTTCACCTCATGGCTGCTGCTGTGTTGCAATATTTTCGGGGAATGCACCTCATGTGCATGATTTCATTTTCTTTCCTCTTCAACTCTTTTCACGTATAAGAGAAATCATTTGAAAGCTGCCTGTTGAAGCTGGCATTTTCATTGGGCTCAGTGCGGAATGAGATGACTTAGAGCGGCCAGGTTGATGTGGATAGGTGGATGTGGATGGATGGACGCAGCTCAGTCAGTGTGACTGGGTGGGGGTAGATGGATCAGTGCAGCCAAATGGATGGGGCCAATTGGGTGTAGCTGAGTGGACGCAGGTGGTTGGTGTGGATGGGATGGTGCAGAAAAAGTCACACTGGCTAACTGACCACAGGGACAACTTGGCACCCCACCAGCTCCTCGTCTCCCTGAACTGCTGGCAGCCAAGCACACGCATACCCATCTGTTGTGGCCCAGCCGGCTCCAGATGAACTGCTGATGGACTCCTCTAGTGAGGAGTCCTATGAGTCTGCTCTGGAGGAGGAGGGCGACCATGAGAGAGCAGAGAGCCCAGCTGGTCATCAGGAGGCACCTGGGTCTTGGAGTAGTGGAGAGGATCAAGGCCAGTTTGTCCCTGATGCTCAATTGAGAAGGGCTGACAAAAGAAGGCTTCAACTGCAGCAGAAGCGAATGCAGAGAAGTTGAATTAGTCCCAGCTGTCTAATGACTGGCTCCTCCCAAGAGGGTTTAAAAGGAAGTCTTTGCTAAGAAAGTTCTTGCAGAGAACAACGTGTGATTTCTAGGTTCGGATGTATTCGTGTTGAGTTTCAGGTTAGTGTCTAGTTGAGTGAAGAAGCGTGGTAGCTGTTCAGAGTCATTCAGGCAAGCAGCCAAGAGTCATTCAGGCAAGCAGCCAGTCTTGTAATTAGTCGGAGAAAGGGGGGTCAGAACACCCATCCATACCCACCTGGCTGCTGTGAATCATCCTTGACCCGGCTCCACAAGGCAATATCTACAACTACCCTGTCATATGGGCCCCCTCACCTGGATGATGCCAACAAATTCTCATGTCTTAATATAAATTAATTTTAAAAATAAAAATGAAAGTCGTTTTGCAAGATGAATTAAAAACGAGTGAGATGTCACCAGTTCGCCAAGACTCATGTGAGGGCAGTGTTCTTGCTAACACCCTGTGGAAAGAGGTCTGACGTATGTCCAAAACGGGTAGGGTTTGGGGAACAAAGGCGTTGGCAAGCTCCGAAAGGAAGGAAATAAGCTGAAAGGGAGAGTACAAGACCGGGAAGGTATTTTATCTTTTTTTGAAACATTTTGCTGAAAGAAACTTTCTTTTTTTAGTAAACTAAAGCTGTAAACTATGAAATAAGCGGCGGAATTAATCCAATACAAAACGGGTAGGGTTTGTCTGAAAAGCTACAGGTAATCCTCGATTTACAACTGCAATTGGGACCAGAATTTTTGTTACTAAACAAAAACTTGTCAAGTCTGAGCTACACCTGAATATACAACCTTTTTTTTACCGTAGTTGTTAAGAGAATCCCTCCTTAAATATTTTTTAGCATATTATAGAATAAAGTACAAAGATATGAAAGCAAAGAATAGGACACAGTGAGGAGAATAAGTGATGGGGGGGAGGTGGAAAAGAAAAAAAAATGTTGACTTCGGACTCTTTATCAGTTGCAGTAGAATAAAGCATTAGCATTGAACCTCGACTTTTTTACTTTTCCAAAACAATGTAAACTAGCCACTTCTGTAACAACAAATCAATCAGTAAAACCCCAAATCAAAGTTTCATTTTCTCCACACCTCAAACACAAAGTCCAGAAACCATTTCCATGTAGCACCAAAAGTACTTATATTCTTTTCTTTAATCAAAACAGTCAATTTAGCCATCGCTGCCAGCTCCATCAACTTCTGTAGCCATTCGTCCATGGTGGGAATCAAAATGTCCTTCGTTTCTGTGCATAGTCCTGCTGTATCTTGAGAATCCCTGCAGTTGTTAAATGAATCACATGGTCATTAAGCAAATCTGGCTTTCCCTATTGACATTGCTTGTCGGAATCTGGCTGGCAAGGTTACAAATGGAAATCATTTGTAAATAATGCCAAAATGCTGCAACAATTGTAAATAATGCCAGTTGCTGAGCTACCCCAATTTTGATCATGAGAATCCTGCAATGGTCTTTTTTTTTTTTTTTAATTATTAATTTATAGACCGCCCCCTCTCCCCCATGGGGAATCGGGGCGGTGCACAGGAAATTAAAAATCCAAAAATACAACAATATACAAATACAAAATGTTAAAACCGAATTAAATTAACCCCTGTGCTAAAATCACTATTAAAACCCTAACAATACCCCTAAATTTTTTTATACAATTTCATTCTGCGGCTAGGAATGTAACATTAGGCCAGGCCGGCCTGATGGAAGGAGTGAGTCTTTAGCTTCTGGCGGAAGGAGCGGAGGTCCGTCGTTGTTCTAATTTCGGGGGGGGGGAGGGGTAGGTCATTCCAGAGGGTTGGGCCCACCACAGAGGCCATTCCCCTGGGCGTCGTCCGCTGGCATTCGCTCTGTGGGAGCGAATCGGTCGAAGGGATGTATGGGGCAGGATGTGATCCCGCAGATAACTAGGTCCCGTGCCATGGAGCGCTTTAAAGGTAACCAATACCTTGAAGCACACCCGAAAGGCCACAGGCAGCCAGTGCAGCTCACGCAGGAGCGGTGTTACATGGGAAAACCTAGAGGTTCCCAAAACTACCCGCACGGCTGCATTCTGGACTAGCTGTAGTCTTCGGGTGCACCTCAAGGGGAGCCCCATGTAGAGAGCATTGCAGTAGTCCAGACAGGATGTCACGAGTGCATGAGTGACTGTGCGCAGGGCGTCCCGGTCCAATAAGGGCCGCAACTGATGTACTAGGCGAACCTGGTAGAACGCCCCCCTGGCCACGGCTGTCACTTGCTCTTCCATGGACAGCCGGGTATCAAGGAGGACGCCCAAGTTGCGCGCCCTATCCACGGGAGCTAGATGTTCGCCCCCTATGGCCAGCGATGGAACAAACTGGTTGAACCGAGACGCCGGAAACCACAACCACTCGGTCTTGGATAGGTTGAGTCTGAGTCTGTTCCTTTCCATCCAGACCCGCACGGCTTCCAGACACCGGGACATCACTTTGACGGCATCGTTGGGGTAGTTTGGGGTGGATATGTACAGCTGAGTGTGGTCAGCATACAGATGGTACTCCACCCCAAAACCACGGATGATCTCACCCAGCGGCTTCATATATGTGTTGAACAGGAGCGGCGAGAGGACCGACCCCTGAGGCACCCCACAAGTGAGCGGTCTCGAGGTCGACCTCTGCCCTCCTGCCAACACAAATTGCGACCGACCGGAGAGGTAGGAGGAGAACCACCGTAAAACGGTGCCCCTCACCCCCAACCCCTCCAGCCGATGCAATAGGATACCATGGTCGATGGTCTTAACTTCAAGGGCCAATTGTAAATCACTTTTTCAATGCCATTGAACAGTCAGTAGGTGAATGTAAGTTGAGGACTACTTGTACTTTGTAACAGGTCCTATTAAAATGGAGAGTTTTTTTTTTTTAATAAACAATCACTGGGCTCTCTTAAATTACAATATTTTTCAGAGTATTAGATGCAACAGAGTATTAGCATTTGGGGAGGAAAATTGGGGGGGGGTGAATTTCTGCCTACCAAATATTCATCTGGCTAGCATCCTTAGTCTGGTCAACTGCAGCATATGTTTGTTGGTTTTGAGTGCGTGCACACACGCTTTTTATCCCCTGGTTGGGGATAAAAAACAGCTTCTAAAGCACAGCTGATCATCAAGAGTGAAGCAATGAGAAAAGCAGGCAAAGCACTGGAGATCGCTTTACTTGTTAGCGCCTCATTAGGGCTGAAAAAAAGCTTCGAAAAAGCTACATTCGGAGTATAAGACACACCCAAATTTTCGACCTCTGGGGGTGGGGTGCGTCTTATACTCCAAGAAATACAGTACATGACAAGCTTAATGTATAATTATTTATTATATTATTTTAAAACCTGGATTGGTTGGATAAGAAATTGTGATTTTTTTTCCACTTGTAAATCTTAAACTGGATTTCTTAGCCTTCCACCGAGGCACTTAAAATTTCCCTTTAGTTATCCAACTGGGAAGCTGAATTAAAGCACGCCTTGAAGCAAATTCTTTGATGCTTCATGAAAAGTAATCTCTGGGTCAGTTTTGGTTGCGACCATTGGATGGTCATTTCATTTCATCATCGTCATCATCATCATTGGTTCCTTTCGCGCAAAGTGCATAGGGCAGCAAGATTCTTCCAGTGAATCCTATCTGCGGCAGTGTACTCTAAAAATATGCATATGGAGAGAGATTTGAAAAATGCAATTATGGTTGTTGTTTTTAATCCCATGTTGTGTCTAAGAAAGAGCAATCATCCTTCAGCCTAAACGCAAATGCCCCAAAGCCACATTAAATGATGCTTTTAGAGGTACATAATCTGCATTACGAGGAACATGTAGCGGCATTGACTTTGCCTGTTAGGAACTGAGTCCTTGGGATCCGGTAGTCTGCTTCACACATAATATAGTAAGTAACAATGTGTTGTTTAAGGATAAGCGTAATGTATGATATGCCCCGAATTGCGTGGATCAGGACACTATAGATTGCTCAATAAATCATAAATTCCTAGCTTGGCAAATTGTGCAAATGCTACCCTCATGGGGTTAGTCTGTCATTTAGTGTTATATTTTTATATACTTAACATTGTAAGCAGAATAGTCTTTTTTTTTTTTCACAGAGCTTTGCATCATTTATCTCGACTTAAAGGATTGGTTAACGATACAAGTGGCAGAGAAGAATCAACAGAATCGCTCAAGACATGAAGCATTGATCATAGATATATCTACAAAACGAATATAATGTAAAACAGCCGTTAAATGCAGGGGCACGTATTAACCTCTCATGAATACTCATGAACTCAGCTTCCCCCCCCCCTCCCAAATCTTGTATTTCTGTAAATATAAATGTATTTATAAATGTATCTAACTAGAGTCTCCAGGGGCTTGTTATCTTTTACAAAACTTTGCCAGACCCTAAAGAAATGGGTTGCTCTCCTTTGATTCTTTTTCTTCCTTAATAGCTGTGTCCTATCCTGGCTGGGTAGAAATAGTGTGAAGCAGCTGCACAGGCACTTGCTAAAGAAAAAAGCAAGTGTTCAACTCCGAAAACTAATTTTATAATTTTTTTACTATTCCTGACAACAGGGCCAGATAACCATGATTATTGTTAAATCAGATGTGGTATGGTCAAAAATATTAATTGATTATAGGAATAAGGATGACGAAATGAAGTGTTAAGGCAACATTATTGCAGAAATGACTTCTTGTGTCTCACTATAATAGACCTGCATAAACACCTTATTTTTAAATACACGTTTGGTCTGTTGGAATTTAAAATACTAATGTCTCCAAAGATGGACTCTATTTCCATATTTTTATTCCTTTCCCCCTAAACCACAGACTGGAGTTCAACATAACAAATAGTTTGGATATGCATAGAATGACATCACAATTTTCTGCAAAACCATCGAAGTTAAGCTACTGCTGAACTCCATGCTACATTGGATCTCTATCTTGGGATCCACTATTATTGATTGATTCAGATAGATGTTTTTCAGAAGACAAAAACACACACTGGAAACCAGAAAACCATGTGGCCGGCACGCACCAGAAGAGCAGCTGGTGATGGTGCATGTGCCCACAGCTTCGCCATCACAGTTCTAGACAATAAAAATCTGATTCAGCATTTGAAACCAATTTGATCTCCGAATGAGATCATCACTTAGTCAATCTCATTTGGAAAACATGCAGAAAGCCGTCCAATAGCTGGATCCACTTGGAAAGCATTGATTCAATTTCGAGGTCTAATTTAGAAAGTCAATTTAGTTCAGGGACTTGATTGAACTGCCTTCAAACTGCAATCCTTTGTGCGGCCGTCATCTCCGTGAAATTGTTGATTGGATAAGTGTTTCTATCTGCTGTAATTTATTCAATAAACTATGCTTAAACTATGATTCAGTGTGATTTATGAATCTAAACAAACTGTGCAAAGACAGGTGATCCTCCACTTAACACCAGTTCATTTAGTGATCAAAGTTACAACGGCAAGGGGAAAAATAACTTGGGACCATTTTTCACAGTTATGACCTTTGCAGCATCCCCCTGATCAGGTGATCAAAATATCAGATGCTTGGCATCTGCTTCATATTTATGACAGTTGCTGTGTCCCAAGGTCATGTGACCCCCTTCTGTCAAGGAAAGCCAATGGGGAAGACACTTCACTTAACAACTGGTCAACTGCAGCGATTCACTTAACACCTGAGGCAAGCAAGGTCCTAAACTGGAGCAAAACTCATCAAATTAGTCACTTAACAACAGAAATCTTGGGCTCAATCGTGGTCGTAAGTTGGTCTAAAGCCTCTTAAATGTGATCAGTGATTTATCTTATAGTTGAGTAACTAATAGAAGAAGATCCACAGTGACTAGCATTCCACATTACAAGATAATCGTTCTCCATCCTTACAAATTAGGTTAAGTAATTCCCTATGGGCCTTACTTTTTAATATACTAATTTTAGTGGAACCCTTGATTTGTTACTGCAATAGAATTTTAGTCATGGATATTCCTAGTGTTCTTGGCCAATACACAAGCCATAATTTCTAGAATGATTGTAGAAGTTATAGCACACATGACTGAGAATAAGCCAGGTTAGTTCTTTATGCCATGAAGCCAGAGAAGACTAAGCTAGACATGATTCCTCAAACTAATTCCTTCATTTCTCTTGTTCCTCATAAAGCTATCATACACCTAGAATGGCAGTGTACCAGAGGTGGTATTCAGCGGGTTCGGACTGGTTCAGGCGAACTGGTAGCGCTGACGATCAGTTGGCTCCGCCCTATCCTGTCCCTTAATTCCTGCTTTCAAGCTCATCTCAATCACGTGGTAGAGCTGACACCACCCCCCCCCCTGATGTTCTACTTACCATTGCTGTCTTGGAAGGTAAGCAGCTGAGCTTCTAAATCAGGGGTAGTCAACCTTTTTATACCTACCACCCACTTTTACAATACAATACAATACAATACAATAGCAGAGTTGGAAGGGACCTTGTAGGTCTTCTAGTCCAACCCCCTGCGTGGGCAGGAACCCTATACCATTTCAGACAAATGACTATCTAACATCTTCTTAAAGACTTCCAGGGTTGGGGCATTCACAACTTCTGGAGGCAAGCTGTTCCACTGATTAATTGTTCTAACTGTTAGGAAATTTCTCCTCAGTTCTAAGTTGCTTCTCTCCTTGATTAGCTTCCACCCATTACTTCTTGTCCTGCCCCCAGGTGCCTTGGAGAATAGTTTGACTCCCTCTTCTCTGTGGCACCCTCTGAGATATCGGAACACTGCTATCATGTCTCCCCTGGTCCTTCTCATTAAACTAGACATACCCAGTTCCTGCAACCGTTCTTCATATGTTTTAGCCTCCAGTCCCCTAATCATCTTGGTTGCTCTTCTCTGCACTTTTTCCAGAGTCTCCACATCTTTTCTACATCGTGGCGACCAAAACTGTATGCAGTATTCCAAGTGTGGCCTTACCAAGGCACTATACAGTGGCATTAACACTTCACGTGATCTTGATTCTATCCCTCTGTTTATGCAGCCTAGAACTGTTGGCTTTTTTGGCAGCTGCTGCACACTGCTGGCTCATATTTAAATGGTTGTCCACTAGGATTCCAAGATCCTTCTCACAGTTGCTACTATTTTGTAACTCTGTTAGTAGTAAAATTTTCTAACCGCCCACCGGTTCCACAGTAATGGTGATTTATAAAGTAGGGAAGTCAATTAAATTACAAAAAGAAAAGTGCTTCAGTATCGGACAAAACCCCTACCGCCCACCATGAAAGCTGGAACGCCCACTAGTGGGCGGTAGGGGCCAGGTTGGCTACCACTGTTCTATATGCTCCATTTTCAGCGCTGCGTGCAAATGCGTGTGCGCCCGCAAAGCTTGCACTCACCAAACCAGTTGTTAAAACGGCAGCATTCCTACCACTGCAATGTACTTTTCCTTAATGAAAAAAAATAATCAAGTCTGCTCTGAAGATAGATGTATATGGGAATTTACTCATACCACCAGTAGCAATCTTTTATGATTATAACTGCTCTGTATATTAGATAACTCCAGAATACCAACGTAAGTTTATCAACTCCTTGATCAGAACTGCATATGACTGTTTTGACAAGTGCTTTACATTTTCAATTTATTTATAGTGATATATGAATACCATTAAAGGAAACGGTTGCTTTTTCAATGCTATTTTTCAACAGTGTACTCTAGCCCAATGTTAGAAATGTACTAACTTGGTCAATTTATATAGGAGCAGTGCTGCTTTAAGTTTAGTTTGCAGGTGTACTGTATAGAGGTTGGTAACGACCACAGGCAAAAGATTGGGGTCCCACTTACACAAATTTTTATAGCAAACTACCGTATTTTTCAGAATATAAGACGCACCAAGATTTTGAAGAGGCAAATTAAAAAAAAAAAGTTTTTTCGCAAAAACGGCCCCATTTCTTTTTTTAAACAAAGGGCATGCATAGCATTTAGGAGGCTTGTAGAATGATCCTGGAGCGGGGGACAAAAAAGAGCAAAAAACGGCCCGTTATTTGCTCATTTCTGCCCTCCCCAGTCCCCAGGAGCACTCTGTAAGCCTCCTAAAGGCTATGCATGGCCATTTTGGTGAAGGAGGTGGGGTTTTGGGAGGCAAAAATTGCTGTATTCAGTGTATAAGATGCACCTCGATTTTCAGCCCCTTTTTTGAGGGAAAAAGGTGTGTCTTATACTCCAAAAAATACAGTAATGTCTTCCATGATAATCAGATCAGCAAACCTGGCTTGGTTTGAGCTGTCCTTTCTTGTCCCATTGTTCTCAAATGAAACAGCCAAACACAAGAAAGAGTTAAGGTCTACCTTTATTTATAAAAGAACAAGGAGCATTGGGAACATCTCCCTAATGGGTCATAGGCAGTATGATAAAAAGGAGAGAGGGAGAAAGAGCAACCTAGAACTAAGAAGAAATGTCCTGACAGAACAATTAACCAGTGGAACAACATGCCTCCAGAGGTTGTGGGCGCTCCGAACACTGGAAGTTTTTAAGCAATTGGACAACCATTTGTCTGAAGTGGTATAGGGTTTCCTGCCTGAGTAGGGGGTTGGCCTAGAAGACCTCCAAGGTCCCTTCCAACTCTGTTATTCTGTTCTGTTCCATTCCATTCCAAAGAACTAAAGAACTATGCCGAGAGTTTATGCAGAGGAGACAAATTCCTTGTGCGTGCAATCACATTTGGCCAATAAAGATATATTCGGTTCTGTTCTATTCTATTCTAAAATCTATACACAGGTTGGTTGGTTTTTTTTTTTTAAAAAAAATCCCAGTATCCATATTTAACCAATATTCATATACTTATTAAAGAATAAACAAGATTACATCATGCCATCTGCAGATTGCTCCTTTTAGAACTTTTGTCATAGTGCTGCATTGGCTAAGGTGGTTTGCCCAACTCATAAGGTTATTTTAGAAGTTGTCTTCAAGGCTATCTAGTTCCTGCTACTCTGCGTAATCTGCTTGCTTCCTATATTTATTAATCAAGCTTTCTCCATACCTGGAAGGGGCTGTGTCATGCTGGTTAGGCATGGACTTACCTACCCACCTGAAGAGCCGAGTCAGTTCATATAGTCAGAGCAGCAGAAGATGTTAGTTAAGAGAACCGGGCAAGGCCTAGTGGCCGAACCTGGATGAGCCTCCCACCAAAAAAATTGTTGTCCCAGAAAACTGGTTCTTCCCAACTTCCAATAAACCACACAGACAGATTTGCAAAAGCTTTATTCTGCACAAAACGAAGTACACAGGAGAATCATCCCCACTGGGTCTGTGGAAAGCCCACTTCTTCAGTGGTACAATTTTAATAGGTATTTTTTTGCAAGAGTCCACTTGAAGCCAACCCTCTTAAGGCATCCTGAACCAGTTTTCTGGAACCACAGACTTCATGGCTAAATTTAGAAATAGATTAGTCATTGTGAAATCCTTCCTGCTGTAAATTGTTCTGCTGAAAAAAAAGGGGAAGATATCCTGATTTGCATTCATGTTTCATTCGCTGAAATTTCCGTTGCCAAATACTTATAAAATAAACACCTGCTGCCTTCTTCACCTGCAGAAGTATTGGTGATAGGACCAAGATAAATTTTTTTCCCTCCCACCTTTAGAGGCATGCAAAATTGTACTTGGCTACTACAAAATGGATAATACGGGATTTGAGCTGAATGAAGAAGCACCTCCAAGCAACTTCTCCAAGCCAGAAAAGATTAAGGAAGAATGCCATGTAAGTTGCAATAGTTTACAATGTTTGTAAAATATTTAGAAAGCTACATTAGTTCTTCTTAATAGGAAAAAAAAATCTGCATTATAACATGAGTAGGGAAGTACCACGATGTAGAAAAGACATGGAGACTCTGGAAAGAGTGCAGAGAAGAGCAACCAAAATGATTAGGGGACTGGAGACTAAAACATAGGAAGAACGGTTGCAGGAACTGGGTATGTCTAGTTTAATGAAAAGAAGGACTAGGGGAGACATGATAGCAGTGTTCCAATATCTCAGGGGCTGCCACAAAGAAGAGGGAGTCAAGCTATTCTCCAAAGCACCTGAGGGCAGAACAAGAAGCAATGGGTGGAAACTAATCAAGGAGAGAAGCAATTTAGAACTGAGGAGAAATTTCCGGACAGTTAGAAGAATTAACCTCTGGAACAGCTTGCCTCCAGAAGTTGTGAATGCCCCAACCCTGGAAGTCTTTAAGAAGATGTTGGATGCCATTGGTCTGAAATGGTATAAGCTTCCTGCCTATGCAGGGGGTTGGATTAGAAGACCTACAAGGTCCCTTCCAACTCTGCTATTGTATTGTATTGTATATAAGTAGAAAATCTAGAGATGCACAACTAGACATTTATTTTTTCTCCCCCATTTCTAGTTAATCCAAAAAAAGTAGAATTTCTCACTCTACCAAAGAGGGCAAGGAAAAGACAGGTCTTGTCAGGTTGCTTTCAGATTTTTGGAAGATCATGATGAGAAGTAATTTCTATAGTTTGTCCTGCATAGGATAAGCAACAATGACTGCATTCCAAACGGAGAGATTCATGACTAGAGTTAGGTGAATTTGTCTTAGATAGTGACAAAGAACATATTGTTAGATCCATTTAAATAAGTCATAAACTGTAACTCTGGTTAATGAAAACGCTAGGTATGATTAAGGAAAGTGTGCTTGATGAAAACAACCATGATTTCATACCATTCACATGTCAAGCTCAACCCACAAGATGATGGCAGGAAAACCTATCTTACATCCCTTACACATGTGAGTTGGTTCTTCCCACTGAGTAGCAGGAGCATTTAGAGTATGCAAGCAAGACACTAAATACACACATTTGTTTACATATATTTATGCAATTTTTCATCCCTTATCTTAGGATGCCATTCAGGCATTTTATTTTTATAAATTATGAAGCTGGCTTGGTCTCAGTAACTATAATTAAAATAGGTCATCCGTCTCAAGCCAGACAGATAATAAAACTGGTCTGCTAAGAGGGAACTAGAAAACTTTGGATATTGTAAAGCAGGGGTCTCCAACCTTTGCAACTTTAAGTCTGAAGGACCTCAGCTCCCAGGCTTCTCCAGCCAGCAAAGCTGGTTGGAGAAGTCTGGGAGCTGAAGTCCTTCAGACTTAAAGTTGCAAAGGTTGGGGACCCCTGTTGTAAAGTTAATATTGATTATTACTGGTATTAATTTTTCTTCCACAGTGGGAGAAAAGAAAAAAGCAGGAGAGAATTGATCAATGTTTGTTTTAGTATTAACTCAAGCAATTCTGTACTTTACTTAGAAAATTGAACCAGGACACGATAATTCAATTATGGAGTTGAACATCAAAGCTAAAAGGCAGGATAGAACGAGGAACTTTCCCTTCTTGAGTAAAGCAACGGATTTGTTTCCCAAGCCCATCAGTCAGTGTTATCTTTGATCATTACAGCAACAAAGCTGCCTGTTGCTTCACTGTCTTCTGGAGCTGCCCATTTTATAGAACATAGATTCATAGGACTGTAATTGGGTGTGTGTGTGTGTGTGTCTTACAGTCCAACTCCCTACTCAAGGCTGGAGATTTTATATCGCTCCAATCAAACGGTTGTCCATTCTATGTTTGAAAACCTCCAGTGATGGAGCATCCACTACTCCAGGAGTAGCTATTCCATTGATGAATTGTTCTCACTGTCAGGACATTTCTCCTTAGTTCTAGTTTGCATCTCTCTTCAACACGCTTCCATCCATTACTCGTTGTCCTGTCCTCAGGTGTAGAATAGATTGAACCCCTTTTTTCTGGGACAGCCCCTCAAGTCCTGGGAAACAGTCGTCATGTTTCCCCCTCCCCTTAACCCTTTGCTAGACTAGACATACTTAGTTCCCTCAATCGTTCATCCTATAGTTTAGCCCCCAAAGCCCCTTACCATTTTGTTGCTCTTCTCTGCATATATATCTTTTTCATCCAGGTGTGTCCACAGAGTGTGGTCCAGAAATTCAAGACAACAGCCATGATGGTGATGTCAAAGCTATGCTCATTTTCATAAATGTAATTTTTACTGAAGAGTTTTTTTAATACAAATTTAAAAGCTACAAAAAAATAAAAAGAATGTAGAAAAGAGAATACATATACATACATACATATATATATGTTTTCGTAGATTTTCACAGGTGTAGGTATGCTCAACAGGAGAATAATCAGACAAGCTATTGAAATAGAGAAACAACCTCACAACATGAACAAACGTGATGATACCTCCCACCTACCAGACATCTGGAAACCAGCACTGGCCAACAGACGAGCCCCACCCACCACCCAAACCGTTGAAATACAAAATAAGGAGAAACACAAAGCTAGTACCAATCAACATCAATCTAACAATCATGATGCAACTGCACAGCCAATCAACCCCTCACAGCAACAAAACCAACACTCCACTTCACCCCCTACCAAGTTTTAAAGAAGGGCGGCATTTACGCAGCCACAGACCGAAGCCTGAAGATGGCAAGTGAGATCTTGCCAAAATGTTGCAAAGATAATCTCATTCTTACACGGGAAAACACCCGAATACAACAAGACCAGCATATCTACACCCGTGAAAATCTACGAAAACAAAGATAGATAGATAGATAGATAGATAGATAGATAGATAGATAGATAGATAGATAGATAGATAGATAGATAGATGGATAGGGATAGGGATAGGGATAGGGATAGGGATAGGGATAGGGATAGGGATAGGGATAGGGATAGGGATAGGGATAGGGATGGATGGATGGATGGATGGATGGATGGATGGATGGATGGATGGATGGATGGATGGATGGATGGATAGATAGATAGATAGAGAGATAGAGAGACAGAGAGAGAGAGAGAGAGAGAGACAGAGAAATAGGAAAGATAGAAGAAAAAGTGAACAACAGTGTAAATCCCGAAACAAGAAAGATAAAAGTACAGTATGTAAAGAAGTGACTTCTAATCTTCTTTGCAGCAATAATAAACATAATTAATACGGTTTCTTCTCGCCCAAATTACATTGTTCCCTTCTTCCCTATACAGCTTTTTAATCAGGAAATCCAGAGATCACTGGTTCTTTTTTATCCGTTTTCAGGAAAATAGTCCATAAAGGCTTTCCCAGCCTTTTACAAATGTAATTATTGCTTCTTCCCTAATGAAAACAAGTCAATTTAGGCATCTGCCATCTTCACGATCCGTTTCACATATAAGTATGTGAAAATAGTTAAAATCCTGTCCGGTCTGCCTTTAGTTCTGTCTTTCTAGATGCTGCCTCCAGGGATACTCAACTCTTGTGCCCCTTTCCTTTTCTCCTGCGCTGAATTCTTCAGAAAATTCTTACTTCCTGCAAGAAAAGCGGAGAGGAAAGCCTGCCACTGTTACAGGAAGTAAATCCTCCGGAGCGCCTTCGAGGCCGTGTTGATTCCTGGCAATTGCCTGGACAAGTCCCAGCAGTTTTCTCGGCAAGATTTTTTTGGAAGTGGTTTTTTTAATTGCCTCCTTCCAGGGACTGAGATAGAGTGATTGGCCCAAGGTCACCCAGGTGGTTTTGTGTGTAAGGCAGGGTGAGAACTTAACAGTCTTGTACTTTTTAGCCTGGTGCCTCAACTACTGCTCCAAATGGATCTTAATTTTAGGTCGTGGTGTTTCAAACATCCCATCACTTCACTTCAGTTTCAAACATCTGGATTCGCTGTTAGATGAGTGACGGTGGTTTTCCCAGTTGCAATGGATGGCTGTGAAGGTTGGACCATAAGGAAGGCTGAGCACCAAAGGATTGAGGTCTTTGAATTCTGGTGCTGGAGAAGACTCCTGCGAGTCCCTTGGACTGCAAGGGGATCAAACTGGTCAGTCCTAGAGGAGATCAACCCTGACTGCTCTTCAGAAGGCCAGATCCTGAAGAGGAAACTCAAGTACTTTGGCCACCTAATGAGAAGGAAGGACCCCCTGGAGAAGGGCCTAATGCTGGGAATGATGGAGGGCAAAAGAGGAAGGGGGTGACAGAGAATGAAGTGGCTGGATGAAATCACTGAAGCAGTAGGTGTGAGCTTAAATGGACTCCAGAGGATGGTAGAGGACAGGAAGGCCTGGAGTAACATTGTTCATGGGGTCGCAATGGGTCAGACATGACTTCACAACTAACAACAACAAGTGACAGTGGATGATTTGATACAGTTGGGTATTTTTAATCCAAAAGCTGAATTGTTGCAGAAAAAAAGAGCACGAGACTTGGACTTCTCAAAATCAGGAAAAGTTTATTATGGCTGCCATGATTCAGAAAGCTAGTCAGAGGCTAGCATCCAAGAATTCTGAATCCCTTCCAAAAGGGAATACAGAGTTTTATACTTCACTACAAGCAACTTTCATCATGGCTAGTTTTCTTATTGGTTGCATATGATTGTCGTCAAAAAAGAAAACCACAAACATATCCTGTTGTTGCTAAGATGAACCTTTGTGGTTAAGCCCGTTGTCTGACTTGCCATCTAACTCGACCTATTTACAAGCAAGTGTTTGCAGTTTGACATTTGAATTTCCTTTCAAGCTTCCTGTTGAAGCTCCTGCAAACTTAAGAAATTCAGAGCTGAAAGGGGACCCCTCGGGGTCATCTACTCCAGCCCCACATCATTTCACACTTAATAATCAGGTCTCACTTTATGCCAATGCCCTGCCTCAGAATGATAAGTCTTCAAGAAGATGTTGGATAGCCATTTGTCTGAAATGGTATAGGGTTTCCTGCCTAGGCAGGGAGTTGGACTAGATGACCTCCAAGGTCCCTTCCAACTCTGGTATTGTATTGTATTGTATTGTATTGATAACTTGCTCTGGGAAGGTATGGGTGGGGGTACAACTATGCAGACATACCAGGAATATAACAATATAGTCATGACCCAATTTTACAGAGTTGTCTTGTAATTCTTCCCTTTTTCTTCCTTTCTTCCCTAAAGGTGAAAAAGAGCCACTGGTCTCTTCTCCATGTCTTTTTGGTTTGTCTGTTGGCCTGTGCAATAACCACAGTGGTGGGGATGTTGATTCTGTCCCTGGTTTATGCTAGCACCACTGACTTTAAAAGACAACAGCATGAAGTGAATCTAGAAAACCATGGATCAGCTTTCCAAAAAATTTCCATAACATCTGCCTCCAACAGCCAGGTGGATCTCAAGTTCCAGTTCCTCCACCATCATACTAAATCCAAGGTATAACTAAACTATTGCTTCCATATTAGTTTTGCACAGGACAAATATTTGGGAATCTTAGTTTTTAAGGGTTTTTATCCCTGGCTTAACTGCTATTCTTTGGTGAAACTCAAAGAATAGGCAGATTCTTTAAACAAGGGCCTAGAAAAACTGAGCAACAAAAACTTATGGGTTAAAGCCAGGGCTATCACTGATCTGTAAGGCCCCTTTGTGCAGTTTGTCGTCCCCCGCCCCTGGAATTGAATGAATGAACTGAAGAAGCTTCTTCAATGAGAAGCAAAACGTTTTCAAAGAAAACACAACCAAGAAAGTCCGGTTGCATTTTGGAAAAGCATCTTTGGGACAACCATGACCTGGATGATTGAGAATCTCCACAGGCATTTTGCCACCAGAGCATCAAGTATCAGGGGGAAGCTGTGGCTTCCTGGCCCTCCATTCTGCCTTTTTTTTTTCTACACCACTTTTGTAGACATGTAGTAATTGGATGGGCTTCTTCCCCCACGCTCCACTTCTCCAGGCTGGCACCTGCAATGTGGCACTAGGCTACTACCGTTTCCATAATTTGGTGTCTTCTATGTCATGCATATAGAGACGTGGTGCTCGATGGCTCAGTGGCTAAGATGCTGAGCTGGCCGATCAGAAAGGTCAGCAGTTCGGCAGTTCGAATCCCTACTGCCACATAATGGAATGAGCTCCCGTTACTTGTTCCAGCTACTGCCAATCTAGCAGTTCGAAGGCACATAAAAGTATGAGTAGAAAAATAGGGACCACCTTTGGTAGGAAGGTAACAGCATTCTGTGTGCCTTCGGCATTTAGTCATACCAGCCACGTGACCAGAGAGACGTCTTCGGACAGCACTGGCTCTTCCACTTTGTAATGGAGATGAGCACCACCACCCCTAGAGTCAGGAACAACTTGCACATATGTGCAAGGGGAACCTTTACCTTTTTATGTCATGCATCTTTGTGCAATTCACAACTTTCACGGCTGCTGTGGTCGTCCTGGTTGAAGTTTCACTCCTGGATCTGTGCTTTATTGATGAACTCTCTAGCGCTGTGTCTCTCGATCCTCACAGTTTGGGGATGTGTAGACTTCAGGTCCTAGAATTCCATAACCAGCATGTTGGTTGGGGAATTTGGAGAGCTGAAATCCACACATCTTCAATTTGCAAGGTTGACTGTCAGCCTCCGTTTTATTGCTTGCTTCGGCTGCCATTGAAACGGGGAGGGAGGGGCTGTGGGTATTGGACATAAAGTGTGCTGGAGGTGTTTGGAGCCAGGACTTGATATCGCCAAGGCCAACGGTCTCGCATTCCATTCTGATGATGTTCCTGGACATGTTGCCCACCTGACATCATGGAGGATTCTGCATTGGATAATATCCTGGGGGTCATGGGGTATAGGGGATGGGTAATGCTTTGATATATATGCTTTGCGCCCAAGTATCTCATTCCTTGCTTGACTTTCGCTGCTGTCTTTTCATAATCAGTAAAAGTAACCTTAAAACCTCAAAATGGTTTTGAGTGTAGTCTTTCTTGATTAATGATGGAAGCAGGCCTGACAACCACTAGAGCGGTCACCGCTCTAGTGGTTTCAACACTGCTTTCAAACTTTTTGGCACGAGCGACCAGTTTTGTAGAAGACATTTTTTCCATGGACCAGCGGGAGAGGAAGAACATGCAACCTAGATACCATGCATGCACAGTTTTGCTCGCCCGCTGCTCACTTCCATCTGTGCGGCCTGTATCCTAACAGGCCACAGACAGTTGAGGACCCCTGCTCTAGTGTAATGTTCACTGACTGTTTCTCACATTTCAAACCTTAGTGAACCTTATCTGGAAGTGGATGCAAGCGTCTTCTCTTCCGTTGCTTTTCTCTGGGTTATACAGTAGCTGTAGAACAAATTCTGTCCGAACAATTGCTGCTCCAGGCTGCCTAAAACCACAGAGATCAAAAGAGATTCACACTGTGGATCACCTTGTCCAGATTCGATGATTACAATGTTTGTTTAAATAGTTGAGAAATTAAACAGACATTATCTGATTAATTGGCATTAATCCACCAAGTAAATACCCTTTGATAACGAGAGAGAGACAATCTTCATTGGATTTTTAAAAAAGCTATGTATGAACTGCATCAAAACCATTAATATTGTCATGCATCTGCAACTTCCCAGATGCACCAGTTTCCAGGAGGTGCAATTCAGTGGTCAAGATTTCGCAGGAATGGCGAGGAATACCAGAACAAGGAAGAAATGGCGTTTGGAACAAGTATCAATGCTCAGCGTTCCAAGCTGATGTTTGGGACTCTTCTGATCAAAAGCGAAGGGCTGCGCGCTCCACACTGGCATTCCAATGCCAATGAACAAGGTTACCTCTTAAAGGTAATATTGAAAGTAGGGCTTTCATTTTACCTAATTATGTTTAAACAACTGGAGAGGGGGAGAAGAAATACAAAAGGAGCCAATAGTGGACGAGTGGAAGAAAAGAGCTTCCTCAATGTATGATCATAGTTGAGTTCAAAATGTGTGTTGCTAAGCAAGACATTTGTTAAGTGAGCTTTGCCCCATTTTACGACTTTTCTGCCCCTAGCTGTTAATACAATACAATACAATACAATACAATACAATACAATACAATACAATACAATACAATACAATACAATACAATACAATACAATACAATACAATACAATACAATAGCAGAGTTGGAAGGGACCTTGGAGGTCTTCTAGTCCCATGATGGTGAACCTATGGCACGCGTGCCACAGGTGGCACGCGGAGCCATTTGTCAGGCGATGCCCTGGCCAGCTGAATTCCCCCTTTTTTGTATGCTTTTTTCACCCTCCCCAGGCTCCAGAGGCTTTATAGGAGTCTGGGGAGGGCAAAAAGATCCCCCCCTGCAACCCCTCTCCGGAGGCCCTCTGGAGGCTTCATGAACTTCCCTGAAGCCTCCGAGCACTCAAAATGACACAGTGCCGAAACCGGAAGTGACATCCAATTTGCTTCGAGTGTCATTTTGAGTGGTCCGGAGGCTTAAGGGAAGACTCCTGAAGGTCTCTGAAGCCTCCAGACCACTCAAAATGACGCTACAAGCAAATCGGAGGTCACTTCCAGTTTCGGCGGCTTGTCATTTTGAGTGTTCGGAGGCTTCAGGGAAGTTCATGAAGCCTCCGGAGGGCCTCTGGGGGGCAGGGGAGGCTCTTTTCACCCTCCCCAGGCTCCTATAAAGCTTCTGGAGCCTGGGGAGAGCGAAAAGAGCATGCAAAAAATGGGGGGTCACGCCTATAGTGCGCGCATGGGTTGTGCATTGTATTATGGGTGTGGCACACCCGTGCACGACCTCCCTTCACTCCTCCCACTTATGGCACATGAGCCAAAAAAGGCTCGCCCTTACTGTTCTAGTCCAACCCCCTGCCTAGGCAGGAAGCCCTATACCATTTCATGTTAAGTGAATCACTGTAGTTGTTAAGTTAGTAACACTGTTGTTAAGGGAATCTGGCTTCCCCATAGACTTTGCTTGTCAGAAGGTGGCCAGTGACCCCTGAACCCTGCAACTAGCATCAATATGAACCAGTTGCCAAAGTATCTGAATTTTGATCATGTGTCCATGGGGATGCTGCAACAGTCATAAATGTGAAAAATGGTCATGTCACTTTTTTCAGTGCCGTTGTAATTTCGAACAGTCACTAAATGAATGGTTGATAGTTGAGGGCTACCAATATTGAAACATTTGCATACACATAGAGCAAGGGTCCCCAACCTTTCTGGGGGAGGGAGGAAAGAGGGGATGATTTTGTGGGAGGGGCAAGCACGTGTGCATGTGTGCGAATGTGTGTACTTGCGGCGTTCATGGCAATGCTTGCACAAGTGGAGCTGCAGGCGTCTGGGACAAGGCTCGCAGCAGTGGGGCTGTGCACATGCGTGGAGGTATGCGCCCCGGGGGGGGCACTCGTGCAGCGACTTGATGGCGATTAGCCTGCAGCCCTGTAATGGGCTATAGCCCAGGGGTCTCCAACCTTTGCAACTTTAAGTCTGAAGGACTTCAGCTCCCAGAATTCTCCAGCCAGCTTTGCTGGCTGGAGAATTCTGGGAGCTGAAGTCCTTCAGACTTAAAGTTGCAAAGGTTGGAGACCCCTGCGGTAGCCCACAGTTGGGGACCCCTCATATAGAACACCTAATCCCTTCCATCCTCCCCCCCCCAAACAAACAGGGCAAAATCCAATAGCAGAGATTATGGAACAGAAGTTGCCTTCGGAAGTTGTGGGAGCTTCATCACTTGAGACTTTCAAGATGGGATTGGACTGCCATTTGTCAGAAATGGTGTAGGGTCTCCTGCTTGAGCAGAGGGTTGGACTATATGACCTATAAGGTCCCTTCCAACTCTGTTAATCTATTTAAAAATCTGCTGAAAGGATTAGATAGGCAGGCAGCGTTTTCTCCAAAAACCCTATGAAATAATTATTGGGAGATAAATCTGATGTTTTTTAACTCTTTGACCAAGATATATCTAAAAAGAATCCTATAGCACTTTGGTAAATAATCTGCCTGGTTATGGGAACCAAGGATAAGTTATGGGACAACTTTCAGTCAAGAAAAGAACTTGAGAACCTGTAATACAGTAATAATAATACAATAGCAGAGTTGGAAGGGACCTTGGAGGTCATCTAGTCCAACTCCCTGCCTAGGCAGGAAGCCCTATACCGTTCCAGACACATGGCTATCCAACATCTTCTTAAAGACTTGCAGTGTTGGGGCATTCATAACTTCTGGAGGCAAGCTGCTCCACTGATTAATTGTTCTAACTGTCAGGAAATTTCTCCTCAGTTCTAAGTTGCTTCTCTCCTTGATTAGTTTCCACCCATTGCTTCTGTAAGAGAATGTGATGAAATATAGTGAGGAGGTTGTTTCTTAGGAGTAAAGGATGTATCCCAGAGGAGTAAGAGGCACCTCAGCCTGAATATCGTGTGTGTGAGAGAGCGGTTGAAGACAGCTCCTCCTTAATTGTTCACAGGGTATATTGTATATGCAGATAGAATCCTCAGAATCCTCACCCGCAGACGAAACAATAATTAGAAAAATACTCGAATGTGCAGAGATGAACCAAATGACCATGGAACTAAAAGAAAGAGAAGAATCAATTTCTATAAAATATGGAATAGAATTTATAAAACAGAAGCCAAAACAGGAAATAGAGAATGTAAATATAATGGTGATATGAACAATTAATATTATTACAAGTGTTAGTACTTCTGTTATTATATTATTAGACAAGGAAAAATCAATAGGAAGGTAATGCAGAATGGAGAACGATAAAGGCTAAACATGAATGCCGATACAGAAGGCTGTATAATTACTTTATATTATTAAGCATGTTTTGTTTTTTGTTTTTTCTTATTGTGTTTTTCTTTCTGTTTTTAAAGGTAAAAATGTTTAATAAAAACTATTTTTTTTATTTAAAAAAAAAGGGGGAGGGAAGAGAATCCTCAGCCTAGTAAGATTGTGTCTATAGCTGGGAAACCATAGCTTGGAAAAAACATCATGTGCTAACGCTTGGTATTGGATCTGACACCGTGTGGGGGGAAAAAGCATGCATATTCAGACTTGCAAGATGGTTACCATAACCATATAATAAAAGTAGTACCAATGTGCCTAACTCTGGTTTCCTAGTCTGGTCTACTATGAAAGCTGATTTCAATCTTGCAAATCTGAATATGCCTCTCTCATCCCTCCCCTTTTCCCCCCCAAGAGAACTAAGGAAAGTTTAGTCTGAGACGTTTTCTTGACATTTATGCTCCAGGCTCAGCTTCCTTTTATCTGACCATGACCTTGGTTGCAGCTCTTCCACCTGATCCCCAAGTTTGTTCCTGCTGCCCTTTACACACGGTTTTATGACCATATAAATATGTATTTACCCAGATCAGGGGTCTGCAAAGTTGGCTCTTTTAAGACTGGTGGACTTCAACTCCCAGAATTCCCCAGCCAGCATGGCTGGCTGGGGAATTCTGGGAGTTGAAGTCCACCAGTCTTAAAAGAGCCAACTTTGCAGACCCCTGACCCAGGTCATAAATTTGGTGCAGATGTCGCTCAAGCCAAATCAATTCCAGGCTCTCGTTTGCTGAGGTATTCTCTCCCCGCATGATATCCTAGTCAATTGTAATATTTTGTTTTGTTGCTGATGTGTTTCACAGGGAACTGCGTGGATTGGGGTAGTTGATGCTGTTGGAGATACAGTAACTACATACAATGTCACGGCAGGACAGATTATTTTCTTCCCTCGAAATACCTTGCACTGGGTCAAGAATGTTGGTCTAGAAGAGTGTTTGTTCTTGATGTTTTTTACAACCCATGAGGAGCTTCAGACTCTGGACGTTGATGATACATTTTTCTTGACACCCAAAGACATTAAGGCAAGATCCCTAAAGGTCTGTACAACTGGAATTCCAAATCCTATTTCTTAACAGATCCACAACTCTTTTGACTGCCCTTCTGAACATGTGCTGAACAAATTCAAATATCTTTCTGGGTAAGATATAAAACAAGCAAGCAGACTTTGGCTGAAGCTAACCTTGAGCATTTTTTTCTCCATGCCTTCCCTTCAAAAGGAGAAACCTTTACAATCTTGCAACTTAATCTTTGTAAGAGAAGGAACGGCAGAACCTGGAGGTGGAGTCAAAAGAGGAATTAGCCTTGAGTCTTTAAGTCAGCGGTCACCAACTGGTGGTCTATGGAGAAAAGTTTGGTGGTCCGCAGAAAAACGATTTGCATGTTTATATAGCACTAAGTCAGGGGTCTCAAACTATGCCCCCTGGGATGGATATGTGCAATGAATGTTTGCATTGCTGCAGACAGTCTCCCCCTTTGGGTTTTTTTTTTGTGGGGGTCAGAGGGCGGCAGAAATTCTGACTTGGGGTCTGGTTCAGCCTCCTGGTGTGGGTTTTTGGGCAAAGGCTGGAGGGAAGGGCCTCTGGTGGCAAAGAGGTTCCAGTGGGACTGTATCATGGCCTGGAACTGGCTGACCATCTCAGCCCACTGAGCCTCCAGGCACCGATACCTGGCCTTGCACTCCCAGAGGTCTTCCCTCTGCTCGGAAAGCCTATGCTTGTAGTCCTCAGTGTTTCTGCTGAGCCTCCTTCTCAGTCAGATCCAATTTGAACTGAGCCAGCTGTTTTGCCAATTTTCTTGTGGTGGCTGCTTAGTTCCAGCAACTGCTTCCTGTTGGGGCCCTAAGGAGCCCGGGCGGGCAGGTGAGGAGTGGCTGGGAGGGGAGGAGCGAGTAGAGGCTGGCAAGGCATCCCTTGACATGAGTGACATCGAGTTGGCCATGCCCACCCAGTCACATGACAACCTAGCCACGCCCATCCAGTCAGTCATTAGGCAGATCATATTAGTGGTCTGCAGGATTTAAAATGATGAATTTAGTGGTCCCTGAGATCCAAAAGGTTGGGGACCCCTCCTCTTAAGTAACCACAAACTGACTTAAGTCCAACCCCTGCTGAATTGTTGAGCTGTATCTAGTGCCAAAATAATGCTAACCATTGGTTGAGTAGGTTCCTATACACAGGCATGAGTAGCAATAAAATATTTTAACTGGAATGTCATGTGTGGCCTTGGTCTTAGGCACCTAACAATCTTCCGCATTTGGGTCATTACCGCTCACCTCTTTGTCAGCGAGAAGTAACTTTATTGTATGAAGTCATTGCCATTCCTACCTGGATTCACTAAATACGATGTTTACTTGTATTTTCCAGCCTCAAGGTGGTATGGATTTCATCCGGTCATTCCAGAAACAAGCAGAAGACCAAGCCATCAATCTTCCACCCAACCTAGAAGAGCTTGTTCAGAATGCCAACTACAACCAGTCTGCAGATATACTTGTATGGCGGTACTTCTTTGATCTAAAAGGTACTATAGAGCCAGCTACGGAGACATAGAGAAGAGTTTTGCCTTATAGAACTCTTGTGCTTTTAATGCTGGTTACCATCTTCAAAGCGCTCCATGGCACGGGACCTAGTTATCTGCGGGATCGCATCCTACCCCACACATCCCTGCGGCCGATTCGCTCCCACAGAGAGGGACTTCTCCGGGTGCCGTCCACTAGGCAATGCCAGCGGGTGACGGCCAGGGGAAGGGCCTTCTCTGTGGCGGGCCCTACCCTCTGGAACGACCTACCTCCCGAACTTAGATCTATCACGGACCTCCGCTCCTTTCGCCAGCAACTAAAAACCTTCTTTTTCCAACAGGCCAGCCTGGCCTAACCTACCGTACCTAGCCTTAGTTTTAGCAGAGAAATTTGTACATTGGGTTTTATGGATTAGTTTTAATGGGGTAGATTTTAGCACAGGGTGTTAATTTAATATAGTTTTAAGTATTTGTGTATTTTTTATTGTGTTTTTATATTTCCTGTGCACCGCCCCGAGTCCCTTCGGGGAGAGGGGGCGGTTAATAAGTCGAATAAATTGAATTGAATTGAATGCAACAAAAGTTGCTTCTAATCAGATACAGAAATGTTTTCCCTGGAAATAATATAAGAGGGTGATGGAATGTAGTCCAGAAGGTTCTTTCCCAGGGAGAAAAGAGACAATAAACTTGGAATCTTTGGTATGCAGGAAAAGGGAGAAGAGCCACCCTCCCTCCCCGAGCAGTTCTTAGGGTGTATCTAATAGTCATGCAAATAAGTGTTTAGTCTGGCAAGTGTTCTGTCTATACGCAAGAAACAATAAAGAAACTAGTAACTGCTCTTGTCATTCTCTGTTTCTTGGGCCTGAAAAAGAGTCTCTAACTATATGGATCAACAGCCTGAGAGAATGCCTCCCCCCCACATATAAGGTACACAACAGCTGCAATCTTCATCAGAAACTCTCCTGGTTGTGTTACATCCTGCAGATAGCATTTTGGCATTGGCTAAGAAGACCTTTTTTGCTTGCTAGAATAAAGCATGTATCGCAGTGGTGGGATCCAAATTTTTTTACTACCAGTTCTGTGGGTGTGGTTTGGTGGGTGTGTCATGGCTTGGTTGGTGTGGCTTGGTAGGTGTGGCAGGGGGAAGGAAACTGCAAAATCCCTATTTCCTTCCAATCAGCTGGGACTCGGGAGGCAGAGAATAGATGGGGGTAGGGCCAGTCAGAGGTGGTATTTACTGGTTCTCCGAACTACTCAAAAGTTCCACCTCCGGTTCTCCAGAACTGGTGAGAACCTACTGAATACCACCTCTGATGCATTGGTATTGCTATAGAATAAAAGAGTTGGGAAGGACCTTGGAGGTCTTCTAGCCCAGCTCAGTGCTCAAGCAGGAAATCCAATAACCAGTTCAGACAAATAGTTGTTCAATCTTTTCTTAAAACCTCCAGTGATGGAGCAACCACAGCTTCTGGAGGCAAGTCATGCCACTGATTCATTGTTCTAACTGCCAGGAAATTTCTCCTAAGTTCTAGGTTGTTTCTCTCCTTCATTAGTTTACATCCATTGCTTGTTGTCTTGCCTTCAGGTCAGTGGTGGGTTTCAAATTTTTTAGAACCTACTCTGTAGGTGTGGCCTATTTTGTGGGCGTGGCTTGGCAGTCATGTGACAGGGTGGGAGTGGCCACCTTTTAAAATGTGGTGAAACTCATTTAACAACACTTGCTTAGAACCAAAATTTTGGACTCAATTGTGATGATAAATTCTTTCTTTCTTTCTTTCTTTCTTTCTTTCTTTCTTTCTTTCTTTCTTTCTTTCTTTCTTTCTTTCTTTCTCTTTCTTTCTTTCCTTCCTTCCTTCCTTCCTTTCCTTCCTTCCTCCCTTCCTTCCCTTCCCTTCCCTTTCCTTTCCTTTCCTTCCTGTTGGGTCACTGGCAGCGGCGGGCCAGATTTACTTCCAGGTACGCCGGTGGAACCCCCTCTCACCGGTTCTCTAAATTTCACCAACCGGCTCTCGCGAGTAGGTGCGAGCCTACAGAAACCCACCACTGCTTCAGGTGCATTGGAAAATAGGTTGACACCCAAACATCTCACCAGATCAGATCCATGTTGAAACTATTTGTTATGGCATTTGACATTTTTGCATTATTTAGGACTTAGATGTTTGGGGGAAAAAGTAATCTTTTGTGAATTTATTTATTTATTTTTATTTTATTAAATTTATACCCCGCCCTTCTCCAAATGGACCCAGGGCGGCACATGGATGTTAAAATACATACAAAATATATAAAATTTAAAAAACTTATTCTAATAAATAAACCCTGCGCTAAAAACCGAATTAAAAATCCCAAGTTTAAAACTGTCTAATAGTCAGTAATGGAGGTTACGCTAGGCCGGCTACATGGAATAGATGTGTCTTCAGACACTTGCGGAAGAGGCGGAGGTCGGAGATGGTGCGGAGTTCAGAGGGTAGGTCGTTCCAAAGGGCTGGTCCCGCCACAGAGAAGGCTCTTCCCCTGGGTGTCGCCAGTCGGCATTGTGCAGCCGACGGCACCCTGAGGAGGCCCTCTCTGTGGGAGCGTATCGGTCTGAGGGATGTATGGGGCAGGAGGCGGTCTCGCATATAACTAGGCCCCGAGCCATGGAGTGCTTTAAAGATGGTCGTTAAAACCTTGAAGCGCACCCGAAAGACCACAGGAAGCCAGTGCAGCTCGCGCAGGATAGGTGTTATGTGGGAGTGTCTAGGCGCTCCCGTAATCACCCGCGCGGCTGCGTTCTGGACTAGCTGCAGCTTTCGGGTGCACGTCAAGGGGAGCCCCATGTAGAGAGCATTACAGTATGTATGTATGTTTCATGCTGGTACTATAGACAGATAGATCCCAATACCATAATTCTGATCTGCTAAAAAAGAAAAAAAAAGGGGCGAAATCAAATCTTTCTTATTTTTAAGTTGAACAATTAAATCAAACACTTTTAAAATATAAATGTATCATCATCTCGTTGTTAGCCATATAGTTTCTTCTATACCCTTTGAACTATATATGGAAAATAACATCAAAAGTTAATACTAAAATGATAATATATTGAGAACATCAGGGTTAAATAAAGTAAAAAAAAAAACCCTGTCAGATCAGCATCAATTACACACTTTTTTCTCAACATATTATTTTGAGAAAATATATCTCCATTCCTAGCAAGCTCTCTGTCCTCGTTATTGACCAATGGACTTCAATTAACACTCCATTGGTAGCACCCTTTTAGAATATTCAGATGATGATAAAGCATTTTGCAGAGAATCCATCTTCATTACTGTTAATCACCAAACCTAATTGATGGCACATAATCAATCAATCTATCAATCAATCAAAACAAAGACTTCCTGCAGGCAGAAAAGCTTTGAGATTACTGTAGCATGCATATAATAAAAGTTCAGTGTTCTCTCTACACAACATGCAAATAATTAGCTCTTCATTAATCAAAAATAATACTACATAAAATAACAGAGCTAATACAAAACTGAGATCATCACTCAGGAGCCTACCAATTTTTCCACCATGTTTATTTTTAATTCAGGATCTTCCAAATTCCAGTTCCCAGGAGGAGTCATCCAGTGGGCTCGGTACGTAAAAAGTGGAAAAGGCTTTAAACCCAACGAAAAAATTTACAGTGAATTTCTCCATTCGGTAAGCATCCCAGTAAAAATTGCAATCTTAACTCTGGAAACTAATTAGGGCAGTCGTTATCTTCTTTCATTTTTATTTTGGGAGTGGGAGGGGGTGTCATTAAAAACTTTTACAAAATGTGAGTTTATATATGTATCCGTTTGCAATATTGAAAATTATTCCACTCTTCCAGAGTTTGCGGACTAAATAAATAATTCACTCCAGACTCCAAGGTACAGTATACATCATATTAAAACATCTGCCGTAAATGCAATGATCCACAATCCATTAAAATTTTAAAGCAAATAATGATAAGAGGGATACCGTCACAATTTCCCCATTGCTACTGTTGTGTATATGCAAAACTTGTTGCTTCTTTTCAGAAGGAAGATGCTCTTACCTTAGCAACACTCCGGCTCTCTAGCAATGCTTTACGTCAGCCCCATTTCCATCTCAACGCCAATGAAATGGGTTATGTCATCAGTGGCTGTGGGAAGGTAATAACTCAAGTATAACCACTGTGATGCAAGCCAACATTTCCCAAAGTTAAGAATTCTGGGAATTATACAATACAAATACAATAGCAGTTGGAAGGGACCTTGGAGGTCATCTAGTCCAACTCCCTGCCTAGGCAGGAAACCCTATACCATTTCAGACAAATGGCTATCCAACATCTTCTTGAAGACTTCCGTTGTTGGGGCATTCACAACTTCTGGAGGCAAGCTGTCCCAATGATTAATTGTTCTGTCAGGAAATTTCTCCTCAGTTCTAAGTTGCTTCTCTCCTTGATTAGTTTCTACCCATTGCTTCTTGTTCTACCTTCAGTTGCTTTGGAGAATAGTTTGACTCCCTCTTCTTTGTAGCAGCCCCTGAGATATTGGAAGATATTGGATATTGGATATTGCCGTCTCCCCTAGTCCTTCTTTTTATTAAACTAGACATTCCCAGTTCCTGCAACCGTTCTTCATATGTTTCAGTCTCCAGTCCCCTAATCATCTTGGTTGCTCTTCTCTGCACTCTTTCTAGAGTCTCCACATCTTTTCTACATCGTGGCGACCAAAACTGAATGCAGTATTCCAAGTGTGGCCTTACCAAGGCATTATAAAGTTGTATTATCACCTCACGTGATCTTGATTTCATTGACCCAAGTGGTGGGATTTACCATTTTTTTCGGATTGTAAGGCACACCGGAATATAAGATGCACCAAGATTTTGAAGAGGTCAATTTTTTAAAAAAAAGTTTTTGCACTCTGCGGTGCTTTGGAGAATAGTTGAAGAATACAGTAGTTGAAGAATGCCACATTGGAGTAGAACGATGGAAGCTGCACTATCTTCCCTAAGAAGATGTGAACTGAGTCTCACAGATCCTGGATAAACTTTATAAGTAGCCTTTGACTTACAGCCATCCATTTAGTGACCACTCAAAAGTTACAACAGCAGTGAAAAAAGTGACATTTTTCACATTTATGACCATTTCAGCATCCTCGTGGTCACATGATCAAAACCTTAAGCTTGGCAACTGGTTCCTGTTTATGTTGGCTGCAGGATCCCAGGGTCATGTGGTCACCTTATGCAAACCTCTGACAAGCCAAGTCAATGGGGGAGCCAGGTCCATTAACAACCGTTTTACGTTAACAATTGCCGTGATTCACCTAACAACGGTGACAAGAAAGGTCGTAAAATGGGGAAAAATTGACTTAACAACTGTCTTGCTTAGCAACACAATTTCTTTTTTTAATATATAGAAATTTGTTTATTTTCAACATAAAAACAAGTAAAAACATTATTCATCTTAAACTTTGTACAACATGTCGTTCGGTCATAAGTTTAACAGAACAGAACAGAAATTTTGAGCTCAGTTATGGTCGTAAGCCGAGGACTATCAGGTTTTCGATTTCAGTGTGAGGTAGAGTTGAGGAGGTAAGAAAACAATCCATTGGCCCATGACAGATGGTACCATATCCATCAACTTATTTCAAAACTGAGATTATCCTTCCCCAATCGTCAGCTTTTCCTTATGCATTCATACAGCTTACTATTAATCAGGCCATTTGCTCACAAGAGGAGGCCACGAATGTTTCACTGGGAATCCATCTGCAGGTGTAAGCCACCTAGCATGTTAATTTTGTAATAAGGGTAGTCCTTGACTTACGATTAAAATTACGCCTTGAATTTCCAAAGGTAAGCAAGGTGGTTGTTAAGCGACTTATGCCTGATTTTATGAGCTTTTTTTCTCCATGGTGTTAAGCAAATTAGTGGAGTTGTTATGGTAGCTAAGCAATCTGGTTCCCACATTTGATTATCAGAACCTGGCTGGGAAGGTTGTAATGGTGAACCCATGATAGGATGCTTCAAGCACTGAGCCATTAACGTTAGAGGTTAGAGTGCAATACTGCTTCTACTACTTCTGCTGACTGCAGTTCAGATCCCACCAGGCTCAAGGTTGACTCAGCCTTCCATCCTTCCGAGGTGGGTAAAATGAGGACCCAGATGGTTGGGGGAAATAGGCTGACTCTGTAAACCGCTTAGAGAGGGCTATAAAGCACTGCAAAACAGTATGTAAGCCAAAGTGCTACTGCTATTGCTATTGTAAATACATGAGAGTTACCAAGTGTCGGAATTCCAATCACATGATCCTGGATATGGTGTGATGGTCCTTATTATGAGGATCAGTTGTAAGTAACCTTTTTCAGTGCCGTAACTTTGAATGGTCACTAAATAAATGATTGTAAGTGAAGGACTCCCTGTAGAATAGAATGAAACCAAGTTTCTGGTAATACAAGTATTTATTCCTTCTGGTGCATCTTATTCGCAGGTAGGTGTTATTGCTTCGTCTACTCTTTCTACTGACTTTACCATTGAAGTTGGAGATGTTGTGTTCTTCCCAGTTGGAAACCAACATTACATCAAGAGCACATGTGATGAGGACCTGCTTCTCATTTTGTCATTTAGCACCAGCGACCAGGTGAGAGCTCTGTTTTAGTTCCTAGAAATTCTGCTATGCATGCCAGCAGAAACCTACAATTTCATTAGGCCTCTACGTTATTGACCAAATGCAAGTATTTAATGTTTGGGAGATCAAAATAAAATAAGTAACTGTGTACATTATGGTATGTTGTACATGTTACTAAAATTGCTCTGTGCCCTTATCCATGATGCTGAACCTACCCTGGCTTCCTATGGCAAGTTTTGAGTTTTGATTTTATTCCATAAGTTTTTCAATAACTACTGACCACAATGTCTGAGAAAACAGCTTCTCCCAAACAGAGTTGCCTATTTGCTGTGATCAGCATTGATTGGACAATCTTTGATTGAACTATTCTCTGCGTTTCTTATTAAGAGCACTGGTGGCGCAGTGGTTAGAATATAGTATTGCAGGCAAACTCTGCCCACACTGTGGGGTTTGATCCTGATGGGGCTCAAGGCTGACTCAGCCATCCATGCTTCTGAGGTTGGTAAAATGAGGACCCAGATTGTTTGGGGCAATATGCTGATATTGTAAATTTCCCAAAGAATGCTGTAATGCACTACGGGGAGATATATCAGTCTATGTGCTATTGCTATTTGTTTGGCTCTAGAAGGATGTTTCAGATTCAATTCCAAAACTATCAAACCTCACTTTTGGCTGCCACAGTAAATCAGTGGTCTCCAAACACTCATAGCTCATCTTCTCAAGCTGTCTGGGCAGAAGACCTGTAAATAAGAATTCAAGTAGATTAGATCTTTAGGGAAGACAAAAATGAAGTCTCACACATAAAAGTTGATTGCCTCCTGCAATGTAAAATGCCACATATTTCTATATCTTCTCGGGGGTTTAAATCCTAGGCTGCTTCTTCCTGTTATCCTGACTTAACACGAAGGAGGCGAGCCACTTAGTAGCCTTGGGCATCTGGGATAGGGTCACCTATTGGTGTGTCCCTCTTTCTTGCCAAAGGAGGCTGCTGAAGAGCCAGATCTTTATAAATCTTATAAAAAATCAGGAAGTGACAGCCATTCAGATCATGGGGAAGATCTCACGCCAGAGGGCAGGCACACCTTCTCATAATTAGAACGACCACGGACCTCCGCTCCTTCCGCCTGAAATTGAAGACTCATCTTTTCCGCCTGGCCGGCCTAGGGTAGTCTCTCTGTCTATGGGTTTTTAAATGTATACTATATTTATTGGATGTTTTTAGTTAAGGGATTTTAGCACAGGATTGATTGAGTTTAATTCGTTTTAATTTGTATGTATTTTGTATATTTTTCGTTTTTTAATTTTCCTGTGCACCGCCCCGAGTCCCTGTGGGGAGAGGGTGCGGTCAATAAATGCAACTTTATTATTATTATTATTATATAATATTACATAGTATTGCATATTATTATTCACATGTTCATGTAATATTACTTTGATGGTATATAAACATTGACACATACTCTGATGCCTCCAATCCATATGTTATTTCAGTGGTAGTCAACCTGGTCCCTATCGCCCACTAGTGGGCGTTCCAGCTTTCATGGTGGGCGGTAGGAGTTTTGTCCGATACTGAAGCACTTTCCTTTTTTTAAATTTAATTGACTTCACTACTTTATAAATCACCATTACTGTAGAACCGGTGGGCGGTTAGAAAATTTTACTACTAACAGAGATTCAAAAGTGGGTGGTAGGTATAAAAAGGTTGACTACCCCTGTGTTATTTGATGGCTTGTTTGTTTTGGCAGTTGCAAACTCTAGATATGGATGACTATTTCCATGCAACAGCAGACCATATATTAGCCCAGCTGTTCTTCAAAAATCAAGCTGAATTTAAGAAGATCCCAAGGTTGAAGGAAGACCAGGCAATTAACCTACCATAGCAGCTTATTTTTATTATATGTTTTAGATTTTAATTCTAATATATAAGCTAACGAGAGTTGCCTTTGCAACTGGGGCGGTACATCAGTTGATTAATTTTTAAAAATCAACGGCAATAAAAGGATATCTCTGTTAATTCTTTTTTTTAAAGAATGCCAGTGCAACCTGCCATTTTCTATTCTCTTGGCTGAGTTTTATAATATACTTCAAATAAAATAATTTAACAACCATTATGGGCATCCCATCTTCATTTGTGTTAGGAATTTAGTATCTGGAACAATGAAGTGTACAATCGGCCAGTACATACAGTTGTAGTTGATTAGTTACAGAGTGCTGAATTGTGCATGCGCCAATCCACACTATGATTGATTGCCGTAAGTAAAAAGGGGGAGTTTCCCATTTTCCCCGCCTTTTTCGTCTGTGAGTTCTGTATACTGTTTTAGGTTTACCTCATAATGTTCCTGTCTCCCTGTTGACTATCTTGTGTTCTTTCTTTTCTGGATGATGACAAAGACTGCTGAAAATTTAACTGTTAAATATATTTATATAAGAGACTATAAGTTTATGTCAGTGTCTCCTACTTTATCTGGACAGTCACTGCACAATTCCTTGACAATTGGCACCTGCATAATCTCTAATTTAATTTAATTTAATTTAATTTAATTTATTAGACTTATAAACCGCAACCTATCTCCCCGAAGGGACTCAGGGCGGTGCACAGGGAGTTAAAACAATATAAATATAAATAGATATATACAACCATACAAAATATACCACAATAAAACTAATTAAATTTAATAAGCCCTGTGCTAAAAATTTAATAAAACCCCCTAATTAAAACCTCACTCAATTTAACACAGTCTATATACAATGGGCCCGAGGACTAGGCCAGGCCGGCTAGATGGAATAGGTGTGTCTTCAGACGCTGGTGGAAGAGGCAAAGGTCCGAGATGGTCCGGAGTTTGGGGGGAAGGTCGTTCCAGAGGGCTGGGCCCGCCACAGAGAAGGCCCTTCCGCTGGGGGTCGCCAACCGGCATTGCCCGGCCGATGGCACCCGGAGAAGGGCCTCTCTGTGGGAGCGAACCGGTCGAAGGGATGTATGAGGCAGGAGACGGTCTCGCACATAACTAGGCCCCATGCCATGGAGCGCTTTGAAGATGGTTATCAACACCTTGAAGCGCACCCGAAAGGCCACAGGCAGCCAGTGCAGCTCGCGCAGGAGCGGTGTTACATGGGAATGCCGTGAGGCTCCCATAATCCCCCGCGTGGCCGCGTTCTGTACCAGCTGCAACCTTCGGGTGCACCTCAAGGGGAGCCCCATGTAGAGAACGTTACAGTAGTCCAGCCGGAACGTCACAAGTGCTTGAGTGACTGTGCGAAGGGCGTCCCGGTCCAGTAAGATCTAGGTTTTGGCTATAATTGAAGGCATTAGAACAAGGTTATCTACAGTTGCCAATATCATTTTAGGACATTTTAGGTCTTGGAAAAAAGGTTAAGCAGGATCAAGCTCGCTTAGTATTTCTGTGGACACTTCTAGGAAAGTCTAGGGCAGTAGGCTAGACTCGGTAAAATATTTTGGGATATGGCATTAGCCAATCACTTTCTTATTGTTGCTGAGAAAACTACATAAGTATATCCATTAAATTACCCCCAATTAAGCTTGACTTAGGACATTTCACTTTTTAGAAAAAAATAGGGACACATTATATGTAATTTGCTATTGGTCATTCTCCCAGTGTTATGATAGATTCACTTTCTAAACCTTTTTAAGGCTAAGTTACCCCTGTGATCTTTTGGTCCTTGGATTCAAAGCATTGCAAAGCATAACTATATGTCTGGATATATGGTACATATCACACCCAAACACACACACACACACACTCAACAATCTAAGCCCCAGAGCTCACTGTAACAGCATTGCTAAAAAGGCATTAAGAGTTGTTAACCTCATTTTGCAAATCTTCTTCTCTGGTAACATTGTACTGCAAACTACGGTATACAAAACCGTTGCCAGACCAGTTCTCTAATACAGCTCATCTTCCTGGAACCCATACTGTATATCGGACATTAATACGATTGAAAGGGTCCAGAAGTATTTCATGAGAAGAGTCCTCCACTCCTCTGCTCACAACAGAATCCCTTATGCCAGTAGGCTTGAAATTTTGGGCTTGGACAATCTGGAACTATGCCTTCTATGGTCTGACCTAAGCATAGTATGCAAAATTGTCTGCTACAACGTCCTACCTGTCAATGACTACTTCAATTTCAACCTCAATAATACCCTGGCAAACAATAGATACAAACTCAAGGTAAACTGCTCCAAACTAGATTGCAGAAAATACGACTTCAGCGACAGAGTGGTCAACTCCTGTAATGCTCTATCCCAGTGTTTCCCAACCTTGGCAACTTGAAGACGTCGGGACTTCAACTCCCAGAATTCCCCAGCCAGAGAATGCTGGCTGGGGAATTCTGGGAGTTGAAGTCCCGATGTCTTCAAGTTGCCAAGGTTGGGAAACACTGCTCTATCCAACTCCGTTGTTACATCCTCAAACCCTCACAACTTCAACCTTAAACTGTCTACCGTGGACCTCACTCCATTTCTAAAGGTCCGTAAAGGGGTCGTGCATAAACGCACCAGCGTGCTTTCTGTCCCTGTCCTACTGTCCCCATTTATTTGTACTCATTTCCCTTATTCATGTCTCTGTTTATACTTGTTATCTCCTACATGTTTGACAAACAAAATTTAAAAAAAGTATCTATGTATGGTTTTTGGATTTATATAAGGAAGTACACACTACCACAGTGTTAATCCTAGGCACTGTATTCAGACTTACCATATTTTTGGAGTATAAGACTCACCTTTTTTCCTCTAAAAAGAGGCTGAAAATCTGGGTGCGTCTTATACATCGAATACAGCATTTTTTGCCTCCTGAAACGCTGCCCCTTCACCAAAATGGCCACGCGCATACCCTTATGGAGGCTTCCAGAGAGCTCCTGGGGGCTGGGGAGGGCAGAAATGAGCAAAAAACAGGGCGTTTTTGCCCCCCCCCCAGCAGCACTCTATAAGCCTCCATAAGGCTATGCATGCTATTTTATGACCAAAAAATGGCCCGTTTTCACGAAAAAAACAGGCCATTTTTCCTTGTTTTGCCCCCCCCCCCGGAGCACTCTGCAAGCCCCCCCAAGGCTATTCATGCCTTTTATTTGAAAAAAAACCGGGCCCATTTTCGTGAAAAATGGGCCGTTTGAGGGAGGTTTGCACAGTGCAAAAAGGGTTTTTTTTTCCTTTCGGAAAGCTGTTTAGTTAGAGTGTTTGATGAGAATTACGTTGGTCAAGTACTGTGCCTGCAGAAACAAAGATTTGTTCCAAAGGTGGTCAGTGATTTCCTTCTCCAGCACATGGGTAAATACACCTGGAAACATCTACCTACCTACCTACCTACCTACCTACCTATTCTCTCTCTCCCTACCTATCTACTGTATTTCTCTCTCTCTCTCTATTTCTCTATTTTTCTCTCTCTATCCCTCTACCTACCTACCTATCTACACTCTCTCTCCCTCTACCTACCTACTGTATTTCTCTTTCTCCCCTCTATCTACCTATCTACCTACTCTCTCTCTCCCCCTACCTATCTACTGTATTTTTCTCTATATATATATATTTCTCTCTCTCTATCCCTCTACCTACTTATCTATCTACACACTCTCTCCCTCCTTACATATCTACCTACTGTATTTCGCTCTCTCTCTCCCTCTCCCTTTATCTACCTACCTAACTACACACTCTGTCTCCCTCCCTACCTACCTACTGTATTTCTCTCTCCCCCCCCCTCTACCTACCTACCTACCTACCTACTCTCTCTCCCTACCTACCTTCTGTATTTCTCTCTCTTTCTCTCCCTCTCTATCCCTCTATCTACCTACCTACTTTTTAAAAAAAATTGCTTCTTCAAAACCAGGGTGTGTCTTATAATCCGGTGCATCTTATACTCCGAAAAATACGGTAGCTGTTTCTTCTGAAAGTCAACAGGAAGTTGGCTTCTTGTTGAGTTGCTCAATTCATGTGTGATAAAATGTTTATCATTTGGAACTATACTGACAGTGCTATTGATTAATCTCTGGCAAGTACAGAACAAGGTACTTTCCAGCAGATGTCTCTCTTTAGCTGCTTTTTAAAAAATATATTGTTTAACCTAAAGCTTTGCTATATTTTATTCTAAAAGAAACTGTGGTTCAAATGATATGCTTAGGTCAGGGGTCTGCAAAGTTGGCTCTTTTAAGACTGGTGGACTTCAACTCCCAGAATTCCCCCGCCAGCATGGCTGGCGGGGGAATTCTGGGAGTTGAAGTCCACCAGTCTTAAAAGAGCCAACTTTGCAGACCCCTGGCTTAGGTCATTTGGATACACTCACTCACCACTCAGAGAGCAAAACCAAATATCATTCCTATTCCCAAGTAGCTCAACAGGGACAACTGTTAATATTTAAAAAAATATTCATTCAGGAAACTTCATAATAAAATGAAAGCTGTGTTGTCCCATAAAAAATCTGAAACCATTGTTGGGATAATAATAATAATAATAATAATAATAATAATAATAATAATAATAATAATAATAATAATAATAATAATAATAATAATAATAATAATAATAATAATAATAATAATAATAATAATAATAATAGATAGGCAGATAAAAATGCCAAATCCAATCTAAATAGCTGACTGACTGTGTGACTGTCCATAATAATTGTTTAGATTTATAAGGCCTCCAAATCATGGAGACTACCCTATTTCCCCAAAAATAAGACCTCCCAGGATAATAAGCCCAATCGGGCTTTTGAGCGCATGCACTGAAATAAGCCCTCCCCTAAAATATTTAAATACATGCGCAGCCGGTCCCTGCCATTTCCTACGAGGGAAAGTGGGGGAGCAGGCCCCATGCCCCCCACATCCACCTGCCATCCCTGCAGAACAGCTTCACAGAAGCCGCTTCCGCAAATCCTACCTACTCTGCCCCTTCTCTTAGTGGTGACCACAAAAAGAGCAGCAGGCCCAGGCTTGCAAGAGTGTGCCAGAAACAGAGAGAGCACTTCTGGCCCTCTCTGGATCAGCTGATCCATGGGCAAGGTTAAGGGGCTTCCTGCACCTCAAAAATAATAAGACTTCCCCAAAATAATAATAATAATACATTTTATTTATAACCCGCTCTCTCTCCCCGAAGGGACTCGAGGCGGGGCACAGGGAAATTAAAAACAAATTGACACAGACAAAGTACAAAGTTAAAAACACATTAAACATATCCTGCGCTAAAAACATCTATAAAAATAAAAACTATCCCTAAAAACCCTTTAACGCTATGAAATGTACTTAAAATTACCCTAGGCCAGCCAAACGGAAGAAATGAGTTTTTAAAAGCTGTCGGAAGGAGCGAAGGTCAGTGGTTGTTCTGATTTCGGGGGGAAGGTCGTTCCAGAGGGTCGGGCCCGCCACAGAGAAGGCCCTTCCCCTGGACGTCGCCTGCTGGCACAGCCTAGTGGATGGCACCCGGAGAAGTCCCTCTCTGTGGGAGCGAATCGGTCGCAGGGATGTATGAGGCAGAATGCAATCCCGCAGATAGCTAGGTCCCGTGCCATGGAGCGTTTTAAAGATGGTAACTAACACCTAAATAAGGAGAATCATTATTTTGGGGGTCAAAAAAAAATAAGACCCTGTCTTATTTTTGGGAAAACCCGGTAATACCATAACACACACACAAAAAAGGTAAACATTTGAGTTCTCAATAATTCAAAGGATGGTAGCATCAACAAAGTCTCCCCCCCACCACAAAAAACCCCAAAGTAGCCCAAATATTGCATGTTGACCTTGTTGACTACAGGTTCAACACAATTTCAGTATATAAGCTCAATACAGTATTTGTATTAGATATAATAGTGTCAGATTTTGTTTCGTGTTCAAGCAACCACAACTGTTTGATTCTTACACATACTAAGTCAAAACATAGCATTGCGTAACAGAATAACTGAATTATACTGCTGGAAGGAAACACAAGGATCATTTCATAAGGCAAGAAATTTCTATGGGCAAAAATGGAAACACACCTCAGTTCCCATAAGGGAAGCATGGTTGTTAAGCTGATGGGGATGGTGGCAAAGCTGACAGGTTTAGGACAACTCGCCACAGCCAACTTGCCACAGCCAAGTCGCTGCAAGAGAAGAGTTACACTAATATTGAAGAAATGGTGGAATAAAAGCATTAAAGAAAGAATGTAAAAAGAGGGACAAAATAAAATGGGAATGGCAAAAATCTAAATATTTTTTAAAATTATTTTAAATAATTACATCGAATTGCTGAATTGTTCCACAGCAAATTGGCCACAGCAAATTGTTCCAGTGGCGAGGTGGCTATGGCGTCCATGGCAAGTTGGCAGCAGTGAGTTGGCCAAGCCAAGTTGGCCATGGCAAGTTGTCCCATTCCAAAGCTGACTGCCTTAATTAACGGTAAGAACTGATCCACTTGGAAACTGTTCCTGGTCTTTATGAACAAAACAAAGATGAAAAAATGATTTTTGCTTGTGATAATTAGACTAATATTGTAGCAATAGAAATGGTTTGGGTCTATCAGAAATGTAAAGCAAAAAAGTTGTGATGGTAACTTTTTTGTACTCTTCTGCACCGAAAAAGTCAGAAGTCACTGCTTCTCCCTCTCCTTTTTTTGTTACTGTATGTTTGCACTCTTTCCTATTTCTCTTCTCTCTTTCTTTTCTGATTTTTTTTGCCATTTGTTTTTTATATCGTAATAAACCTTAATAAATACCTTTAAAACATCATGTAGTCCTTTAAAAGGAATGAGCCCTTGACATTCAGGGAAGAGACTGCTAAAGGCACAGATGGTGTAGCTTTTCCCACCAAAGGGCACAAAGATGAAACAGACACTTATTCGCTTGCTTGTTGGTTTATGGAAATATTTGATTTTAATCCACTCGAGTGTGCTTCAACGAGCTAATAGCTGCCAGCAGACATATACAAATTTTTTTTAAATGTAAGCAAATAACTAGCACATAATCGTCAAAGTGTGGCAATAATAAAAACACAAGGACCAACAGAGGGGAACTTTGAGAGGCAAATTATTTGTTTAATTACAAGTCACATTGTGGTTTGTTTGCTTTTGGCTTAACAAGGCAAATGAATTCTGGTTTGTGAACTCTGGTTTGTGGTTTAGCACAAAGACCACACCTTTTTTTTTTTAGTATTTCTTCCCACCCAAGGTAATGGTATGTTTACGGTGTGATCATATCAATGGAAGGCCCAATAGGAACATTTTTGAGGATCACTGTTGCAAGTTGAGGTTACCTGTAAATCTGTCACTTACATGCAATGAATGTGTGTCGCATAATCAGGTCCAGGCTATCAGTGATGGGTTTTCCCAGTTTGGCAGGTTCAGTGGAACTGGTAGTAGTGGTGGCGGGAGGCATTGCAGAAGTGTTGCACGCGAGTGCACACAGGAGCAAACCTGAACCGGTAGTAAAAATATTTGCAACCCATCACTGCAGGCTATGTTCGCCAAACATGTACAGCCAAAACATGTATCCAGCTTGCTAAATTTGGTTAGTGGTTAGATCAGTAGTTCTCAACCTTCCCATTGCCGCGACCCTTTAATACAGTTCCTCATGTTGTGGAGACCCCCAACCATAAAATTGGTGTCTCCGTTCCTAAATATGTGTTTTCCAATGGTCTTAGGCAACCCCTGAGAAAGGATCGTTCGACCCCTAAAGGGATCCCGACCCACAGGTTGAGAACCACTGGGTTAGATGAAGTCTAATCCACAGTGAGATTTAAAAAAGTCAAGATGGTAGTTCTGACATATGACTCAGGCTTCATCCTCTGTTTATGCATGTGAGGAGTCCTTGGTGCTCTCTGAGCTTGCTTCTTTTCTTGCAGATGTTTCATTGCCCAAACTAGGTAACATCATCAGCAACATGAAGATGCTACCTAGGGTAGTTTGGGTAATGAAACATCTGCAAGAAAACAAGTAAGCTCAAAGAGCACCAAGGACCCCTCAGGTCAACCTGAGCTACAAATATTCTTTATTATTAATATCTGCATGAGCAAGATTAAGGCTTAGTTGCTACCATCTCTCCCGCCCACCTCCCAAATTCAGATTATTCTGAGTGAGGGTCTTGAGCTACTTCATCCTGTTCTATTGATCCTCTTTATATATTTACCCCAGCCTGATTAATTGCTTGTTTGTTTATATCCCACTTTTATATAGCTCATATGCAACACACCTTCCTCCTCCTATTTTCCCCACAACAACCTTGTGAGGTGGGCTGAGAAAGAATGACTGGCTCAAAGTCATCCAGCTGGCTTTCGTGGCTAAGGCAGGAGATTAATTCATAGTCTCTGGTTTTCTAGCCTAGTACCTTAACCACTAGATCAAATTGACTTGTTTGCTTATTTTTTTAAATTATTATTATTATTATTATTATTATTATTATTATTATTATTATTATTATTATTATTATTATTATTATTATTATTATTATTATTATTATTATTTAGGTTAAAGATGTTTGAGGAAAGCAGTATAATAAGGTATTATTATACTGGCTGGCGACTTCCAGGGGAAGAGCCTTCTCTGTGGCAGGCCCCGCCCTCTGGAACGACCTGCCCCCAGACCTCCGTACAATCTCAGACCTTCGCCTCTTCCGTTGGGCATTAAAAACATACTTCTTTCATATGGCCGGCCTGGCATAGCTGGTATAGCTATTTTATTATTTTAGTTGGGTTTTAATTAATGTCCTTAGCACGGGCTAAATGTTATTTAATCCTAGTTTTAACCATTTTTGACTGTTTGTATTTTTATATTTTATAGTTCCTGTGCACCGCCCTGAGTCCCATGTTGGGAGATAGGGCGGTATAGAAATTGAATAAATGAAATTGAATAAATGAATATTGTTCATATGCATAGTTCTCAATCTACGACCATAATTGAGCCTGGAATTAATTGTAAACTGTTGTGGTCATAAAATAGATTAGTATGTGACCAAATCCAGTGGTGCGTTTCCATTTTTTTTACTACCAGTTCGCTCATGTGCACACACATGCTCACACACAAGCACAACGCTTGTGTGCATGCACAGAAGAGTTCGGGCAGGTAGGCGGAGCCTCCTGCCACCACTACTACCTGTTCGCCCAATCCGGGCTGAACCAGGAGCAACCCACCTTTGACCGAATCCAACTTTATAACATTTTTAAAGTGTTTTGCTGGAAATTGGAAATAATCAATAGAAACAGGCAAAAAGGTAAGTAATCATGGGTCTTACCGCTGTGAGACACTGCAAGAGGGGCCAGTTACCAAGCTCCCAAAATGCAATCATGTGACCAAGGAGGGATTGCAGTTGTCGTAATTTTGGATCAAAAAATTGAATCGTAAGTATTTTGAGTGGTGGTTCATTGTAACTTCAACAGGTTGCAAAGCTGTCAAGGGCTAGATGTGAGGAAGTGGATGGATGGATGGATATGGAAGGATAGGATGGGAAAATTGAGTGCATAGTAACAATATCTCTGGTGTAATTCTGACAAGGAAACATTCATATTAATTTAAATGCTGTCAATGCCATTATGTTTTTGGGGTATCTATGGGAGAACTTAAAAAAAAAATCAAACCACAGAATATAGAAAAAATGCGCAAATATTTCTGCCTTTATATCTTCCTAGTTCCTTTCAAGCTAACGTCGTATTGAAAAATAACTTTCTGCAGGCTGATTAGAACTTAGAGATCTTCCAATCAATAACAAGAGTCATACAATATTAATGAAGCCTCCAAGCAAAGTTTAAGCCCATGTTGCATTTAAAAAAAAACCTGGCAAATTGACAAATTTCCAAGATATCTTTTTCTAGGGTAAATATTATAGCTTACCATTGCCCAGAAATAATTATATTAAAGTGAAATGGATTATCAACCAAAATCTCGGAGAGAGCTTATATTTGGCATATTGTAAGCTTTTAAGTTCATTTCGCAGGTCTAAAACAGGAGAATGGGCTTTGATAAATGGAATTAAATTGTGTTTCTTTTCCATCAAAATGCCAAAGTACAGGAGACCAAGTAAATAAACAAGTGCTTATGTAAAGACACAGAAGAGGGTGCAGTTTCATGAAAAAGTATTGTGTTTGTGAAATCCTCAGCTCAATTTCATTTGTACAGAGAGAAGAAGCATGTGAAATAACCAGGATTGGCTATGCTTGTTGTCACAGGCTCTTCTTTCAAGAGGACCTTGTGCTCCCATCCAAGGTCACTCTGCAGCTGGAGAGCTAGCTGATCTGATTGACTGCACGATGACTCCCCTAAGCGCTCAAGAGTTAGGTGAAATCATGAAGAGCCGAGGTGGCGCAGTGATTAGAGTGCAGTGTACTGCAGGCTACTTCAGCTGACTGCCAGCTGCAGTTTGGCCGTTCAAATCTCCCCAGGCTCAAGGTTGACTCAGCCTTCCATCCTTCTGAGGTGGGTAAAATGAGGACCCAAATTGTTGGGGGCAATAGGCTGACTCTGTAAACCGCTTAGAGAAGGGCTGTAAATCTAAGTGCTATTGCTATTGCTATCTTACTAAGAATCCCTCTTTAAAAAGCTAAACCAAAGGAAATTGGCCCAAAAGTTTTGCACTGAGAAGGAAAGCAACTACGTAGTAATAGTGATTCATGTCTGAGATCCCTTCTTTCTAAGATGTTTTGCTTCTCATCCAAAAAGCTTCTTCAATTCTAAAGGAGCTTCTTGAATGAGAAGCAAAATGTCTTTAAGGAAAAACAAAGGAAGTCCAGATTGTTTTTTGAAAAAGCATGCCTTGGGACAATCATGACCTGGATGATTGAGAATCTCCATAGATGTATGGATTGTTGAGATTTTTGGAAGGTGAAATCTATATCTGAAGGGTACCAAGTACAGAACAAATTAATTTTAGCCAAATGTCTTGGAAATACCTGCAATACTGCTAAGCCTATGGGATATAAAAGCATTTATTATTTCTTGACATCTTCATAGACTACATGTTTCAGAAAAGCCACAAAATATTTCTGGTCTGGATGGCAAAGCAAGAACTGACTTTAATAAGGCCACAAAGTTATATATTTTTGCTTTGGTGCTGGAATTTGTCTCACATTCCAGTTTTCCATAATAAATCAAACAAAAATAGACTTTTGATCTGCATAACTACAGTAATTTGGAGGTAATTGTGGAAATAATAAGACATTAAAAAATAACACTTTGTTGTACTTTTCTGCCTTCACAGAATCTGACTAAAGTTTTGACGTTTGACAATGAAATATTTTGGTGAGGAAAATTTGTGTCTTCTGTTTTTGATACGCCACTCTAGGAAGATCCTAGTAGACACATGGATGAAGGAACAAAATAAAAGCTGACAGACTGCACATACATCAAGAGATGCTTAGAAATGGCACCATGGCAACAAGAGCAGGGGGAGCATTGCCATGGCAACAGAGAAGCAACTGCTATGATGACATCTGAGAGGCCAGCTAAACTTTCATAAGAATAGTTCTTGCAAAGCTTCCCATGATTGCATTCACACATCAAACTCCACTCAGTTGCTGAATCAACCTAGTTGCTAGCTTGGTAGCAGCTCTTGACACCACAAACGAACCAACTAAGCTGCATTCACACAGGACACCAAGTTAGAAAAGTGCAAACTGAGGTTAATATTTTTTTTTAAATCATGGGTTGTGGGAATGCATTCCCAAGTCTTTTCATAGAACATAGAATATTAGTCAGATTCTGTGAAGGCAGAAAAGTACAACAAAGTGTTACAATACACTACAATAGCAGAGTTGGAAGGACCTTGGAGGTCATCTAATCCAACTCCCTGCCTAGGCAGGAAACCCTATACCATTTCAGACAAATGGCTATCCAACATCTTCTTAAAGACTTGCAGTGTTGGGGCATTCACAACTTCTGGAGGCAAGCAGTTTCACAGATTAATTGTCCTAACTGTCAGGAAATTTCTGCTTAGTTTTAAGTTGCTTCTCTCCTTGATTAGTTTCCACCCATTGCTTCTTGTTCTGCCCTCAGGTGCCTTGGAGAATAGTTTGACTCCCTCTTCTTTGTGGCAACCACTGAGATATTGGAACACTGCTATCATGTTGAAGGGAGACAATTTCATATGAGCTGTGCTCTTTGGGTGCCGCTGAGGGCACCAGTCAAATACATCCGGTGTGCTCATAGTGTCATTTTTTGCCCTCCGGAGCCTTCAGGAAAGCCTCCTGAGGGCTCCTGAATGCTCTGGAGGGCTAAAATTGGCCCTACGAGCAACCTGGACGTTCGTTTTCAAACTTCCAGTTTGCCTGTAGGGTTGGTTTTTCGTGCTACGAAGGCTTCAGGAAAGCTCCTGAAGCCTCCGGAGGGCAAAAAATGGCCTCAAAAGAAGGCCAAAGTCAGCTGGCCAGTGCAGGCATGCGTGCTGGCCAGCTGACAGGGCAAGCCTTGCGTGCCCTGACAATTGGCTCTGCGTGCCACCTGTGGCACATATGCCATAGGTTCGCCATCACGGCCATAGGTTAAGATTTCTTTGGGCCTTCACTACCACATAGTAGGCATGGCTTTAAAGTATGCCTGGTCAACTTGAAAATAAATCTTATCTGTCCTGTAATTTCCACAACGTTTGTGGTCCTCAAAGGTCACTGAGACCTTACTGCTGAATGTCCATGAGCAAATTGCTATTTGATTCAGAACGATTGGGGAGTAGAGCACTATTACAACTAATTGGGTGCCATCAAGTCATTGTCAACTCTTAGGAGCTAAATAAATAATCTTTCTCCATGTTGATGTGACCTAAACCTGATATTTCAAGTCTTCTAATAGTGCCCCATTCCCACTGAGTCTATCCACCTTGCTGCTAGTTGTCCTGTTCTTCACTTTGTTTCCATCATTCCCACCAGTATTAGAGCCTCCTCCTCCTCCTCCTCCCCGCCCCTAAATCTTCACATAATGTGTGGAGGATAATCTGAGTCCCTCATTTTTGCCTTGATGATCTATTCCACGATCAATTGGTTTGTTTCTTTGACTGAGCATTAAAATACCATTAAGAAACTGAAAAAAAACAACCACAAAAATACAGTAATGCATTTTGACCTTTTTTTTTTTTTGAGTAAAGAAAGAAAAGGAAAGGAAAAGAGGTGCATGGAAACTCTGCCTGATTTGTCTATGGAGATTCTCAGTCGTCCTGGTCATCTCTGCCTGATTTAATGCATTTATTTGCCTTCAATTACCTCTCTGCAACAACATCCTCAAACCGCAGGAATAGCAAAACAGAACACAAACAAGAGATGCCTGCTGGCAACACCCTATCCCTGATGATGTCCACAGTGGCCCAACATAAATATACAAATAAATTGTAGTTTCCAGATTGTCTGCCTCTTTTCTTGAAAAGAAGAAAAAAAATAAAAGGAGGGATTTTTTTTTTAAAAAAGCCCTGTCATTCTCCACCCCCTCTCTTCAGCAACTGTTTCAGAACTCTTATATATTTGAATATATTCCATTCTAAGACAGTTGGGACAGTTGACTGTTTGAATGACTTTGTTAGTTCTAGGAGAGACACTGAATAGCCCATTTACTGGTTGTCCAACGGCTGGTTAGACCTGGCTTTCCCTGGAGAGGTGACTGATGCTTATTTGGTTTAGCTACTGCAAACGCATTTGAGGACAATTCTTAATTTTCTGCTCTCGGTTTGGGCTATGCCTGTCAGTCAGCATCCTTAGCTATGCTTGCTGAGACTGAGGCAAGTAAGATCTCCTCAGGCACGGTCAACAGCATTGAAATGGTGGGCATAACAAGGATTGAAGCCTTGCCTCCTTTTTATATCTGTGTGATGCCCACCACACATACTAAAAATGTAACTTGATAATATTGCCTTACTTTTTTAAAAAAATTAATTATTCAGTTTTTAATGTTTTGTTACATTGATTAAATTGTATACTGCCCAGAGTCCCTCTACAATGGAGATAGCTGATTAGATAGATGATAGATAGATGATAGATAGATAGATAGATAGATAGATAGATAGATAGATAGATGATAGATAGATAGATAGATAGATAGATAGATAGATAGATAGATAGATAGATAGATAGATAGATAGATGGAGAGAGAGAGAGGTAAGTAGATGAGATAGATAGACAGACAGACAGACAGACAGACAGACAGACAGACAGTCCCACCCTAAGAATAATCCAAACTTTTTAAAGTTTACCTGAAAACCTGTTCTAAGAAAATGTTTCCTATTCTTCAGGGTCAAAACTCAAAAGTGAGAAACGGCTGACTTGTATTAATTCATTTTTAGTTGTCTCCCTTTCAGTGTTGCCTCTTTCAAGACATTTTACTTTCTCATAGCACAAAAGAGAAGAAAGTCGAATCTGAAGACTAGTTTAATTTTTTTTCAGGATCCAAAATGGAGCTGCAACCCTGTTATCACAAAGGGGGTTAAATTGTAGCATATTATTTAGGCAGGAACAATCTCATATAATCTTGGGAAAAACTATGGTGTATAGATGCACCAGAAATAATGTTACATCATAATCATGGTTTTTTTTTAAAGCTTATATGAGATTCTTCTGAAGTTCATCAAAAGCAGAATTTCTTTTTTCTTTTCCTTAAAGAACAACGACACAATGCTCTAGAAAAAATGAAAGATAGCTCAGTAGATTTATTTTAAAATATTTCTCAATGAAACCTGTCAAAGGCCAAGATCACCTAGCTGGACTTTTATCCTCAACCCAATGCAGTAGTTTATTTTGGAAAATGGTTATGGTTAGTTAGCACCCAACATCCTCCCAGTCACAGCCAGAATATTCAGATTAGATCAAACATGTAGAAGTGTCCTCGATTTACAACCAATCTCTTAGTGACCATTTGAAGTTAACAACAGCACTGAAAAAGTGACTTATGGCCGTTTTTCAGCATCATCATTATAGCATCCTCATGGTCACATGATCAAAATTCATACGCTTAGCAACTGGCATGTATTTATGACAGTTGCACTGTCTTCAGGCGATGTGATCACCATTTGTTACCTTCCCATGTGGCTTCCAACAAGCAAAATCAAGGGGGAAGGGGGGAGCTAGCTCTGCTTAATGACTGCATGATTCACTTAACAGCAGTGCTTTGCTTAACAACTGTGGCAAAAAAGGTAGTTAAAAAGAGGAAAACTCACTTAACACCTGCCTTGCTTAGTAATGAAAATTTGGAGCTTAATTTTGTTCACAAGTTGAGGGCTACATCATTGAGTTCAGTCTGCAAAAATAAAGGTTATTTTATTAAACATCAACAAACATCCAAAACATATAACTGCCAAATATGGGACTAAAAACAGGCAAAAACGTAGAGAGAAGGATGAACAACGGGCAAAAATGTAGATTATCTATCCATCCGTCCCAAAAGGCACAGAATCTTCCAGAGTCAATAAAAATAATATTGTGAGTAATTAGCATGGACAATCCCAAAGAGAAGGGTCTTTATAATTGCAGCTTTAACCCTTTTATGTACATAATAGCAATAGCACTTAGATTTATATACTGCTTCATGGTGCTTTATAGCACTCCCTAAGTGGTTTTACATAGTCAGCATATTGCTCCCAACAATCTGGGTCCCCATTTTACCCCACCTCGGAAGGATGTAAGGTTGAGTCAACCTTGAGCCGATCAGAATCGAACTGCAGAACTGCAGGCAGCCGGCAGGCAGCAGAAGTAGCCTGCAGTACTGCATTCTGACCACAGTGCCATCATGGCTCGTGCCTGTAGAATAGACACTGAAATAATAGAAAACATAATAGAAAGTAGGACACCAGATGATCCCTTCTCTATTCTGCACCATGAAGGAAACAATTTGATAGAGGGTAATTAATTTGATAGAGGGTAATGATGTAACAAGCATGCCAGTTATAAGATGAAGATAAATATCTCTTTAGGTCAAATGTGACTGCATCTGGCTGCATTTTTGTTTGTTGTTGTTTAAAGTAAATGTGTTTTTGAGAAAAATGATGTCATGGATCAGGTAATTTAGGTTCAGAATGAGTGGATCTAGTGCTGGTGAAAATTATAAGTATAAAAATCAATCTCTCCGATTTGGTCAGCTTCTGAATCTTGTGCTTCCTGTATCTTACTGTGGGCTGAGGGGAAAAGTTACCCCCACCAAGATTTCTGCTATTTATTTAATTAGAATCTATTTAATTGAATTTAAATTGGATTTGTTTAATTAATTTACCTCAATAATTGGTCCAGAAACAAAAGCAATATAAACTCTTTGGAGTTGAGCTTCATTCTTGATATGATGCAGGCAGGGGTGGGTTGCTGCCGGTTTTACTACCGGTTTGCAACCCCCGCGTGCAGCGTGCATTGCTCAATATAAATTGATCTTCGCGCATACACAGAACAATTTACAGTGAACTGCACACACGCAGTCACTAAAATCCAAAATGGCGGTGGCCCAGCGGGGGTGAGGGAACCGGTTTGGGAGCATGACAGGCCTGGGTTGCTGCCGGTTCTGCAACCCAGGCCTGAATTCCACTACCGGTTCGGCTGAACCGAGCCGAACCAGGAGCAACCCACCTCTCGTATGATGCTGTTTTATGGGCCTCACCATTTCGAATAGTTTGCCTCTGTCTTCCTCTAGGATAGTTCTGGATTTTACACTCCAATCCCCAGTTCTGTAAACTCTAATCCACACCCCACATGTTTAGCATCTGAGCCTAAACATGGTTGTATGGTATTCAGAGTAGGCTAATATGCCAAGGAGTTGAAAAGAGACAGTTGACTTCCATCCCTTTCCAGAGAACAGACCTCTGTGCAGTTGGTCTTCGGTTAACAACCACTCATTCAGTGTCCATTTAAAACTGTGATGGCGCTGAATAAGTGGTACCTATGACCAGTCCTTGGAGTTATGGCAATCACAGGGTTCTTTCCTATGGTCATGAAATCACAATCCAGGCACTTAACAAGCAGCCTGAATTTCTGACCGTTGCAGTAATCAGTGGTCATGTGGTAGCCATTTGTAACCCTCTTTGGCCTTCCTTCACCCTTATCTGATAGCAAAGTCAGTGGGGAAGCTGGCAGGATGTCACAGCTGACAACCACATAACATCCTCGCTTAATGTCTGTGTGGTTCTTGCTTAATGACTATAATCAGCCAGGATTACCATCGTTAATGGAGGACAGCAAAGCAAGGATTCTAAGTCCTTCTGACTAGCAGTATAAACTATTAAGTTTACCCTAGAGACTTATTTATAAGCCTGACAGAGGCATGCATATATTTTAATTTAATGAACCAGAGATTTGTGTTATTTTTCTTCTAATCTGAACACCCACATTTTTGTTCTTTAAAGCAGGGGTCTCCAACCTTTGCAACTTTAAGTCTGAAGGACTTTAGCTCCCAGACTTCTCCAGCCAGCTTTGCTGGCTGGAGAAGTCTGGGAGCTGAAGTCCTTCAGACTTAAAGTTGCAAAGGTTGGAGACCCTTGCTTTAAAGGATATATCTCAACTAAAGTAGAGCATGTGAAGTATAGGAGAGAGAGAGAGATCAGAGAATGCTAATTTTCCAACACATATGAACATATTTTTTTCAGCATTACTTTGATATACAGGACAATACCTCTGGATAACTTTCTGGTAAAAAATAAATAAATATACTGGTGTAAAATCCAGAGGGGTCTGTAGAGGTGAAAATGTCAAAATGTTGGTCATGACAATTGACAATGCCATAAAAAACATGGAAAACCCCTTGCTGAAGCAACCATCTTGATTTTTTCCCATTGGTACCCCATAGATGCCTTTGGAAAGATTCTATCTTCCCTCACTGAAATCCCCCATGCATATATAGACAAGTTAGAATCCTTGCTTACATTCTTACTTATAATTATTGATTGTATATCTGTATGTATAATCCCATCTATTTATTATTTGATTTGATTTGTTAAATTTATTTGCCACCCATCTTCTCATGGGCTTACTCGGAGCAGCTTAAAACTATAAAAGGAAAGGAAAGAGTCATAAAAATGTAAAAATAACAATAGTAAAGGAACAAAACAATGCAAATAAACAGTGGAACTATAATAATAGGAAATTAAAAAGATGAGCAGAAGGAGAGAAGGAAGGGCAGGAGCGAGAGAGAGAAAGAGAAAGAGAAAATGAGTATGTTTTATAGATATACTATACTACAATAAGGCAGGACTTGAACCATCTCTCTCTCTGTGTGTGTGTGTGTGTGTGTGTGTGTGTGTGTGTGTGTGTCTGTCTGTCTGTCTGTCTGACTGACTGTCTGACTGTCTGTCTGTCTCTCTCATCCCTATGGTTATATTGATTTTCTAACACATTTTTTCTTTTTTACTCTAATGCAATTATCTCCTCCTTTAAGTATTTTCTAAAAGGTTTTCATAGGGGAGGAGATTTGACTCAAGAGTGCTTTTGAACCAAATCTGGGCCTTTTTGCTTCTGATGTAAGCACCTTACAGCTCTCTCTGTCTTCAGAAGCAACTTAGTAGCAATTGCAACAAGAAGTAACCACAACTGCTAGCACTAGGACCCCACAGACATCGTTTTGAAATTCTGGCTGGTAGTATGCCAGAGGTATAGATACAGAGCACCTCTTGCTATTACGCAAGGAAAGGGGTAGAAGCCTCTCCCAGAGAAGCATCTTTTGCTTCCTGAAAGGTATTTCTCTACCTGCTTGATACCTGCAGCGTTTTTATCCTCCCAAGGGCTTTTATCTGAGCCTAAGCAAGTCAGCTGCATTGCCAGATCCTCAGTTCTGTCGCTGCATTTCGCCTGCCTCTCAATACCTTTATTTTCTTATGTCCATAGAACAGACAGGAGCAACAGTGCCAGAGAGAAATGGGCTAGTTATTTTCCAGCTGACAGACTCCAGAAGAATAATTTCACATCAAAAGGTGTAAGTCGATTCTGTTTTTATCCCTTGCCTGGCATCTTCTCATCTTTGCAAAAGATTTTCTGTTTTTGTGTCCATCCTCTTGGGGGGACAAATGATCAAATGAAATATTTATATGACGAGGAACCTACAAATCAGCCTTTGGAAAATGCTGGGTCTTCTTTGCTTGTTTGTATACGATGAGAAATGATTTTGTCTGCTGGGTGTATTTGGAAGAGATGCTCTGGCGATAAGGCAGGAGGGAAAACCCTTAAATAGGGCCAAGATGACTTGGGTTAAAATCAGGAAGCAGCTACTTAAGCGTGGGAAACCAAATCATTTGTATCTTAATCCAATTTTAGTCCTGCTGACTTCAGTGAAATATATTTCAGTCTAATGGTTTTGCAGTATGTATAGCCATGTTGCAGATGAAATTCAGGAGAGATTAAAAGCTCCAAGTTTACAAGTGGCACAAAAAGACATCAGTGTCATTTCAGAGCTCTGAATCAATTCTGTAGTGCTGTAGAGAATAGTAGCCAGGGCCAATGTATAGGGAGACTAATTATAGGGTGCCATAGGGGCTGTGATATTATGCATGGGTCTACTAAACATTGATGTGGGATGTCACTCAGAATGTTTTGATTTTCCAAAAAGGGGCGTACCACTAGACAAAGCATGTTCTGTCCGAAACAGATGAATACATCTTGCACTTGTGGAAAAATGCTAGAAAGAAGGGGCGAAAAACAGGCGTTAGGATTTCCGTGTTCGTGTGTTATGCATTATGTGGATCACATACAAATATATAGTTTCTCAGGCTGGCAGAAGGCTGAAAGAGATCCTCAGCAACAGAGGATCTATTCGGCTTTGCAGAATTGGGATCATCACTAAGCACCAATATGCTAGTATTAAATATTGTACCCAAGGGGTCTTTTTATTGCTAAATAAATGCAGATTTTAGATATTGTTTACAGTAATAGATATATATTAGTTTTCGTAGATTTTCACAGGCACAGGTATGCAGGTCTTGGCATATTCAGGTCTTTTCCCGTGTAAGATTGAGAGTATTGAAATTGAAAAATATCGCCAAGATACTCTCAATCTTACACGGGAAAAGACCCAAATACACCAAGAGTTAATAGATATATATTCTATAGATAAATGTCAAGAGAAACATTTTAAATTAAGAACAAGGCATCTTGCAAATTCTTTCAGGAGCAGTATTTCATTTTACTTTATTCACTGTCAGTGTTGTTACTCCAAAGTTGTCACTTCACTTTTCATTAGCTGTTACTGTTCTCCCTAGTTTGGATGATTGGATGATGCAAACCCATTGTAATTTGGATTTGCAAACGATTTGATGAAGACCGTGAATAGTTGTTGATTGGACTTCAAGGAATATTTCAGTTTTGTTTTTTGGCTTAACGGGTTTGAGTCCTCTTCATTATAGGTGAGGCTTGATACACCCATAAAAAGAGGACTTTGAATTTACAGTGTTACCTCCTCCCCAAAAGAAGATCACATGGGGGGAAATTATCTGCTTGGTCTTGGTCATGAATCTATGCATGAGTAGCAGCAGACTCACCAGCATAAAGATAGGTGTAGAAAAGGAGATGTTAGTACTAACACTGTTGCCCCGTCTACAGTGTTGCACATATACATGTCTACAGCATCCGTGTGAATTTTGCTACCATCCTCTAATCAAAACAATCCCAACAAGACAGTTTCCTCCCATAAACCATAAAGTGAAGACCCATTCAACATATGGCAGCTATGAAGATGCCTTCATTATACGTCAATGCTCAAAACGAATTAAAAAACTGAGAATAGATGAATTCTCTTTTTCTAAAGTCTTGTTGGGCTCACGGATCTAGAAATTTCTTAAGAGGGAGCCTGTAGGCAGTGACAGGTAAGTAAGTATTTGGGATAAGAAACTTTTACTCCCTGTAAACAAGGATGACAAGTATACAAAGTAGCAGCTACAAAGCTTCTCTTTTGCTAGAATAACAACAAGGATGTCTCAAATTATAGTTTTGTTATGTTCTGAGCTATCAGAACTACCATTAGGAACTGTACACACTTTTCACATTCTGAAGTGATCCCACCTGTTGAAGTCCCATTGGAAGGTTTACAAAAAGACTTGCTTTTTGAACATGAACTTGATCCTGTTCTTTATCATTAATTTTTTTGTCTTGGTTTTCATAATTTGATCTCTTGGCACTATTTCCTATATTATGATATAGTTAAATAGCATGAAATATGTGTTTTAAAAGAAGGTTCATGAAGTCCCATTTAGGAGACAACATTCAGCTCACACGAGCCACCTAGGGCCTGCTAAGTAGCCTTGTGCATCCCAATAGTGGTTTTGGAAAGCTGAGTAAATTTGTCAGTGCCAAATGGCGATGCCACCAGGAAGTGCTGCCAACCCTCCCAAAGGCAGACTGTCAAGGGCTTCCAATGCCTCCAGGTGTCCTCAGTGCTGCCAGTTCTGCTGTTCTGCTAGCTGCCGAACAGCCGATTGGTGCGCCAAGTATTATTTTGCAAAACACAATAATTTTTAATTTTACCAATGTGGCCTTTTTTGTCTCTGCAAGTTGTGCAGATCTGATCTTCATACTGAACCTCCAAGTTTGGCCTTGGAGATAGCAATAGCCCTAGCAATGGCACTTCGTCTTATATACCGCTTCACAGTGCTTTACAGCCCTCTCTAAACGGTTTTACAGATTCAGCATATTGCCCCCAACAATCTGGGTCCTCAGATACTAGATATATGGGCTTTTCATTCTCGGCTTCACCTTTAATGAACTACTTCACTGACAACATGCATGTATTTTTAGGTTAATGGAATATTCACTTTTAGTCAAGAATGTTGACTTGTTTTCCATTTAAATAAGTTTGTTTTATATGCAATTTTTCTAAACTGGCGAACAAGCCTAAAATTTGTTATAAACCGTTCTCCTGATATCTAATGAGCAGAAACAAGAGACATTCTACCAGTATGTTTATTCTGCCTTTTACAGTGTGGTTCTCAGTCTGTAAATAGAAATGAATTGTGCAGAGGAGCAGCCATGTTGTAAATATATCCAGATAGAAGTCGGTTGATTGATTATGTGGTATCACAATTCTGCTACTCCTTAGTGGTCACTTAGATTGACCGTCTCCAGTATGATTGGTCTCCAACCTGACCCTACAGATCTTGAGAGCTACAGATGTAGCTGCCAGGACAATTGAGTCCATCTACCTTACTGTGGGTTGCCCTCGTTCATCTTTCCAAACATTACAGAATATTTTCTATTCTACTTCATCAATGTCCTTGTTTTAATTCCATAGTATGTCACCAGATACTGGTATTGTAAGTACTTATCTTTTAAACAAACTTATTTAGCCAGTCAAGTGAGTTACTTGGTGCAGAAGTGGTAGACACAATCACCACGGGCACCAATCTAGGTTGGTCATCAGTGCCATTATCTGTACTCTTCAAAAAGCAGTGTATGCCTATTCCATTATCCATATCTATATTCTACACTTTTACAGAAATCTAAAAAAAAATGTGAAGAGTAATCATAGTTAAATGCCATTTGGATATCAGGATCCAGATTCGTGTTTCTCAGCCTTGGCAACTTGAAGATGTGTGAACTTTATTTCCCAGAATTGCTGGTTGAGGAATTGTGAGGGTTGAAATCCACATATCATCAAACTGTCAAGGTTGAGAAATATTCATTGAGGTCCTTACTTATGTGCTCTTTGATGGCTAAGATTTAGGTAGATAGGAGGATAGGATTTAGAATAGAAGATAGGATTTCTATGAACTGTCATTCAGTTGGTAGAAATCATAAAGAATAAATGGTAACATTGTTTTGGCTTTAGAAAGCTGCACAGGTAGCCCTCGACTTACAACAGTTCATTTAGTGACTGTTCAAAGTTACAACGGCGCTGAAAAATAACATGGTCATTTTTTGCACTTACGACCATTGCAGCATCCCCATGGTCAGGTGATCAAAATTCAGATGCTCGGCACGTGGTTCGTATTTATGATGGTTGCAGCATCCCAAGGTCATGTCATCACCTTCTGCGACCTTCCGACAAGCAAAGTCAAGTCCACTAAATTTGTGGAATGGTTATAGGAAGTTATAAAAGTAAACATGCAAATCCTTAACCTGCACAACGTTGTTTGCATTTTAATCCTGGATGCATGAGAATGACGTATCCCAAAGTAGTGTTTCAAAAGTTTCTGTTTTCGCTGAAATGATTTTATGAAGTCAACTCATGAAATTTCCAGTATATTTTTTCACTTAATATGTTTAATTCATATTAAGTGAATTTTGAGAGCATAATGCTGTCATGGTAGTCCACTTTTTAAAGTGCAAATCCTGAAAATATATAAAAGTACTTCTAATTGCCTGCTTCTAGGACAGAAGTGCATTTCATCCAGTATATTTGTTTTGTTTATAGAGCTATAGTCAATGGTGAGATTCAAATTTTTTAACTACCAATTCTGTGGCGTGGCCTGGTGGGCGTGGCATAGCTTGGTAGCCATGGCTTGATGGGCGTGGCAAGGGAAGGATACTTTAAAATCTCCATTTCCACTCCACTCCAGGGGAAGGTTACTGCAAAATCCCCATTTCTTCCAGATTAGCTGGGACTTGGGAGGCAGAGAATAGATGGGGCAGGACCAGTCAGAGGTGGTATTTACCAGTTCGTCAAACTACTCAAAATTTCTGCTACCGGTTCTTCAGAACTGGTCAGAACCTGCTGAATACCATCTCTGGATATAATGTTGTTGTTGTTAGTTGCAAAGCCATGTCCGACCCATTGCGACCCCATGAACAATGTTCCTCAAGGCCTCCCTGTTCTTTACCATCCTCTGGAGTCCATTTAAGCTCACGGCTACTGCTTCAGTGACTCCACCCAGCCACCTCATCCTCTGTCATCCCCTTCTTCTTTTGCCCTCAATTTTTCCCAGCATGAGGCTCTTCTCCAGTGAGTCCTTCCTTCTCATTAGGTGGCCAAAGTATTTGAGTTTCCTCAGGATCTTCAGGATCTGGCCTTCTAAAGAGCAATTCGGATTGATCTCCTCTAGGACTGACTGGTTTGATCACCTTGCAGTCCAAGGGTCTCTCAGGAGTCTTCTCCAGCACCAGAGTTCAAAGGCCTCAATTCTTTGGTGTTCAACCTTTCTTATGGTCCAACTATAAGAGCTATAGTAATCAGAGTTAATTGAAACTAGCAAACAATGTAGTAACTAACTGAGTTAGCATGTTTGTATCCAACCTAAGATTTAGCCAAGATTTGGCTGAAACTTTCCAGAAATTCAACATATAACACTGGCTATTCAAGAATGATAGTTTTTATGAACAGTGTACAATATCTCACCATTAAGGTTGACTCCTAAACTTGGGTTCAAATCCTATGCCTTTCCATGGGTTTAAAACTTGTATTCTTTCTTCTCGTGTTTACTCTCCTTAATATTCAGATATCTTTTATTTTTCTCCACTTTGTAAATAGCAGTTGCCTGTTTACATTCTCACGTTCATACACTTATTTGGGGAATCTCTAGCTAACAAAGCCCTAATACCTGATAGCAGAAAAACCTTGCAAAAAGAGAAAAAGTGTAATTACAATGTATAATGGCAGTGGCAGGCATACTTCCAATGAAGATTTTCATGTTGAATGTTAATATGCCTTTGAACAAACTTGTTAAATTCCTGAATGAATACATAGAAGATTTTGAAGTTCTCTCAGCAGCTGGATGTTAGCAGCATTAGAAGTTGGGAACATTACAAATGTTTGAAAGCTGTAATCCACTCAATAGATAACACAGGTAATAGAGTTGAATTCCTTCTGAGAGGTCATTTAACTGGGATTATTTATGCTTCCCTATTAAATGTAATAAGGTCACATTCAGATAAAAGGGATATTTAAAGCTATCAAAGTACTTTGGGATGCTAGCTATGTGTGGCATTAATTGTCTTGTCAATCAGAACTCCAAACAATGTTATCTGGACTGAATGTATAAAGTATCTTCAGAAAGATTTTTTTCCCCTTTCAAACGTTTAAAAGAATTTGGTGTGTATTTCCTGTAAGGAGATTTATAGAACTAGCAAGTTCTATAAAGCAGGATTCTGGTTTTCCCTCTTTTTCCCCTCCTATACTGATGGCACTATTACAATGCTGGAATATATTAAATACAGTTTATGTTAATTTCTATAACAGCAATTTAAATATGAAATTCCTTAGCGTTGTAGGTATGTTACTGGGATATTTCTGTATGTTATCCATTTTTATGGAATCACTTATCGTTTCATCTAAGTATTTAAAATATATATCTCAAATTGCAAAATACGGGATGGATCCAAAAGAGACCTATTTCAAACATGATGGCTGACGAATTCTGGGAACTGAACTTCACACATCTTAAAGTTGTCAAGGTTGAGAAAGACTGACCCAGACAAACACCTTACAATTTTGCAAACTTCCTGATAGGGATACGACACCTTCCATCCCCCTTTCTTATGAGTCAATTTTTCTATTCTTCCCATTCTATATTTTCACAGCAAAATTCAGGGGCGGGTGGGGGGGGGGAAGCATATGATATGAAGCCACCATAAAGTAAAACGTAATGTGTTGATGTCATTCTATATTTTCATTTGCCAAATGTTATAGATCAGGTACCAGTCAGTGAGAGTCACATATAACTCCCTCAATGTTGTCTGGTAATGTCCGGAAAGTATTTAAATTTGATTTTGGATCTCTGTTTTGGAAGAACAGGTAAATGGTCCAAAAGAAGCTTTCACCCAGGCTTTGGCAACTGTGATTGAAGCCTTTTCTTTTATTTGGTTCCCATCTAGGTTTGTTACCTTTGCCATCTTCACACTTTTTTTTTTGCCATGCTTGGTTTCATGTAGCAAATCAAGGGATGTATTCCAAAAGTGATGGGAGCATTTTCCTTTAGATTGTTTTATGTTTCATTTATTTTTTTATTTGTATATTTGAGAATTTGTATGTTCTCACCTTCATTTAAGCTGCACTTTTTCCCTTCATCAATAGAAGGCAGTATAATATGACACCTTCTTCTTCTTCTTCTTCTTCTTCTTCTTCTTCTTCTTCTTCTTCTTCTTCTTCTTCTTCTTCTTCTTCTTCTTCTTCTTCTTCTTCTTCTTCTTCTTCTTCTTCTTCTCCTCCTCCTCCTCCTCCACCTCCACCTCCACCTCCACCTCCACCTCCTCCTTATATTTTTGGTGTCCAGAATAGCTTCTCACTTTAGAAGTCTACAGAATTATTTTAAGTGACAAAAATGAGCTTTAATGAGCTGAGTCCTTAGGAGAAGGGCGGCCTATAAGTCCAATAAAACTCAAACTCAAACCAAAACTTGACATCCATTTTGCCTCAAAATGAACGCATGGGAAGACGGAGGGAGGAAAGAATCCATGCTGGCTGGGGAATTTGAAGTTCACATATTTTAAAGTTGCTAAGGTTGAGAAATCCTGGCTTAGAGAAAGGTAAATATGTGAACAATAAAAGTAGCCCCATTTTTTATTGTACCCAGAATTCATCCCCAAGCATTTAGCAGTGATTGTTATGATGTACTAAACAGATTGAAGCCTCCCGGACATAGAAGAAAGCATGTTAGCATTGAACAAGCAAACATGCTGATAACCTTCATCACTTTCCAGTGAGGTTTTTATATAATACTCTCTATCACTCTTCATTCTGGATTCCTGCATGAGTGAGCATTTTGATTTGAAAGATCCATTAACCTGGAAGACATAACCCACATATTCATTAAAGGTATTTAGGTCACGAGGGACTTAAAATGAAAGGCATGCTATTACTATAAGCATGACTAATAGGCCTCGCAAATTAGGAAACTAAGCTAACAAAGAGGGAAATAGGAAGGTTGCTAAGAACAATGTAGAATTTTTGCTTTGCTATGATGTTCATAGCTTTCCGTTCCGAATAATGACTAGAAACTGAGCAAGTTACCTGGAAAATCAGGGAAGAACAGCTGAGATGTAAATTGCTCTGATCAAAGATATATATGCGGTCTTGCCTTTTGAGTATGAATTATTATTTACCTAGATTTATAAAATGCTAACATCCATTTTCAAAATATATCCAACCAGGGGTGGACTGCTGGGGGTTCGCGGGGGTTCGGAAGAACCTCTAGCTAAGATTCTATGTAGTTCGGAGAAGTCCCAAATCCCACTCCTGGCTGGGCCCGCCCACCCCTCCCATCTCAGGAGTCTGTTTTGGATGCAGGGAAGTTCAGGGCGCTTGTGGAGGGCAAAAAATGGGCCTACCAGAAGTTCGGGAATCCAGAAATGTTAGATCAGACAAAGGATTCCGACTCAGGCATGGTCAAAACAACAGGAACGTTTATTCACACTATTTACAACACACACAAGATTCAACTGGCAAGGTTTCTTCTCTGGCAACCTCTTATATAGAGTTACCAGGCAGGAAACTCCTAGCAATGCAATTGCAACATTGTGACTCCTTTCCAGACAGATTCCAGACAGCTTGTCTCTGTTAATCACTGCAGCTGCTGGCTCAGCTCCGGAATGCGGTGACTCATAGGTTACCAGACGAGCTGTCTGGGACATAGGCTTGGGGACTCAACACTCCTTCCCCCATAGTCAGTGCGCATGTGTCTAGGTTCTCTGTCCAACACAGTACATGCGCACGCGTAGTCGTTCAGATAGGCGGGGCGGTGTCGGGTCCGCCCTGACCGCCTTAGTTCTTGAGGAGGCTCCTCCCTGTGGGACACGGAGCCTTCGCCTACGTCATCGCGGCCTGCCCTCGGAGGTGGAGTCGCCGTAGGCGGCAATGGCGACCCTAGCAAGTCCGGGTGAGGGGGCGTGGCGACCGGGCTTGAGGTAGTTGGCATTTGCTGGCGAGTATTATTCTGGTACGGTGGTTCCCCGATGGGCGAGGCCCCCAGCTGAGAGTCAGATTGGGCTGTGAGGTCCTGGCGGTCTCCCCGTGCTGTTCCCGCCGATACGAGGTCTGGACCGGCTAGGGACTCCGGGGTTCCAAACAACTGCTCGGCTTGAGCAGAGAACAACGGCCCAACGGGGGCCAACGGGCAGGAACGGCCTGGCGTGGTGACTGCTGTTTCGGGCAGGTGGCGCCGCCACTCGGATCCATCCTGAAGGCCGACTCTGTAAGAACAGGGTCCGGTTACGTCCAAAATGGTTGCGGCAATCCATCGCGGCTCCCCTGAAAAGTTCCTTGCCCAAACCAGGTCCCCAATTTCAAATAAACGAGGAGTGGGAATCTGCAGGTTGCCCCTCTGCAACCCGTCGTAATCGGGGTGCAGTCTGTCCAGAGTGGTCCGCAAGCGTCGGCCCATCAAGAGCTCCGCGGGGCTTTTCCCTGTGGCTGGGCAAGGTGTGACATGCTGTCCCAAAAGGTACGCGGCCACCCTTGCCTGCCAGTCCCCTTTATCCAAACGGGCCAAGGCTTCCTTGGCTGAGCGCACGGCTCGTTCCGCGCGTCCATTAGACGCCGGGTGATAAGGGGCGACCGGCGCGTGGCGGATCCCTTGGGTGGCCAGAAAGTCCAAGAAGGTGGAGGATTGAAATTGGGGTCTGTTGTCGGACACAACGAAGTCCGGCAACCCGTGGGTCGCAAACAGATGGCGCAAGGCACGCACCGTGCTCTCCGCTGTGGTGGAAGCCATGAGAATCACCTCCACCCAGCGTGAGAACGCATCCACCACCACGAGGAAATTCTGGCCATGGAAGGGACCCGCGAAATCCAAGTGGAGCCTGGACCATGGGCACCTGGGGGCGTCCCACTCCCTCGGCGGGGAGACCGGCGGTGCCGCCCGGGACGATTGGCAGGAGGAGCAGGCGGCCACCCATTCCGCCACTTCAGCGTCCATGCCGGGCCACCAGACATAGCTCCGGGCCAATGCCTTCATACGGACGATGCCTGGGTGGTTGGCATGGAGCGACTGAAGAACCATGTGCCGGAGAGGGGAAGGGACAATGACCCGATCTCCCCAACACAAGCACCCGCAATGGAGCGAGAGCTCCAGCTGGCGTGACTTGTAAGGCCGAAAGTTTTCAGCCACACTGCCCGAAGGCCAGCCCCTCAGCACCCATCGGCAGACCTGGGCGAGGACGGGGTCTGCGCGGGTGTGAGCGGCAACGGCGGAAGAGGACAGGGGCAAGTCCGACTCCGCGACCATCAGGACAGAGAGAGCAGGCACAGGGGCCGGATCCGGCCCCGGGAGAGGGCAGCGGCTTAGGGCATCAGCATGCCCTATCTGCTTGCCAGGACGGTATAGCAGCGTATAGTCATACGCTGCCAGGAATTCCGTCCAGCGGGTCATCCTGGGCGACAGGATGGGGGGTGTCGGACGGTCACCGGCCAATAGCCCAAGGAGCGGCTTATGGTCCGTGACAACAGAAAAGGTCCGCCCATAGAGGTAATTGTGGAACTTCTTAATCCCGGACACTACAGCCAAAGCCTCCTTGTCGATTTGGCTGTAGTTTCTCTCCGTTTGAGACATTGTCCGGGAGTAAAAAGCAATGGGGGCTTCCGAGCCGTCTGGAAAGACGTGGCTAAGGACAGCCCCCAGGCCAAAAGGGGAGGCATCGCACGCAAGCGTCAGAGGAAGCCTGTCATGGTACTGGACTAGTACCGCATCTGACGTGAGCATGGCTTTGACAGCCGCGAACGCGTGTGCTTCGCGGCTGCCCCAGTGCCAGGCCGCGGATCGGTCGAGCAACCGATGCAGCGGCTCGGCTAGCGATGCCTTATGGGGAATAAATGGCGCGTAGAAATTCAAAAGGCCGAGGAATGCCTGCAGCTCCGTTTTGGAGGCAGGAGTGGGGGCCTTTTGGATGGCCTCGACCTTGGAGGGGGTTGGGTGAATTCCTTGGGCGTCAATCATGAAACCCAGGAATTCCACCCTAGGCGCAGCAAACGTACATTTGCTGCGTTTCAACTTTAAACCCGCGCCCCTGAAAACTCTGAGGACCTTCCGTAACGTTTTGGCGAGTTCTGATATGCTGGAAGCAGCAATCAGGACGTCGTCAAAATACGGTACAACGCCAGGGAGCCCATGGAGTAGTCGCTCCATGAGGCTCTGGAAGATCCCCGGGGCTACGGACACGCCGAATTGGAGACGGCGACAGCGGAAAGCCCCACGGTGGGTCACGATGGTCTGCGCTTCCGCAGCCTCGTCATCCACCGGGAGCTGTTGGTAGGCCTGCGCCATATCCAGTTTCGCGAACACTCGACCTCGTCCCAATGAGTGGAGTAGGTCTTGCACCACCGGAACCGGGTATGGGTTCGCCTGAAGCCCGAGGTTGATCGTCGACTTATAGTCGGCGCAGATCCTCACGGACCCGTCGGGCTTAATGGGGACCACAATTGGGGTCTCCCATTTCGCCTGATCGACGGGTTCGAGCACGCCCTGCGCCACCAATCGATCCAATTCCGCTTCAACCTTGGGCTTCAGCGCGAACGGCAGCCTGCGGGCCTTCAAGCGGACTGGAGCAACCTGGGGGTCCAAATTTAGGGAAACTGGAGTGCCTTTGTACGTTCCTAAGCTGCCATCAAAGACGTCGTTGAACTCTCTGATTACTTCGTCTACCGGAGAACTGGCTGGCACGCTGTGTACTCCTTGGACTGACAGTCCCAAGGCTGGAAACCAGTCCAATCCGATCAAGGCAGCTAGGGGTTTGGCCACTACCAGGATGGGAAGGGATCCATGGAAGGGGCCGTAGTCTACTTTCACTCTGTGCAGACCTAGAATGGGAATTTGTGAGCCCTGGTAATCTTTCAGGATCGTCGCCGTGGGGCCGAGATCCCGCTTCCTGAGCTTGGGGCAAAGCTTAACTAAATGCGCCCAGGACATGAGTGATCTAGAGGACCCTGAATCTATTTCCATTTTTACCCCCACCCCCTCTAAGCAAACCACTGTTGACAGTCTCCTACTCTCTGCCTGGTCGTAGCTTAGAGCTGGGGGCATCTCCGCCAACGCGAAGCAGTCGGTCGGCTGTGGCTGGTAGCGTCCTGAACGCTTCTGCGACCCTCGTTGTCCTGGTGGAACGGTTCTGGAGGCGGCAGCTGGCGTTGTCGCTGGTAGGTGTCCTTTCCTGCCACATCTGCGGCACACCGATGCCTTGAATGGGCACTCTGGTCTCTGGTGGGCCCCTCCGCAGCCTAGGCAGTTCCCGGACTTCTGCTGCGGTGTGAATGCGCGATTCAGCACGCGCCCGGTCACCCTCATGCAGTCCCCACGGTCTTCCTCCTCCAGCTCATCCAGCAGCGCTATTTCGTCTACCAGACAAGCTCGCGGAGTGGGGAAAAGAGGAGGGCGCGCGCGGCCCATGTCGGATGTGGAGATCTCCGACAATTCTGTCGCGCGTGCTTCTTCCACCGCTTGCTCGAGAGTCAGGACAGTTTTTGAAAGCAAGCGGCGCTTTAGGCGGATGTCTCTTACGCCGCATACAAACTGCTCCAGTAGGGATTCCTCCACGAAGCCAGCAGGGAACTCGCAGGGGATTGCGGTCGCTCTCAATTTCTGCAGGAACTCGGCTACCGACTGTTGCGGCTGTTGCACACATTGCCTGAATGCATAGCGATGCGCTATGCGGGAAGGCGCCGGCGCGTAGTGTGCTCTCAGGCGGCCCAGGAGATCGTCCCACGGCACTTTGTGCACCGCTGCGGGTGCTGCTATGGTTCGGGCGGTAGCAAACAATTCAGGGCCGCCGCACTGGAGGAATAGGCTCAGCTTCCTGGCAGGCGCGAGTTCGCCGTAGTTGCTGGCTATCAAGAAGCACTCGAACCGGGCTAAGAAGGAAGCCCATTGTTCCTTCATCGGGTCGAACGGTGCAAACGGAGGCATTGTCGCTGTAGCCATGGTGAGGCTGTGCGTCGCGCTGCGCTCTGTTGTTGAAGTATTCGTTACCCGTTGCGTTCTAAGGCTACGGCCTGAATCCCACCTTCGTCGCCAGTGTTAGATCAGACAAAGGATTCCGACTCAGGCATGGTCAAAACAACAGGAACGTTTATTCACACTATTTACAACACACACAAGATTCAACTGGCAAGGTTTCTTCTCTGGCAACCTCTTATATAGAGTTACCAGGCAGGAAACTCCTAGCAATGCAATTGCAACATTGTGACTCCTTTCCAGACAGATTCCAGACAGCTTGTCTCTGTTAATCACTGCAGCTGCTGGCTCAGCTCCGGAATGCGGTGACTCATAGGTTACCAGACGAGCTGTCTGGGACATAGGCTTGGGGACTCAACAAGAAACAGGCCCATTTCTGGTCTCCAGAGGGACTCCAGAGCTTAGGGAGGCTGCTTTCGCCCTCCCAAAGGCTCAAGGAAAGCCTCTGGAGCCCAGGGAGGGAAAAATGCCTTGGCCAAGCCCACCCAGCAACCGGACAGAGAAGCCGTTTCTCCAACCCATTTCTTTGCCTGTTCCTCTCTTGTTTTTTTCCAAGCTCCATTTTCTTCTTTAGCTGTTGCTTTCTTTCTCCATAGAGAAAAGATACACGTTACTATTAAAGCCTGCTTTCAGTCTAAATAAATACAGATAGCTTTGCAGCCTAGGTAAAAGGTCTTTGACAATCCTGATATAACTTTTAACAGTGCTAATACATGTTTGTCATGCATAAAAAGCTTGGTGTGGTAAAGATATTGGATCAAGGAAATCAGTCAATAGGTAGAGTAGTCTTTTTTTTCTCTCAGTCCATCTAATTTTCTGACTACATCGAGGTCTTAGAGAAAAGGTGAAAAAGATGCAGAAGGAAGTGTTGGAAGAAATGTCCTTTTGGGTTCAGCTCCAAGTGGGGAAAAAGACACTGGAGACATGGAGGCTTTTTGGAAAGACGGTTTAATGGTGGACAGGACCACATGGTTTGAGTTCCTGAACAGAAAAGGTGATCACATGCTTCAATGTTGGGTGAAGAAGAAGAAGAAAAAAAGAAGGGGCTCGCTGGGCTTTTTATAATCTGTTCAGCCCCCACCTCTCTGTTTCCTGTTCTGTGTAAGAAAATGTATTCTGATTGGTTGTCAGACTTCCATGGGGCCATGCGGGGGACAACTTCCTACAGAAGGAAGGAAGGAAGGAAGGAAGGAAGGAAGAAAGGAAGGAAGGAAGGAAGAAAGGAAGGAAAATATTTCCTTAATTGTTGGTCTGAAAATGAGGAACCCACTTTCCCTTTTCTCATTTGACCTCCAATTTTGGTCAAGAGATATTGAACTTTTGTTCAGAATCCAGTGCAGTTCTTGAATTCACAAACAGAACTACATAACTACATATTGGCACGTAGCAGTAAGAAGCTTTCCAAAAGCAGCTTGAACATTCTACAAAGCAGCTTGAACATGTACAATGGACTTGATTGTACTTTCTGGGAAACAAAAGGATTTAGAAACTTGCAAGTCCTGTGGGATCTGAGACTGAGAAATACAGGAGGTTGAACTGTCTAGCTTCAAATGAAAATTCATTGATTTAGGCTCGCTATAATTAGCTAGCATGGCTCTTACCCTGATCTTGGTAGGTTAAAAAAAATAGACTAAAGGAATGTAACGGGATTTCATGGGTGGAAGATCAAAAGTTAGATCAAGCAGGTGCTATTTCTTCATAAATTAACTTGAGACCTGACATCATGGATTAAGCTAAAGTATTTTCAATTATTTAATGGGCTGGCTAGCCTATTTAAAAGGATTTTTTTTGGAAAAATTACCATGGAATTTGAAAAAAAGGCAACCCAAATTAATAAGACAGAATTAAAATATTATGTTTTAGGCTGCATTTGGGAAAATAACAATTGCTTCGATTTATGGGCCAAAAGACAACAATTAAAGTTCCATAATTTTTCTTCTTCAATTACTTCTTGAAACTGCATAGAGAGTAATTTTTATTCTCAGATATGAACCTTTTTCCTCTCCCCAAACCTGGATAAATCTTCTTTTGTAAAATGAACTTGGATAAATTCTCTCAAAATGTCTTAAATTATATGTAATAGCTACCAGTACTTCTTTTCAGTTCATGGAGAGATAAATATCCAGTAGAAAAAGAATAATTGCTACTCTTCAATTCATAAAACTGAATTGAAAACAATCATGAATGGGACTCGAGGGATTGGATGCTGGGGGTTCGGGAGAACCTCTAGCTAAGATTCTGTGAAGTTCAGAGAAGCTCCAAATCCCACTCCTGGCTGGCCCTGCCCACCTCACCCCTCCCCTCCCAGAAGCTTGAGTTTGAGTTTTATTGGTTTTCTATACCGCCCTACTCCCGAAGGACTCAGGGTGGTGTATAGCCAGAATAAAAACAAATATATAAAAGATTTAAAAAAGCTTTTAAAAAACATATTAAACTTTGGCTGAAAAGTGGAAAAAGAAAACCCAACCAACCCTGATTAAAATTAATAAAAATTTGAATTTAAAAATCATGTTTTATGCCACCCCGGCTTGTTGGAAGAAACGATTTTTAGAACACGGAGGAAGGTACGTCCCCATGCGGCCTGTTTTGGATGCAGGTAAGTCCTGGGTGCCTGGGGAGGCTGGGGAGGGTGAAAAACCAGAAGCTCAGGAAGGTCAGAAACTGGCCTCCAGAGCCTGGGGGAGCTATTTTCGCCCTCCTGGAGGCTCAAAGAAAATCTCTAGAAGCCAGGGAGGGCCAAAATGCCCCCTCCACCATGCTGCAGGACACTGGCTAGGCCGCGCCCACCACGGCCACATGCAGCCAGCAACCAGGCAGAGAACCATTTGCTAAAATTTTTGAAGCCCACCCCTGCTTCTAACTCAATGTTAATGAATCTCATAGGCCTGAGAGGCCCAGTCCTCACATATGCAGATCATAAGCCAATGTAACAAAAGAATACTTACTCCAAAAAGATGGAGATTTAATGAACTATTACTATAAGAAGACACCATTTGTCAACAGGGATTAAAGACTTCTTCCAAATCAATTTCACTTCTGCTGTTTCTTTATCAATGCAGCCGCGCGAGCAATTATGGGAACCTCGAGGTTTACCCATGTAACACCGCTCTTGCGCGAACTGCATTGGCTGCCTGTCGTCTTTCGGGTGCGCTTCAAGGTGTTAGTTATCATCTTTAAAGCGCTCCATGGCACGGGACCTAGCTATCTGCGGGATCGGATTCTGCCCCATACATCCCTGCGGCCGATCCACTCCCACAGAGAGGGACTTCTCTGGGTGCCGTCCACTAAGCAATGCCAGCGGGAAGGGCCTTCTCTGTGGCGGGCCCAGCCCTCTGGAACGACCTTCCCCCCAAAATTAGAACAACCACGGACCTCCGCTCCTTCCGTCAAAAATTGAAAACACACTTTTTCTGCTTGGCCGGCCTAGGTTAGTCTTCCGTTTTAACTGGGTTTTTTAGGGGGTATAGTTTAGTTTTAGTATAGAGGGTTTTTAGCGCAGGGATAATTCGTTTAATTCTTATTTTAACTATTTATGTATTTTGTATTTGCTTTTTAATCTCCCTGTGCACCGCTCCGAGTCCCTTTGGGGAGAGGAGGCGGTTTATAAATAAAATTATTATTATTATTATCTACAATATGGTACCCTGGTAAAACATTTATGAGAAGATTGCTATTCTCTCTTGGAATCAAAGAGAAAGAAAGCTGTGCAAAAAACAGAAGGAGAATAAATTGAACCAATCAGAATTAAGGCACACAGATAACCCAGTTTGCTACTTTGAACAAAGTATTAAATCAATGTGTAATCGACTTGGTTTACAGGAAATCAATGAGGCCTGTAAGAACTTTATCAAATCAAAATATTTTGAAAAAATAGGTAAATTAAATCGGGGCTTACGAATTGTCTACTAAACTAAACTAGACAAAAATATCTATTATTTCTATTTAGAAAGGAATAGATATTCTTCATCTTACAATTATTTGTTTAATGACTGTTTGAAGTTACAACAACACTGAAAAATGTGACTTATAACCAGTTTTCACTCTTACTATTGAAGCATTCCCATGGTCGTGTGATCAAAATTTGGGTGCTAAACGTATGACTGTTACACTGTCATGTGATCAACATTTTCAATCTTCCCAGCCAGGGAAGCACAAAAAGCACAGTCAATAGGGGACGCCATCTTCCCTTAATGACTGAATAATTCACTTAACAACTGCAACAATTTGCTTAACATCTCTAGTAAATAAAAAGGTCACAAAATGGGGCAACTGCCTTGTTTAGCAACAGATTTAACAACTGTCTTGCTTAGCCTCAGAAATTTTGGGCACAATTGAGGTGGTAAGTCAAGGACTATCTGCAGATATGTTTCTGTTAGATTGGGTGAATGGATGAGAGAAGACTCAGGCTTCGGTGACAAACAACAGCTTTTTATTAGACAACTATTTACAACTCCTGGCTTGCCGGACAGCTAGCCCTTTTACAGGGAGCTGTCAGATAGCTCAGCCAATTGGCTTTGAGTATTTTCCCACCAGAATGGAGGACCTTGGTAGTGCCTATTTTCCTACTGTCGCTATGTAACAGTTTCCACTGAAACTGTTGAGTTAGATAGTGGAAAAAGAGATAGTGGAACAATTTGTTAAGTGCTACTCAAAATTATCTAGGAGACAGATATTGAATCCTGATAAAATTAAGGAGCATTTGAACACTACTTGCAAAATTTAAAAATCAACAGAAGGAAGTTCTTAATAAACCCATAACAGAAAATAAAACTAAAATGAATACTGAAACCAAAACAAAGCTCCAGGACTGGATGGCGTCATTATGACTATTTGATTAAACCGTTAATTCAAGAAATGAATAAGATTCAATAGCACCAAGAAGTTCCTTCATCATGAAAGAAATTCCATTTCTCTGAACTTCAAAGAAGGGACTCTGACCAGAGTCATTAAACCTATTTCCTTATTGAATATACACTTCAATTTTTACATATCAATTCTTGTAAGAAAATAAATAGCCTTTTAAGTAAAATAATATAGACTGATTAGATTGGATTTGCTTCAAAAAGGTGTATGACGGCCCACATCAATTATTTCTTGGATGCTATTGACGTATAAATTAAAATAGTGATTATGTTCTTCCTTAATACTTAGAGTGTTTTGATAACTTGGAATAGCAAACCATAATGAAGAGAACAAGACAATATTGTCCCCTTTCAGCTTCCTTATTTTTATTGGCATTAGAACCATTGACAAGGAAGATACATCAGCAAGACAAAATTAAAGAATTAAATAAACAAGAACATAACTGGAAATTATACACAGATGGTTTTGTATTTACAGCCACTATACCACAGAATAATGGAATATATAGAATAATGGAACCTATCTATTAATTTTATTTAGTGTCAGGCCAAAAAGAACAACATTTAAAATTGATATGTAATTTAAGAGAATTATTTATTTGCACCAAATAATGGGATTTAGTATTCCTGCTAAAATAATGAAAATTTGGTATTGACAAAAATAATAAAGATTGGTTTAAAAATAATTATTCACAGATTGGAAAATATAACAGTACAACAAGAGGTAATTCAAAATGGAACCAATTGTTTTGGTTAGGAAGAATTTCACACATTGAAATGGATATTCTAATAAAGGTTGAGTTTTTGTTCAAAACTATTTCAATCACAATTGAAAACAAGATATTAATGATTGATCAGAGAAAAATAACATTATTTGATCTGGTCCAATTAAAGAATGAGGTTACGTTCATGGTACTGCAAGATTTTAAAGAAGCTGAACAGACCCAAATGTTATAGTATACAGTGGTACCTCAGTTAACTAACAACTCGGTTCACGAACAACTCGGTTCACGAACAACTCGGTTCACGAACAACTCGGTTCACGAACAGAAAAGTTCATAAAAATATGCTCCGGTTCACAAACTCCGCTTTGGTTCACGAACAGAAAAGTTCATAAAAATATGGTCTGGTTCACGAACTCCGCTTCTGTTCACGAACTCCGCCTCGGTTCACGAACTCCGCCTCGGTTCACAACCAATTTGGTTCGCGACCAGAGTCAGTTCAAGAATTAAAACCAAAAGAAAGATCAGAACGGATTAATTGGATTTACATTAAACCCTATGGGAAACTGTGCCTCGGTTCACAACCAATTCGGTTCGCGACCAGAGTCAGTTCACGAATTAAGTTCGTGAACCGAGGTACCACTGTACTATCAATTTGGAACACAGATTGGATCATATCATCTTATGGTTGAGATATCTCTATTGAGAGAGCGGGAGTGCTGCACAAATATCGTTGGCGTGGTTAAATTAGAAATAAATAGCTCATAACAAATTATACACTAATATGAGTGTATTAAACATTTGATATAAACAGAGGAAAAGAATTGTTCCAGACCTTTCACTTCTCATTTTGTTATTAAATAGTTATTTCATGAAGAAAAAAGCAGAAATAAATTCTTTTAGGAGCGAGCCAACAAATTATATATACTGAAATATTTGTTAATAAGTCAAAGTTATTTGTTAATAACTACCAGAATCATCTGACTAAATATCTTTAAATAAGCAGAATAATATTAAAAGAAGAAACAAGAGAAACACCGACTTGACTGAATTTGAAAATATTGTAAATTTTGAAGCATTTGATAGGTCTCATTTATTGTTATTGAATTTTTATTACTGAATAATAATCATATTATTACTGAATAATAATATTATTCAGAAAGAGAATAAGATAAATAATATATGTTTAAGTGGATGCAGAAACTACAAAGAATTGATTTTCAACGAGGGGAATTGCAATGGAAGAACAACATTAAATTCAGACTGAATATTACACTTACAGAAAACTGCTATTAAAGAATTCACCAATGGCACATAGATTGCTAAAATGGACAGTCCACCCTAAAAGTTGTTGGAAATGTAATAATCAGGCCAGAGACTTTTATAATGTTTGGTGGTAATGTATTCTTCAACAGTTTGAGGAGATGATTTATAACATCATTTTACAAATTCTAAAAGCTGAATTTCTTTTCCAACTTTTTAAAAATTCCCATGACAAAAGCTTACATCTTACAAAATTTAACAAATTAGCATTGCGTTTGATAACTGCTGCAAAGATATTTTACAGTTCCTATTAGAAAGTATGTACAGTTCTCTATGGAGAGAAAATGTCTAATTACATTCAGAGACTATGCCTTTATGTCCAAAAATAATTATATATTATTAAACCTGACCCAGAAATTAATTTAACCTGGAAACGATTTGGGGATTATAATTCTATAAATCAGGGCTTGTGCCACATTCAAAATGCATGTTTATCTTACTATATAGAACTAATATTCTAATTTCAATCATTTAACAAATGAGAATAGGTGCTTAGCTGTTCAGATATAATTGTAAATTGTAACACTTTGTAATAGTATGTAAGAATGACCTTGGGAGACAGGAAGAAGAGCTACAGACTACTAGGCAGTGGTAAGATAAAAGCCTTGCAAGATTGATGTGAACCCTTTGAAATTAAAAGTAACAGTAGCCACAGATCCTCTCTGTAGCTCTCCCTCCTGTCTCCCAAGGTCTTTCGCACATACCATTGCAATCATGTGCCATCGGAATTACCACCAATTAACTGGGTGTATTTTGTTGTCTACATAAACCACCTTAAATCCAGTGTGAAATATTGTCCATTTCATGCAGAAATGGGCTAGAGAAAGATGCGAAAGCATTTTCTCCAACACTTTAGGCAATCACAGTGGGTAATATATATATATATGAAGATACTATGTTACAGCTTCCTGCTAGGCCTGTTTTTAAGGGAGGAGACAAACTTGTCATCCTTCTCTGCCCTTCGACTCCTCTTTGAGATCATCCAGACAGAGACCTATTAAATTGCTGCTGTCTTTTTAGATATGTGTTAAATGTTTTTTTAAAGGAATGATTAATAATTAATTAAGAGACCAGGATGGATCCATTTCGGACTTCTTAGTCCTCGTCAGCTGGCCATACTTTCCTACAGGGATTTGAACTGGTGCTCTCCAGCATTCGAAGCAGGCTTCTCTATGCCTTGAGCTAACCAGCTTCCCTGATTACATCATCCTTTCCACAGGACTTTATAGATGAAGATACTATGTTACAGCTTCCTGCTAGGCCTGTTTTTAAGGGAGGAGACAAACTTGTCATCCTTCTCTGCCCTTCGACTCCTCTTTGAGATCATCCAGACAGAGACCTATTAAATTGCTGCTGTCTTTTTAGATATGTGTTAAATGTTTTTTTAAAGGAATGATTAATAATTAATTAAGAGACCAGGATGGATCCATTTCGGACTTCTTAGTCCTCGTCAGCTGGCCATACTTTCCTACAGGGATTTGAACTGGTGCTCTCCAGCATTCGAAGCAGGCTTCTCTATGCCTTGAGCTAACCAGCTTCCCTGATTACATCATCCTTTCCACAGGACTTTATAGATGAAGATACTATGTTACAGCTTCCTGCTAGGCCTGTTTTTAAGGGAGGAGACAAACTTGTCATCCTTCTCTGCCCTTCGACTCCTCTTTGAGATCATCCAGACAGAGACCTATTAAATTGCTGCTGTCTTTTTAGATATGTGTTAAATGTTTTTTTAAAGGAATGATTAATAATTAATTAAGAGACCAGGATGGATCCATTTCGGACTTCTTAGTCCTCGTCAGCTGGCCATACTTTCCTACAGGGATTTGAACTGGTGCTCTCCAGCATTCGAAGCAGGCTTCTCTATGCCTTGAGCTAACCAGCTTCCCTGATTACATCATCCTTTCCACAGGACTTTATAGATGAAGATACTATGTTACAGCTTCCTGCTAGGCCTGTTTTTAAGGGAGGAGACAAACTTGTCATCCTTCTCTGCCCTTCGACTCCTCTTTGAGATCATCCAGACAGAGACCTATTAAATTGCTGCTGTCTTTTTAGATATGTGTTAAATGTTTTTTTAAAGGAATGATTAATAATTAATTAAGAGACCAGGATGGATCCATTTCGGACTTCTTAGTCCTCGTCAGCTGGCGATACTTTCCTACAGGGATTGGAACTGGTGCTCTCCAGCATTCGAAGCAGGCTTCTCTATGCCTTGAGCTAACCAGCTTCCCTGATTACATCATCCTTTCCACAGGACTTTATAGATGAAGATACTATGTTACAGCTTCCTGCTAGGCCTGTTTTTAAGGGAGGAGACAAACTTGTCATCCTTCTCTGCCCTTCGACTCCTCTTTGAGATCATCCAGACAGAGACCTATTAAATTGCTGCTGTCTTTTTAGATATGTGTTAAATGTTTTTTTAAAGGAATGATTAATAATTAATTAAGAGACCAGGATGGATCCATTTCGGACTTCTTAGTCCTCGTCAGCTGGCCATACTTTCCTACAGGGATTTGAACTGGTGCTCTCCAGCATTCGAAGCAGGCTTCTCTATGCCTTGAGCTAACCAGCTTCCCTGATTACATCATCCTTTCCACAGGACTTTATATATATATATAAATATATATATAAACATATATATATATATGTTTTCTGAGGTTTTCGCGGGTGTTTGTATATAGGTCTTTGGTTGTTCGGGTTTTCTCCCGCGTAGAATTGGAAGTATCTTCACGACGTTTCGATGAAATCTCATTCATCATCTTCAGGCTGGTGCTTCCGGCTTGGTGCTTCCAGGAGCAATGTGAGATCTCAGCCGGTTCCTCTTTTTAACTGCCAGTGGGGGTGTGACCTGATTGGGTGGGAGCTTGGCTGCATTCTGATTGGGTAGAGGTGTGTTCTGATTGGTAGGGGGTTTGGCTGTGCTCTGATTGGATGGGAGTTTGGCTGTGCTCTGATTGGTTGGGGGCGTGTTCTGTTTGGGTGGGGGCCTGGTTGTGCTTGTGTTAGTCTGAGTTGCAGAGGAATTTGACCTGGTGAGCTGCATTGCTGTTGTTTGGCTTCGCGTTTGTGGTCTTACCACATCTCCGTGGTGGGCATCAGTTTGCTTCATGTATGGATTGGAGTGGTTTAAAGTGGCTAATAATGCAGCTTTGGTCTGGCTTCTGGTTTGTGGTCGGGCTTCTGATTTGTGGTCATCATCGGTGTGGGTTTGGGTTTGCTTTTTGCGTGGATGTGTGATAGTGACATCCTGTGTGGTTTTCGTGAGTGTGGGTCTGGTATCATTCTTTGTGTTAGGGACTCGTTTGTCAGTGAGGGCAGGTTTCCAAATGGCTGGTAGGCGGGAGGTATCATCTCGTTTATTCATGCTGTGTGGCCGCTTTTCTATCTCAATAGCTTCTCTGATTATTCTGTTGTTATAGTGTTCAATTTTGGCAATAGTTCTGGTCTTTTTAAAGTCTATATCATGTCCTGTGGCTTTGAAGTGTTGGACCAGGGAAGAAGTTGGTTCCTCCTTTCTGACTGAGTTTTTGTGTTCTTCAATACGTGCCTTTATTCTTCTGTTGGTTTGTCCGATGTATGTGGTGGGGCAGGTGGTGCATGGGATTTCATATACTCCTTGATTTTCTAACTCTATTTTCTCTTTGGGGTTTCCTAGGATGGTGGATATTTTTCGGTTTGTGTAGAATGCTGTCTTGATGTTGTGTTTGTGGAGGATCTTGCTGATTCTGTCTGTGGTGCCTTTTATGTATGGGAGGAGGGCTTTGCCGTTTTCTTGTTCACTGTCTTGGACTTTAGTGGGGGTTTCTTTTTGGATTAGGTTAGTGATCTTGTTTCTTTGAAATCCGTTGGATGTTAGTACGTTGGTGAGAGTGTGTAGTTCGGTTTTTAGGTGTTGTTCGTCAGCTAAGCGTTTTGTTCTGGAGATGAGTGTCTTGGCTACAGAGTTGATCTGTGCTGGGTGGTGGTGTGAGAGTGCATGCAAATAGCGGTTTGTGTGTGTTTTCTTCTGGTAGATGGTGGGTCCTAGGGATCCGTTGGATTTCTTATAGACTAAGACATCCAGGAAGGGGAGTTGGTTATTGGCTTCTGTTTCCATGGTGAACTGTATTTTGGGGTGTAGACTGTTGAGGTGTGTGAGGAAGTTGTCCAGTTTATCTTTTCCATGTGGCCAGATTATGAAGGTGTCGTCTACGTATCTGAGCCAGAGTTTGGGTTTGTGATCTGATTTTTCTAGAGCTTGGGTTTCAAAGTGTTCCATGTAGAGGTTAGCAATGACAGGTGAGAGGGGTGATCCCATGGGTGCTCCTTCTATTTGTTTGTATTTTTGTCCATTATAGATGAAGTATGTGTTGGATAGGCAGTGGTTGGTCAGATCTAGGATATGTTTGGGGGGGCTATATTTGTTTTGGATAGCTGTCAAGGCTTCTTTGATTGGTACTTGGGTGAAGAGGGATACGACATCGAAGCTCACGAGTAGGTCACTGGGCTGTAAGTTTTGTTTCTTTATGATCTCTATGAACTGGAATGAGTTTTTTACGTGTGAGGTGATGGATTCTGCATAGGGCTGTAGTTGTTTGGCGAGAAATTTGGCTAGGTTTTGTAGAGGTGAGCCTATGGAGCTGACTATGGGTCTGAGTGGGGTTCCTTCTTTGTGTATCTTGGGGAGACCATAGAGCTTAGGGCATCTGGATGATTTTTCTCTGGGAATGATTCTTTGCTGGATTTCTTGCTGATGGGGGAGGCTTTTATTTTGGATCTAGTGGTTTTTTCTAAGTAGGTGGTAGGATCGGTGCTTAGGGGTTTGTAAGTGGAGTCTTGGAGTAGGTTGGTTAATTTGGTTTGGTAGTCAGATGTGTTCATAACCACCGTGGCGTTCCCCTTGTCTGCTGGTAGGATTATTATGCTAGTGTCTTCTTTTAGGTTAAGTAGTGCTGTCTGTTCCTCTTTGGGTAAGTTGCTTTTGGGTGGCTTGCTGGTGCAGAGGATGTTGGTGATTTCGAGTCTGATTCTGTTAGCGTCATCGGGGTTGATTTTGGTCAGGCTGATTTTATATTTTATATTCAGTTCAACATTCCTGCACTTTTTTTTTATTAACTGAAATGGTGGTAGAACAAAAATGGAACAGCAGTCTTTGAATAATTAAAAACATGGCAATAGTCCAGAAATGCCAAGAGCTTAGTTACTCACTAACATCACAGGATGTGCCCTTTCCCCCTCGCCTATTGTTTGAAGGAATGATTTTGCTTGAACATAAATGGCTGTGTTGATTTATCAGTTATAGTAACTGGTAATCCTCAGGATAGAAAAGTGAGCAGCCTGCTTCCAGGGCAGGGTGTTTTAAAGTTCTGAGGGTGGGTATATTAGCCAGCTTTTATCACTGTAAGACTTCAGGACCCCTTTCCCTTGTCACAGCAGTATATTCTGGCACTGCAGAACTGATCTATAAATCCTGTCCTATTGCCAGTCTGTGGATGCAGATGGGAACAGATGATACTTGCCAGCCCAAGCAGTGCAAAATTGTCCCTTGAGTTCTGAGAATTACTCTCCAGAGTTTCTTAGTCCCACTAAACTGCTAACAAATGTTTTAATTCTAAGGATTCCTATTTGTCTTTTTAGGTATATGCAATAGTCCTCCTGTAAAATCTCAAGTGTTTTAAAACATTTAGTATCAATTTGCAATTGTTGATTGGTGGCAGTAGTGGGATTCAATTTTTTTTTACTACTGGTTCTGTGGGTGTGGATTGGTGGGCATGACAGGGGAAGGGTTACTGCAAAATCCCCATTTCCCCCTGATCAGCTGGGACTCGGGAGGCAGAGAATAGATGAGGGCGGGGCCAGTCAGAGGTGGTAATTACCAGTTCTCTGAACTACTCAAAATTTCCGCTACCAGTTCTCCAGAACTGGTCAGAACCTGGTGAATACCACCCCTGATTGGTGGTAATATCCCCAATATGAGAGCATGTGTTGTGTGTGTGTGTTGTGTGTGTGTGTTGTGTGTGTGTGTTGTGTGTGTGTATGCATGCATGTGCAGGCGCCCGCACACACGCCATTTTGAAATAATTAGTTCAGAAGTCAATTCCTCCTAAGGAAAAAAAGTCAAATTAAAATTTTCTACCCAATGAAATTCAAAGGTAAAACTAAAAATACAATTTATTTTAATTCTCAAAAATACAATGATTCCTGATTTAACTATACTTGTAAATTGCCATAGGAAAAGATTATGCCACTCAGACTAGCATGAGGAAAAAGATTCAATTTTGCAGAAAGATCTGGATTTGCTATGGATAAGCAAAACTTTCCAACTCTGGTGGTTTAATGATGCTAAAACAAAACTTTTTCAGTCTTAACCAAGATTAGACATGGGTATGGCATGAAAGTATTTTTATGTGAATTCTACTTTTAGTGCAGAACACAAATTTATAATTGGATGCTTTCCGCCATCCTATTGCAAGTATATAAATAAAATCATGATGAAAATGTTTGACATCTTGAAATGATGAGGGCAATATGGCAAAACCATGGGTGAATTTAAAATATATAGCAAATGATTAATGATTTGTGGTGGTGCAACTAGAAATAGCATCGACTTGACTAACGATCGCTTTTTCATTCAAAGCAGGACTTAACTGTTAGAATAACTAATTGTCAGCAATGAAATGTAGCCCAGATAAGGAACACATTCAGAAATATTAGACCTAATTTTATTGTAAGGTTATATGAATAGAATATAACAAATCCAAAAGTATATCTTTCCCCTCTTACCTTATACAGTCCAACAAACTAGGGAGGGTTCCTTCTGAGGCCATGCCCCCCCCCCATTCCTTCTGTAGACTCAGCTACTTCTTATCTAACTATTGCTTAGTCTATGACTTTTCCTCCTGTCTCCCAAGGGAATTCTCGGCTTCCCAAAGTCCTTACACAAATGTAGCCAATCCAGCAATCATGCATTGAGTATGAGGATGTCCCACTTCTGATAGGAACTTCTGTTTGGATATATAGTTTGGATATAAAGTCATGTACCAATGCAATTCAGAACAAGCATGGTAATTTCTAGATTTTTTCTCACCTTTACTGGTGTTGGAAGAAATGTCCTCCTGTGTTCAGTTCCAAGTGGGGAAAAAGACACTGGAAACATGGAGGCTGCTTGGAAAGATGGTTTAATGGTAGAGAGGATCACATGGCTTGAGTTCCTGAATAGAAAAGGGGGAATCCCATGCTTCCAGATGTTGGGTGAAGAAGAAAAGAGGAAGAGATGCTGAAAGTCCATGGTTTTATGCCCTCTCTGGCCTTTGGATCTGAGCTTGTATTCTGATTGACTGTCAGACTCCCATGGGGCTATGTAGGACCAACTCTGTAGGCTGTATTTTGAGTCCATGTTTGGTTGGGCATTGCCTTAATCCCATCGTCCTGGAGCTGAAGGGAGGGAGAGATCTTTGTTATGTAGAATAGACTGACTCAGGCATTTAAATGGCCCACTGACAAAGGTGTGGGGCTATTAAGAGTGAGTCTGTTTCCTGCCTAAAAACATGTTTCTCCATTTCTTATCCAGGGAAATATAATAATCTGCCTTTTCAATATTTCCCAGGATATTTCATTTTTCTGGGAGACAGCTGGGTTTTAACTTCCTACACTGGGGGGATATTTGGGGATGCCTTTTTAAAAGTAAAGAGGTAGACCTAGACTTGTAACAGTTCAGTGACTGTTTGAATGACAACAGCACTTGAAAAAAAGTAACCTATGACCATTTTTCACACTTATGACCGTTGCAGAATCCCCATGGTCACGTGATTTACATTTGGATTCTTAACAACTGACTCACATTTATGATGCCCCGGGGTCATGTGATTTCCCCTTTTGTGACTTTTTGACAAGCAGAGTCAATGGGGAAACCAGATTCACTTAACAACTAATTTAACTAATTAGTTACTAATTTAACAATTGCAGTGATTCACTTGTGGCAAGAAAAGTTGTAAAATGGGGCAAAACTTACTTTAAAAAATTCACACTTAACATAAATTTTGGGCACGATTGTGGCCTATCGGCTCTGGATGGGGAGGAACAAACTCAAACTCAACCCGTCCAAGACCGAGTGGCTGTGGTTTCCGGCATCTCGATATAGCCAACTAACTCCATCGTTGACTATCGGGGGCGAGTCATAGGCTCCCGTGGAAAGGGCCCGCAACTTGGGCGTCCTCCTGGATTCACGGCTGTCCTTAGACGACCATGTGACGGCCGTGGCCAGGGGCCCTTCTATCAGGTTTACCTGATACGCTAGTTGCACCCCTTTCTAGATCGAGATGCCCTACGCACGGTCACTCAACCCCTCGTTATTTCCCGCCTAGACTACTGCAACGCCCTCTACATGGGGCTCCCCCTGAGGTGCACCCAGAGGCTCCAGGTAGTGCAGAATGCAGCCGCGCGGGGGATTCTGGGAGTCTCTCATTACTCCCATGTAACACCTCTCCTGCGCAAGCTGCACTGGCTGCCTGTGGTCTTCCGGGTGCGCTTCAAGGTCGTAGTTACCATCTTCAAAGCGCTCCATGGCTCGGGTCCTAGTTACTTGAGAGACCGCCTCCTACCACATTCCTCCTTTCGACCTGTCCGCTCTCACAGAGTTGGCCTTCTCAGGGTGCCGTCAGCCGGTCAATGCCGACTGGCGACCCCCAGGGGAAGAGCCTTCTCTGTGGCGGGTCCGACACTCTGGAACGACCTCCCCCCCGATATCCGTACCATCACGGACCTACGACTCTTCCGTCGGATGGTAAAAGCTCATTTCTTTCGTCTTGCCGGCCTGACATAGATTAGGTACTATTTTAATTTGTTATTTATGGTTTTAACTATTTATTCAATTTTAGCACAGCTGTTTGGGTTTAATTGTTTTTTAAATTTTGTATATTGTGGGGTTTCATCTTTCTGTGCACCGCCCTGAGTCCCTTTTTGGTGAAAAGGGTGGTATATAAATTGAAAATAAACTAAACTAAACTATAAGTTACTAGAAGAGGGGCAATTTTTTTCAATCTGCAAGATTCTGTTAATGTTACCCTACAATAAAGGTAGTCCTAGTGTATGTGGGTGTCCTTGTCTGAACTACCTTGCAAGGCTGGCATCTATGTTGCAAGTCTGAAAACACATCTCTTCCTCTCGCCTTTGTAGTCCAAGGAGCTAGGGAGGGTCCCTATTGAGATGTTTGCCATGTTCACATTTCTTCTGCAGGCTCAGCGGCCTCGTATCTTAAATATAGGTGGAAGATGCCTGAGAAAAGCCCAGGTCAGCTGGCTGAAAATAATTGGTAGCATCCAGGGATGAAACTTTCTCCTTTTATTTAAACCTTGTCACATTAACATTACCCTGATTTCATTATCTTGTCAACAAAAGTTCCATAAAGGAATTAACAAAGGTATTCAAAGAAGTAAAAGTGAGTAATAAATAGCAAAGCCCAGTAAAATGACAACAAAACTAAAATGACAACAAAACTAAAATAAGCCACTGTCTTATAATTATATATTTTTCTGTCTTATAATTGATAAAGGAATGCCAATTATTCTAAAGATAATGTCTAAACATATTGAGGTTTCTTAAAATTGGCAACCACAAACGATAAAACTATGGGGGATCCTTGGTGCTCTCTGAGCTTGGTGGTTTTCTTGAAAATGTTTCATTACCAAACTGGGTATTTATTTATTTATTTATTTATTTATTTAATTCGATTTCTAGACCGCCCCCTCTTCCCGAAGGGACTCGGGGCGGTGTACAGGTAAAATTAAAATTATCAACATCATAACAATACATATAAACTAAAATCGAATTAAATAGTCCTCTGTACAAATTTATAAAAATTAAAACTTAACCCATAAAACCGAATAAAATAATTTAAAATTACAGACTGAGGCGGGAAGCATGGAGTTAGGCCAGGCCGGCTAGATGAAACAAGTGGGTTTTGAGTTTCTGGCGGAAGGAGCGGAGGTCCATGGTCGTTCTAATGTCAGGGGGAAGGTCATTCCAAAGGGTCGGCCCCATCACAGAGAAGGCCCTTCCCCTGGGCGTCGCCCGCTGGCATTGCCTAGTGGACGGCACCCGGAGAAGTCCCACTCTGTGAGAGCGAATCGGCTGAAGGGATGTATGGGGCAGGATACGATCCTGCAAATAACTAGGTCCTGTGCCATGGAGCGCTTTAAAGATGATAACCAACACCTTGAAACGCACCCGAAAGGCCACAGGCAGCCAGTGCAGCCCGCGCAGGAGCGCTGTTACGTGGGAGTATCTAGTAACTTCCAGGATTGCCCGCGCGGCCGCATTTTGGACCAACTGCAGCCTTTGGGTGCATCTCAAGGGGAGCCCCATGTAGAGAGCATTACAGTAGTCTAGACGGGACGTCACAAGCGCATGAGTGACTGTGCGAAGGGCGTCCCGGTCCAATAGGGGACGCAACTGGCGCACCAGGCGAACCTGGTGAAACATCATCTGTGCTAGAAAGGATAATAATAACATGATAAAAATTCTTACTTCTTTATTACATTTCCATCAAATGTTTGAGTATTTGAGAAATGCTATAACAATCACAATTGAGATAATGTACAAACATGAAAATACTTTGCACTCATTTTTCTGTAATCATGACATTTCTTTAATTATGACAAATTGCTAGTGGCCAAGGATTGAACAGTAACTGAGTATTGTCTTAATTCTTTCCGTTGTGGAGGAAAAAGCAAACTAAATGATAATGTGCACTCTGCTTATCTTGCCTGGATTGTGGAATCCCAATATTTTGGTGCCAAGTTTGGAATTTGAAAAGCACACAGCCCTGATGGAGGGTGGGGGAACTTGTTAGCCAGTTGGAAACTTTCTTGGATCATGAAAAAGATATTGGAGGAAGCAAACATTTGCGTAGCGGAGGAAATAATTTTAGAAAATTATGTCTAAGAGGGATAGAAGTGAACTATACGGCACACAACAATTCTGCTTTTAAAAAAATATATTCAAGATCCCTGGGGGAAGGGCTGTTTTTCTTGAGAAGGAAGAACTTGGCATTCTCCAAATGTTTTCAACTACAATCCCCAGATTGCAATTTACTATATTATATGCAAGTATTTGAGATGAAGTCTCTAGTTGCTTACATCTAGCATTGAACTTGAATTTACGCTTACGTAATGTGAAAGGATGAAAAAGAGACTAGGGAGACATTGAGTCTCATGCCATATTAGAATAAGGAGATCTTCTGTTCCTTTTTGCTTCTGTGGGTGCCTTCTTTGATACAAAGTTCATAGGCAGGCATTGATTCAGATTCACCTAGGACAGTGATGGCGAATCTATGGCACGGGTGCCACAGGTGGCACGCGGAACCATTTCTTAGGGCACGCGAGGCGTTGCTCTGTCAGCTCCAGCACAGTTGTGTGCGCTGGCCAGCTGATTTAGGCCTTCTTTTGAGGCTGTTTTTCACCCTCTGGAGGCTTCAGGGAAGCTCCTGAAGCCTCTAGAGGTGGGGGGGGAGGCTGTTTTCACCCTCCCCAGGCTCCTAGAAAGCCTCTGGAACCTGGAGAGGGCAAAAAAAGTGTGCCAAGAGCAGCGGGTCATGCACATAGCATTCTGGGTATGGCATGCCCACGCACGCCCCCCCTGCTCTCCCCCCACTTATGGCACGCGAGCCAAAAAAGGTTAGCCATCACTGACCTAGGATCAAGGCACCATGCCTTCTCAGTAGTCTGCCTCTGAGGACACCATCCCCTTGAGATCTAGCAACCCCTCCCCCCCATCCTCTTAGTCTTCCAAGGCTGTAAAGACTCGTGTTTCCTACAAGCCTAGTGTTGTGGCCTGCCAGCCGCCAGCTCCTCCAGCAGCTGAATCAGATGAGGAGGAGGTGTGGGAGTCAGGGTCAGCATCAAGGCAACCTGAGAGCTCCAAGGAGAAAGGGAGAATGGAGCTGTCAGAGAGAGAGAGACAGACAAACAGACAGACAGACAGACAGACAGACAGAGGCGGAGCTTGGGTCGTCCATCAGATGGAGAGTCAACAGCCTCCAGGTCTGGAGGTGGCTAATGAGGAAGAGGAGGAACAGCTGGGTCCAGTGCCTGATGTGGGGATGCGCAGAAAGCAGAGGAGAGGGGAGCAGTGGAAATCTGTGGGCCGGTCCTTGGGATGGAAGAGCCACCGCTGCTAGTGAAGCCCCACCCTAGCTCTGGGGATAAAAGGCAGGGAACGGAGATGAATAAATGTGGCAGACAACTATTCATCTCCCGGATGGATGGACTTGTTAGGCTGCTGTGAGAGAGAAACTTTTTGCTGGGCCTGCTGGCGCTCCTGATAAAGGAATCTTTGAGTTAACTTCAGAGGGTTGGTCATGTTTGGGGAACTGGGTGAGAACACCTTGGGGTACTTTGAGACTGGAGATGAGGGAAGCTCTATGGTTTGTTTGTATATGTGAGGATGTGCAATGTTTGAGGCACAAGGAAGTTTTTTGTTAGCTTTTATACTATTTTTTAAAACTTTTTACTGTTCTATTATTGCTTGTGAGCTGCCCAGGGTTATATTGCATAAGATGTGGGAGAGCTATACCGATCACATAAATAAAACATCACCTGTTGGGTTAATCTATCACAAGCAACATTATGGAGCAGCATATACTGTAAATACAGATAGTTCTCATTTAGCAACTACAGTTGGGGCCGGGCACTTGGCTGTTAAGCAAAACAGTAGCTAAGTAAAATCACAACTGTGTTTATGAACCGACTTCAGTTTTCCTTTGCTTTGCAGACCTGGGAAGGTCATAAATGCGAGGCTTGGTTGTAAAGTTACCTTCTCATCATGGTTACAATCATGAAATGTTGCTAAATGAGGCAGTTGCTAAATGAGGGCTACTGTTTATGATGGGCATTGAGACTTGAATTGGGGAAAGAACATGTACAAAATGCCTGGGCATAGTACAGGCTGTTTGAAGCATCATGATTTAACCTTGGACTAGGTCTAGAAGTACTGCCTAGAAACACTGGAAGTGGAGTGATATATTTAAAAAAAATTAAATCCCAGTAAGATACTACCTTGATATGGTTGTGGGGGCTTGGGTGCAATCTACTTGGACCCAATTACTACTGTAATGCTCTCTATATGGGGCTCCCCTTGAGATGCACCCGGAGACTGCAGCTGGTACAAAATGCGGCTGCGCGGGGGATTCTGAGAGCCTCACGGTACTCCCGGGTAACACCTCTCCTGCGCAAGCTGCACTGGCTGCCTGTGGTCATTCGGGTGTGCTTCAAGGTGTTAGTTACCATCTTCAAAGTGCTCCATGGCACGGGTCCTGGCTATTTGCGAGACCGCCTCCTACCACACTCCTCCCTTCGACCGGTCCGCTCCCACAGGGTGGCCCTCCTCAGGGTGCCGTCTGCCGGTCAATGCCGGCTGGCGGCTCCCAGGGGGAGGGCCTTCTCTGTGGCGTGTCCGGCCCTCTGGAATGACCTGCCCCCTGACCTCCGCACCATTACTGACCTACGCCTCTTCCGTCGGACACTCAAAAGCCATTTTTTCCATCTGGCTGGCCTGGCATAGATTAAGGGTCTAATTTTAAAGTTAATATTTTAATTAGTCTTAACTATTTTAGCACAGGTTTTACTATTTAATTACTATTTACTATTTAATTTACTATTTAATCCCATTTTATATTATATGTATGTGTTGTGGTTTTTACTTTTCTGTGCACCGCCCTGAGTCCTACCACGGAGAATAGGGCGGTATATAAATTTAATAAAATTTAAATCCCAAACATGTGGATCTCCACTTGAATTCCAACAGCATTGACAAAAATCACCGGTCAATTGCAAAAGGCAGCTTTACTTGGAAGATTTTACATTCTGGGACTATATCTTTAATATTATTGAACAACAATATCTGCCTATTCCAGGGCTTTGTGAAGGACTCGATGGGTGTACAAAATGCCAAATCCATTGCAAACATCAGGCTGACTGTGTGGCCAACCATAATTCAAGATCCCTAATCTCTATGACATTTTCATTGTTGAAATCATTAGAGATTGAACCGGATGCAAGAAAAAAAAAATCCAACAAAAGTATTGTGAATAGATAAGAGAGTCAATATTCTCCAGAAATGCTGCCACCTTTTTATGTTTAAGAAAAAATACCACAAGTCATCTAGTTTGGTTTTCATGGAAATGAGCAGAAACAGGTTTTGCTGATAAAGGTTAAAAATAGAGCTTTTGCTTTCACATTTGCTGCTGAGGTAGGTCAACCTGAACCAGTCAGTCTGACTTTGGGAATTGAGGGAAATGCCTTTCAACAGATGAATATTTTCTGTGCCTGCTGGCACATCTCCCGGTGGAACAGGAAAAGGCAAGTTCCTCTCGGTTAACTTGGTAAGGGTGAGAGAATAGGAGCCCGTCTTCTGAAATGGTGAGACCTGTTTTTCCAGCATGGTGCATTATTAACAAAAGCCCAACTTCATCCTGGAAAAGCAACATTCTCTGCATCTCCTCAGTGGGAAACCTTTTAAACTTGGGTTTTGAATAAAACATGGTGATTGCGGATGATTACTGAAGATGCACCAGCTGTGCATCTTGTAGAGCCAAAACCCTGAGCCAAAGAAAGACTTCTATTCTTGTCTATTGCAACATTGACCCCTTGGCTGTTTTTATTATTCCTTCTAAGATCTTCCCCTTCCCAGGAATGTCCTTGACAATGTGCAAATCTACACCTAACAGGGTGTTTCCTGTTCATTTTACATCTACATCAATGCAACTTTTATTTTTCCTCTAGTTCACCAGGTAACCTGGCTGCGCTGACCTGTTTTATGTCTCTGAGCTACTCTCTGACTCAACCCACTCATAACATCTAAGGTTACCAAGTTTAATGTGGAAATCTACCAATTGTGAACTGCCATAGCTCAGTCTACCTGCCTAACACAGCTCATTCCTGTTCTTCCGTGATTAGTCTCCAGTTATCCTGTTTCATAGTTTTTGCTATCACTGTTTAGTCTTGCAGCTTGTTGGGTAGCCCATTCCGAATCTTGTTTCCAAGTATGATTCTTATTTTCCATCTTTTACCTCTACAGTCACTGTCCTTACAACATTTAGACCTCGTGTCTTATCAAATTGTAGCTGTTAATCTCATAGCCCTATATGCTTAGTCGATGTTGGCCAAAGACCCAAATGAGGATATCCCATTAGCTTGATATACAAAGTTATCAACTCAGAAAATGACACCTTCCCCCTTTTCTACTTAGTATTCTTGATGCCTGCATTTTCACATGGTTGAAAAATAGAGCATAGATGGAGAAATATGGCTTGGGGCTCTAGCAGCGCTTTGGATTAATTGATAATGTTTCATTGCTTTGCAGTTTGTTGCCTCTGGTTATTAAGAAACACAAGCAAGCCAGCTTTGGCAGCACTGATTAGTGCTTAATTGGCATCCCTAGATGCATTAGCTTCTATTTTGTAGGAACCTTTTATTTCAAAAACTAAGGAATGTTTTTATTTTTGGAGTAGGCTGGGCTTAGTGGAACACAGTTTGTCATAATGTGATCCTGCACAAGCTCTAACAGGATGAGTGACAGGTAGATCTATTCTGCTGCTGTTTGTTTGAATCATCCTTGAGGTTTGCTGGCCTGTTCCCAATTTTTTACATCTAAGGAGGCTCAGCTAATTGACAGCAGCTAGATGACTTTGGCTGATCTTGAAAAGTTAAGTAGGGTTAGACCAGGTGAGTTCTTGAATAGAAGACAACCAGGAAACCCCATATTACATTTTAAATTGGGAAATAAAATAAAATCTTTCTAAAAAGACAATGGCATGCCCTTATAATTGACCACAAAACTATGTGGATGTCAAGGGTCATCAGAGATTATTTGCCCCCCAAAAGACTATCCTTTTACAGGTCAACTTTGACCGTTTTAAAACTTGTGACTTCATCTCTCAGAATTTCCCAGCTAGCAATTGTTGGAGTTCAAGTCCACAAGTCTTAAAGTCGCCAAAGTTGGAAACCCCTGGTTTAAAGCATTATTAACTTTATTCACTGGAATATAATTTCCAGGATAGCCTATTGCCATGAAGTTGTTCCAACTTTGGAAGCTAAGCAAGGTACCTGCCGGATGGGAAATCCCTACAAAATCTTATTTTTGTAGGCTATCCTGCCAAGTGAAACAAAACACAAATAAACCATCCTCCCCAAGCTCTTCTGCAACACTTCACCGAGAACTTGAGCATTGTCAGGGATGTTGCCAGATATTACACTTAATTTGAAGGATGCTTTACTTGCGATCAGTTATTCCATTCTTGGGTATTATCCTCCACATATCTAATAGGCAAAGAGGAAGGATTCCATGATTAAGTGCTTCCATGGACACATAAAATTCCTCATAGATATAAGAACTGGTGAGATTTAATTTTTGTATCTACTGTATACTTACTGGCAATGGATATATTACACACAAACACAGACATCCATCACTAACCACAAGATAGGGAAGCTTTCTGGTTGAAACAAGTGAGGATAATTCCTGTCATTTCAATTGTGTGTGTGTGGTTTAAATAATAGCTCTCCCTGTGATTTATTTTTTTTGGTTGGTCTATTTAAACTGAACACCTGACAGTCCGTGAATGAGACATTTTGGAGGTTGGCAGAAATACAAAGGTTGATGAAGCAGTTCAAAGGAATTCAAGAGAGAAGAAAACTGTGTCCGCATTTTTTAAAGCCTGTAGTGGTTTTACTTTTAATAGAATGAAATAATTTCGGATCAGGGTGTCATCATTAGGTCTTGGGCCTCTTTAGAGATATGATCTTACCTGAAAGAAAAATATTTGATAACCAAGCAATCTTTAAGTATTACTTACAATTGCTTTAGGTTTGTCCATACTGTAGCTGCTATATAAATATTGACTAATACTGAACTTTGCTGCAGTATTTATTTTACAGGTGTTCCTTTCTCATGAAGTATTATAGTCTGAATAAAGTTCAGTAATCTTTAAAGCAATCTCTGGTCATGGCTATTAGCTATTAACCTGGTAAAGGGGTAGTTTTAAACTCAACAGGATCTCTGATCTATCTAGTTATCTATTCTATGCTGTGACTAGCATATTATGTATGTATGTATGTATGAATGTATGTATGTATGTATGTATGTATGTATGTATGTATGTATGTATGTATAACTGACTTTTCCATACTAATACGTAGAATCACTTCATCAGTAATGCCTCCCAGTAAGAGCAATTTAATATAGACCATTATGCATTGTTTATTTGGTGAAGGATACACCTTACATTTTTCATTTCTGAATCAGCAAAGAGAAACTGTATTTTTAAGATACAGCTTCCTTTTTAAGAAGTCATAGAATTATAGGTTTGACACCCTTGCTTTAGATGGAAATGCTGGGTGATTGAATAATTAATTATAGACTTCAGATTTCAATCCTTTCTGTTAACTAAGTGTACTTAATTAGAATGTATTTCTTCTATTTAGAGAAATGCAGCTCCTAAAATTGTTGAATTTATGGTGGAGGGAGGGAGAAATGTAGGATAGTTTCTGTTGTTAAGTCATTGGTTGGTAATATTCTACTCTGCTTTTTAAAGTTTGTATGAGTTTTCCTTTCCATACAGTTAATTCAGTTTCTGGTGATGACAGAAATCTTGAGATTGGAATCAGATCACCCCAGAAAGTTAGGGAGAAAGGATAAATAATGAGCAGGGTTTGAAGTTATCTTATAAGAGTGTGTGAGGTTATGAGTTTCGGTATTTCAGTTTAGAATAATTTACTATACTTTATTATCTAATCCTTTCCTTTTTCAACTGGAGCTGCCAAGAATTGAACAAAGGACTCTATATATGCAGCACAAAAATATCAAAATGGTCCAACCTACTTCAAAGATATTGTAAAACTTCAAGACTTTTAGAAATATTTCAAAGCAAAAATCCAGGAGAAAGAGCAGTTAGACTAGCCTGACTGAGACTGACAGTCCATTGGCCATAAAGTGAGGGTTTAAAATTTAAAGTGATAAAGGAGAACATGTTGGAAAGGAGTTTGCTTCTACCGCTGCTTCTACAAAAATACAGGGAATATTCCAAAGCATATTGCAAGAAATAAAGCAGATTCGGAAATATATGACAAGCACAAGACTGGAATTGTTGGAGACACAAAGAACAATGACAAATGACAAACAAAAAATTGATGGGTTGGAGGACAGGACGGACAAGATGAACGAAGAGAGAAGGGAACAACAACAAAAGTTTACAGACAGGGCTGGTTATATGACTGGAATTGATTTTGACAATAGAATTTGCTTTTTGAGGTTTCATAATGCTTTTGACTCAGATAACTTAAAAGATTTAACAAAAATAACTTTAGCAGAATGTACCCAAAAAAGTAAAGAATTTACAATTTTAACATATGCCAGAACAAATGATACATCCAGAGAGATAGATAAAAAATTGATGAGAGGGCCAACAAGGGACGGGATCCTGGGAGCACAGAGAGAGAGGCAGCAGACCCCCGGGAAAACCCGAGAAGTATTTCTTCTCTTTAAAAAATTGTGCAAAAAAGGGGGGGTGCTCAAAATGGTTAATGCCTGAAGGAATGTTGCTGTTCCGGGGAGGGGATAGAATAAAATTTAAAATAAATGGCAGAGGCGGAAGCTTCTCTTAAAAAATAACCCTTAAACCTGGTAGACGAAGATGACGGAGCGGGAGGCGCTGTGCTCTGCCCACTGGCGGGAGGGAAGAAAAGAATTAAAGTAAGAGACTCTGATGATTAAAGTGATTTTTTTCTTTTTTATATAACTGTAATTCCGTATTAGATGTTAACAAAACAAATGATTGAATGCATGTAATCAAGATACAATATGTATGTAATCTTTTTTACTGTTTATTGAATTTTTTTTTAATATGTAACATCGGAAATGACCGCCATCTCTGACATGAAAGCTCTAAATATTTCTACTTTAACCCTATATACCCTTATCCTTATAATATTGTAAAACCAATAAAAATTACTTTACAAAAAAAAATTTTTTTTTAAGTGATAAAGGAGAATATGTTGGAAAGGAGTTTGTTTAAGTTAAGGACAGATGCAGCTTGTGTGAACTAGCCCAGAACTATGTTCAACTGCAACACAATCCAAGTCATATTGTCAGGCACAAATAGAAGGACAAGCCAGATAGTCCCATGTGCCAAAGAAAAATAACATATATGCCTATACATTTCTGGTGGATATGTGTGTAGTTACATTTCTACAGCCTTTCAATACCTCAGATCTTCCTTTGCATAGAAACATCCATTTTCTACATTGCTTTTATCTCAGATTTTTTACAATGTTTTTTATGGCATTTTTTGACACACTGAGTTTGACGTTGTGTAAGATGCAACATTGCATTCTAGAAGCCAGTGACTATTGCACAAACTTCCCCCGCAGTTCTAAGCCATACATTTTAAATCTTCGTCAGCAAAGGTTCCATCAATAAAATAAAAATACCAAAGATGCCATGTATATTATTCAGTACTCCCCACCCAAGATAACGAATTCTCAAAAATGTGAAAAATCAGTGTTGCTAATTTGTTTGACTTTGTCTTGCTTTGGGTTTTGTGTTGACAAGGTGCTGCAAGCTCTTATAGAACTGTTCACTCTATATCTGTGGTTGTATAGAGTGGGGTTCTGGCCAAGTCCATTGTCAGCCACAGAAACTATGAATTATTCATTCTTACCCCGAACTTCTACTGGGAAAAAATAGAGAAAGATGTGTTAGTTACGCCACATTGAACTTCCTGGAGGAAGCATGACAGATATAGCTCATAAATATATAAATAACATGGTTAGCTTGAGCCTGGATTAGAGTGTCAAGATTTCAAACATAGGTGAGAATCGAGCAGGACTAATGACAGCATAATATATATGCTTTTCTGTGTTAATCTTTTATCATACCAGTAAAAAGCCCACAATCATGGTAAAAATGCTACCGAACAGCTCTGGAAACTGACAGAGGTATTGTCTTATTTGCAATAGTTAAGACATACTTTCCACACCCAGCTTTACTCATTCAAGATCTGTTTTACCAAACATTAGTATTTATTCTCTCTTCCTCTCCCTCCCTCCCGCCTCCCTCTTTCACTCACTCCTCTCTAGATAGATAGATAGATAGATAGATAGATAGATAGATAGATAGATAGATAGATAGATAGATAGATAGATAGATAGATAGATAGATAGATATTGATATATTAATAAAATAATGATACTTTAACTTCTGCCTACAACAAGGAGAATAGGTCCAGAAGACAAAATGGTCTTTTAATAAAATATGATCATGCTTTTACATTGCAGTTCTACCATTGAAAGCATCTCTTTATGGGCCTTTTAAGTGAACGAACACACTAGATCATCCTTTGATGTGATGTGCATTACAAATTATATGGGTGACCTTGTTCCTGCTAGCTGGGTTATGAGAAGCGATATTCCCAAATGCTTTTGAAATGTATATACATTGTTTTTGTGGTTTTTTTCTCTTTTCAAGGCTCCGGGATGCCTTTAGCGCATGACCTAACATGCATCAAATATTCCACTGATGTTATGAGGTTGTTGCTTTAAGGGATGTTGCAAAATGCTTTGTGTTCCAGAGCCCCCAGTAATATTCAGCTAAAGATAAATATTTGGATGATGTTTTCTTTGTTGTGTCTTAAAATCTGAAGTAATAGTGGGAGTCTAAAATAAGCCACTGATTTTGTTCATTATATCAAACGGTACAGGGAACTGTACCATCACAAACACCCATTCATCTCTATCACAGCAACTCATAATGATTTGAACTATAGTCTCAATAATAGATGCTTATAAGAACATTTTATGCTATTAATTACCGAAGGGCATATTTTACACCCCTTGTATAGCCAACTATCTTTGGAAGTACATGTTTTAATCCATTAATAACTTTTATCCTATTTTATACAGTTGCTTTTCAAAATTCAGCTTCATCTTTTGTGTTTGAAGGGGATGAAGGGGGTTAGTTGAGCTCCATTGTGTTACTGTAAAAATGTATAAGAGCAGCTGTGTTGATCTATAGAACATTTATCTGTGTATTTGTTCAAGTTATATTCCCCTAAATCAATGCAATTGATTTACTAAATTAAGTACATTTACTAAACTAAATCCCATCAGTTTATAATACAGTCAACAGAAAGCATTTATAAACAGTTAAGTTTATATTAAATTAAAACAATCAACTACTAATCAAATTACAGAAATATGAGAATAATGATATGAAATCATAACCATAGGAAATCATAACCATGATACTGAAATCATAACCATACCAAGTACAGGCAGTACTTATTGTTATGGAGCCTGCCAGGGGTGGGTTTCTGCCAGCGTTACTGCTGGTTTGGTGCATGCACAATTTGCACTCTATTTATCTGCCTACAGAGCTGGCAAGTATAATCAAAGTATATCAAAGTATAAGTATTTGGGATTACCATTAACATAAGCATAAAATTGGCCGGGTGTCTCTGGGATTTAAACAATCTGAATTTCATCCACTCAGAGACTTTAGAGGAAATGAACGCTAAGGAGCAATAGCTACCACCTTGATTGGATACAACCCATTAATTTTTTAAAACAAGCGAAGTGTAGAGTTGGCTTAAATGACTTTGTAAAACCTAAGTCTGAAAAAAGCCATTTTAAAAAACTAGTTTCTTCCTACGAAACAAAACAAAAGCCAAAGATTTGCCATACATCAGATGTTATGACGTGCCATCAAACAAACCTGCAATACATTTCAGAGGGCTCATAACAATCATACAGTTAAGATATGTGAAATGCCAGTCATAACTTGTCCTCCCATGTATCTTCAAATGAATTTTTCTGTAACTTCCTGTTCGATCTGGATTTATCTGGCCCCATGGGTTTCCACAAAATGATTCTACACTTTTCTTTTTTGCTGCTATTCTGTTATCTATCCCATGTGAACATCTGTTCATTTTATCTTAGAGTATTCTGTTAGTTATATCAAAATAACTTAGGAAAGAAATGACACTTCTCTCTTATAGTGCTGTAACTGCAGTAGTAGCTGTACAAACAATTTAATGGCTGTGTGGGGAAGAGCATCTCTTCTCTTTTCTTCTCTGCTCTCCTTCTTTCTTCTCCTCTCCTTCCTCTCCTCTCCTCTGTTTCCTCTTCTCTCCCCTCCTTCTTTCCTCTCCTCTCCTTCTTTCCTCCTCCCCTCCCCTCCTCTCTGCTAGTAATTCAAACTTTGGCTCACACCTGCAAAAACAGGTTTAAGCAATTCTGTGGGTTCCAATGGGATTTGTGCCTAGATAACATGTTCTGAATTTCAGAAAATAGTCTGAGTCACGATAAATTGCCTAGATACCATGATGAGTTCAAAACGAGGATTATGAAATTAAAAGCTCTGGACAAATTTCAAGTTTGATCCCACCATCTATAATTTTAGAAAGATCAATTTTCTAGTATTCCTTTTTTATTCTTCAATTTGAACATCGGCTAATGTTTGTATAGTTTCACCAGAGGTGGTATTCAGCCAGTTCTGGAGAACTGGTAGCGGAAATTTTGAGTAGTTCGCAGAACCGGCAAATAGGCTGGCCTTGCCGCTGCTGCCTCCCAGCTGATCGTCTGTTGTTGCCCGGAACAGGAGAACAGAGCTGGAAAGCAAGTTAGTGGGGTGGGGATTGGGATTTTGCAGTAACCTTCCCTCAGCAGTGGGGAGGAAATGGGGATTTTGCAGTATTCTTCCCCTGCCACGCCCACAAAGCCATGCCCACAGAACCTGTAGTAAAATTTTTTGAATCCCGTCACTGAGTTTCACTGTAGAAGACTACATTTTGACTCTGTAGGAACAACTGGCTTAGTAGGATGGTGTCCCTACTTTCCTTGCTAAATTGCTACCCTAAAGTAAGGAATTTGATGTACTATAAAGCAGCTTACTGTGTTATTAGGGGCCATCTGGCCAGAAGAGTACATCCATCAAAATTGACAATAAAAGAAATACTATAAAGCAGGCATGTCCAAAGTCCGGCCCGGGGGCCATTTGCGGCCCGGGGGTCAGTTTAATACGGCCCTCCAACAGCCCTCCCTGCTCTGTGTAAATGTGGCCCTCCCTCTGTCTCTGGGGCTGTGTGGCTGGGAGGGAGGTGGACGGAGGTTACGGACGCCTCCTCCCGCAGCGGGCGAGGGAGCAGGCGGGGTGAGCACCCAAGGATACCGTCATCTTAAGCACCACCGAGGCTGTCACCGGGCAGGGGCGTCAGGCAGGGAAGTCGGTCGCGCCTCCATCGCTGCACGTTCTGGGGCTGCAAAGCTGGGAGGGAGGTGAATGCGCGGCCCCAGAACGTCTGCTTGATGCCTGCCGGAGGGAGCCGCGATGGAGACGCTCTGGGGCCACGCGTTCACCTACCACCCAGCCACGCAGCCCCAGAATGTGCGGCTCCCGCCGCACAAGGTCGCCCAGCAGGGGCGTCAGGCAGGGAAGACGGACGCGCGGCCTCAGAACGTAAGCCGTGGTGCCTGCCGGAGGGAGCCGCGATGGAGACACGACCGGCTTCCCTGCCTGACTCCCCTGCCGGGCAACAGCCTCGGTGGTGCTTAAGATGACGGTAGCCTTGGGTGCTCACCCCGCCTGCTCCCTCGCCCGCTGCGGGAGGAGGCGTCCGTAACCTCCGTCCACCTCCCTCCCAGCCACACAGCCCCAGAGACAGAGGGAGGAAGGGAGGGCCACAGATAGAGAATGACACAGGGAGGGATTGAATCGAAGACAGACGGGGAAAGAGGGAGAGACAGACATACAGACAGACACACACACAGAGTGACAGAGAGAAAGAGAGAAAGAGAAAGAGAGAAAGAAAGAGAGAAAGAGACAGAATGAGAGACAGAAAGAAAGAGAAAAAGAGAGAAAGAAAGAGAGAGAGAGAAAAAGGGAAAGAAAGAAAGAGCGAAAGAGAGAGAGAGAGAGAGAAAGAAAGAGAGACAGAAAGAAAGAGAAAGAGAGAGAGAGAAAGAGAAAGAGAGAGAAATGGAGAGAGAGAGAGAGGAAGAAAGAGAGAGAAAGAGAGAGAGAATGAGAGAGAAAGGGAGACAGAAAGAAAGAGAAAAAGAGAGAGAGAAAGAGAGAGAGAGAATGGAGAGAGAGAGAGAGAAGAAGAAAGAGAGAGAGAGAAAGGGAAAGAAAGAAAGAGCGAAAGAGAGAGAGAGAGAGAAAGAAAGAGAGACAGAAAGAAAGAGAAAAAGAGAGAGAGAGAAAGAGCGAGAGAAATGGAGAGAGAGAGAGGAAGAAAGAGAGAAAGAGGTAGGTAAGTTTTTTTAAAATTTATTTTCAATACATTGTGAAAACTCAACTGTCAGTTGATCTTAATGTTATGAAATGAAAAGTATGTCATTTGCAATTAACTTGGCATAAAATAATTTATTTGCATTTAATTGTAATGGTTCAAAGAATGTTCGGAAAAATGTTCGGCCCTCCACCATGTTCACTTCATCCAATCTGGCCCTCTTTGAAAAAAGTTTGGACACCACTGCTATAAAGAAATAACCTTTTAAATTTGTGTTGGAAAATATAAATCTAGAGATTTTGAAAGAGGTTCAAAAGGACTTGTCCATTAGTTAAAAGCAATAAAAATATCTTCCAAGTGCGATTCCAAGTCTTGAAACACAAGATTTAGATTCTTTAACTCTTAAACATTTTCTCTTTTTACACCCTGCAAATCTTGGTTACCCATGGGGAAAAGAAGTAACATTGTGTGTTATTGAGGTCACTATAGTTTATACTTGCTGGCTATGCTATTGATAAATATGTCCCTGAATTGATGTATTATACTAAACCACAGTTTATTTAATCTTGTTTCTTCAATATAGTGCAACTGGTTGGTCTTGTCCAATATGCTAAGCCATAAACCAGAGTTACAGGACAGGACAGGACAGGACAGGATAGGACAGGACAGAATAACAGAATTGGAAGGGATCTTGACGGTCTTCTAGTCCAAACCCCTGCTCAGGCAGGGAACCTTATACCATTTCAGACAAATGGTTATCCATTGTCTTCATTAAAATGTCTAGTGTTGGAGCATTCACAACTTCTAGAGGCAAGCCATTCCACTGATTAATTGTTGTAACTTTCAGAGAATTTCTTCTTAGTTCTAGGTTGCTTCACTCCTTGATTAGTTTCCATCCATTGCTTCTTGTTCTGCCCTCAGGTGCTTTGGAGAATAGGTTGGCAATCCCTGAGATATTGGAACACTGCTATCATGTCACCCCAAGTCCTTCTTTTCATTAAACTAGACCATACCCAGTTCCAGCAGCCGTTCTTTCTATCTTTTAGCCTCCAGTCCCCTAATCGTCTTTGTTGCTCTTCTCTGCACTCTTTCTAGAGTCTCCACAACTTTTTGACACCGTGGCTGGACATAGTATTCCAAGTGTGGTCTTACCAAAGCATTTTAATTGCTGAGCATGCACCTTGTTTGAAGCCAGATTGATGTTATGGCTTAATGATTAAATCCCAGGGTGAATTTATCTGGGGTAAGTTCCAGCTGAATACATTTTGCTGCTCTAAATAAGAAACAAAACAAAGCATTCCTTTTTCCTCTGAGCTAAGTATTGTAAGACAAGATCAGAGATAATCCAACTTCCGGGGCTATCACTGTTCTTTGCTACAACTGGGAAACCCATTTCTAGAGCAATTTCCCCCTTTTCTTACCACAATGGAAGACTGTTGGCCAAATGTGACAGCCATGGCTGGACAAAAGCCAGCAGAGGAACAGATAGGGAGAAAGAACTGTAGCTTGTAACAATGGCTGAAGGCTATTGAGCCACAGTGGCACAGTGGTTAGAGTGCAGTGTACTGCAGACTACTTCTGATCACTGTCTGCCGGCAGTTTGACGTATCAAATCTCATCAGGAAGGTTGACTCAGCCTTCCATCCTTCCAAGGTGGGTAAAATGAGGACCCAGATTGTTGGGGTCAGTAGGCTGACTCTGTAAACCGCTTAGCAAGGACTGTAAAGAACTATGAAGCTGTATATAAGTCTAACTGCCATTGGTATTGCTATTCGTCACAAATCCACTGCTCTGGAGGAAGATGGCCGATCTTAATGCATGATATTGCTGTGGAGATGTTCCCTTCCCATCCTTTTAGTGCCTTAAATCTGCACGTAGAAATCTTTGGAAGTGTGGAGAATTAGTGTTATGATGAATCATTAAAAGAACGTAGGAGAACATCTCATATGTATAAATTGCAACTAGATGTTCTGAGTTTTCTTTCCTCTGACTTTTTTTTAGGGGGGGGGGAGGAAGAGGGGATTGAGATATTTTAAAAATGATATGAAACCTATTTTAGAAGGCAGGATACAGTTTTTGACTATTTTTAATGCAAAAGTATAATAATAATAATAATAATAAATTGGGATTTATTAACCGCACCCTCTCCCCACAGGGACCCGGGGCGGTGCACAGGCATAATTAAAAACAATATACAATAATACAAACATTACTTAAAATAGAATTAAATAAAATTACCCGTGCTAAAAATATAAATTAAAAACCCATTAAAATAATTGTAGTTAAAAGACAGAGAGAACTATTCAAAGTATGTCCAGAAATAACCAAAATAGGAAAGAAAGAAGGGTCTGCAAGAAGCTGAATGAAAACAGGGCCTTGCTGTGTCTTGAGGAAAAAACAATGTTTTCCTTTATGAGCTTCATTATCTGTTTAAAGATACAGGTAAAGGTTCCCCTCGTACATATGTGCTAGTCATTCCCAACTGTAGGGAACAGTGCTCATCTCCCTTTCAAAGCCGAAGAGCTGGCGCTGTCCAAAGATGTCTCCATAGTCATGTGGCCAGCATGACTAAACGCTGAAGGGGCATGGAACGCTGTTACCTTCCCACCAAAGGTGGTTCCTATTTTTCTTCTTGCATTTTTACATGCTTTCAAACTGCTAGGTTGGCAGAAGCTGGGACAAGTAATGGGAGCTCACTCTGTTACATGGTGCTAGGGATTCAAACTGCCAAACTGCCGACCTTTCTGATCGACAAGCTCAGCATCTTAGCCACTGAGCCACCGGGTTATCTGCTTAGCACGATGTAAATCCTCTTCAAGTTTTAGTTAATAAATAAGAGCGTTATTTACAAAGGTAGAATGTCTGGAGGGCATAATAACAAGAAAAGTGAGAGCTCAAATCTTTCTTCCTGCACTGCCAGTTGGCTGTTAACTGAGCTAACACATACACACACACAGGGCAGGACCTGGCAATAGAAAACCCAGCTCGAGTGTTTGAATGATATAAACATCTTTCCGATAAGGCTTTCAGTGTAATCATTCTGCTTGGATGGCTAAATATACAGGGGGAACAGTGAAATCGGAAAAGGTTTATTCCATAAATAATCCTACAATAGTTTCTGCACCCAGTAAAAGAAAGTTTGCTGCTGGGAGCCGCAGGGCTTGATTCTTGAGAGTATCAACACAAGGAGGATCTTGTGTGCCAAACTATCACAAGATCATAGAGGATCACATGGGCCCTTTCCTTCCTTTCAGGACAAATGATTAGAAAAGAAAGAGTTCACAAGCAGCTTGTCGCAGGCTTCTAAGTAGAGTAAATTCAAATGTCTAGAACAAGCTGTGCTGTTTCAGATTGGGAACAAGAAGGTGAGATAAAGTTTGCGGCCTGCAAGGGGCTTGTGCTATAATCAAAATCCAATAGTTATGCCCATGAGACGCTCCCTAGTGAGTTGTCAGTACAAATGGCCTCAGCTAATGATTTCCTTCCTCGCATACTCCCACCCGCTTTGCACATCTAACACGATATCTCTGGGTGAAAAGGAATTACAGCCATCCACCCATTAAATAATGTGTAGCCGCTGACTCATTTGCCTTGCAGATTGTTAATTCGAGTTACATTTTCTTATCATGAATAAGAAAGAACCCGCCTTGACACAGTTTTAGTGAAGTAAAATCAATGCTTGTTTTATATTACAGATAGCCCTTGCTTGGCGATCCTAACTGGGAGAGGAATTTATATCACTAGGTGAAGCAGTTGTTAGGCAAAACATAACATGGTCCCCTCACTTAGCCATGGCAGTTCCAGCTGTCCTAGTTTTGGTCATTAGGTGAGGACCTCATGCTTCTGCCCTGCCACGCTTGTTTTCGTTTCAATTCCCTCCACTTGCCTATCTAACCCCCATCGCTGCTTTTGCACTCTGCCACCGCCATTTACTCCTGCTGCCGCCTGCCGTCCCAAGCTGACCTTTGCTATCTTTTCCCTTCCACTGCTAACCAGGCATGACTGGCTGAGGCAATTGTCAATAGGTCTCCCTAACTTACGTGATCTCCTTCTGCCACCAAGAGCCTCCCACCGGCCCATACGCTCCCATAGAGAGGGTCTCCTCATGGTGCCGTCAGCTAAACAATGTTGACTGGCGACACCCAGGGGGAGAGCCTTCTCTCTGGGAGCACCTGTCCTCTGGAACGAATGGCCCCTGGAATTAAGAACTATCCCTGACTTACGCACCTTCCGCCGTGCTCTCAAAACCTTTTTTTTCCAACAAGCCGGGCTGGCATAAAAATGAATTTAAAATTACGAATTTGTATTAATTTTAATCGGGGTTGTTTGGTTTTTTAATTTTCAGGCCAAATTGTTTAATATGTTTTTTTTAAACTTTTTAAACTTTTGTACATCTGTTTTACTTTGGCTATAAACCGCACTGAGTCCTTCAGGAGTAGGGCGGTATAAAAAACTAATAAAGCCTAAAACCTAAACCTAAACCTAACACCATGTGAGGCCTCTTGGAGGCTGTGCAAGCCCTTGCACAACCTCAGGAAGGCCCAGCAGTTCAGTTGCCTTGACCAGGCACACCTCATTAGCGGAAGAAAGAAGCTCACCCTGGAGGCTAAAACAGTGCTACAAAAACCATGTTTCCCATATTATAAAGTTTGTCTTGTGTGGCCCTCAATAGAGGGTAGGGTGGCCAAAAGAACAGACATGGGGGAGAGATAGGCGAGTGGGAAGAGCTGAAGCACATGCTGCGGTTGTAAATGTAGCTGAATTATGATCTCATGAACGTGGGAACTCTGCATAACTTCAAGAGCTGGTTGTAACTACCATTAGTTCAGTGCCATTGCAATTTTGAATGGCCACCAAATGAATGGTTGTTAAGCCTGGAGTACCTGTATGCTTAAGACTGCTTTGACAATCCTCCCTCCCTTCCTATCTTCCTTTTAATCAGGCACCCAGGTTAGAATTTTAATTGATTCATTTATTAATCAATAAATGCATTATTAGGAAGCAGTGATCAGTTGCAATCACTAAAGTGTAAAATCTTGTCATTTTTTTTACAGGCCAAAGTTTTTAAAATAAGGGAAGGAGACACTTCAACTGTGTCTTTAGAGAATTTATCATAATTCATGCATTCATTGAACACTTTGTGGAAAACAACCAAAAATGCCCCATTGTGAAGGCTTTGCAGAAAATGTGAAGAAAACAGCGGTCAGTGTGAAGGATCTTATTTTGTCTTCCTCAGTTCACAAGCTGGTTCTGGTGTTTCATTCTTGGACAATAGGAATTTGAATTTTCACTAAAAAAAGAATACCCATTTATAATGGAGACTAATGAATCACCAAGGGGATAGTGGTTACTCCTAGTTATGCAAACTATTGTCTGCACACAGTTACATGAAATGTCACACAATTAAAAGGGAGAAAAGAAAGGCTGCACTAATTTTCAGTTATTACAAAATCACCCAACTTCCTGTTAAATTACAATCAAATAGAAAAATGTTCCTTCCCTTGTAAACTGAACATTGTATACATGGAACTCTTTATGGAACCTGAAATTCAGAGCCAAACAATAATTCTGTCCATGATAATTGCTTCAGCTTTTAAATACTTGTATGATTATGGTGTGTTAAGCCATGTGTTAGAACTTTTCCTGTTGACAGTGTCTTTGGAGTTGTAGAACCAGTTTTGCAACATTTCCCCCGTTTTTCATCTTTGACATGTGGCAAAGGAAGAATTCATTGGCAAGCAAAAATTTGTGGTGATCGTTGTGAAGCTGTGAATGATTCACATATGCATGTTTTCATGTGTAACTTGTAGCCCTAACTCATTACTTGAACAGCTGTCACGTATTACTTCAACCCAAGCATCCTGCCGTGTTTTGTATGACGTCCTTCTTCTTCAATTTTGACACTGAATTAATATATGACATCTGATGCAGGCAACAAAGCAAAATTTGGACTATATTCATTAATACTTGTCTTCAAAATAGCATTAAGGTGAACAAAAAAGCATTGAAACAGCAACAAAGACCTAAAATTCAGATTGTAATCTGGGAATTAAATTGAGACTTGAATGCCTAGAATTTGAGGAGGGGGACACACTTTCTAAACCGCAGCTGTAATCCTATGAATATAAGAGATTAGACAGCCCTTGTTGGAAATAGCATAGGGTCTCCTGATTGATGAGCGGGTTGGACTAGAAGACCTTCAAGGTCCCTTCTAACTCTCTTATTCTGTTATTTAAATATATTAATCCAAGTTCACTGGAGCCTGTTTTCCTGACAAAGCAAACAGGCTAGAATTCCCACCTTGATTATGTTTAAGAAGACTTTGAAAACCTGATGATTTCCCAGGTTTGGATTGGCCTTAATAGGATTTTAAACTGTTGGCATGAATGGCTTTCTCTGTGTATACCGTACATCATTTTTTTGCTTTAAAAACAACAACCATTCTTACTATCTTTAATATATCAGAATCCTGTGAGTTGGATGCCCCTTTAAATTTAGTAAATAACTTTTTCTCCTAAAAGTAAAATAGTAATAAAGCTGGTACAGCAGTTGCATTATGGTTTATTCTCTTTGGTGAAATGTTTCCACTCAGGATTATCTTTGGATTCTGAGCGGAATGTAGTTTTCAATGCCATTATAATCCAGGGTTCAGTAACAAGAGATTGTTGCTTGAGAAATACCAGCAGGGAGGGTTCAAGTCATGCCTCCATAGGCAGGATGCTCCAGAGCAGGGGGACTGTTAGCAAGAAGGAGTGTCTTGAGTATCATGCCTACCTGACTTGATGGCAGGTGGGCCCATATGCTTTTCCTTCAAGGAGATTGCACTTGGAGGAGATGGTTCCTTGGAGCTTTGGGAGCAAAATCAATAGAGGGATTCTGTCTGCCACGCTGTCAAACTTGGCACCTTGAATTGCACTTGGATATCTAGCGAGGGCTTAGTTGATGTGTGAATCCAGCTTGTGGCTCTTAAGTGGGGATTTGATCTTGTGTCCACAGTTGTCAGCCTTACAAGTAGGCTAGACAAGAAACACGTCAAAATGAGCTAATTCTCCTTTACTGTGAGGGCTACACTGACAGAATTTTGTATGTCTCAGATTTGTCTCAGTGTACAAATTTCCCACTGTCTCTTTTTACCTTCTGATATTTTGATTTCTCTTTCTCTGTCCATTACTCAATTGTGGGCTTCTCCCCCTTTTGCCTTCATTGCTCCCTAGGCAGAGGAACTGGCAGTGACCCAGGCTTGCCACGCTCCCCAACCGGTTCTCCATAGAAGTAGTATCCAGACTGGATTGACCTCATCTGCTGATTTTTGGACTGAGACTGATAAGACTGTTAAGCCATGCCCTTGTCACTAGGCAGGCCCAGCTTTCGACTCAGTCCCTTAATGAGGACAGATGTGTTATAGCAGTTCTCAGAGATATTTGGAATTAATATATACATCAATAATTGAAGTGGAAGTTATTGGATTGTGAGTAGTGCTGGGCTAGATTGTTGAATCCCCATCAGGGTAGTGGCAACTGTGCCTATAACCCCTTAGGGGTGGCACACAGCTCCGTTTTGCTCTCACAGCCTGTCACTTTACAGGGCTTCTGCCATTGGCCCAATCTTACCAGTTCTCTTGGTGGCGCCATAGGCCATCTTGTGTTTGTCTTCTGCGCATGCACAGAGCAATTTTTATTGCACTGTGTGCACGGGCACACAGCACGTCCCTGAGCAGCAATAGCGGCAGCCGGAACCCACCCCTGTCCCTAGGCAGAAACTCTTCTCCCAACTCTTCTCAGAAGTGTTCTTACTTATTTTTTCCCCATGGTATCCACAGAGAGATTGCTAGACTAAACTCAGGAAACTGTTGTAAGTGTTAAGACACCCATTGACAGAGAACAGGTGCAGAATTGAAGCACTTACGTGCTTTGCAGAAATGACCTAAGATTCTGAAAGAGTGTTTCCTATTCTTTCTCTTACACATTGGGTAGCAAGGTAAATGAAAGTGAGGAATTAGTCATTTTTTCCTGCTCCACTTGAACCACGCATTTCATGGCAGGTTTGGCTGAATGTTGGTAATGCTTGGCACATTTTTTTCCTATGGTGAATTGCCAAACAGAAAAGTTTGCAATGTGCATTGATGCCCTGCAAAATGTGGTGTTCTTGGGAGACAAAACTCATTCATTATGCTCTTTTTTTTTAAATCAGTTCCTACAGTGTCTTATAATAATACATTGTGGAAGGGAAATGGATTTCATTTTCCTTCTCTTCCCTGCTTTGAAGAATTCAATGCAGTCCTAGAATAGGCAAAAGTAGTAAGCATATTTGTTAAAACACTGGGCTGTGCAGAGGTCCGTGATAATATTCTTTGACAGTCGTAAATCACTTTTCAGAAGGATCCCTTCAGCAACCCAGCGATAGAAGACATGCTTTGCATGCCAAAGATCTCAAGTTCAACTCATGACTTTTCCAGTTAATAGGATCAGAGATTATGTGGTGGGGACATAGTATCAATCATCTGAATGGACATCAGAATTTCCATGGATACTTAGTTTATGCCCTTCTGTGACCTGGTTCCACATTGTGCATATGAAGCATATATACACATTTTGGCTGGTTTGGGGTAATTTTGTATTTTATATGTGAATCAAACAACCATGTAGATATTCAATCTAGATCTATGCAAGTACGGTACTTCTCACAAGTTTTCTCTCCACCCACCCCCCACCCCCAATGAAATTGTTTTAAAACACACAAATAGACCTATGCATGTTGAGAGAAGGGAAGAAAAGGAAAGGAAAGGAACGGAAAAGAAAAGAAAGGGCAAAGGAAAGGAAAGGAAAGGAAAGGAGAAAGGAAAATTGTTGATCTCATCAGAAAGGATTGCTAGCTGGGCTGACGAAGCTACTAAGCAAAATACTTATAAAACCATAGATAAATTCCAGCTTCTATCAATACATGTAAATGATTGTTAAATGGATTGGTAAGTTGATGAAGAGAATCGAAAATATTGTGTGAGTGTGTTTATATTATGACGATGATGGTTGGTCACAGTTGTTTAATGGAACTATTTTTAAAAGGTGGCTAATGGAACCAGATATCCCCAGATGGTTCCGCCCCAGGCGCCTGATGGACCCAGAGAGGTTCCAGACGGAGCTTGGGCCACTACCTGTGACCCTGACCCGCGCCCCGATCGAGGACCTAGTGGCTGCATGGAACACCGCGGCCACTGGAGCCTTGGATCAGGTCGCGCCCTTGCGGCCTCTCTTGCGGCAAAGAGTCACCTGGGCTCCTTGGTTTACCGAGGAGCTGAGGGAGATGAAACGCCACAAGAGACGCCTAGAGAGTAGATGGAGATCTACACGCTCTGAATCTGACCGAAAAGGTGAGAGCCCATTTACGGACTTACATTGTGGCGATGAGAGTGGCCAAGCGTCAATACTGTGCCACTCTTATCGCATCCGCAGAAAACTGCCCTGCCGCCCTGTTTGGGGTGACCCGCTCCCTCCTTCAACAGAGGCCGCGGGAAGCCCCTCTGCAGGGTCGAGCAGAGGAATTTGATATTTATCTGCTGGATAAAATCGCTCAGATCCGGAGCAAGCTGGTCTCCATCGAGAGTGGCCTAGAGGGATTGTCGGAAGCGGGTCTTGAGATACCATCCTGGGAGGAGTTTGACTCTGTTGCTTCCGAAGATATGGACAGGTTACGTGGGTGACTGAGAGCCACCACATGTTTATTGGACCCGTGTCCCTCCTGGCTTGTACTGGCATCCTGGGAGGTGACACGAGGCTGGCTCCAGGAGTTAGTCAATGCTTCTCTGAGTGAGGGGTTCTTGCCGGCCTCCCTTAAAGAGGCGATGGTGAGACCCCTCCTCAAGAAGCCTTCCCTGGATCCAGCTCTGTTGGAAAACTACCGTCCAGTCTCCAACCTTCATTTTCTAGCGAAGGTTGTTGAGAGTGTGGTGGCACAACAGTTTCCCCGTCACCTGGAGGGAGTTGATTATCTGGACCCGCGCCAGTCCGGCTTCCGGCCCGGGCACAGCACTGAGACGGCATTGGTCGCATTGGTGGATGATCTCTGGAGGACCAGAGATGGGGGTTGCTCCTCCATCCTGGTCCTGTTAGATCTCTCGGCGGCTTTCGATACCATCGACCATGGTATCCTATTGCATCGGCTGGAGGGGTTGGGGGTGAGGGGCACTGTTTTACAGTGGTTCTCCTCCTACCTTTCTGGCCGATCGCAATTTGTGTTGACAGGAGGGCAGAGGTCGGCCTCAAGACCCCTCACTTGTGGGGTGCCTCAGGGGTCGGTCCTCTCGCCACTCCTGTTCAACACATACATGAAGCCGCTGGGTGAGATCATCCGTGGTTTTGGGGTAGAGTACCACATCTACGCTGATGACACGCAGCTGTATTTTTCTACCCCAAACCATCCCAACGATGCCGTTGAAGTGATGTCCCGATGTCTGGAAGCCGTACGGATCTGGATGGGAAGCAACAGACTCAAACTCAACCCGTCCAAGACCGAGTGGCTGTGATTTCCGGCACCCCGGTTCAACCAGTTGATTCCATCACTGGCCATTGGGGGCGAACATCTGGCCCCCATGGATCGGGCACGCAACCTAGGTGTCCTCCTGGATACCCGGCTGTCTATGCAAGATCACGTGACAGCTGTGGCCAGGGGGGCTTTCCACCAGGTACGCCTGGTGCGGCAGTTGCATCCCTTATTGGACCGGGACGCCCTTCACACAGTCACTCACGCGCTTGTGACATCCCGGCTGGACTACTGTAATGCTCTCTACATGGGGCTCCCCTTGGCGTGCACCCGAAGACTGCAGCTGGTCCAGAACGCAGCCGCGCGGGCGATCTTGGGAACGTCTAGATATTCCCATGTAACACCGCTCCTGCGCGAGCTGCACTGGTTACCTGTGGTCTTTCGGGTGAGCTTCAAGGTGTTGATCACCATCTTTAAAGCGCTCCATGGCACGGGACCAAGCTACCTGCGAGACCGCATCCTACCTCATACATCCCTGCGGCCGATTCGCTCCCACAGAGAGGGACTTCTCCGGGTGCCATCCCCTAGGCAATGCCAGCGGGCGACGCCCAGGGGAAGGGCCTTCTCTGTGGTGGGCCCAACCCTCTGGAACGACCTACCCCCCGGCCTCAGAACAACCACGGACCTCCGCACCTTCCGCCAGAAATTAAAGACACTCCTGTTCCATCAGGCCGGTTTGGCCTAAGTTATTTACCTAGCCTGCAGTCTGTATTATAAATTGTTTTAATTGGGTTTGTAAGGGATTATGTCTTAACTATTTAAATTTTAGCACAGGGATAAACTATTTAATTCGATTTTAATTATTTATATTTTGTATTTGTTTGTTTTAAATTTCCTGTGCACCGCCCCGGGTCCCTTCGGGGAGAGGGTGCGGTTATATAAATTTTATAAATAAATAATAAATAAATGATGACGACAATGCAAACAGGATATAATGGATACTAATTAATACATTATTTAATTACAGGTAGTGATATATTGATATAGCATGTTCAATGAGTATAATCACTATTGCTGCGTAAGTAAGTTTTCTGTAGGTCGTTGCCAGTTAATTGGCTCAATGAACTCGCCAAAAATGCCAAAAATCTCATTGTAGGTGTTCATTATTAGAGCACAAAAATAGTGTTTTGGAAAAGTTTGTTGCAATTAACCAAAGCTACTTATTGATAATGGATACTAATTAATACATTATTTAATTACAGGTAGTGATATATTGATATAGCATGTTCAATGAGTATAATCACTATTGCTGCGTAAGTAAGTTTTCTGTAGGTCGTTGCCAGTTAATTGGCTCAATGAACTCGCCAAAAATGCCAAAAATCTCATTGTAGGTGTTCATTATTAGAGCACAAAAATAGTGTTTTGGAAAAGTTTGTTGCAATTAACCAAAGCTACTTATTGATAAGGGAAGAAAACATTGTCTTTAATAGATCTATTTTGCATCAACACAAATGAGCGCTACAAATATTTTTCCTTTACTATCAATTAGTATTTGCGTCCATCCATTAAAACCTGCTGCTAACATTGTAAATTTTTGAAGCCGTTTAATCCTTTGAGTCAACTGATTAAACACCTTATGGCATTAAAGGGATACTTTTCCTATAAGGAAGTACTATAAGAGAGTACAAAACATTCCATCAGAAAGTAGGGAAAATTTCAGAAATATTTTCTAGGCTGTATAACGTTTTGAATCTTTGCTGGAAATGTGATCAACATGAAGGGACATTTTTATCATGCTGGATACATTAATTGAGAAGATTTTGATGATTAAAGTACAAGTGAAACTAGAGGATTTTTTTTTCCTTTTGGGACTAATTGACAAGCAGCTAGCTAGATAAAAAGACATGGAACTTTGTTTTTGTATGTGAAAACTCCAGCAAAATTATTAGTTGCTCAAAAGTAGAAAAGTTTATCAGTTGCTACAATGGAAGAATGGTTGGTGAAGATAATGAAACTTGCAGAAATGGCTAAATTGGCTCTTTGGTTAGATGACTCTTGGGTTAGAGAAAAAAAGTATCTATATTTATGATTGACTGGAATCACCTTATACAGTGGTGGAATTCAAAATTTTTTACTACCAGTTCTGTGGGTGTGGCTTGGTGGGCATGGCTTGGTGGGCGTGGCAGGGGAAGGATACAGTAAAATCTCCATTTCCTCCCCATTCCAGGCAGTGGTGGGTTTCAATTTATTTTACTACTGGTTCGCTTGTGCGCGCAACACTTCTGCACATGTGCAGAAGCGTCCAGGTGGGTGGGCATAGCCTCCCGCCTCTGCCACTGCCAGTTCACCCAATCTGGGGCGAACCAGCTGAAACCCACCTCCGGAATAAGCCATTAAAACCAAAGCAACATAGACATTTACTTCAGGCCAAATTTTTAACAGAATCTATTCACTTCAACCAGAAAGAGAATCATAACTATCTTTAGTAACAACACACTAGTCCTTCATTACTTCATCTCCACTGGAGAGCTGTCTATTTCTTTTCAGAAAGCAAAACCAAATGTATAAAGAAGTAGCTGGACACGTGGATCTTTACTTTTCCACTTTAAATACATGGGGCCACTTGAAGCACAGGAATATATTTATCGCTGACCCAGAATCCAGGCTAATTAGAATGGGCAGATTGTGCATCCATGGAAAAAAGGAAAAAGGCACCTCAACTCCTCGACCCACGGGCCAAATGGTCACATGTCGGCCATGCCCACCCCTGGTTTAGCGAAGGGGGCAAAGTCACAATACATCACATGACAACAACATTTGATTTTGATTTTGATTTTATTGAACTTCTATACCGCGCCACTCTCCCAAAAAAGAGACTCGGGGCGGTGCACAGAAAACTAAAAACATCAATATAAACATATACCAAAAAGAATAAATACATCATAAATGATCAATAAAATCTTATTAAATTAAGCTATACCCTGTGCTAAAAACAGTGTAAAAACCCTTTTGTTAAAACTTTTAATTTAATTTAAAATCAGTCGGTAAAATAGTTTCGGGGAATGTCAAACATGACGCGCAAGTTTGACATTCCTGGTTCAGATGTTCTAAGGACACCTGCAATTTTTAAAATAATAATTACATAATTGATTGCAGTCTTTCACAAAAAGCAGAGGGAAAGAGCACCATCTCTCCACACACTGAGCAGGTCAAATGTAAAAATATCAAGGAACGGAGAAAAAAAGATGTATAGGAAAAATATGATGGCTTAACAAAGCAGAAAACTTCTAAGAAGATATTGGGTAGAGGGAGGGGGATATGAAATTAGCCAGAAAACTCTAAAGGATTTTTTTATATATAGCTTACAATGTACTGTGCTTTAGCGAACACTTCCTCTTTCCTTTTGGTTTTACACATTTTTATTAATTTTTTACAAAGAATATAAAAACTGACAGAAACAAAGAGCAAAAGTAGTAAAGAAGAAAAAAAGAAGAAAAGAAGCAAAACGGACAAAGAAAAAGTAGAAAATAATTAGCTTTCAATTTCCCTTGCAGCCAATATAAATACAATTACCAAATTGTCTCTTACTCTAGGATTACCAAAAAGCTCACATTTTTATATTATCCGTTTTTTCCCGTAGTCATCAAAACCACAAATCATAAGTGCGTTTTTTTTCCTGTTTCCTGCCAAAGGTCTATTAGGACAGAGGTGGTATTCAGCAGGTTCTGATCAGTTCTGGAGAACTGGTAGTGGAAATTTTGAGTAGTGTGGAGAACCAGCAAATACCACCTCTGACTGACTCTGCCCCCATCTATTCTCTGCCCCCCGAGTCCCAGCTGATTGGGAGGAAATGGGGATTTTGCAGTAACTTTCAGTTGCTTGTTCTGTGCTTTCTAGCTTTTAGAGCAGGGGTCTCCAACCTTTGCAACTTTAAGTCTGAAGGACTTCAGCTCCCAGAATTCTCCAGCCAGCTTTGCAGCACAGCAGCTCATTTGTGTGCTGGATGCCATGATCAGAGTCGTCAGAGGCAAGAGACTGAAAGAGCAAGGAAAGGAATTGCTTATCCTTTAAACCAGGGATCTCCAACCTTTGCAACTTTAAGTCTGAGGACTTTAGCTCCCAGAATTCTCCAGCCAGCAAAGCTGGCTGGAGAAGTCTGGGAGCTGAAGTCCTTCAGACTTAAAGTTGCAAAGGTTGGAGACCCCTGTTTTAGAGAACTATATTTATTTATAATCCTTTCCCTATCCTTAAAAAATAAAAATAAAAAATCAGTCTAATATGAATTAGACTGTGCAGGTCAACAGGACAAAGGAAAGACCATGTGGTAGAGTTGGCTGGCCTTGTAAATTTAATAAAATGAAATAATAAAATATAATAAGATAATAAATAATATACAGTAAAAAGATGAGTATGCCCATGTTGGCAATAAATAATATATAATAATAAGGTACCCACCTGATCAGAGTAGAAGATTAAATATAGACTAATAGGAATGACCAACAGGGGCTATTTCATGTTTTCTTAAACTCTTTTCCCATTTTTTCCCCCTGATATGTTTTAGCTGGTGGCAAGCATCTAAGTTTCGGTCACTATATAAACAAATTATTCTAACTTTGGTCTTTTGTGTGTATCAGAATAACTGAAAATTGCTCATCATGTCGCATGCCTACAAGTTCAATAAGTGAAATGTTACCCACAAGGCCTTGTGCAAGATTGCAGTTCCTCCGGTGTGGTGAATACATACAAGGTTTCTAAACCTGCATGGGAAAGGAATTGCAAATTCATGTATCTCCCCATTTGGAAGGTAAAAAAACAATAGGCGAGCTTAGCCTCTTCCCCATTTTGGCTAACTCTAGATGTGCAATGCAATTGCAACTGTGAATACTCAGGTAGAATTGTGGAAGTTGTGGTTGAAATTATATTAGGTGGGGGGAGGGGGGGGGAGCTGGAATGAAAGGCACTTAAAGCTTAATTTTTAAGCCAATCTGGAAAACCAAGCTTGTTCTTGAACAGCTCACAAATTAATGTTGAAGGTTTAGTTATTCTGAGAATTTTGCATTACTATGAATCAATTCTGAATCTATTACTGTGTCCAGCTCAAGATATGATTCATACTTCAGTAAAACAATTATTAAGAATTAGTCTGTCTGTCTGTATTTTTAAGACATAATTGTCCTGTGCTGCAAGCAATCTTTAGTCTTTCTTTTGTTCCATTCATCTCAATAAAAAGAGTCTAAAACTGATTTTTCATGTAGAAAATGATGACTGTGACATTTGGAACAGATCTCCCAAACCCTAAAATTAAAGTTCTACCTGAGGCTCCCATGTTGACTGGAAATTAATAACAGTACATCTGAGTTAGACAGATCAAGAATTTCTAAATAGAAGGCAAAGCAAAAATAAAAAATAAATTCAATGATTTAACAATAACTACGGTAATGTTCTGAAGTTCTAGGATTTTAAAGACCGGTACAGAAGATTTTTTCAACTTGATCTCCATGAATGATCCCACCCAACTGAATGTTGTCTGGGTTGAGATGCTATGCAGGATCAGAAGGGAACGTGGAACCACTTCTGTAGTGCCTATCAAGAAAACTCTGTGGCTTTGTATATACAGTCATCAAAAATGAAGTTCAATTTAGGGGAGACTTTTGCCTAGAGGCCAACAAGACATTGGCTCAGAATACTTTTCTGAAGTGCTTTTTCAACTTGTGTAGTCATTGAGAGTGAGAAAGAAGGAAAGGAAATAAAGAAATGCATCCTGTTGCAAGGTTTATCGGTGCTGTCATTGCTGTTTCAGAATAGCTTTCTGTTTCTTCTTTCACAATCCGGCTAGTTTAGCAAATTGTCTAAAGAAACAACAAAATGTGATATGCTACCTTCCTGTCTACTTTATGATTCAGATTCTGGGCTAAACAGATCCTTGATCTAAACCATCAGGATTTGTCTTTACTTCAAGAGACATAGAATCTCCCCATCCTGCCCCATTGACCGTGAAAGAAAAAATAGAAAGCTAATCTGAAATAGCTTTAATTTTTTTTTAAAAAAATGTGTGGACTTCAACTCCCAGAATTCCCATGCTAGCTGAGAATAGGAGTCTAAAATGAAAAGGACCAATTAAAAAAGGGAGACAGAATAGCCCTGTAGTTTGGATCATCATTCCTTTGTGGGAAGACACCCCCACCCCCACCCCGAGAATGAAATATTTTGGGGAATATGAAAAGAGGAGGGATAGAATATTTCCCCAAAGGGGAAATGGAGAAAACTCTTAACAAAAGGCAGAAAGCAGTCCCCATCTTCCTGCCATAGGAAAACAGCTTTTATGCCTTTAGCCATAGCTCCCACCAAAGGCTGGACCTGATTGGATTAAGAATTTATATTCCCCAGACCAAATTCTGAGGACACAACATGACGTTTAGAACATAATAGGTACCCAGACCCTGAAGCAAATGGGGAGCCACTGTGTGAGACAGAATGCTGGACCAGACTGGCTGTGGCCTGTTCCAGCAAGGCTATTCTTATGTTCTTATGTACCCCACCACCACTGAAATAGTAAAAGACACAAGGCTCACTACATTGCACGACTCCCTGGAACATCTCAATTATCAAACCCCAGAGCCCTATAAAAATCCATCCACTCACTCAAGCATTTTGTCAGCCACCCCCGAAACAGGCTGCTGTCACTGAAGTTTCTGGAAATCAAATAAACAGAGAACTTCTTTCCTTGTAGCCAGCCTCCATTTTATTTCCAGTGTCTTTCTCCCTGCTTGGAACTGGACTGGATTTTTCTTCCTACATCACCTTTCAGTTTATGGAACTAGTTTTACGTGTTCCCTTCCAAGGATACAAGTGGAAAATGAAAAGAAAATGGGAATACAGATAGCCCTTGACTTACAACCATTAGCAACTGTTCAAAGTTACAACAGCACTGAAAAAGTGACTTATGACTATTTTACACACTTATGACTGTTGCAGCATCCCTATGATCATGTGACCAAAATTCAGGCACTTGGCAACTGACTCATATTTATGACAGTTGCAGTGTCCTGTGATCACCTTTTGTGACCCTCTGACAAGCAAAGTCAATGGGTAAGCCAGATTCACTTAGCAATGATGTTACCAAATTGACAACACTAGTGATTCACTTAACAACTGTGTCAAGAAAAGTTGCAAACCGAGCAAAATTCATTTAACTGTCTTGTTAGTAAACATTTTGGGCTCAGTTGTGGTCCTAAGTTGAAGACTACTTGTACCCTATACAGCCTAAGGAGGACTGTATATACTTAGTAAATAAGGAATCTTGATGAAAATTTAAAAATGAGTGGAGGTGTGACCAGGCTATTCTGCAGCTTTCTGTTGTAGATCAATGAGTAGTAAGTAGGGGGCTGGAGACTAAAACATATGAAGAACAGTTGCAGGAGCTGGGTATGTCTAGTTTGATGAAGAGAAGGACCAGGGGAGACATGATAGCAGTGTTCCGATATCTCAGAGGATGCCACAAAGAAGAGGGAGTCAAACTATTCTCCAAGGCACCTGGGGGCAGGACAAGAAGCAATGAGTGGAAACTAATCAAGGAGAGAAGCAACTTAGAACTAAGGAGAAATTTCCTGACAGTTAGAACAATTAACCTCTGGAACAGACGTTGCCTCCAGAAGTTGTGAATGCCGCAACCCTGGAAGTCTTTAAAAAGATGTTAGATAGCCATTTGTCTGAAATGGTATAAGGTTCCTGCCCACGCAGGGGGTTGGACTAGAAGACCTACAAGGTCCCTTCCAACTCTGCTATTGTATTGTATTGTAAGTAGGAATAGCTAGGGAAATTATGGTGAACCTAGTAGGTACAAAATGTCCAAACCGGAAGGTGCGTACCCACCCTTACGCCCCTCCTCCCAGAACATCAGAAACCCAATGACCAGCTGGCTGGTCGCATGTGCACCTCAGAAACCGGGCAACCAACTGGCTGTTGTACACATACACATCATAAACCCAATGAGGGCGATGGCACATGTGCCCACAGAGCGGGCTCTGTGTGCCACCTCTGGCTTGCGTGCCATTGGTTCGCCATCACAGAGCTAGGAGAATGTTATGAAACATTTCACAGTAATTTGTCGTCCCCCCCCCTTTTATGCCCAGCCATAGGAAGAATATTTTAACCTACAAGGAATGGATGAGTAATGGAGAGGAACTGAAAATGAGCGGTTTAATGGCCTTCTCCATCCTAAGCACATTTCTTTAGAAATAGAATCCTATTAACGTCAGTGGAACATAGGAATAAATAGTTGAAAGCCAGAATTAGCTGAAACGGAAGGTTGTGAAGGAATGTTGACATATTCAAGTTGATATTGGTGTGCCTGGGTGAACTTTCTTTCTTTGCCCTTGATCTTTCTCCGCCTACATGATCACCGTTGAGAGGGAAAGCAGAAGAACCATGACTCACCCATCATACATTTTATTGATTAAATATCTTCTCTACACTAAGTTATTATGGCCAGGGATCGAAATGATCTCACTCCGTTGAAAACCTAGCCTGAACTTTGTTTGCTTAAAGTGCTGTACATAATATAGTCTACATGGGTTGAGGGTTAGCAGTGGTGGGTTGCAGGCGGTACGCTCCGGTATGGGCGTACCGGAGTCTGCCTGAAGCATCGGGTACCGTTCCGGTATGGTGCTCCGGAAGGCCCACCCACCAAGCTTCTTACCTGTCCTTTAAAGCCTTCCGCACATGGCATGTCCAATGCCTGCGTGACACTTCGCCAAGCAGCTGGAGCATTGCAGAGGCTTGCAGAGGCACCGCTGGCAGGTACGATGCATGCGCATGCTGCACGCGTGTTCATGTGGAGGACACAGGGCCCCGTTGCAGCCATACCGGTTGCAACGGGATCGCGAACCCACCACTGATGGCTAGAGAGAATCATGAAGGGGCTGTGACCAAATGAAGAAGGCAGATAACTTCTGCCATCCTCTTATCTCCCAGACACAGATTATTATGCTTGCTGCTGATAACCAGAAGATGGGAAAGAGCTGGGAGAGAACGGAGCAGATATTTTTATGAAAAGAGAATCTATCTTAAATCATTAGAAGTGGTTTAAAGGGATTAAGATCCAGGGAGGAAAAGAAGTATTATTGCACTCTGAACAGAAAAGTGGGGAAGGGGGACATCCATACTAATATCTCAACATTTTTCCTATCATCATTTCCTGCCTCCTCCTCTTCCATTTCCAAGGCCAACTCTCTCTCTTGGGAATAACAGGAGACTATCTTGAATTCTTCTTTGAGTATAGGTAGTACTTGACTTAACGGCCACAATTGGGATGGAAACATCTGTCACTAACCAAGGAAGTCATGCCAATTTACATTTTTTTTTTTGCCACAGTCCTTCAGTGAATTAAACAGCTGTTCAGCAAATCCAGCTTTCCCCATTGACTTTTCTTGTTGGAAGCCCTCGGGGAAAGCTGCAAATGGTGATCACATGACCTCGGATTCCTGCAACCATTGCAAATGCATGGCAATTGCCAAGCACCCAAATTTCAATCATGCGATCGTTGGGATGCTATAATGGCCTTCAGAGACAGTGAGACAGTTGTAAATGCAAGGACCAATCGTGTCACTTTTGTTAGCACTGTTGCAACTTCAAAGAATCATTAAACAAATGGTTGTAAGTTGAGGACTACCTATATATGTCACCTTCCATTTTCTATATGTGCCCTTTGTCAACTTTGAACCAAACCTAGGAGCAGCCATTTTCCTGTTCCTCAGTTGCCACACAGAAGGGGAAGGAGGTTGGAATGCCTTACTAGAAACAACCGAGAGCTTTCTCATGGGAACCAAGGTCATCTCTACTGGTAACAGATAAGATCGGGGAAGGAGTGCCAATTGGCCAACGTGACCTGTGACACTTGGGGATGGCGTTATTTCCTATTTTAATTAAACTGAAACCATGGAAATTGTTTAGAGTTGGTTTTCCTTTAAGCAGTGCCAATATATTGTGCTCGATAAAGAAGTTCTTTGAGGAAGATTCTAATCTCACAGGTCTGATTTGCTTAGATTCATTAGTCAGAACCTTTACATCCTTTTTCTCGTCAGCATTTTGGACAGCTCTATACCTTCTCATGTAAATTATTTTATCTAAAAAATCTGTGAATTTTGGAAAAAGTAGCCTAATCTACTTTACAAACTTGTTTGGGGGATAAAATGGAATGCATGTGGAAAAAAATCCATATATCACTTCAACGTTTTTGGAAGAAATATATGGCAACTGTTGTTATTAGTACTTTTTCCCCCCTGCATACAGGATTTGAAGACTTTGTTTAACTATCGTTTTTACTTCATTAACATGAAAAAATTGATTTGCAGTTGAGCTTTTTCATAAAGATAGCTTTTTCATAAAAGTGGCTCAGTGTCAATCAGAAAGGTCGGCAGTTTGGCGGTTCGATTCCCTAGTGCTGTGTAATGGAGTGAGCTCCCATTATTTGTCCCAGCCTCTGCCAACCTAGCAGTTTGAAAGCATGTAAAAATGCAAGTAGAAAAATAGAAACCACCTTTGGTGAGAAGGTAACCGTGTTCCGTGCACCTTTGGCATTTAGTCAGGCCGGCCACATGACCATGGAGACATCTTCAGACAGCGCTGGCTCTTCAGCTTTGAAATGAAGATGAGCACCAACCCCTACAGTTGGGAACGACTAGCACATATGTGCGAGGGGAACCAACCTTTCATAAAGAATTAGAAAATAAATCTCCAATAATTTAAATACCAACAGAAATGCTGCTTTATCAAAAATACAAGAACTGAAGTATATCTTTAAACCTGAATGAATATTTCATTGGCGTTTTCCTCTTTCACATTCTTTCCTACCAGTTGCTAATTTGTTTATTCCATTTTGACCATCTGCCTCAAAATTAAAGCATTCAGATATTTGCAATTTCAACCTTGAAATGATTTCATCTACTACTTTAAGGGGGATGGGAACACATACTAAATAAACAAATAGGAATAGAAGGATTATAAACATTGCCTATGAACAGCCCCAGTGTGGGAAGCAGGGTGTTGATGATGAGACATTGCTCTCTTTAAACCGAGCCAGGCTGGAATGAAAATGGAGATGCCCACAAAATCTTCATTCTCGTTCATAATAATTTGACTCCTTGCGAGGTACTAATGAGTCAGAAGTGCTGAAGATTCCGGTTTAGTGTGCATAAGCAGTGTGCTGATACAAGGTGTGATTGCATCAGTGGACGTAGTAAAATTAACAAACAGATTAAACCTACTTGGAACTTTTGAATAGCTCAGCCAAAATCTGAATCCAGGTTCCAAAATTCTTCGATAGAAAAGTGAAAAGCCAGAATTTAGTTTCCTATGTTGCAATATGAGGGGGACCTTTACCTTTACCTTAGTCCAGTGGTAGGTTCCTACCGGTTCGGACTGGTTCGGCCGAACCGGTAGTGGTATGGTGGCCTGGGTTGCTGGAACCAGCATGACCCAGGCCTACCAGGCCCCCAAACCGGTTCCCCGAACCCAGGTCTGGCACGCCCCCGAACTGGTTTCCGGGTCTCTTCTGTTGTTGCCAGCATGTTTCTGTGCATGCATAGAACAGCTTTCAGTCAACTGCGGCAGGTGTGCATGTGAGCGAAGCGAGCAACATGCATGCAAAATGCCCTCTCAGCAAACTGGTCGTAAACCGGTTAGGAACCCACACCACTGCTTTAGTTCACAACTTATGACCACAATAGGGACTAGTATTTCTGTTGCTAAGCAAGGTTGTTGTTAAGTGAGTCACACCCAAATTTACGACCTTGGTTGCTGCAGTTGTTAAATGAATCACTGCAGTACTTCAGTCATTACGCGAATCTGGCTTTCCCCATTGACTTTGCTTATCAGAAACTTGCTGGGAAGGTCACAAAAGGCAATCACGTGACTCTGAGACACTGCAACCATTATAAATGCATGCTGATTGCCAAGTGCCTGAATTTTGATCATGTGACTGTGGGGATGCTGTAATGTCCTTCAGTATGAGGACCAGTTGTAAGTCACTTTTTTGTACTGTTGTAACTTCAATTGCTTACTAGCTGAATGGTTGTATGCATCATTTTCTACTTCCAAAGGCTTACATCAGTCGTTCTTCTGCCTGTTTCTAGAACAATTTTGGCTTTGAGAACTAGCTAGAATGATCTCTTATTGATCATCCACTCTTGTTAGGTTTTCTGCATGTTACTTCAAAAGCTTGTCTAGGTATCAGGACCAGCAGTCTGGTTCTATCTATCCAGGTGGCCCCATCTCTCATTTTTCGTTACATATTTAGACCTCTCTGCTGCCTATTCAGCTCTGTGTATACAACATGGGACATTTCTGGAAATACTGCCTTGGAAATGCAGGTGGTACCCTCCAAAGTACAACTCAAACTTCCTTTTTCTCCTCAGAAAGACATGGCTGCATTTCTGAATACCATTTATGCTGAAGTGTTCCCCTTTCCTTTCCTTTCCTTTCCTTTCCTTCCTTTCCTTTCCTTTCCTTTCCTTTCGAGTGCCGTATTTGCTTCAGTAATTGAGTCAAAGAAAATACCAATTTCCCCCTTCCCCATTCCTCTATTAACTCCAAATGATAGATTATAATTTCTATAGGTTCAATTCAGTGGTGAATTCCGGATTCCATTCTAACCAGTATAGTTGGAACGGGCCCGGCATCATTCAGATGGACATGCCCAGCATGCGTGCACATGCGTCTTAGCGCCTCTGTGAGCCTCCGCGATGCTCCAGCTGCTCAGTGGAGCATGATGCAGGCGCTGTGCGTGCTGTGCACGTAAGCATTGAAGACGTAGAAGACCAGTAAGGAGCTCGGGCGGGTGGGTGTGCCCTCCGGAACACCATACCGGAACGGTATCCCATGCTCCAGGCAGGCTCCGGTACACCCGTACCGGGGCATACCGCCTGCAACCCACCACTGGTTCAATTCCAATTTGTATATTAATTTAAAGCACCTTCTCTGGCTCTCCAATTTTGCCACCAACAATAATAAATGTGGTCACCAGCTCTTCTTTCATCAATTCTTTCTTTCTTTTTCCTGCCGCCCTCTTCCCCTCCCCGTTAGAAATGACTATTTGGAAACCTAGCATCAGATGAGAATAAGAAGAAAAAGCTTATTTTAAAGTCTGCTGCCAATCTCAGTACTTGTGCCTTGATAGAACCTGTGATGACGAGATGACAGCAGTCAGTTTGTGTAAAATGTGAGCAGTTTGTGACTAACCTCTTGAGTGAACGTGACAAGCTTGTTCATTATGTAAAATGTAGAATCCTAGCGTCTCGATAGGATATGGAATTGTATCTTGGGTAATGTGTTGACAGGTAGGACAAGCTTGCCTGCTGTACTTTGCAAAATGTGACCATTTTATCACCCTGTAATACAAGCACAGCACAGTCAATTAGTTGGCTTCGTTAGCATTTACTATCTTGCAAATCTTTTATTTTAATCGTCTCATCTATTTCAAGGCAGTTTCCCCACAAAGGCTCACCAAGCTGTTGCAATCGTGCTATCCTGAGGATTAATATGAACTGCAAAAAAAGTATCTTCTTGTTTAGATCCCTGTAAACAACCGAATAAAGACACAATTGGGAATGAAATGACATGACTATTATCACCACCCAGTTCCTTATTCTTGCGATAAATCCTGATTATGTAATCCTGGTTATTTATCTGCTTTCCAGATGCATCACATTTTACCTTCCATACTCATTGTTCAACATGGACATTGTTCATGTCAGTTAGGACTTACGGAACTAGAAATTTGGTAGACACCAAAAGTTGGAAGATGTCTAGTTTTCTTCTTCTTTACTTCCTCTTTCACTTTTTTGGGTGTTGAGGGAGATACAAAGTGGAAATTTTTGTGGAAATTTTATAGCATGTCTTTGATGTTTTTTCATCTTCTTCTGGATCTGCCTCATGATCTTTGACCTTCTCTTTTTGTATATGCCTCGCACAGTATGTAGTTTAAGATTGGTTGTCCCAAAGGTACTTTTTTTTCCAAGAGGCAACTGGACCTTCTGGTTTTTCTTTAAAGGCGTTTCACTTCTCTTCCAAGAAGCTTCTTTAGTTCTGACTGGGTGGTGAGGAATGAAAGATTTATACTTCTTGCAGACATCTTTCCATTCCCCACTGTCCAGTCAGAGCTGAAGAAGCTTCTTGGATGAGAAGTGAAACCTTTGGGACACCCATGACATGGGACAACCTGGATGACTGAGAATCTCCATACACATATAAGATTGGTTCTATGCCAATTCTTTCTCTTATGGTCTTATATCTGATTTTATTTCTTCTGGTCATTCCAGCAGTTTTCCTCCAACATCTCATTATTTTTATAGTAAGATATGCTGGAACACCTTCCTTACCATCTGAGGCTGCAACGGCTGGGCCTCTTCACTCTAGAACGATGGCGCCTGAGAGGTGACCTGATTGAAGTCTATAAAATCATGCACGGTGTGGACAAAGTAGAAAAGGAAAAACTGTTTTCCCTTTCGCATAAAACTAGAACTAGGGGGCACTCCATGAAACTTTTGGAAGCTAGACCTCAAACAAATAAGAGGAAGTACTTTTTCACCCAGAGGATCACTGATCTATGGAACTCCCTGCCAGAAGAAGTGGTGACAGCTGTCAGCCTCGACACCTTTAAGAAAGGATTAGACGAGTTCATGGAGAACAAGGGTATCCATGGCTATCATGATGGATGCCTAAGGACACCCTCCGGTTGGACACATAGGCAGGATATTTCTCAATGCCATTTGCAGGGAATCATAAGCAGGTGAAGACATCTGCTTGGGAAGACCCTGAAGCAAATGGTGAGCCACTGTGTGAGACAGAATGCTGGACCGGATGGGCTGTGGCCTGTTCCAGCAAGGCTATTCTTATGTTCTTATGTTCTTATGTTTGTATGAGATTCTTCTTTGGGTTGATAAGTACTGCCTTACTTTGCAGGAGTGGAGTTAGTTTTCCCAATGCCGGTAGTCTTTGACTTTCAATCACAATTGAGTCCAAAATTTCTGTTGTTAAGTGAGACATTTGTTAAGTGAGTTTTGCATTTTACGACATTTCTTGCCACAGTTAAATGCATCACTGCAGTTGATAAATTAGTAACACGGTTGTTAAGTGAATCTGACTTCTCCATTGATTTTGCTTGTCAAAAGGTTGTAAAAGGGGGCCACATGACCCTGGCATTTTGCAACAGTCGTAAGTATGAACCCGTTGCCAAGCATCTGAATTTTGATCACATGATCATGGGGATGCTAGCAATGGGCGAAAGCAGGAAAAACTGTGATGTCACTTTTTTCACTGGCGTTGTAACTTTGAAGGGTCACTGAGTCAACTGTTGTAAGTCGAGAAATACCTGCGCTTGGTTTGCCTTACTACATCAGATGTTGATTTCTTCGCCCATTTTACCATCTTTGGGGAATGTCATTTCTTGATACTTCAACTTCGATACTTGTTTTATGCTTGTTTTTTCTATCACTATGCTTAGAACAGCGATGGCGAACCTTTTTTGGCTCATGTGCCATAAGTGGGGGGAGCGCAGGGGGGTCGTGCACAGGCGTGCTGCACCCTTATGCAATGCACAACTCCCCCCTGCCCAGTGCGCATGCACACACTACAGGCGCTCCCCCCATTTTTTGCATGCTTTTTTCGCCCTCCTCAGGCTCCAGAGGCTTTATAGGAGCCTGGGGAGGGCAAAAACAGTCTCCCCCTCGCCCCCTCCGGAGGCCCTCTGGAGGCTTCAGGGACCTTCAGGAGGCTTCCCTGAAGCCTCCGGAGGGCAAAAAAAACCCCCTACGAGCAAACCGGAAGTCACTTCCGTGCTCCAGAGGCTTCAGGGAAGCCCCCTGAAGGTCTCTGAAGCCTCCTGAGCGCTCAAACTGACCCACGGAGCAAACTGGAAGTCAATTCCTGACATTGCAGTTTGCCCATAGGGCTGGTTTTTTTTGAGCTCCGGAGGCTTCAGGGAAGCTCATGAAGCCTCCGGAGGGACTCCAGGGGGGGAGGCTCTTTTCGTCCACCTCAGGCTCCTATCAAGCCTCTGGAGCCTGGGGAGGGTGAAAAATGGCTTTAAAAAAGGGTGAATTCAGCTGGCCAGCGCGTGCATGCATTCTGGCCAGCTGACAGGGCAGCGTCTCGCGTGCCCTGATAAATGGCTCCACGTGCCACCTGTGGCATGCGTGCCATAGGTTCACCATCCTGGGCTTAGGATATGGTCTAGCCAACATTTCATTTTCACTCATATATCAGCAAGATAATTTCAGAAAACTCTGCCCAGAAAAATATTTCACCCCACAACTTCCCATAGCAGTTACTTTTAAACACCGATGTTCACTATAGCCATTGTAAATCATATCCATATACGGATTTGGTATTTGTCAGAAGCTCCTTTTCTTCATTGAAACAGTAATGTTATTTGGGGCTTGAGATGTCACAGAGAGATTTTTCTTGAAGATAGATAGATGCTCTCTCTTTTTTAATAATGGAACTTCAAGTTATCCCATGAAAGTAATTAAGAAGAGATTCAGGAAACGGAAAAATAAGTTCTATCTTCATAAAAAGTAGAATTGTATGCCTTGTAATGGTTATTATTCATTCAAATGGCCTTAAAAGAAAGCAAAAGAAATTGATGAGGGATAGACTTATCAATGGCAACTAATCAAGGCAGCTATTTCCAATATATGAGAAAGGACAAAGATTGCTATACTCCCACAGGAAAAACCCATAATCTATTTCTTTTCAGGTAAGATGGCTGGATATAAAATGATCAAATTTGCTGAAGCACAAACAATCCAGAGGTGGTATTCAGCAGATTCTGACCAGTTCTGGAGAACCGGTAGCGGAAATTTTGAGTAGTTTGGAGAACTGGTAAATACCACCTCTGGCTGGTCCCGCCCCCATCTATTCTCTACCTCTTGAGTCCCAGCTGATAGGGAGGGAATGGAGATTTTACAGTATCCTTCCCCTGCCATGCCCACCAAGCCATGCCATGCCCACCAAGCCACGCCCACAGAACCAGTAATTAAATTTTTTGAATCCCATCACCGAAACAATCATATGTAATTCCAGAGTCTGCCTGTTTCAAAAATTTTCTGAGCCCAATGTTGCCTCCAAATATCTAGAGTTATTAAAAACATTTGTATCCTACATTTATGCTGCAAAGTAACCACAGGACTCGAAACAGAAGCTACTGGGTAGAAGCTTGTGAAAAGAGTAAATAATGGGTTCTTATTATTGTTATTGTGATCACATTTATTTGCCACCCAACTCGCCACAGGGCAACTTTACAACTTCTTTACAACTGCCACATGTGTTGTTAACTGAGTTTCACCACATTTTAAAAGTTGGCCATGCCCACCCAGGCACATGACTGCCAAGCCACTCCCACCTGGTCACATGGCTGGCAAGCCACTCCCACAAAGCAGGCCACACCTACAGAAGAGGTTCTAAAAATTTTGAAACCCACCTCTGGTGTGCACGTGGGGGGGGGGGGGACACCAGAAACTGGAAGAGCAGCTCCCTGGCACACATGCGCGGGAGCACCAGAAAAAGGAGGAGTAGATCCGTGCGTGCGCATGTGCGCACCATGAAGCTGAGGTTCCGGTTTTCAGCATGCACATCTGCGCCAGTCACCTGGTCTTGTAGTTTCTGGTGTGCATATGCATGTGAAGACCAGCTGGTGCACCGGAACCCAGAAGAGCAACAGGTGACAGCTGGTGTGCCCGGAGAGTTGGCTCTGTGTGCCATAGGTTTGCCATCATGGGACTAGAAGCTTGTCAGAGGGAGATTCAACCTGGAACTAAGGAAAAATTTCCCAACAGCGAGAAAAGTTAAACAATGGAAGAGGTTGCCTCCCAGAGTTGTAAGTGCTCCATCGCTGGAGGTCTTTAAGGAGAGACTAGACAGCCAGGTAAAAGGTCAAATTGTTTACTAGTCAGGAGACAAAAAACAAAAAAGGAACAGTATTGTTTTCATTGTCAGGAAGGATATTGCAAAGACAATCCAGTCAATGGATGAATAATACCAATTAGATGGAAAATATTCTTTCTTTCTTTCTTTTATTTATTTGTATCCCTCTTTTATTATTTTTACAAACAACTCAAGGTGACAAGCATATCCTACACACCTCCCTATTTTCCCTACAACAACAATCCTGTGAGATGGGTTGGGCTGAGAGAGAGTGACTGGCCCAAAGTCAACCAGTTTATGGCTGGTTGATTAGATGGTGGATTAGCAGTCACTGTTTCCTGGTGACTGGCCCAAAGTTACCTAGCCAGCTTTAGTGCTGTTGGAAAGAAAATCCAACTGGTTCAGTTCAGGGGTGGATTCCTGCTAGCATTACTGCCGGTTCGGCATGCAAAAAGTTTTCTGCGTGCGCACTCACTTTGCTTGCGTGCACACCAAATGCATATTCTGTGCATTTGCACATTTGCACCTAAAAAGGTCTGCACATGTGCACAATGTTAGAAAAGGGGAAAAAATTAAATTTTTGTAATGAAGATTGTTCTGCACATATGCAGAGCTGAAAATCAAGATGGCACCACTGCCGATAGAACCAGTTCAGGGGCGTGGCGGGCCGAATTACTACCTACTTGGCCGAACCGGTCCAAACCGGTCAGAACACACCTCTGGTTCAGTTCCAAGCTGGGAGAAAGATCCTGGAAATAACATGGAAGTTGATTGGAAAGAAAGACTCTTTATTGAAGAGCAGAACCAACACACACACACACACACACACACACACACACAGAGCTTGCGGTTCTGGGACAGCTGGTCAAATGGTTGAATGAGTGGATGGATCTTTATAGGTTTTTGTGACTTTGAATTGTTCTGGGGATGGTTCAATGGGCCCAAAATTTCCATCTCTAAAGATTTCTGCTGGAAGCTGTTTTACTGTTTTAATATTTAATATTTAATAGTTTTTAAAATTTTGTATCTTTGTTATATTTGTTATGTTTTTTAAATTTCCTGTGCGCCGCCCTGGGTCCTTTTTGGAGAAGGTGCGGGGTATAAATCTAATAAAATCTAAATCTAAAATCTAAACTATGCAGGAAATAGGAGCTGGAGCATGTTTCTCCATTTCTCCTCTGGGGAAATATAATATTCTGCCTCTTTTAATATTCCCAAAAATATTTCATTCTTCGGGGATGGAGGGGCTAGTGCCTAAGATGGAACTAGAATTTAGTCTCCTGGTGACTGGCCCAAAGTCACCCAGCTAGCTTTCATGGCTAAAGTGAAACTAGAACTCATCTTTGGGCTTTCTGGCCTGGTACCTCAATCACTAAACTGACTCCTTTTGTTTATTTTATAATTATGTTTTTTGTGCACACCCTTTTCTATATGGGCAATAACTGCACACTTCTATAGTATTTTACATAGCCTGTCACTGATCTTTCTAGTTGAAAATAGATTTGGAGCCTCTGCATAAATGGACTTCACCCTACAGTTATATGGAAGCCAAATTTGGACTGTTCAACATTCATCGAGCCAGAAAATGTTTATCCGTATTTAAAGGTCAGATTGGCTGCATTCATTCAATTCTTAAATTTGCTAGAGTCACTCAAAGACAAATTGAAGTGATTCAGTGATGGGATTCTATTTTTTTTATTACTGGTTCTGTGGATGTGGCTTGGTGGGCATGGCAAGGTTGGTGGGCATGGCTTGGTGGGCGTAGCAGGGGAAGGTTACTGCAAAATCCCCATTCCCTCCCGATCAGCTGGGACTCGGGAGGCAGATAATAGATGGGGTGGGGCCAGCCAGAGGTGGTATTTACCGGTTCTCCTAACTACTCAAAATTTCCACTACCGGTTCTCCAGAACTGGTCAGGACCTGCTGAATACCACCTCTGAACTGACTACATGTCCAGAGACCCAGTTTTATTAGGGCATATAACTGCAAAAAACAACATAATTTCCCCCCCACAAATAGTAACCTGTTTCAGTTCCTGCCACGCAACATGGGAAGGTCAGGGACTCAAATTGAGTCATGAAAAAGAAAATTTGGCACAGAGCCTGCATGTATTTCCTCATCCGTCTTCTACATCAGTAAATACCTTGTGTGGTCTGATTGCCTGAAGAGCTGGTTTGGGTTCTATCTTAGCTGTTTTGGTAGGAGATGCAGCCAACATCAAGTGTGTGTGTGTGTGTGTGTGTGTGTGTGTGTAAATACATTAATTAAAGCGCCGCCTTTGTCAAATGCAGCATAAACCAATCTTCTAAACAAGGAATCTAAAGAGATCTGTGACCTTCATGATCACTGTTCCTTCCATTTGGGAGCCTTAAAAGAATCCTCAGCCAGCTTCCCAAAGGAACCACACAGCTGGTCTCAAGACCTGGTCGTTTTGTTTTTTCTTTTACAGGTAGTCCTTGATTTACGACCACAACTGAGCCTAGAATTTATGGTGCTAAGGTTCAGTCAGTTTTGCCCCATTTTACGACTTTCCATTTCTTGCCACGTTTACTAAGTGAATCACTGCAGGCGTTAATTTGGTATTGGAAGAAATGTCCATCTGGGTTCAGTTCCAAGTGGGGGAAAAGATGCTGGATTCATGGCAGTTCCTTAGAAAGAAGGTTTATGGATGAACAAGATCACATGCCTTGAAGAGCTTGGGTGAAGAAAACAAAGGGAAGAGATGCTGAGAGTGCCCTGAGTTTTATGCCCTCTCCGGACTTTTGAATTTGAGCTTGTACTCTGATTGGTTGTCAGACTCCTAGGGGGCCATGCAGGGGCAACTCTATAGGCTGTTTTTTGAGTCCCATGCTTGGTTGAGCCCTGCTGGGTGATGTAATGAAAGAGCTTTGGGCAATTCCTACTACCCTGTTTGCCTGAAAATAAGTCCACCCCAGATAATAAACCCAATTGGGCTTTTGAGTGCATGCACTAATAAGCCCTCCCTGAAAATAATGCATAAGCCCTCCCTGAAAATATTGCAACACAGCAGCAGCCATGAGGTGACCACGCTCGCTGCCTCCTGCACCTCAAAAATAATAAGACCTCTCCGAAAATAAGACCAAGTACCCTAATCCTAACCCAGTATGGCTCTGCCTGAAGGAGGTAGATCTTTGTTATGTAGAATAGACTGGCCCAGGCCTTAGTGGCCCATTGACAAAGGTGGTGGGGCTGAGTTTCTGTCTCCCTTTTAGGGGAAATATTCTCCCCTTTTAATATTTCCTAAAAGATCTCATTTTCCTAGGAGATGGGTGGGTGCTAACGTCTCACATTAGTAACACGGTTGTTAAACGAATCCAGCTTTCCCCGTTTGACTTTGCTCATCAGAACGTCCCAAAAAGATGACCCCAGGACGCTGGCCGCCGTCATAAATACAAACCCATGGTCAAGTATCCGAAGGTACATCGCGTGACCATGGGGATGTGGCCAATAGTCACAAGTCTGAAAAAGGGTCACAAGTCCCTTGTTTTTCAGTGCCGTTGTAAATTTGAACGGTCCTAATTGAACCTGCTATAAATCCGTGGCTAGATGGCTCAGTGACTAAGACGCTGAGCTTGTCAATCAGAAAGGTTGGGGGTTTGAATCCCTAGTATAGGTCTCCTGCATGAACAGGGGATTGGACTAGATGACCACCAAGGTACCTTCCAACTCTGTTTTTGTTTTAAAAAAATCCAGGACTACCTGCACCACTAAAACTTCCCAAAGTTGGCCACCCAAAGGGACAAGGAAGATGGTGCGAAGTTTTCACAGCATGTGTGGAGAAGCGATGAAGAAATCATCTGCTCAGCTGGCTTTTTATAAATATTGCAACACAGCAGCAGCCATGAGGTGACCACTCGCTGCCTCCTGCACCTCAAAAATAATACAATTATACAATAGCAGAGTTTAGAAGGGACCCTGGAGGTCTTCTAGTCCAACCCCCTGCCTAGGTAGGAAACCCTATACCATTTTCAGACAAATGGCTATCCAACATCTTCTTGAAGACTTTCAGTGTTGGGGCATTCACAACTTCTGGAGGCAACTTCTGTTCCACTGATTAATTGTTCTAACTGTCAGGAAATTTCTCCTCAGCCCTAAGTTGCTTCTCTCCTTGATTAGTTTCCACCCATTGCTTCTTGTCCTGCCCTCAGGTGCTTTGGAGAATAGTTTGACTCCCTCTTCTTTGTGGCAACCCCTGAGATAGTGGAAGACTGCTATCATGTCTCCCCTAGTCCTTCTTTTCATTAAACTAGACATCCCCAGTTCCTGCAACTGTTCTTCATATGTTTTAGTCTCCAGTCCCCTCATCATCTTTGTTGCTCTTCTCTGCACTCTTTCTAGAGTCCACGTCTTTTCTACATCGTGGTGACCAAAACTGGATGCAGTATTCCAAGTGTGGCCTTATCAAGGCATTATAAAGTGGTATTAACCCCTGGTCTATTTTATGCGAATCACTTTTTCCTGGGCTACCTTCCTCCTCATCTGTCCTGCCTGGCGATGGGGAGGGAACGCCTTTTTCCCCCCATCGGCCTGTAGAGGCAGCAGCTTCCCCGAGCCGAGGGCGGTGCCAAGTTAGAACCCGACTGACTTTTTTTTCTGCACTCGAAGCCGCCCGAGTCTCCCCGGTGTCTTTCTTTCCTCGCTTTGCTTCCTTTTCCCTCCTTTCCTTTTCTAACCGCCCATCCCCGCTTCCCAAAAAGGTGGCCGGGAAAGGCGGAAGGGAAGAACTTGGCAAGCGGGCATCCGAGCCAAAGAAGGACAAGACTTCCCACGCCGGTAAGTCCCCGTCCCCGTCCCCCCCCCGCTCAAGACCGAGAACCGGGCTTTTCGGTTCCGAAACGGGACGCGGCCGGAATCAATGGGGCGACATCGAGGGTCTCTTCCGAGGTTGCAAAGACGGGGCGATTAAATGCAGCGAGGTTTTTTTGGCAATGGGGAGTTGCGTGAGATTTGTGCGCTCTGTGACCAGGATGTGCATTGAAAAGTTTTTTGGAAGGAAGTTTTTATTTTTACTTTTTTTCTACAGAACAACACAATCCTTTTGCTTGCGGCTCCTTGGGGCTCACTTGGCATGCAAGCCGAAGCCCTCAAGGATTTGGAGTAGGGGTTTTTCTTTTTCTTTCTTTCTTTCTTTCTTTCTTTCTTTCTTTCTTTCTTTCTTTCTTTCTTTCTTTCTTTCTTTCTTTCTTTCTTTCTTTCTTTCTTTCTTTCTTGTAGTCTGTTGCTACATTTTAAGGAGGAACTTTAAAAAACCTCAGAAACGTCGCGGGGGTGAAAAAGCGCGCCTGCTGCTTTCACCTCCTGGGAGAAACGAGATATATATATATCTTTTAAAGTTCCTCCTTAAAATGTAGCAACAGACTACAAGAAAAGGGGTATATGTAAGGGGGGGAAAGCCCTACTCCAAATCCTTGAGGGCTTCGGCTTGCATATATATATCTTCCACCCATTCCCGTTGCAAACCGTAGCTGTCGGATTCTACTCTTTGTAAGGGTTTAGGTCTGTTGGTTTTTCAGATAGCGATCTCTGCTGATGTGTACAGGAAGTGTGGTGGTTGCTTTAAAGAAGTGAGCCCGAACTACGGAATCCTGTTTTAGACAAAGGTGAGGTAGATTGTAATCCCTGTTTATGCATGTTGGGAAGCCGTGCAAATCCTGGCTTAAAACTGTGAATAAGGCGTACAATAGAGTTGCACCTGTTGGTTTCCTCCCACGGGTGGGGGAATTAGAATAGAATTGAATAACAGAGTTGGAAGGGACCTTAGAGGTCTTCTAGTCCAACCCCCTGCCTAGGCAGGAAACCCTACACCACTTCAGAAATTAATATTACCAAGAGCCATCCTGGCTTGTTGTATCTTTTATGAGCCAGGATGATTGCGTGTTGTGATGTGCGCAGAGCTTGTAGATGCACTTTTGAACACTGTTCTAGCACAGTGCCTGAATGAGCGAGTGCATTGCCCACAAGAAAGGTATAAGAAGGCACAGGTTTTGGCCTTAAAACTGCATATGCTGATTGATGTACCCAGATGTCAATGTAAAATTAGTTACCATAATTAAATTAAAAATGCAGTAGATTGGCACAACATGGAAGAGAGTGGGACAGTTTCAATCTGTTGATTTAATTCTTTGGACATTTTTCAGCTTGTTGCAGGAAGTGTGTCCTCCTTAGAAAAGAATAAAAGGCTTTTTCCTGAGTAAACTAGTATTAATACATACCTACTACCTACTACATGACATCTCTACCCTGCAACATTTTATGTTTCAATGCTTCAAAATGAAATTGTTTCTTTATTACTACTAACCTATTAACTGGTGGATTTCAGTAAAATTTATATTCGGGAATTTATAGTTATACAATATGAAAGCCATTTACTTTCATAAAATCTGTTCAACAAGCTGTAGTGGCTGGGCTCAGCCACCAAGTAGGATTTACAAATATAATGTGGGTTCACATGCAGCCCTCAGTCAACTACTGAGGGTGGCTTAGTGCAGAGGGGGAAATCTCCAGTCGCCTTGTAACTCCTCAAAGGTATTACCACGTGTTAGTTCTTAGTACTGTAGAAGGAAAAAGTCTCTTAAAGCCTTGCCAAAATTAATCCTGAAACAATTAAACTAGGATAAAATGTCCTGGTTTCACCATTTTGAATTGGAGAGCAATCTAGAACCTTAAAGGGTACGGCAGGGGATGGAGGTAGGGAGCAAAGATGTCAAAAAAGTCAAAATGGCTGCTACGAGCACACAATCCATCTTTAAAAAAAAATTAAATCTCCATATTTTTTAGCAACTAGTGATCGGATAAACTTCACGGATGATTCTGACGATTGCTCATATCCTGCTTTCATTTTCATTGTTCTTACTTTCAAGTTGCCCAAATAGATTTTTATAGCAGCCTAAAGGAAATTAATGTTGCGATTAATATGCCAAAATGTTTTAGGTTGCAAATCATTGTTGAGTTTGCTGAATTTTGGCCATGATGCATGTACATTTCAGTGACTTTTGCTTTTCTTATGATAAGCCTGGAAATCAGTTCTGCAGAGAGAGTTGGGTGAATGAAACAGCCAAGACAACCTTGTTTAAAGTACGTGGCTTTGTAGAAGAAAGACAAGCTGGCATTGTTTCAACATTTTCAACCATTGCATTTTTTTCATCTTTGCCCTTCTTTGTGTGTGTTAAATTGCGATTAACTGCTTTGAATGCACTGCCAATTCCGATTTTCTTGCAGATGAATTTGGGGCAGTGAATGGCTAGCCACATTTCATTTTAATGAAACTCTTCTATCGATTTTGCTGTGATTCAAGCCTTGCTATTAATACTCTCAGGGGAGATGGTTCTGAATTTCAGGATATTGACACGTCTTTAAAAAGTTCCACTACATGAGCCATTGACCACAGATGAGGTTATTAAAACTGTTCTCCACTCAACCTTGACATATCAAAGAATTATAGCCCCCACCCCTCCCCTTTTCTTTTTCTTTTTTTGCTGTTGTGCAAAAGCTTTGGGATCAGTTGGTGCTCTTGAAGAAAGACTTCAAGTAAAATCCTAAATAAATTCCTGTATGGTCTCGTCCTATGCCAGGCTACTCAAAATTGTCTCGTTTATATGTTTTCCTGTTATTGTTTTTATACTATTCTTTAAGGAGAATCATTTTCAATTCAGGATTGTCTTCTTTTGGATTAAATATGAGTGTACAATATATTGACGTTAAAGTCAAGCATGCATTCATCTGACAAGATCAGTATTTTGGATTCAAAAGACAAAAAAAAAAGTTAATCCAGAGTTTGCATGGGTGTGTGCTCAGCCCCTTCAAGCAGGCTGATTTTATTCCCCTGGGCATGTACAGCTGTCATGTGATCCTGGGAAAAGCCATGCTTGGTCTGAAGTGTCCTTCATAAGACCACGTGCTTCCATGCAAGCTCCAAATTACATCTTGCTCTTCAAAGCTGAAACAGTGCACAATCCGAGAAAACATCTCACACTGGTCTCTGTGTGACATTAATCTTTTATCTCATGCTATGTCTCCGTGCTTCCTTGCCTCCAAATTTCTGTTTCTCCTGGAGAATTGCTCTCTTGAGCAGCTTTTGGGTGACACCATGTGACAGACAGAAGGTGTTCAACAACTAACTTCTCCAACTTTGAGACATGTGAGAAAGTAATAGTTTATGAAGGCAAACTTCATGTAATGGAATGTGGCTTTCCCCTCAACTTATTTCTTTTTGTAAAGTTTGGAATATGAATTCTGTGACCTTGTCACCAAGGGTTGGAGGTTTACAGGGTTTTTAAAAATAGTTTTTATATGGGCTTTTTATCTTTGTAAACCTCCTGGAGTCACTGAGAGTGAGTTGGGTGGCCATATACATTTTCTTATGTAAATAAATATAGGATGGATGTTTCAAAGTTGCATTTTGCTTGCTCACATTGATTCAGGTGCAACTCAAAACTTGTGTTACTGTGCTTAATGAGTAGTTTCTACAAGTATAGTCCCAAATAAATAGCACTGAAAGAAATATATTTAGGGCTTACATTGATTTTTTAATTTATTAGATATTTATTTTATTTATTTATATCCTGCCTTATACAAATTACTCAAGGCAATGAACATATCCAACACACCTTCTTCTTATTTCCCCCATAAAACCAACCCTATGAGGTGGGTTGGACTCAGAGAGAGTAACTGGTCCCAGGTTACCCAGCTGGCTATCATGCCTAAAGTGGAACTAGAATTCAGTCTCCTTGGCCACCTAGCTGGCTTTCCATAACTAAGGTAGAACTAGAATTCATGGTCTCCTAGTTTCTAGCCTGGTGCCTTCACCACTAAATTAAACTGGTTCAATTTCTTAAAAAGGTAAAGGTAAAGGTTCCCCTCACACATATGTGCTCAGTCGTTCCCGAATCTAGGGGGCGGTGCTCATCTCCGTTTAAAAGCTGAAGAGCCAGCGCTGTCTGAAGACGTCTCTGTGGTCATGTGGCCGGCATGACTAAATGCCGAAGGGGCACGGAACGCTGTTACCTTCCCCCCAAAGTGGTCCCTATTTTTCTACTTGCATTTTTACATGCTTTCGAACTGCTAGGTTGACAGAATAAATTTTATTAATAAATTTAATAAAATAAAGAAAGAAACTGGGGCAAATAACAGGAGCTCACTCCGTTACACGGCCCTAGGGATTCAAACCACCAAACTGCCAACCTTTGTGATCGTCAAGCTCAGTGTCTTAGTCACTGAGCCATCACGTTCCTTCAATTTCTTACTCCCCAATAAATGTGTTCAATGGTATAATACAAAGCATACACTAGACTTATATTTTAAAAAAATGTGCCAAATGGTGCCCTTCATAATCTGGAGTAGCCAGCTCCAGATTAGGCACAATTTAGGTCTAATCTGTACCATGAAATGTGTAGGTAGCCAAGCTCTTTTCACCTTACCGCCTCCAGAAATAACTGATCGTGCAGATACAGATATTGGAAATTCAGAACTGATTCCAGAAAAACAAGGATATTCTCATTTAAACCATCAGGTATCATTAGACCAGGGGTCTGCAAAGTTGGCTCTTTTAAGACTGGTGAACTTCAACTCCCAGAATTCCCCAGCCAGCACGGCTGGCTGGGGAATTCTGGGAGTTGAAGTTCACCAGTCTTAAAAGAGCCAACTTTGCAGACCCCTGCATTAGACCAATGACTTCCATTGCTTCAGCTCCCTTATGCTGCACCTGGTCATTCAGGGATCTTGCGCCTGTACTTCTTTTCAGAGTCAAGGCTATGGTCAGAGAGGAATGGTCCATGTAGCAGATGAAACCGAGACATTTCAAGAGAGAGCAGAAAAGGACAAAGAAGGAAGGAACACTCTGTACAAACTAATGGTCATCCAAGCCAGGCCTGTCTCTGTTCCTGGGCTAGTTGCCATAGCAAAGGATGAAAAGCATCTGATAGGGATTAGGGATCGGAACAAAAACCCCGTGATGGTGACCTCCGAAAAACTTGATTTGGACTTAAGTTGAAAACGCAACAGGTTTGAGAAAAATATAGCTAACTACGCAAAATTTTTTATCTGTGCAGAGTTCAGTGAATATGAGTTCTTCTTAGCAACAGTTATGTTGCTATGGGTGCTATTTCATGATGAACACAATTCTATTTAAATAGCAAAGATAAGGCATCACTGCTTATTAAAAATTTATCATATTTCATTATTATTTTCCATGTTGTATAAGCAAGAAATCACAGCTGTAAAGTAGCTTTATGAGACAGAAATATATGTATTTATCCCAGGATATTTATTATGGAATGTTGCATGACTGGCACTGTCTGCTTTTGTTTGTAAAATAGGCCTCTCACAACTTGTTCTGCCTTTCTGGTTAATAAAGTGTGTGTGTGTATGTTATAAATTCAAATAGCACAACCTCCTAGTTGTGTAGTATACAGATGTGTGATTAGATGATTCAGACTTTTCTTCTGTCCTTAGGAGACAGTAGAGATAAGCAAAAAATCAAATGCTATTTTAAAACAAAGGTTAATATAAATATTTATAAAATATTAACAAATAACTTTAGGTGTTAAAACATAAACTTTCAAAGGTAACAGTGAGTGGATTTCAGAGCTATTCAGATCACAGTGAAACAGTTGGCTAAATATCTATGGAGATTCTTTTGTCATCCAGGACATGGTTGTCCCAAACGTTAGGATTAGAGGTAACTGGACTTTTTGGTTTTTCTTTGAAGACATTTCACTTCTCATCAAAGAAGCTTCTTCAGCTCTGACTGAATGGTGGGGAATGGAAGGATTTATACTCCTTGCAGACAGGTGATCATTTGCATTCTAAAAACATACAATACACACAAAATTAAAAGCGAATTAAACTACCCTGTACTAAAATTTAAGAACCTTAAAATTACTACCCATTTAAAACCCAATTGACAATTTGAGAAAACAGACTGGGGCGAGGAGCATAAATTAAAACTGGGGCGAGAAGCATAAATTAGGCCAAGCCGGCTTTACTTTTTGGCGGAAGGCGCGGAGGTTCGTGGTTGTTCTAATATCCGGGGGTAGGTCGTTCCAGAGGGTCGGGCCCATCACAGAGAAGGCCCTTCCCCTGGGCGTCGCCCGCTGGCATTGCCTGGTGGGCGGCACCCGGAGAAGACCCTCTCTGTGGGAGCGGAGTGGACGAAGGGATGTATGGGGCAGGATACGATCCCGCAAATAACTAGGTCCTGTGCCATGGAGCGCTTTAAAGATGATAATCAACACCTTGAAACGCACCCGAAAGGCCACAGGCAGCCAGTGCAGCTCGCGCAGGAGTGGTGTTACATGGGAGTATCTAGTAACTCCCATAACTGCCCGCGCGGCCGCATTCTGGACCAGCTGTAGCCTCCGAGTGCATCTCAAGGGGAGCCTCATCTTTGTCCTCTCCACTCCTCTCCTCATCTTTGTCCTGTCCTGTCCTGTCCTTTCCTTTCCTCTTCGCTCCTCTCCTCACCTTTGTCCTCTCCTCTCTTCTCCTCTCCTCATCTTTGTCCTCTCCTCTCCTCTCTTCATCTTTGTTCTCTCCTCTCTTCTCCTCTCCTCATCTATGTTCTCTTCTCCCCACTCCTCTCCTCATCTTTGTCCTCTCCTCTCTTCTCTTCTCCTCATCTATGTCCCCTTCTCTTCACTCCTCTCCTCATCTTTGTCCTCTCCTCTCCTCTTCTATGTCTTCTCCTCTTCACTCCTCTCTTCATCTTTGTCCTCTCCTCCCCTCCCCTCTTCTCTCCTCTCCTCATCTATGTCTTCTCCTCTTCACTCCTCTCCTCATCTTTGTCCTCTCCTCTCCTCATCTTTGTCCTCTCCTCTCCTCATTTTTGTCCTGTCCTGTCTTGTCCTCTCCTCTCCTCATCTCATCTTTTTCTTGCCCTCTCCTCTCCCCTCCCCACCCCACCCCTCCCCTCCCTACATTCTTTATTATATCCTTGTGAGGGTGTGAACTCACAAGGATATAATGGCAAGTGTAATAGAAGTGTGTGTATCTCCATCCCGCCAAGACTGAGTCTAGTTGTCTTCTTTGCCAATGAAGCTGCCTGTACATCTGGTGCGAGGTTTGAATCCAAGGTGGGCTCTTACCCTGTTCAGAGGAAGGGCAGATGAGGTTATTTTTTAATCCCTAAATCCGGAACCTCTTTTCATAAAACGCCTGGTTTCTGTGACTCTGTTTCAGTTTATTGTTTTCACCCAAATACATCATTGCCTTTGGGCCTCTGTGTGGCACCTGCACAATGTCTCCTGTTGTGACATTAACTGTATGAATGCAATTCATATGCAAGTTTGAGGAACTATCCCAGCTCCAGCAAATATCTGTTCTTTGAATCTGCGAGTGCATCTCAAGATAACGTCTTCATGTGGACCCGTGGGAGCTTATTTTGAGAAGCAAAAAGTAGTGACAGGAAAGAGAGACTTATCGTAATCAAGAGATAAGCACTTAATTTCTTTTTACACTTTCATGTTTCAGTATATCTCAGAAGTGAGTACACCCCCTCGCATTATGTAAATATTTAAGTTATTTGTTGCCAGCAGTTTAGACATTAATGGCTGTGTGTTGCATTATTTTGAAGGGACAGCACATTTACACTGTTATGCAAGCTGTATACCCACTACTTTACTACATTGTAGCCAAGTGCCATTTCCTCGGTGTTGTCACATGAAAAGATATACTTCAATATTTACAAAATGTGAGGGGTGTACTCACTTCTGTGATATACTGGTAGCTGCTGTTGCTTTACATGAATATATAACAATAATTTGATCCATACACTTACTATTATTTCTGTGTTGGTCCTCAGAGTGCTTAGAGACATTTAAAAGTGACATGTTCATTATTTTATATTTTATTTAATATAAATCATATTAATAAAATTAACGGTAGGAGGATTATGTTTTGCTTTAACTGCCTGTTCCTTGTGATTGTAAATATATTCTGGTGTATATTGATTTTACTCATGTCATGTTGTGTAACGTTAAGTGATTTTTGTGTGTGGTTGCCTTTGAGTCAGTATTGACTCCTAGCAAGTTCTTGAACAAGTCCCTCTAAGTTTTTTTTAGCAATATTCCAGAAGTGGTTTGCCATTGCTTACTTCTAAGGGCTGACAGAGAGTGACTGGCTCAGAATCACTGGCTGGCTTTATGCCTAAGGCAGGACTAGAACTCACGGGCTCCTGGTTTCTACCTTGGCACTTTAACCACCACACCAAACTGGCTCTTGCTATTTGATCAATGCTGTTTAGTATTGAATTCTTAAATTATTATTGGGGTTAGAGATACATTATAAGTAAACATATCTTTTTGTCATATAAGTTAAATGTACATTTCAGATACCAACAAATGGGGGGCAGTCTACATTTTATATAAGAAAAAGGAAGCCAACGTTTCCATGATTAGAAGCAGGGCTGGGCTACTGTGGGTTCGCACGGGTTCGGACAATCCTCTAGCTAAGGATCTGCCCAGTTTGATGAACCCGCAAATCCCACCCCTGCTTTGGGATGTCAGGTAAGTACAGGGCCCATGCAGAGGCTCGGGGAGGGTCAAAAATGGGCCTCCCGGCTTGAGGAAAGCTTCCAGAGCCCGGGGAGGGCGAAAACGCCCCTCTGCTGTGGTGAGGAGGCTGACTAGGCCACGCCCACCATGGCCACACCCACCCAGCAGCCGGGCAGAGAACCTGTTGCTAAACTTTTTGAAGCCCACCCCTAGTAAGAAGCGACACAACCCTGAAATCTGCAGAAGGTGGGGGGTGTTGGTGGCATGCTTTTGAAGTGGACAGATTTTATAACTTTCCTTTTGTTTTTCTAACTAACTGGGAAAGTTTCAGGGAAGTTTTTTGGTGCATTTAGGAGGCACTTGTAGCAAAACAAGAGACCTAGGAGAGGGAAGTAATATTGACTACTCTCTTGCCATATCTTGCTGAGCAATCTGTTTTTTTAGAGATGGTCTCCCTGCAGGGCTCACTTATCATTTCACAGTCGGGCCAAGGAAAACTTCTTGAAAGCTACAGACTGATGGAGAAACACAGAGAGAGGCAAGAGGAAAGGGGCTATTCCGCTCTCTTTAAGAACTTCTTGGATGCACAAGTAGCCCTCGACTTTCAGCAGTTCATTTAGTGACTGTTTGCAGTTACAGCAGCAGTGAAAAAAATAACTTATGGCCGTTTTTCATACTGATGACCGTTGCGGTATCCCCATGGTCACATGATCAAAATGCAGATACTTGGCAATTGATTCATATTTACGATGCTTGCAGTATCCCAGGGTCATGTGATCCCCTTGTGCAACCGTCTGGGAAGCAGAGTCAGTGCTCATTTAACAATTGTGTTACTAACTTAACAACTGCAGTGAATTGCTTAACAACTATGGCAGGAAACGTTGTAAAATGGGGCAAAATTCACTTAGCAACTGTCTTGCGTAGCAACAGAAATTTTTGCCTCAATTGTGGTCCTACGTTGAGGTTTACCTGTGTGTTTGGCTCTTGCATGACACTGGAGTAGATTGGTTGCAAGCCTGGTAGGAGCTGCCTTATCTTCTGCTTGGGGATACCTTGACCCCAACTCCCACTTCAATTGAATCAGATTTCCCTGTAAAGGGGGAAAAAAATCTCCTAGGGTTTAAAGTGGCTCTAGAAGCACACCCAGCTCAGCTGTGATCGGCAATGATTATACTCTGCCTACAAAGACGCAGCATTTTACTTAGTTGCTCAGCTTGTGTCCTGCATTTTGTTCATACTGCATTATCCTTCTTGTCTATAACAATAATCCAAGGAACTAAATAGCTCGGCTGAGAGAGAGCCTCTGGCCCTAAATCACACGGGGAGCTCCCCAGCTGAGTATGGACCTTCTCTCTGTCACCTGGTCGCCATAGGGCCAGCACTTTAACCATGAAGCCACACTGGTATGTGGTCACATTGGACAAATTCTGCCTCCTGGAAAATCTATGACATATAAACTGGGTGAAACCAGCTTAATAGCAGTGACTGTGAGAGGGATCTTGGAGTCTTAGTGGACAACCAGCTAAATATGAGTTAGCAGTGTGCGGTGGCAGCCAAAAGACCCAATGCCATCCTAAATTGCATTTTTAAAATTTATTTTAAATTTCAATTTGTATCCCACCCTTCTCCAAAAGGACCCAGGGCGGCGCACAGGAATTTAAAACAACATACAAAAGTAGTACAAAATACACAAATTTAAAACCTATTAAATAACAAAAACCTGCGCTAAAACCAATTAAAACCCCCCATTTAAAACTATCTAATACTAGTCACAGCGGAGGCTATGTTAGGCCGGCTTGTTGAAACAGGTGTGTTTTTAGACACTGGTGGAAGAGGCGGAGGTGGTGATGGTGCAGAGTTCAGGGGTAGGTCGTTCTACAGGGCAGGGCCCGCCACAGAGAAGGCTCTTCCCCTGGGTGTCGCCAGTCGGCATTGTCCGGCCGACGGCACCCTGAGAAGGCCCTCGCTGTGGGACCGTATCGGTCTAAGGGATGTATGGGGCAGGAGACGGTCTCGCATGTAACTAGGTCCCGAGCCATGGAGCGCTTTGAAGATGGTCGTCAAGACCTTGAAGCGCACCCGAAAGACCACAGGAAGCCAGTGCAGCTCGCGCAGGATCGGTGTTATGTGGGAGCATCTAGAGACTCCCGTAATCACCCGCGCGGCTGCATTCTGCACTAACTGTAGCTTTCGAGTGCACCTCAAGGGAAGCCCCATGCATTAACAGGAGGGATACAATCAAGATCAAGGGAGGTACTAATGCCACTCTATAAAGCCTAGGAAGACCACATCTAGAGTACTGCATCCAGTTTTGGTCACCACACTATAAAAAAGATGTTGAGACTCTAGAAAAAGTGCAGAGAAGATCAACCAGGATGAATAGGCGACTGGAGACTAAAACATATGATGGTTACATGGCTAGTCTAGTGAAGAGAAGGAACCAGGGGAGACATGATAGCAGTCGTCCAATATTTGAGGGGCTGCCACAGAGAGGAGGTCAAGCTATTTTCCCAAGCACCTGAAGGCCAGACAAGGAATAAAGGATGGAAACTGACCAAGGAGAGATTCAGCCTAGAAATGAGGAACTTTCTGACAGCGAGAACAATCAACCAATGGAACAGAAGTTGCCTTCAGAAGTTGTAGGAACTTCATCGCTTAAGATTTTTCAAGAAGAGATTGGACTGCCATTTGTCAGAAATGGTGTTGGGTCTCCTGCTAGGGCGGGGTGTTGGACTAGATGACCTACAAGGTCCCTTCCAACTCTTGTTAATCAGCAATAGAAATTCAAGACATGTGAAGACCCAGGAACCTAGTCTTTAGTGCACCCTCACATTCTCTACATAAATATGTGAGAGCAGGGTCTAGGACAACTAGCCACAGCCAACTTGCAATGTCCAACTTGCTGCAGGACAACTTTCCATGGCCAACTCATCGTGGAACAACTCGCTGCAGGGCAAAAGCTACACTAATATCAAGGAAACGGTGGAATAGAATCATTAAAGAAAGGATGCAAAAGGAGGAACAAAATGAAATGTGAATGACAATAATTAAAATATTTGTTAAATTATTTTAAATACTTAAATTGAATTGTTCCGCAGTGCTTCATCCTACAATGAGTAGGCCATGCTGAGTTGGCCACGGCAAATTGCCTGTGATGAGTTGTTCCATTCCGGTGAGAGCATGCAAAAATGGCCCCAGGAAGCAACAGTACTCTGGAAATATAACTCTTGTAGAGAATAACATGGCAGCACCTCACTGGCCTTTTTACATTCCTAGATGTACAGATGTAAGATAACATGAAAAGAAAGGATCCAGGTCAAAGGTAACACCAGACAGGAATGGAAGATGGACAGATATATGTCCGACTGTTGAGTTATAGTTCATATTGGAAGTATTAAGAGCATTTGCTCCTCATGACAAAAGGTGAGCCCAGTTATTAGGGAAGCAGATAGGCCCGAGAGAGTTTTGATTTGTTGATGTCAAGCAGTGTTAGACATGGAAACATGCCCAAAGTGCATTTAAGTAAGATTAAGAATGTGCATGCTGTAAATATTCTAATCTTCATCTGATTCTGAAATGAAGTCAATATCTGTACCTGTTGAATCTTTTAAGAAAAGATCAATGCTTCTCAACAGTGAAGGGTCTCTGCTTCATCTGAACTGCAACAATGAGTGATCACCCCAAAGAAGTGGAGATGTCATCTCTTAGATCAGTGATGGCGAACCAATGGCAGGGGTGCCACAGGTGGCATGTGGAACCATTTCTTAGGGCACGCGAGGCGTTGTATTGTCAGCTCCAGTGCGCATGTGTGTGCTGGCCAGCTGATTTAGGCCTTCTTTTGAGGCCGTTTTTCACTCTCTGGAGGCTTCAGGAGCTTCCCTGAAGCCTCCAGAGGGTGAGAAACGGCCTCAAAAGAAGGCCTAAATCAGCTGGCCAGCACACACATGCGCACTGGAGCTGACAATACAACGCCTCCCCTTCCCACCTCCAGAGGCTTCAGGAGCTTCCCTGAAGCCTCTGGAAGTGGGAAGGGGAGGCTGTTTTGACCCTTCCCCGGCTCCTAGAAAGCCTCTGGAGCCTGGGGAGGGCGAAAAAAGCACGCCAAAAGCAGGAGGTCATGCACATAGCATTATGGGTGTGGCACACCCACGCACACACACCCTGCGCTCCCCCCGCTTTTGGCATGCGAGGCAAAAAAGGTTAGCCATCACTGTCTTAGATGCTGAGGCCCAGCTGCTCAGGGCATTAAATGACATCATGAGCATCTTGGATTCTGACATTAAGCATATTAGGAACCAGTGTAGTTCTTGTAGTGGGCATTATCTAAGTTCCTGATACTAAGGAATTATTAGCCAATAATCTAGATGGGAAGTTCCAGAATTGTCAACTATAGCAACCAAATGATCCTTGACCTAGACTCATTGTAGCTGGTGGAGTCAGTCAAAGCTATCTGAAATTGCTTCAACCCACCAAGATTAGATGAGTATCTAGTGACAAGGTTGAATGGAGAACTCTCAGCCTATTTACAGGTTCCTTCAGTCTCATTTTGGATTTGTTTCATCAAATGCACACCAGTCTACCAACGATCCAGTGAATTAGGACACAGGCTCATTAATTAGATCTCATGTGGCCATCATCCTGGCAGTATTCAGCATCTACATTGCTATGGTTGGCTTTTATGGTAAGGAGAAAGACGGCTTAGCATTATCAATAATGTTGAATTCAAGGCTTCCGGTTCCGGCTCCGGCGGCGACGGGCGAACTTAGGGTTCGCTCGCCGCTTTGATCCTTTTCCTGCCCCCCCACGGGGGCGAGAAGCCCCTTGTTTGGGGCTTCTCCCGTAAAGCCGGCTCGACAGGGAAGCCCCCCCCCCCGCGGCAGTGGGGAGAGCGACCCTGCTCCTCGGCTTAGGCGGAAGAGGACATGCTGCGGGGGGTCTTCCCTTCGCCAAAGGTTGGCGGCACCATTTAATTCTATGAAGAGAGAAGATCGGAAGAGTCGGGAGGCTTTTCGGGACCTCAGCTGCGAGCGGAGAGTGAGAGTTTAAAACTTTTTTTTTTGTGTACTGTCAGCCGGGCTGAAAGGGACTGGAGGGGGGCGTTTGTGTCTAAAAACCCCCCCTTGGACTAAAAGCGGCACTCGGAAATGCCTCGTTGAGAGGAATCGGAAACTTTTAATCTGGATGGTCTCTAACAAGGGAAAGTACTTTGTGGCTTGTTTGCAATTATGTCTCGAGGTCTGGCTGAAACAGTTTCTTTTTTGCTTTTTAACCGCTTTCTCCCTCGGGCTCTGAGTTTGGGCGGAAAATGGCTTCTCTTTGTCCCCGACTGACTATGACCTATGGAAAATTACCAGTGTCTCTTTGCGACTTGGACTTCCTCTAATTATTGATGAAGAATTTTCTTTTTTTGGATTTGTGTTTTCCTTTCTGGATTGCCTTCGTTATTATACCTATGGAGTTGAAAGCGTTTCTCTGTTGGTTTCTGAATTTTGCAGCTGTACAACTTTGAGAACTCTGGACTCCTGATCTGCCTTACCAGCCCCACCCTAAAAACGCCATTTTACTGGCACGGATTTTAATAGCTAAACATGGCACAAGAAGCAACGCTCGCAAGCCTTGAACAAAGAATGACTGCCCTTGAAACTGTTATACAAAATTTGGTATCAGAAATTAAGGCTCAGAGGGCAGAAAATGTCAACTTTAAAAAGGAATTATTGGACACTCGAAAACAAGTGCTTGAGAATACACAGAAGAATGAAGAATTGAAAGGGGGGCTGGAGGGGGCTAAGGGAGAGATTAAAAATGTTTCTAATGAGGTTGTGGAAATAAATGCGCATGTGACTAGGATTGATTTGGAAAGGATGACATATTTTTTGAGATTTCAGAATATTTCTGAGATGGATGGTGAATGTCTCCCTGATCTTATGAGTACAATTATTGCAGACTATTTACATAAACCTAAAGATGAGATCAGAGGGGACATTGACCTAGTCTACAGAATAAATTCTGCATATGCTAGGATGAATGAAGTACCCAGAGAGATACATGTAAAATTTGTTAGAAGGTCAACCAGAGAGGAAATCTTGAAGGCGCAAAGAGGGAGTCCTATGATTTACCAACAAAAGGAGATTACCATCTTGAAGCAGATTCCAAGAAAAATTAGAGAAGCCAGAAGGAAATTTTCCTTCTTGTCTAAAACATTGTTTGATCATGGGATCTGGTTCAAGTGGGTGATACCCGAAGGGATGCTGGTGTTCTGGGAAGGAGGTAGAGTGAAGATTAAAACAGTTGCTGAGGCGGAAGCCTTTCTTAAAAAAACATTCCTCTGTCCTGGGAGAAGATCCAGGGGGGGCAGGGGGAGCCATGGCCCCGCCCGCTGGGGGCCCAGGGGAGAAGGGGGAAGATACAATTGCCAAGAGACTTAGATCTAAAAAATAACTTTGCCCTGGTTTTTCTTTTGAGTATTATTGTATGATATTTGTAATCTGGATTTTTGCAATTGACTGACAGTATATAACTGAAAAATTTAGGAATATGTACTTGCTCCCAGCTTGTAGTGTTATGTGAAATGTTTCTTTTCTTTTTTTTTAATAATGTAATTTGAGGTTCCGGAGGAGCCGACGACTTTGACGTGACCACTCTCAAAATTTCTATGTAACCCTTACCCTACCCCACAAAAAATGTAAACTCAATAAAACTTTTTCAATATAAAAAAATAATAATAATGTTGAATTCAAGATAGAAGTCCCAGGTTTTTCCGTTGTGTGGTGTTTAAGGCTTAACAGAGAAAATTAGGTGTCTACTTTCAGATACGGAAACTCACTGGGCAGCTTTGGGCCTTCTCAGACCAACCTATCTCAAATTGTTGCGGGGATAAATAGGAAGAAACACTTTGTACAGCACTTTGGATTTCAGCACAACAACAACAACAACAACAACAACAATAATAATAATAAATAAATGAGAAATGTTGAATTTTGCCATGATTTATATATCATATAATCTTTATTATTGTCTGGAAGGACATTGGGAATGTCCTGTAAATTCTACCTGCTATTCTAGGATCTTTTAATAGAGGAACGGAAACTCTATATTCTGGCATATTTATTTACTTCAATCTTTATGATTGCTTGAAGAAATATAAGGTTATAGTTGTGTGTTACTTGTGTACAAATCACATTGTAATTTCGGTTCTTGAAACATTAAAATGAAGGGGGTTAAAATTTGTACACAAAGACATGAATAAATTACAGTGACATTTTGATAACTGAAAGCTAACTAAGGTTTTAAACTGACCATATTCTACTTGTTCTTTTTAACTTCGGCAATCAGTGACTTTCTCTTGTTGTAATTCTTAAGTGCCACAATTGGCTTAATCTGTAACCACTCACCCAATTAATTCAATCGATCTAAATTCACTTGGGATGGATTAGAAAAGGGATGGCATTTTTGTCTGACTTTGCCTCAAGATGAACTGGCCAAACGGTTTAAACACATTCTGCGGGGGGAAAGGTTTGTCAGAAAGATGAATTTTTAAAGATGGAGTTGTCATGGCAGAGATGAGGCCCACTGATCCATGGAACTGCAGTTCTTTCTATTGGCAGAGTGGAAATGTTTTATTTGTTTATTAAATTTATAGGCTGCTCATCTCACTAGCGAGTGATTCCAGGTGGCATATAATGTTGGAACTCTTATGTCTTAAAAGGAAATGATGGGTTAGCTTTGAGGGAATCAATAAGAATCTAAGGCAGGGGTCTCAAAGTTAATTTACCTGGGGGCCGCTGGAGGCAGAGGCTGGGTGAGGCTGGGCCGCATAAGGGATTCCACAAAAAAGGATGTTAAAAAAATATTCTCAAATATTATACTTTCTTATCACGGGGGGGAGGGCACAAGATACCGTCCTGCGGGCCGCGGGCCACGAGATTGAGACCTCTGATCTAAGGGATCTAAGCAGTGGTGGGATTCAAATAATTTAACAACCGGTTCTCTGCCCTAATGATTGACTGGGTAGGTGTGGGCGTGGTGGGCATGGTGAGGGTGTGTGACTGGCAGCACTTGGATTCTTGCACCCCCTTGGGAGCAAAGCCCAGGCGTGTGGGGACCCTGGAAGGGGCGGGGCAAGAAGGGGTGGGGCCAGCAAGCAATTTAACAACCAGTTCACCTAAACCGCCCCCGAATTGGCTGAATTCCACCACTAGTTCTAAGTCTCTTCAGCATCCATGACAAGCTGGGAATATGGATGCCAGACTGCCAGCATCTATATTAATGTTTTACATTTGTACAAGTCCAAGAACAGGCGCAGCTGAAGCAAAGAGCAAGTGAGAAATAGCTTTGGAGGAAATGGGCTAATCAAGGAAGTTAAGGGAGGAAGAGATAAAAGCTTCAGCAGTTGCCAGAAAGGGGTTTAAAGGAAACAAATATTTTATTTCTCTAGAAAGCCTTGTTTAATGTCACTGTGTAAGCTGCAGTCCTCCCTTTGGGATGGGACATCAGTCTAGAATTTCTCCAATGCTTTATACAGAATCATTTTTAGAAATGTAAACTCACATCTCAATGCAGAAAGCGAAACAAAAAACTACTCCTTAAAAAAGAAAAGAAGGCTGTTTCTTGCTTGTGAAAATACACCGCATGAAATGTTACTGTTGAAAACATATAGGGAATGAGACATTTCTTGGTAGCTTAGAGCAGGGGGTCTCCACACTACGTACTTTGAAGCTGCCTGGGGAATTCTGGGAGCCGAAATCCATGAGTCTTAAAGTTGCCACGTATGGAGATCCCTGACTTAGAGGAAGAGTAGTCTGGGGAAATAGAGGTATTTCATCAGGTGTAGCTTATCACAAATGCCTCTTAATATACATAAGAGTTTACTAGCAAATGCATGTGAAAATTGAGCAGAACGTCAATTGTGAAGTCACAGCTGCATCTTGGATTTTGATCTCCGCTGCAGAAACCGTTGCTGGTCATTCTACTGGAAAGGAAATACGTCAAATAGATGTCATTTAATAATGGGAATAAGAGTTTCCTATCGACAATGTAGTATTTTCACTTTGTTATTACAAATGAGTTGGGATAATACAACAATCCTAGCTTTGAGCTAGAGCCGGAAACAACTAGCACGTAAGTGTGAGGGGAACCTTTACCTTAACGTTGAGCTCTCAAGTACCAAGCTAGGGAAGGCTGATCTCATACAAGTAAGTCCCAACTGATGACCACAATTGGAATGAGAATTTCCACTGTTAAGCAAGGTGGTGATGAAGAAGTGAGCCTTTTGCCATGGTTGTTAAGTGAATCACTGCAGTTGTTAAGCGAGATGCCCCCATCGGAGACTGAATCTGCGGGGCAAGACGAGCTGGAACTTGAGCCAACAGAGATTGAGGGGGTGGCTTCATTGATTTCAGAGGAAAATCTGGAAGACTAGGGCCTTTAGGATTAGAACAGTTTATAGGCAGGGAGGAACATTGGCAGGATGGACATGAGAGACAGAGCTCAGGCGAGGAGCAAGGACCACCCCCTCCTGATCTGAAAGCATGGAGAGTGGAGAGAAGGCGAGAACAGTGCAAACTGAGCAGGTTATCAGGAGAAGAGTGCCCCCCCCCTCTTCACAAGGTACACTTGGGGAGTGAGACTTAAGGAGACACTGTGGGGAGGAGCATTTGTTGGGAACAAAAGCTGATTTGAACATCCCAAGAGTCTTTGCATTCTTTTTGGCTTTCTGGACTAATTAACTGGATCCTTTGATTTGCCCTGCTGGATTTATTGCTATGCAGCCTTGGTGTAGATAGCGCTGGGCTGGACTATTTGCAACCAGAGGCTGCTTGAGGTGTGCGCGGGGTGTTTGTCATCACTTTACTCTGGGACTTGCTAGAAACATGGGGGCTTTTGGGGAAATTTGTTCAGCTTCTCTCCATTGACTTTGCTTGTCAGAAGCCGGCTGGGAAGGTCGGAAATGGTGATCATTTGACCTCCGGATGGTGCAACAGTTGCAAATACATTCTGGTTGTCATGTGTTCAAGTTGAGATCATGTGACTTGTGGGGATGGTTGTAAGTGTGAAGACCAATCATAAATCACCTTTCCCCCCCTCCCCCAGTGCAATTGTAACTTTATAACCTCTGGGCTATAAAAAGGCACAGAAGAGAAAGGTGATGTAAATTAAGAACAAGACTGTGCATTTTTCTCTTGTAACAGAAATTTTTGAAATTATCTAGAACGTAAAAGTAAGCGTGATTTGTATTTTTGAGCAGAGTACTGCGTTTCCACCTACCCGGTCTTCATCCTGATAGAGCCACCATGATGGTCTGCAGGGCAGGGAGCTTAATTTCCTCTTGATTATTCTTTTCGTTTTGTTTTTAATAGCCATTAAAAAAAACCCCATAAATGTCATGGCATGACAGCCACTCCTGCCGTGGATGAAGGAGGGTTTCAAAAACCGTTATTCAGTATTCTGTATCTTGCAGGGATAGCACATTAACAATCATTTTATTGAGGGATCCTGGGTGCTTTCTGACCATTACCTAAACTGTGTGTTGTGATGATGTTACCTAGCCTGGGCAATAAAACTCCTGCAAGGAAACAACCAAGGTCAGCAAGTACTCAGGACTCCTCATTTTAATCCCGAGCGACAAATATCCTCCTCTACAAATTATTTTATTGTCTGTAGCCAGGGTTACGACCAACTGTTCTCCACAGGAGGTTAGGTCAGGAGTAATTTGGATTCATCTTAATAATACAATACAATACAATAGCAGAGTTGGAAGGGACCTTGTAGGTCTTCTAGTCCAACCCCCTGCGTGGGCAGGAACCTTATACCATTTCAGACAAATGGCTATGTAACATCTTTTTAAAGACTTCCAGGGTTGGGGCATTCACAACTTCTGGAGGCAAGCTGTTCCAGAGGTTAATTGTTCTAACTGTCAGGAAATTTATAATAATAATATTAATAATAATAATAATAATAATCATCATCATCATCTTTATTGTCATTGTAATAATATTGTAATAGAATTACAATGAAATTGGTTTGAGCGCTGTGCCAACACCTGCACCAGGTGGAATACAGACAGCAGTGACAGCCACAACAGAAATCTCTCCAGGCAAACAAAAAGGCCGACAAATGGCAGTTGAAACAAAATGGCCGACAAATGACAGTTGAAAAGGGTCAACTGAGCAAGATTGAAAATGGAGAAACTCAAGGGAATAGATAAGGCCTACCAGAGTCTGATTAATACCCACTAGAAACTTGGCAACGGACAAGAACTTTGTTAAAAGTGGTTGCCAAATGGCAGTGGGAGGGAAAGAGGAATGCAACGTCCCCGACTTTCATTGTACAGGCAGTCCTTGAATTACAATAGTTCATTTAGTGACCATTAGAAGGCACCGGAAAAAAAGGGGCCTCATGACCTTCTTCACACTTACAACGGTTGCCGCATCCCCATGGACACGTGATCCAAATTCGAAGGCTTGGCAACTGGTTCGTACTTACGACTGTTGCAGTGTCCTGGGGGTCATCTGATCCCCTTTTGCGACCTTTTCACAAGCAAGCCAGATTCGCTTAACAACTGTGTAGCTAATTTAACAATTAGCTTCATTTAACAACTGTGGCAAGAAAGATTATAAAATGGGGGTAAAACTCATTCAATACTCTGTTTCCTCCATAGTAAGACCTCCCCGGATAATAAGTCCAATCGGGCTTTTGAGCGCATGTGCTAAAATAAGTCCTCCCCCGAAAATAAGCCCTCCCCAAAAATATTGCAACACAGCAGCAGCCCTGAGGTGACCACGCTCACTGCCTCCTGCACCTCAAGAACAATTAAGACCTCCCCTAAAATAAGGCTAAACGCTTATTTCAGGGGTCAAAAGAAAATAAGACCCTGTCTCATTTTTGGGGAAACACGGTAAATGTCTTGCTTAGCTATAGAAACTTTGGGCTCAGTTGAGGTCATAAGTCAAGGACTACTTATATATTGTAAGTTCATTTACAGCTGATTGTACAGGGAGTCCTCAACTTACAACCTCAATTGAGCCCAGAATTTATGCTGCTAAGTGAGACATTTAAGTGAATTTTGACCCATTTTATGACTTTTCTTGCCACATTTGTTAAGTGAAGTACTGCAGTTGTTAAATTAACACGGGCTGTTAAGAGAATCTGGTTTCCCCATTGACCTTGCTTGTCAGAAGGTCGCAAAAGGGGATCCCGTGACCCCGGGAGACTGCAACCGTCATAAATATGAACCAATTGTCAAGCATCTGAATTTTGATCACATGACCATGGGGATGCTGCAGCGACCATAAGTGTGAAAAATGGTCGTAAGTCACTTTTTTTCAGTGCCGTTGTAACTTTGAACGGTCACTAAATGAACTGCTGTAAGTCAAGGACCACCTGTATTACTTTAAATCTATCTGGAAAGTTAAGTGTTAACATCTCCAAATCCTATAAACGAAATTTGGATTTCTTATTTTTTGGGTAATTTCGTACAGAAAAAAAAAGTTTCCTTAGACCTAAATTGTCACCATTTGCCATTTGCTCCTGTATATCATAGGAGTCATCCTCACAGTAAAGAGCAGAGCAGAGCACAGCAGAATCATAATCTGAAATATTGTTTGCAAATTGGGGTTCTAAAATTGTAGAATCCAAAGTGTTTTTAAAATGGAAGTGTTGCACTTCGTATATTGTAATGGATGTAATAGCTATGATTTTGATGTATATGCTGCTGAATCACTTAGGAAAGTTGTCAGTAGCATAAATAATAGTAAACGTGGCCAGAACATTAACCAACAACACAAAAATAACTTAATATAACTTCATAATAGAATAAAATAGAATTCTATATTGGCCAAGTGAGATTGACTACAGAAGGAATTTTGCCTCCGGTGCATAAGCTCTTGGTGTACATACAAGCAACAAGTGATAAATCTTGATCATAATTATCATACAAATACATTCATCACAAATCATAAGATACAACACTTGGTGATAGTCATAGGATACTGAATAAGCAATCAACATAAATCATACTAGGATACTAAATAAAGCAATATAAATCGTAAGATACAAGCAACAAAGTTATACTCATAAGAAAATAAGGAGATAGGTAATAGGAAAGATGAGAAAAATAATAGTAATAAAGCCTTACAAGATAGTTTGACAGAAACTGTCCTTGTGTTTAGTTTTTGTGGCATGCAATGCCCTATAGCAGTGATGGCAAACCTTTTTTGACTGGTGTGCCAAAAGCGGGGGAAGCACAGGGGGGGTCCTGTGCTGGTGTGCCACACCCATAATGCTATGCATGTGCCCCCCAGCATGTGCACATGTGGAACCCTCCCCGCGTTTGCCACTCTATTTTTTCGCCTTCCCCAGGCTCCAGAGGCTTCCTAGGAAACTGGGGAGGGTGAAAACAGCTCCCCCAGATGCCCTCCGGAAACCTCTGGAGCTTCCCTGAAGCCTCCGGAGGGCAACAAACGGACCTATGGGAAACCGGGAAGTTTGGGAATGGTGACTTCCAGTTTGTCTGCAGGGCCTGAAGGTTCCGGAGAGTGAAAAATGGACCTACTGACAAACTGGAAGTCACTTCCGGTTTGATTGTAGGGCCGGTCTCTGGAGCCTTCAGGGAAGCCTCCTGAAGACCCCTGAAGGCTGAAGAGGTTGAAAATTGGTAGGGTTGAAAATTGTAGGGCCGATTTTTGACCTCTGGAGCCTTCAGGGGCCTTCAGGCTTCCCTGAAGTTTCCGGAGAGTGAAAAATGGAACTACTGACAAACCGGAAGTCTGTTCCTGATCTTCCGGTTTGCCTGTAGGGCTGGTTTTTCGCACTTTGGAGGCTTCAGTGAAGCCTCCGGAGGGTGAAAAGTGGTCTCAAAAGAAGGCTGAAGTCAGCTGTCCAGTGCGCGCATGCGCGCTGGCCAGCTAACAGGGGCAACACCTTGCGTGCCCTGACAAATGGCTCTGCATGCCACGTGTGGCACATAATGTCCTCTTGAGGGTAGAAGTTGAAACTTTATGTCCAGGATGTGAGGGAGAAAAATTTGACAAGGATCTTATTCTCCCTTTATTTATTTAATCATTATGCAGAACATATATTGAGGCAAGCTGGATTTGAAGATTAAAACTGGCAGAAGAAAGGTGAATAACCTGTGCTATGCTGTAATGATGGCAATATCCTGATATCCAAAAATGCAAAGAATCTGCAATCCCTGATATTAAAGGTCAAAAAGCTGAGGGAAAAAATATGGCATTAAATATGAAGAAATCCAAATCAGTGGCAAAAATTAAGACCACCAGCCTTAGAATTGACAGTGACGATATTGAAGTGGTGAATAGTTTCTGCTTTTAAGATCACCCACCAACAGGAAATGAACAAGCAGTCAAAAATATGCCTCAAATTCTCACTCAGTAAAGCAGCCGTGTTAGCCTTGAAAAAGGTATTCAAATACTATGATGCATCTATACCTAAAAAGATCAGAGTTGTACAAACTGTGGGATTCAGTGGTGGGATTCAGCCAGTTTGCACCTATTTGGGAGAACCAATTGTTAATTTTCTAAGCAGTTCAGAGAACCGGTTGTTGGAAGAAATATTATTTTAGTTTTTTTCCACTTTACTGGGCTAATCCTGTAAGGAAGGCAGGAAGGAAACATTCAGGTGTTGTTTCTAGCCTCATCTTTATTGCTCTGCTTACAGAAATTGTCCCTCTGGTTAACCCTTATTATATTGTAACAGCTAAGGCGAAGCGCCCATCGACGTGAGTGATGTTGAGTTGGCCACGCCCACATGGTCACATGACCACAGAGCCATGCCTCACTCAGCTGGTCATTAGGGCAGAGAACCGGTTGTTAAATTATTCAAATCCCACCACTGGTGATATTCCCTTTGACACTCTATGAAAGTGAAAGATGGATTTTGATGAAGCAACATAAGAAGAGTATTGACTCATTTGAATATTGGAGAAGATTCCTGAGAATATTCCGGTCAGCCAAGGAAACAAACCAATGGATCATTAAACGAACCAGCTCAGTGTTTCAAGGCACAAATGACCAGGCTCCAATTATCTTATTTTGGATACATTATGGAAAGACCTAGCTCTCTGGAGAAGCTTGCCATGCTGGGAAAAGTGGAAAGAAAGAGGAGATGAGGATGAGCCACAGCAAGGTGGATGGACTTGATTACAGTGACGATGGGGGCAACATTGGAAGACTCGAAAGACCAGATAAGATTGGAGTGGAAAACAATGGCATATAATTAATCAATTTTCTAAATGTTTAAACTGAGGAGAGGTAGCTCAGAAGCTTAGAATGATGCTCTTAGAACTAGTTTGTATTGGTGGATATTCCTGTATAACAGGTGTGTCAAACTCAATTTCATTAAGGCAGGGATGTCCAAACTTGGGAACTTTAAGAGTTGTGGACTTCAACTCCCAGAATTCCCCAGCCAGACATGGCAGCTGGGGAATTCTGGGAGTTGAAGTCCACAAGTCTTAAAGTTCCCAAGTTTGGACATCCCTGCATTAAGGGCTGCATCAGGGTTGTGTTTGGGTGGGCCGGGGGGGGGGGCATGACCAGGGGTGTGTCACAGGGTGGGCATTGCCAGTTTGCCGTCACTCGTGTTGGGGGAACCGCTGCTGGGCTCAGGTGGGGCTAGGTATCCCGGCCTCCATTTTTGACTGCGACAACCTCCTGCAGCACTCTGTCAGTGAAAATGGAGCTTGGGAGGGTTGGGTGCAACCTTGCCGGGCTCTGTTTTGAGCTGCAATGGCCTCCTCCAGCTCTCTGCCAACAAAAATGGAGCTTGGGAGGGTTGCACCAGGCCCTCCCGAGCTCCATTTTCGCTGGCTGAAGCACCGCAGGCCGGTCCTTTGCTGTTTCCATGGCAGCCCAGTGGGCCACATATCGCAGGCCTTGAGTTTGACACCCTTGCTATATATACTGTAAGCATGGTGAGAGATCAGTTCAGTAGAATTTTTTTAAAATGACTTGAAAGGGTTTTTTTATATTTATATCATTAAAAAAAAAATCTGTTTAACATTTAAGTCTGTATTTCAACCAAAACCACAGAGGGGGGAAAAAAGCCCAGTATGTTTATTGATTCTATGCAGTCATGTTTGATTTCCAAAAGGCGTTTTTGAATGGCTAGTGCAGTGATGGTGAACCTTTTTCGCCTCGGGTGCCTAAAGCACACACATTTGCGCTATTGTGCACGTTTGTGTGCCCACCCCCATAATTTAATGCCTCCCATGCCGGGCCCACTGAGAATACATGTGTGACACCCCCTGCTGTCCAGCGCATGTACGCATGGCGTTTTGGGAGCTTGGGTAGGGCAAAAACAGCCCATTTTCTGACTTCCGGTGGGCCCGGTAGGTCCATTTTTCGCCCTCCCAAGGCTCCAGAAGCTTTCTAGGAACATGGGGAGGGGGGAAAAAGGCCCAACACACAAACCGGAAGTTCAGGAATGGACTTCCAGGTTGCTCGTTGGCCCATTTTTCTCCCTCTGGAGGCTTCAGGAGCGCAAAAAATGGCTGAAAATCAAGGCTAAAAATCAGCTGACCAGCACGCTCATGCGCGCTGGAGCTGACAGGGCAACGCCTCGCGTACCCTCAGAAATGGCTTTGCGGGCCACCTGTGGCACCTGTGCCATAGATTCGCCATCATGGGGCTAGGGACTTGAACATACCACATAATTGCTGCTCTTTAAAGCAGCCATGTTTTCCCCAGCATCTCCCCACAATTGTGAAAGGTTATCGGCAGGTGTTATGTTTGTACCAGTGGTGGGTCTGGCGGCTGTTACTGCCGGTTCCCTCAGGGACGTGCCACACGCATGCCTGCGCATGTGCAGTATAATGAAAATTGCTCTGCGCATGTGCAGAAGCCAAAAGCAAGATGGCACTGGGAGAATCCGATCAGGGGTGTGGCAGACCTGGGTCGCTGCCGGTTCCAGTGACCCACGTCGCCAAGCTACTACCGGTTTGACCAAACTGCTCCGAACCGGTAGGAACCCACCATTGGTTTGCACCCCTAGGCATACTGAATCCTTTATTTTGCATTATGTTCAAACTGTTGCACTGCTCTATAATTTATAAATGTTAATATATCCGTAGAGGTGATTCTTAAATCAGATGAAATTATCACTTCTACTAATGTGAATATCCCTGATGAGACGAACAGTACCGTTGCTACATTGCCATTTTGAGGACTGAAATCCACATTTTCAGTGTCTTCATTTACCACACTGGAGACAGCAGAGATTTCTCACTGGCATTCGGTTTGAATTATGGATTCACAGAATTTGACAGCTCCAGGGCGTGTTAAAAAATAGAACTAGAACTAGAACTCCATAGCCGGCTTTATTGGTGGAAAGATGCCAATGCGGATGTCCAACTGAGTCTGCTTATAGAAGAGACATTTCCTCTTTGGCACAAACAAGAAATAAATAGGGAAGAAATGCTTGTTTGTCAATGCACAGAGTTTCTGTTGTTCATATGGCAGATCCCATGCTTGTCCGCATTACCTCTGGGGCGGGCCCGAAAGAGAGCAAGAACGCACAACATATTCTTCAATGTTTCCTTTCTCTTTCAAGTCACAAGACAGGCAAACCAACAGACAGAATGGCAGCGTGCTGGGAAAATGTTGGAACAGGGTGGGAGAGTGACCAAAATATAGGGAATGGTCTATTTTCCACTGAAATGATATCTAAATCCAGACATATGCATTTGGACCAGTATAATTATAGCTCAATGTCTATGGAGATTCTCAGTCATCTGGTTGTCCCAAAGCTGCTTTTTCAAGAGGCAACTGTTTTTTCTTCGAAGAAGTTTCACTTCTCATCCAAGAGGTTTCTTCAGCTTCTCTTCAAAGAAAAACCAAAAAATCCAGTTGCCTCTTGAAAAAGCAACTTTGGGGCATATAATTCTAGTCCTCAATCAACTGGAGCCTGCTCATTTCGGTTGTATGTCGTGACAGTGGTCAAACAAGTTAGTCATGCAGCTGACTTTTTTTGTGTCAGTTGTTAAACAAACTAAGGGTTTGCTATGGTTGTGGTTGTAAAATTCGGTCTCGTGACCATGAGATGTTTGAAGTGGCTGTTTTGTTGAGTGCCTGAAGTTTGGTCATGTGACCAAATCCAGGTCATAACTCCCCCCTTTTGGGGCCAGTCATAACGTCAAACGGTTGTAAGTGAATGATCCATAAGTTGAGGATGACCTGTGTGTGTGTGAACAGTTTATGATTAAACTAATTTCTTTTCTGGAGAGAGAAAACCAACCCCTTAGCCTGATACAAAGTTTGAAATTTGGGAGAGTCTGCAAAATTCCGATGGGACGATAAAGAAATTAATGTGAAATGTATCAACTGAGATCTTCATTGCATACCTTGACTTTTCTACAACCAAGGAGATTTTCCTACTGAATCTTCCAAGTTTGTAATCTTGCCATGTTTTCCAACTGAACCCCCTTTCTATGTATTAAAGCAGGGGTGTCAAACTCAATTTCATTGAGTACCGCATCAGGGTTGTGTTTGACCTCGGAGGGCCAGGGTGGGTGTGGCCAACTCGATGTCACTCGTGTTGGGGTGCTTGTGGTGGCTTGAATGCTGTGCCAGCGAAAACAGGCTCCTGAGCTCCATTTTTGGCTGTGACAGCCCCTTGCAACCCTCTGCCAATGAAAATGGAGCTCAAGAGGGCTTCCTGCAGCCTTCCCGAGCTCCATTTTCTCTGGTAGAGGCACCCTGGGCCAGATCTTGTTTCCAGAGCAGGCCAAATCTAAGCATCCCCTGGGGAGTTTGACATCCCTGTACTAAATGATTATGAAGGAAACGGAGATGAAGTTACTGCAGAATGCTGTAAGATTGGCAAAATTCAGAATTGTTAATTTCAAAACACTCCCAATGCAAATTAATTTAATATTCCTAATGCAAATTAATTAAATATGTAACCTAACATTTAAAATACCTTCAGGGGGTTAAACTTGTAATTCTATTTATCAGGCAGCTGGTGAATGCTGCTTCGGAAACAGAGCAAGTGTGAACACAACGTTTTGTATAATCACTAGTGTGATTCTGATTTCATGAACATGTGTTTTCTCCTATGGGATGTGTTGGAGAAAAAAAAGTGTATTTCATTTCTTGTTACCTAATCTTCATGCTAAATTTAATTCTTTTCCTGCTTTTTCTTTTGTTAAGTAGAACCAGAAAAACAAATGTGGTTCCAGATGCAACAATAACAGAAATGTTCAAAATGCGTTTACTGAATTGTCAGGTAGTCTTCAACTTATAACCATAATTGAGCCTGGAATTACGGTCATAGGTCTTGGTGGTCAGTAAGCAAATCACCATGTGACCATGCCTGATTTTATGACCTTTTTGTGGCATGTCACATGCTAAGTGAATGGTTGTTAAATGAATGACATGGTTGTTAAATGAATCCATTTGATCAAATGGGTGCTTTTTACTGGCAACCAGAAACTGGAAACTTGCTGAAAACCACAGTCATTGGACAGTGTCAACGCAAAGTGATTGCCAAGCACCCAAAATACAGTTGTGTCAACATGTATGTGCATGTGAGTGCGCCCGCGCTGTTGTCAGAACTCCAGAGCCAGCTAAGTACCTTGGGGGTTGCTTAGCAATCATTCATAACTTTGAATGATTGCTAAGCAACCAGTCATTAAGTGAGGACTACCTGTATAATTCCAAAACTCCGAACTCTGAATTAGTAAAGAAACGATGTTCTCACCAACGGAAATTGGAGAGTGGTCAATAGATCTTTAGACTTTGTAATTTTAAACTGAAAGGAGTTAGTTGATTAAAGCTAACAGGGCCTGAAGGCCAATGGTGTGAATTATTAGCTGAGACTCATCAGGCTGTATGATGAAGTCTGACTCAGCTGCACGAAGAAGTAAGATAATAAAATCTCCAATAATTGACTTGGAGGCTCAAAGCAAGTTAAATGTAATTTCTATCTTCGCTCAGGGAGACCACAGAGTTACGGATAGAGTTAGTCTAAGGGAGGGGTATCAAACTCGCAGCCCGTGGACCAGATGCGTCTTGCGCTGGCCCACCTCCCATTTTAGTAAAGGGGGAAAAGTCGCAATATGTAACGTGATGAAAACATGATGCCACAAGTTTGAGACCCCTGGTCTAAGGTCTGTTTTAAAATACAGATAAGCATGCTGAACTGCAGTTGCAGTTTCAACCCATCTGAAAATTGTCAGGTTGTGAACAGCCCTTTTAGACCACATGATATTCAGCTGCAATTGCAATCCCCATTCCTTCATTGTCCATGTTTCTGTTGATCAAAAATTGTAGGACATTTTTAAGAGTTTGGAAATCCTGGTATCTCTTCTATGATACCACTGGACATGTCTTTGTGGAGTTTGTCCTGCCGCACAGTGCAGTTTCACTCTATCTCCAGGAGTCTACATGGTCATCCAGTGGGTGGCATGCAGGGTTCACACAGTTTAAAGGTCTGGTGGAACTTCCATTCAAGAACCATGGGCAGACCCCACTTGATAATTTATCTTCCATGACATTTAATTATTCTTAGAAATCACCTATGCCAGTTCCTGATATAATACTTTATGGTAGGATGGTGTTTTTGTGGGTCTATATTTGTATGTGCCATCCCATTGACCTTTGCTGAGTGGCTCTCAAGTCCTGTTATTAGGTAGAAAGAAGAGGGGAAAAAATACCTTGTTTGATGGAAAAGAATAGGAGAAAAATAGTTTTCTGTAACGTCTGTCTACTCTTTGTAGAGCCATAAAGTTGGAATGCATGTTGGAGGTCAACTGGCTGAACAGCTGGCTTAGTGCAGGATCTGCTAGACTAGAACATCTGATAGATAACCATCCAACCACTGATTGAAGATTTCTTTTGAAGGAGAAGTTTCCACTTCATATGGTGGTCTGTTCTGCAAGTTCCTCTTCCTGATGTCTAAATTGAATTTCCTTCCCTGTAGTTTTAACCCGCTGAGTCTAGCCATTCCCTCTAGGGTGAGAGAGAGTAAGTCCATTCCCTCTTCTACCTGAAACCCTCTAGATCAGGGATGTCAAAGTTGTGTTGTCATAGCATCGTCACGTGACATAATGGGACTTTTCTCCCCTTCACTAAACCAGGTAGGGGGGTGGGGCCAACATGTGATGCATCTAGCCTGCGGGCCACAAGTTTGACACCCCTTCTCTAGATATTTGAAGATGGTTACCCTGCCATATTTCTGAACCTTGAACCTTGGTTGAACAGATACTTAGTTGCTTCATAGCTTAAACCACCGGAAGTGGAATTGCTAGCATGTTTCTTCCCGATGTGTTGCACCAAACGGGGTGGGGTGGGCGCATGATCTTAAAAGGTTGATTACTTGGAGAAACGTTTCTGTTGATAGGTAGTTAGGCAGTGAGACTTTCTCCTAAAATCTGCATAGGGTGAGCAGTTCAGTTATTTTCTCAAGAGTTTGTTTAAGTAGGATAGTCTTGGTGAGCAAATGTTGAGATAGGAAATGGCAACCAGAACTGGAACCCGATGGAAATTATACTAAAATGGTAGCCATTTCTTCATTAAGAGAAGAAGGAAAACTCATTTGAATCTGGAATGAAACTACCCTTATACACACAGGTTTTCTCCCTGGGAAAATTTCTCCTCTTTGCTCATGTCTGATCTAAAACCATCAGAAACCTTTGACATTTTACAGACTTATGTAACTGCTGGTGGGGCGGATATCAGTACTTCAAAAGCAGGTTGTAAGTCCCATTTTCAGAGTCCATCATAACTTTGAACAGTCACTGAGTGACGGTTGAGGACTACTTGTAGTAGTTCTTAATTGATTTTTAAGAACTGGAAGTGGGTATGGATTAGTTTAATATTATTATTATATATATATTTTTGGAAGAAAATGGCTAAATACATAAAAGTAAGTTCTACTTTACCTGATTTGGAACTGGAGAAATAGCTTTCTTCACTGAATACCTTGTGAAACTAGGATTCATCTGCAACAGACACTAAAGGTAGCGTGGTGTGGTGGTTATGGAGATTGTGGTTATGGAGTCAGACATGGAATCTCACTAGATGACTTGGGCTGGCCAGTTAATCTACTCTATCACACAGGGTGGTTGGTTTGAGAATAAAATGAAAGAAAGATTCTGCATATCTTGCCTTGAGCTCCTGCAGTGAAAACAAAAAATACATTTAATAAATCAATCTAACAGATCAATCAATCAATCAACCAATCAATCAATCAATCAATCACATGCAATCTCAGCTCAAACTATCTCTCACAATTCAGGTGTGGATGAAAGAAGTACTCTAGGTAGGCCATTTTCAGCTCCCGAAGAAAAAGGAAAATATAAATTTAACAGTGTATCTAGCCTAAACTGTAATGAACATTTAGTACTAATATGTTTTTATGATTTTCCTGGTCTCTGAAGGCTAATTTTCTATGGCAAAGATACCAGAATATCTAGCACAGCAATGAAAACAAACTAAATCACAAGCTGAACAAGAGTAAGAAATCCACAGGGGCAATAAAAACAGATGTCCCTTTGTGTATAAACACACAATTCAGGGGCCCATTACAAAAAACAAAAAAAAAGCCTGCTGCCAGAAGAGATTATTCAGGAGGTAGAGCCTCCATCTATGCTGAGGATTGATATTCGGTCAAAAGTGGAGCAACAAGCTGGTAAGCGGTTGAATTCAAGGGAGCTAATACTGCACTCCTACCGGTCCTTAATACTAAGTTCTGTTCTTTTTGCTTCATCCTACTAATCTTACTTTTCTCCTCATTGTTCCTCAGGTTCATCCAGGTCAGCACTATGACTGATGGGGACTATGACTATTTGATCAAACTCCTGGCCCTCGGGGATTCTGGGGTTGGAAAAACCACTTTGCTTTATAGATACACAGACAACAAGTTCAACCCAAAGTTCATCACGACAGTAGGCATCGACTTTCGAGAAAAGCGTGTGGTGAGTTTCTTGGGTGTGTGTGCATGTGTGTGTGTGTGTGTGCGAGAGAGAGAGAGGGGGGAGCAGGAAAGTCTTCCTGAAGCTTCCACTCTTTCAAAAGAAACATTTTCAACATCTCAGTGAGACAATATCCGTTTCCTTGTGTGGGTTTTGCCCTGCATTTTGTAGCCTTTACCTGACTAGTCTTTTCGCTTAGTCCAAAATGGCATTTGTATTCATCTTTTCCCAGTGTATAGGTCATCCGCAACTTACAACTGTAATTGAGCCTGACAATTAGCTTGTGACCGTCAGCAGCAGTCATTAAGGGAACTCAGTGGTCCTTAAGTAAACCCATTGTTCACTGTGGAAAAGTTTTGCCCAGAAATCAGAAGTAAACACCAGTTTCTGGCGAAAGCATTGGAAATCACGATCATGTGACTGGGGAGCACTACACACAGCCATAATGACAAATTGTTTGCTGAGCATCCTAGAGTAGAGTAGAGTAGAGTAGAGTAGAGTAGAGTAGAGTAGAACAGAACAGAACCTTGGAGGTCTTCTAGTTCTAAATGTGATCATGTGACCATGAAGGAGGGCAATGTCAGAATTTCAAAACTGGGTCACAAGCTTCCAGTAAATATAAAGAACTTAGATTTCACCCAAAATATCCTTTTGAACGCAAGTCGAAGACTACCTTTAAATCAGTCTTTCTCATTAAGTATTGATTTCTGTGATCTCAAGGCTGTTTATACTGCAGTCTGTGACGGTAATCTAGAAACCCCAGAGATAGTCTAAGGTTCTTTTTCTTTTTTTCAGATTTGCCCTATTACCATGGATATCAATGTTTCCAGTGTTGTTATTATTTATATTTCTCATTTGCTCAGTAACTTATTCTGAGCTTACCTCCTTTCGGCATCAGGGATTTTAAAACCACAGGAGCTCATATTGTCATATGGCATGGGCTTCTTTGTGTTACTCACTGTTTGAATAATTCTTTGTGTTACTTGCTGTTTGCTTAGTTCTTAAGCAAGTTTTGCGGATCAAAGCTGAAATTCTTTTGTACGTAGGATTTCCAGAATCTCTAGATGGGTAAACGAACATTTATAAAAACTAGATGAGAACAGTGTATAGTTAAAAGCTTGTGAGCATGTATATGTGTGTGCATGTGTACGCCCATGTGTGTGTGTATCAAAACGATCTTTCCTTCCTTGATTTTATTCAGTCTAGATCATGTCACAGCCATATGGTATCCCATGAAAAACTGCTATTCCTGGAAGCCTCCATGTGTTGTGTTTGCCCCTTTTCAACTGTTGTCTTTTAACTCATTTGACTCAAAGCGCTTTTCACAGTGCATAAAGGAAGCAACCTTAGATTGGTTTTCTCTTAGAGAAGATCCACTGACCAGGTGCTGTGAGATGACAATATAAATGTTGTTTTGACAAAAAAAAATGAGTTATCACTTTCAAAGGAAAATTTTAAAAAAGGATTCCAAATGCAGTTTTGCCTATTTGCTTGCTTAATGTTATTACAGAACTCAGACCCACATAAGTCTGTGCATGTTCTGACCGAGGCTTCCCAAGAGCATGAAACAAACTCCTTGTCCTGACAAAAGCCCCTTTTATTCTTTTACTATTTATTCTGCTCATTCACAACCAGAAAGGTCTTTCAAAGGAGGATTTACAGTCACAGACCTTATCTGGCTTGGAGAGAGCTGACAGGCCGATATCTGCAGAATTTGGCAGGGAGTCTCAGAGAGTCACAAACCAATTAGACAACTAATTGTCTCCTGCAAACTCCACTCCCCTTTCGCACCTCTTTTATTTCCTCTGGGAGGGGCCATTCATCATCCATCTGTGGCCTTACTCCCAAGTCGACCCCTGTTCTTTAGTTGTTCCCTTTGTCTGGCAACTCTGTACATGGTCACACTGGGAACAGGCTCCAGGTGTTCGTCTGCCTCACTGATGTCTGATTCCGAAGGTAGCTGATAACTGTCAGATGGCCCTGGCCCCATCTCTGCCTCTGACACAGAGCCCTCATCAGAGCCTTCCCCAGACTCCAGGACTGGCCCATGTTCCTCCCAACTTCCTCACTGTTCAAATGTAATGGGCCACAACAGTGTGTGTGCTGCACACACACAAACACACCTGTTAAGCTTATTCTACTTCACTGTCAACATTGCATAAATTCTAACAGGTTAAAAATTAAACTTTGCAATAGCAAGAGTGATTTTGAGAACTTGGGCTACCAAAAGAAGCTGCCCGTAGAGAGAATGAAGCTTTGTTCTAAAATGCATTTTCCCCATACAGATATTATTATATTTGTTTTCTTTTATGTTGATACAATAATAATAATTACGACTATGGTATGTAATCAGGACAAACTTTTGCATGCATGCATGTATGTATGTATGTATGTATGTATGTATGTATGTATGTATATGTTAGATTTTTAAGGGCTGATTTAATAAATAAGAGACCAGGATGGATCCATTTTGGGCTTTTTAGCCCTCTTCAGCTGGCCATACTTCTTCTACTGGGATTTGAACTGGCACTTTCCAGCATATCAGGCAAGCCTTTCTATGAGGCTTGAGCTAACCGGCTTCCCTGATTACATCTGCCTTTTACAGGACTCTATTGATGAGAGAATATTTTCACAGCTCCTGTTTTGAGGCCCGTTTAAGGGAGGAGACAAACTGTCATCCTTCTCTGCCCTTCTCTGCCCTTAATGGGTCTCTGTCTGGATGATCTCTGGGTTGAGTCGAAGGGCATATATATATATATATATATATATATATATATATATATATATATATATATATATATATATATATATGTGTGTGTGTGTGTGTGTGTGTGTGTGTGTGTGTGTGTGTGTGTGTGTGTGTGTATGTATGTATGTATGTATGTATGTTTGTTTGTTTGTTTGTTTATTTATTTATTTATTTATTTATTTATTTATTTATTTATTTCGGATTTATACCCCGCCCTGCTCCTTGTTAGGACCCAGGGCGGCACACAGGCATTATTAAAACCATAACAAAAAACAACAATATACATCATTAAAAACATATTAAATTATTAAACCCGTGCTAAAAACACATTTAAAACCCTGCAAATTACAATTTATATATATATAAGTCAGAAACGGGGGGCTATGCCAGGCCGGCTTGTTGGAATAGATATGTCTTAAGACGTTGGCGGAAGAGGCGGAGGTCCGAGATAGTGCGTAGGTCGGGGGGTAGGTTGTTCCAGAGGGCCGGGCCCGCCACAGAGAAGGCCCTTCCCCTGGGTGTTGCCAACCGGCATTGCTCGACCAACGGCACCCAGAGAAGACCCTCTCTGTGGGAGCGGATCGGGCGAAGGGATGTATGGGGCAGGAGGTGGTCTCGTATATAGCTAGGCCCCGAGCCATGGAACGATTTGAAGATGGTCGTCAACACCTTGAAGCGCACTCGAAAGGCCACAGGCAGCCAGTGCAGCTCGCGCAGGAGAGGTGTTATATGGGCTTGCCTTGAGCCACCCATAATCACCCGCACGGCCGCATTCTGAACTAACTGTAGCTTTCGAGTGCACCTCAAGGAGAGCCCCATGTAGAGAGCGTTACAGTAATCCAGCCGGGATGTCACAAGCGCTTGAGTGACTGTGCGAAGGGCCCCCCGGTCCAGTAAGTGGCGCAACTGGCGTATCAGACGTATTTGATAAAACGCCCTCCTGGCCACGGCCGCCACATGGTCCTCCATGGACAGCCGGGAATCCAGGAGGATGCCCAAGTTGCGCACCCTCTCCACGGGGGCCAGTTGTTCGCCCCCAATGGCCAGTGTTGGACTTATCTGGCTGAACCGGGGTGCCGGAAACCACAGCCACTCAGTCTTGGACGGGTTGAGTTTGAGTTTGTTACTACCCATCCAAACAAGTAAATTATATATCTTAATTTACTTTGTGGATGATCTGTGGATGAGAAAATATGTTGGTAATGCACAATTTGTAAGCTTTGTGGGAACATCACATTTCTTGGGTTTTGTGGATGTAAAGTTTCTTTTCTAAATATCAACTATATATTCTGACACCCAAAGTAAACATCTGTGTTGAGGATCCCTTCACCCACCTCTTACTTGAGAAGCCAACTTCTCTACCTGTTGCATGCTGAATTCATAAGTTAAAGAGCTTGTGATTTGTGCCACGTGTATTAACCTCAAAACACAACCTTTTGAATCCTTCCTGTATATTCATTGCTGACTTTGATAGGATGGGAACTGCATGTCTTTCTAACTGGCTCAGGGCGATCGAGATTGTTACTCAGGATCTAGTTTCCCAAGGAGGAGGATACACATCTTGCTATACAGCGGCCAGCCAGTGGATTCTTTAGGATTCAAAGTCAATAAATTTGAAGCATGGCAAAATGCTCAAAAAGATTTTATTAAGAGCATTAGTAGAAAAAGATATACCAATCCATATCTCTTCAGCTTGCCAGGAATACCAAGAATGGCAGGGGATAGCCTACAGGGAGTCAGCAATTGTGCAGCAGCATCCTAAGATGTTTGGTTTAGACCAGGGGTAGTCAACCTTTTTATACCCACCACCCACTTTTGCATCTCTGTTAGTAGTAAAATTTTCTAACCGCCCACCAGTTCCACAGTAATGGTGATTTATAAAGTAGGGAAGTCAATTAAATTTAAAAAAGGAAAGTGCTTCAGTATCAGACAAAACCCCTACTGCCTACCACTGGTTTAGACTAGGGGTGTCAAGCTTGCATCGTCATGGTGGCGTCATGTGATATATCACAACTTTCCCCTCCTTCTCTAAGCCGGGTATGGATGTGGCCAGTGCGTGATGCATCTGGCCCACTGCCTGTGTGTTTGACATCCCTTGTTTAGACTAATGTTCAAACTATCCCAAGACTTTCACCATCTCAGAAAGGAACAGAGAGTATAAACCAAGGGGATCAATCTTGCGCCATAACTTTGTCATCACGTGACGTATCATGGCTTTCCCCCCCGTTTACTAAAGTGGGGGTGGGCATGGCCAATGCGTGATGCATCCGGCCCACAGGCCGCACCCCTGGTATAAGCAACCATGCTTGGCAATACATCTCATCAATGATTTGATCACACTATTAGACAATGGAACCTCAGTCATGGATATGTTTAGGGAAGACTGGGTTCCTTTTAGAAGGCAACTGGGCATAGTTGATGACCTATCTGATTAACAACCTAGGGACCTAAGTAAGTGACCCTTTGCTAAAAGTATATCTATCAGGTTGTGTGCCTTGTATCCTTAGCAGATGTGCACCTCTCCCTTAGATTAGGGAACTGGTGTTTGTCCTCTTTATCTTAATTATTGAGGTAGGATTACAGATAAGAGGCAAGGAAGAATGATTAGCAGTAGAATGACGCAATGAGCAAGGCTTGCTAAGGAATTTCTTCTAAGCACAGGTGTGAAGGGATGTGCACTGCAAAGCTTGCTAAATTAGACAGTGTGTCTCAGATGGGTAAGTAACCCTTTCTACACAAAAATTTCACACACAAAACACACACACACACAACACATGCCAACCACGCTATTTTCTTACAAATCTTACAAACCAATAGAACAGCAATATGTCTCAATAAAAGTGGATGCTATATTAACAACTAAGAGTTTTGCCAGGCTGTAAGAGTTGTAGGCCAACATATGCTGCTTTTAAGGTAAATGTGAGCTATGTATATTTTGCCCAACCACCAAAGCTTCAGGGGCCAACATAATTTTTAATGCTACTTTTTGATGATATTTTTCGGGCACCGTTTAATCTCTGAACATTTAAAAATCTCTGGACAATTAATTGGAATGGAGGGGGAGATGTGTACTTCTGAAAGCCAGATCCTCTTAGGGGTGTCAAACTGGAGGCCCATGGGCCAGAGGCGTCACACGCAGGCCATGCCCACCCGTTTCGCAACGGGGAAAAAACACCACGAAACGTCACATAACAGCAACGTGACACAACAAGTTTGACACTCGTGCTCCAAGTAGAATATTGAAGGCCGTTTTCCCCCTTTTAGCCACTCTCATGCTAAACTCTTTGGCCATGAACACGCCTCTCTCCTTCACTTGTCCATTTGTTTTTCCAGTCTTCAGTTTCATGGAGAATCTCAAGTGGAACATATTGCTTATTTCCTTGGACCAAAGACATATTATGTTTTTTCCTGGGTTGTCAAGGATGACTGACTCACCTCATTAGTTTAGCAACTTTTCTATACCAAAGCAACATGCTCCATCTTCTATGTATGTACAGGAGAGTAAATATGCAGCAGCTGTGCAGTTTAGAAAGATATTTCCTAAGAAAAGCATATAAATAAACAAATAAATTAGTTTATTGTTTCAGTCTTAATTGGGTAGTCCAAAGTCCAGACATTTTGAAGTTTAGGTTGTGTGATAGTGACTAATGTTTTGGAGACACTGAAGTAGTCTTCAGACTTATTTGTAAAAATGATAAAAGGTGGGATAATAAATAAAATTAACTATTAAGAATTCCAATCTGCCGAATTCCAATTTATTGCTTATACATCCATCTTTCAGCCTCCAAGGGATTGCCATGTTATTGTACCAGTGAATAACTTGGTAAGGCAAGTTGAAAGAGAATAAATGTTGAAATGCCTCCAAAAGTTATATAGCCATAGCACTAGCACTAGACTTATATACCGCTTTGCAGTGCTTCCCAGCCCTCTCTAAGCAGTTTACAGAATCAGCCTATTTCCCCCAACAATCTGGATCCTCATTTTACCCATCTTGAAAAGATGGAAGGCTGAGTCAACCTTGAGCTGGTGAGATTTGAACTGCCGAACTGCACTTAGCAGTCAGCTGAATTAGCCTGTAGTACTTGCCTAAACGTCACCCTAACGCTAAACCCGTGATGGCGAACCTACAGGTGGCACGTGGAGCCATTTGTCAGGGCACGCGAGGTGTTGCTCTTGTCAGGTGGCCAGCACGTATGTGTGAGCTGGCCAGCTGACTTCGGCCTTCTTTTGAGGCCATTTTTCACCCTCTGGAAGTGACTCTGGTTTGTCCGTAGGGCCCTTTTTCACCCTCCAGAGCCTTCAGGAAAACCTGAAGGTTCTGGAGGGCAAAAAATGGTCCTACGAGCAAACCAGAAGTCCGTTCCTGAACTTCCAGTTTGCCTGTAAGGCCGGCTTTTCGTGACCGCGTGCATGAGTGCATGTTTGGGGGGGCTTGCATAGCATTATGGGTGTGGCATACCAGCGCACGACCCCCCCTCTGATCCCCCTGCTTTTGGCACAGCAGCCAAAAAAGGTTTGCCATCACTGGGGCCTAACCACTGCACCATCGTGGCTCATATAGACAAGAGTCACTACTTCCAATTTAATGTAAACATTAAATATGTTTTCTCTTGGGAAGTTTTTTATTATTATTATTATTTATCAAGTCCAGCCTACAATGTAGCATTTCTCATGCTGGATGGGAAATTCTGGGAGTGGAGGTTCAGAAGTCTTAAAGTTGCCAAGATTGGACATCCCTGATCTTGAGACCAGTCCTTCCTTTATCAATATTGTAATTCTTACTGTGTGCCACTCCTTCAATAAACGTAGGGCTGGCTGCCAAAAGCAGCCGTGGAAATAAAATCCATAAAAGGGTCATATGATGTTTAGCATCTTTTCCTATCCTGCATTTTCAGTTTGCAAATTATGACTTCACTTTTAATTAACTTTTAAATAAACAATTGTTAAAATAAACAGTATTAAGGTAAACAGGGAAGCTTTATTTGTTGTGTTTCAGGTGTACAACAGCCAGGGGTCAAGTGGTTCTTCTGGAAAAGCCTTTAAAGTCCATCTGCAGCTATGGGACACAGCTGGGCAAGAGAGGTAATATGCAAGAACTTAAAAGTCGAATGCAGAAATAATTGGAAGGGCAAATGAGCCACATTTTTCTATTAGATTCTGTCATTTGAACTCGGGCAGGTTTTCAAGGCAGATATTTTTAAATTTATCATTTTTGACATCGTATTACTGTTTACAAGAAGGCTGAAGACCTAGTTTTTCTTATCTTGAATTATTTGGAATTTTGAATAAGAAGCACACTTTTTCTGCTTGGCCGGCCTAGGGTAGTCTCTTCCTTGGGGTTTTTAGGGCTTGTTAGTTTTAAATGGGTATTTTAGCGCAGGGACAGTTAGTTTAATTTATTTTTATCTTTTGTATTTATGGATGTATATATTTTATGTGTTTTAGTTTTCCCTGTGCACCGCTCCGAGTCCCCTAGGGGAGAGGACGCGGTATATAAAATAAACATATTATTATTATTATTATTATTATTATTATTAAGTGATTTGAAGCATTTTGGAATGTCAGATTTCAGGGGTACAGTTGCTAAAAGTCGCAAGACACTGTGGGTAGTGTCTGCAGTTTACACACACACACGTGTGTGTGTGTATATACACACTTATATGTATGTGTGTGTGCATGTGTGTATAGGTAAAAGTAAAGGTTCCCCTCGCACATATGTGCTAGTCGTTCTCGAATCTAGGGGGCGGCGTTTTATCTCCATTTCAAAGCCGAAGAGCCAGCTCTATCCGAAGACGTCTCCATGGTCATGTGGCCTGCATTACTAAATGCAGAAGGCGCACAGAATGCTGTTACCTTCCCACTAAAGGTGGTCCCTATTTTTCTACTTGCATTTTTTACGTGCTTTCGAACTGCTAGGTTGGCAGGAGCTGGGACAAGTAACGGGAGCTCACTCCATTACGCGGCGCTAGTTATTCAAACTGCCGATCTTTCTGATCGACAAGCTCAGTGTCTTAGCCACTGACCCACCACAAGTTCTCTGCTTGAAGGTCTGTGAGCCATACACTGATAAATTCCATTGCTCTTGGGTGGCCAGCTGACTAAAATCTCCCGTGGCTGTTTCCTGCCCATCTTTTTGGCAGTCAGAGGGAAATGTATAACACAAATCCCCATTGGAATGAAACAGATCATTAGAGAAAATAAAATCATCCCTGGGGCTGCCTTGCCACCTGAAGCAAGATTTGGGCTTGAGCAGTCATCCCGGATAAGGGTTGACTACTCGTGTAAAGAGAATATTAAAGCTTTGCCTTGTCATTTATCTGTTCGCTTGCAGCACTTAAAAAAAAAAAGGTTCAGCCATGAAATGTTTACCTAATGCCCCTCGCTTGCTTTTCCCTGATAGCTCATGTTGTGTATTGATCCTTTTCGCTCTTTTCCTCCTGACAGATTCAGAAGTCTCACCACAGCCTTTTTCAGAGATGCCATGGGCTTCTTGCTAATGTTTGATCTCACCAGTCAGCAGAGCTTCTTGAATGTCAGAAACTGGATGAGTAAGTGAGAAAAGCAGCTGCCTCTCTTAGCCTGGAGCTCTTTTAGCTTCAGCAGCATTGAATCTCCCGTCTTCAATGCGACAGCAGTCCCCATAGAGAGTGGAATTATGTAAGCTATTCCTGATACGATTAGACACCCTGCAACAAAAGGCACGCGGGTACTTTAGAAAAGAGCTGCGGTGGTGCAGTGGTTAGCATGTAGTACCACAGGCTGCTTCTGCTGCCTGCAATTTGGCAGTTCGAATCCCACCAGGCTCAAGGTTGACTCATCCTTCCATCCTTCCGAGGTGGGTCAAATGACGACCCAGATTGTTGGGGTGCAACAGGCTGACTCTGTAAAGTGCTTAGAGAGGGCTATAAAAGCACTGTGAAGTGGTATATGTCTTAAGTGTTATTGCTATCATTTGGTCAAAAAAACAGATAACTTTATAGTGATCTGATGGATGCCTACTGAAGGTGCAGTGGTGCAGTGCAGTGGTGCAGTGGTTAGAATGCAGTAGTGCAGGCTAATTCTGATGACTGCCGGCTGCCAGCAGTTCAGCAGTTCGATTCTCACCAGTTCAAGGTTGACTCAGCCTTTCATCCTTCCAAGGTGGGTCAAATGAGGACCCATATTGTTGGGGACAAGAGGCTGACTCTGTAAACTGCTTAGAGAGGGCTGCAAAAGCACTATGAAGCAGTATATAAATCTAAGTGCTATGGCTATTAGAAGCGATGCACGCTCCTCTCTGAAGCTGGCTTCTAGGGGTTCCTGGATCATTCTTTGCCTTCGCCACTGGCTGCAAGGTAGCTGTCAGCCCTGAAGCCATTTCCCCCTGGCACCTTCAGGGCTGCCACAGTGGAGGTGAGTTGAGTGGTGGGAATGGCAAGGGGGAGGCTATCTATACTTTGAGGAATATGCCTGCCTTGACATTTGGATTCCATTGGGCCTGTTAACTGGAACATTGGCGTTTTATGGAAGCTTTAGGAACTTTCACTTTGACCTGACAAAATTGTTTTTCCACTCTGGCACTGCCCTCTCCTTGAAGCCTCTATCTAGCATCACCACATTGGTGGGTTCCGGATCCCGTTGCAACCGGTACAGTGCAACGGAGCCGGGCATCCACCACATGAACGTGCATAGCATGCGCATGCGTACTTATCACTCTCAACACTCCGCAATGTTCCAGCTGCTTGACGGAGCATCACGCAGGTGCCGTACGCTCCGTGCGTGGAAGCCCCTAAAACCTCAAATACCGGTGGTGAAGTCGGGCGGGAGGATGGGCCCTCTGGAGCACTGTACCGGAATGGTACCTGGTGCTCCCGGCAAGCACCGGTACACTCGTACTGTAACCCACCACTGCATCACCACCATGTCATGTTTCTGCAAAATGCTGAGCCCTGCCCAAACTAGTTGAAATGTTACTAAAAGAATTCATGTGAATTGCTTGAAATATATTAGCTGTATATGAGTAACAGGTAGTCCTGTACCTAACAACCGTAATCGAGCCCAGAATTACAGTCATTATCGAGTCACTATGTGACTGCACACAATTTTGCAACCTTTTGTGTGGCCATTGTTAAGCAAAAGTGGTGGTCATTAGATAAAGGCCATGGTCACTAAAGCAAACCTTTTTTTTAATTCAATGAGTGATTGGTTTTTTTGCTGGAAACTGGAAGTAAATGCCAGAAACTAGCAAAACCCACCAAAATTATGGTTGTGTGACTGCAGGATGCTGCAAACATCTGTAAATGCAAACTGGTTGCCAAATGCCCCAAATGTGATCATGTGACTGGTGGGGAACCCAACGGAACTCCAGAACCAAGTCATAAATAGCTCAGGGGAGGTCCATTATTGCTTCAAACTGTCGCTAAACAACACCAGTTGTTAATCAAGGACTAGCTGCTTTATTCTTGTTGCAGCTGTGATGCAGAGAAGAAATACAGTGTTCTTTGGCATTTACAGATTTATTATCTTGATGTTAATTTGATTGATTAGATGGCACAATGTCTTCTGGATAATAAAACACTAACCTTCCTATTTCTATCATAACATTTTTTAAATGTAAAAATAGGTAGTGAATGCGCTCATATTTCATCTCTCAGCCTTTCCCAACCAGGTTGAGCAATAAAACCACAATGCTTCTAATAATGGGCCCATGGATGACTAAAAACGAACTCTCTCCCTCCATTTGTCCCAACCTCTTGGATGCCTTCAGAAGACAGAATTCTCACAAAACTAATATTAGTCAGTTGTGGATCATCTGAACGACATACCTGAGCTCCCCATCATATGTTTGATCCAGCTGCCTTAGTCCACCGTTATATTCTTCAGTGTAGATTCAGATGCATGTTCTACAACTTGGAGGAAGAAATTGGTCCTTATGGATTAATGAGTTCTGAAGCCAATGCATTTCCATCACCGGTAGGAACAACCACAATGCTTCTAATAATGGGCCCATAGATGGCTAAAAACGAACTCTCTCCCTCCATTTGTCCCAGCCTCCTGGATGCCTTCAGCCACATCTTACTTCTTCCCTTAGAAGACCATCTTGAGATTCCATACATTTAATTCAAAAGGTGAAATTTGTTAGGTGATGTCAAAGTTCACTGTGCAGGTAAATCCAATGGAAATGCATAGAGACGTTATTCTGGAAAGAAATGACCATCCTTGTAATGGATTGGAGGAAGGTTCAGACCTCATAGGAATATATCACTTGTGTAGTCTGGATATTACAAGGTACGGCAAGTTCTCATCAGTCCTGCAAGAAGATGGAGAACGTTTTAATTGGGCAAGATATCATTTTGAGAAAAATAACTAGTTTAGATTGTGGAAATTAATCCCGTATGGACATTATTCGGAGAATCTGGAAGAAGGAGTTATTTCAGAGATCCTAAGAACTGTGTTGAGATGAGTCATTGTCAGGTTCAGTTGACAAATGGTCAATAGCATATAATTGCTTCATTATAACTAACCAAGAAGCAGAGTGACAATATCTGTCTCTTCATCAAAATATAGATTGCAATACAGTGGGACCATGGCAGTGGTGGGTTATGACTGGTACGGTTATAATCTCTCAGCCTTTCCCAACCAGGTAGAGCAGCACAACTGGAAGATAACAGGTTAGGAAAGGCTGAGAGAAACTACGATTTCTGCTCCTCTGTTGCCAGGGAAACTTTCTACCCTCCTTACCAAGTTTCTACATTCTCTTTCCTTAGGTCAGTTGCAAGCAAATGCTTATTGCGAAAACCCCGACATTGTATTAATTGGAAATAAAGCTGACCTATCAGATCAGAGGGAGGTCAATGAAAGACAAGCAAAAGAACTTGCAGACAAATATGGGTAAGGCAAATCAACATGTGGTCCTCTAAGCTAACTCAGGAGGCATTGGTGTGCCCATCTGAGTGGTGCCAAAGGTGGGATAAGGACACAATGAAATGGCCAAGACATTTGGTTTCAGAGGAAGAAAACCAAGTGTAATGTTTATTTATTTTTCCCTGTTGACATCAGAGATTCCCCGTATGGATAAGTACTGATGCTAATAAGGATTCCTTTTTGTGAGAGGGGGAACAGAGATGAGTTCAGCAGACTTGGGGGACTTTCAGAAAGTGATACAACATTCTTAACTGTTGACCTAGGGCCATTTTGCTTTTGAGAACTAAATGCAAGCTCCCCTTTGAAGGGAAACCTGTAGGTTATTGTTACAACTGTTCTCTCTTGAAATATCTCACCATACTTCCGATGTTTTCCTGCCGTAGCATCCCATACTTTGAAACAAGTGCAGCCACTGGCCAAAATGTGGACAAAGCCGTGGAGACACTCTTGGACTTAATAATGAAGCGAATGGAACAGTGTGTTGACAAGTCTCAGCTCTCTGACACGGCCAATGGTGGGAATTCAGGAAAACTGGTGTCGCCCAAATCGGATGAGAAGAAATGTGCTTGTTGACTTGGCCATTCAGGTTGAAGAAAAGGAACGAGAAAGTAATAGAATGACCAAATGCTAAATTCAACCTGGAACTCCATGGACCAAATGAGACTGCTGTTGTTGTCTTAAGCAAGCCTGATTTTGTTTTTTTCCAATGCTGAGAAATCATGCTTCTGCATTCCAACAGGTGTAAACCATCTTCATAGAAAATCCAGAGGCTCTTTTCTTCTTCATACAATAGGCGAGTAAATACAGGGGAAAATATCTGCTTTGGGGAGAGGACCATTGAAATGATAGGAGACACCTTTACAATAAAAACAAGGGGTTGTCTTTGTTGGCCTGAGCCATCATTTCTCATCTCTTGGCCCTCTGTTATGACATACATTGTATGTTTGCTAAACAGGTGATTGGACAAAAAAAAACACTCCAAAGAATATATTGCGTGGCTCATTGTAAATGTCTTTATGGTTTTGAGTACCAAAAAGGTCATTGTTGTTTTCATTCAGTTGGCTATTCTCATAAGGCGAGATCTGATTAAAATTGCAATGTAGTCAATTAGGTGGCATTGGAGATAGAGGTGGACTGTAGAAAGAAGATGTCCATGCGATATAGTACAGTGTTGGAAAATCACGAGGTTTGCTCAAAGCTGAAAAGTACCATGTGCCTTGAAATACTTGGCCAAGTATTTCATTGGTGACTCAGTGTGATATTCCAATGGAATCCCCATTCATTAAGAGGTAGTATGTATTTATTAAGTTCTATATGGATACAGTTAACATTTCTAATTAGTTCTAGCCTTTACAGGCATAGCACTTCCTAAACATGAAGCTATGTTCAACGTTGACCTGGAATATTAGCTGTCTAAAGCAAAGTCTTGATTAAATATATATCTTCTGTTACTTCTACCACTTAAAATGAGAAAGGCAGGAACAGGAACAAAGAAGAGGAAGTGCCAGTAATAATTTTGTTACAGTAGAAGTACTGTTAAGTGAAGGATATGTACACTTTAGAACCAAGTGTGATAGGATGATGGTGATATGATGATGATGAACCAAATGCAGTTCTTTAAAACAAAAACAGACATTGTCTTTCTACTATGCACCATTTCTCTGTGATGCCATTCTGGTGTAAAAGGACTGCTTTTTGCAATTCAGCCAAATTCCAAAACTGACCGCAATTCCCTGCCACCATTTTCTAAGTTAAAGAGTTCATTTCACCAGGTTCTTCATGTTACCAAAGCAAAATAGTTGTTTCTAATATTTATCACAATGCTCTTCATCAGTCTCTCAGTAATTAAAATAGATATTTCTGTTTGCAAAATGTGAGCACATTTCCCAGAAAGAAAAATCACACAGAGGAATATATTCTTCTGGTGATATCTTAATTTTCATTTTTATTCCAATACTGTGATACACTTTTAAATGTTTACTGCATTTTGTAATCCGTAGAACTCATTTTCAGAAATGGGAAATTACAGAACCCCAAAGGTGTCTTTACTTTTTGCTAGTGTTAATTGCTCACCATTTCTATTGGGAAATACTAATGTTTTTGTCTATGAAATCTGAAGTGTATTTGCTTGGGTTCAGACTGCTTTGCTTGAAATCAAGGGCTGGGGGAATACAATTAAGCAGTGTTTCTCAACCATAGCAACGTTTAAGATATGCGAACTTCAACACCCAGAATTCCCCAACAAGCATACTGGCTGAGGAATTCTGGGAGTTGAACTCCACCCGTCTTAAAGATTTAGATTTATTAAATTAAAGTTGGAAGGTTAAGAAACAATGCACTCAACTAAGTAAAAAAACAAGAGATTCTTTATGCATTAACGTGTTATCTTTTTTTTATATGGCCCTACACTGTGAGGAATATTTAATCTCTTTTTCCTGTAATTCTGCCATTTTATAACAAAGATCTTTTAGCTTTCCAATGGAAGAAGAGATAACAATATATCCTTAATGTTTCCCAGCTGTTAATACCTACTCAGCGCTCTCCGTTGCAGTAAACAGGGTTATCTGCTGCAAAAATCTGGGCATATGGCTGAGGAAGTGAGCTATCTCATCCAACTTGATGAAAGTTGCCATTGAGAACTTTTCTTACATATAGTTAGACAGTTTTAGATCTGGCATTGTAAAGCTGATTTGGAGGGATTAATATATTCCATTTGTATTCCAATCTCTCACACTACCATACATATATTTTGTTGTTTACTATCTTGGAGTAGCAAATTAAGAACTCAAAGCTATTCCTAAGGCACAATTATTGTTGGGCATCATTTGTTGCAATCATACGCTGGGTTATCTATTAGAATGCCTGTGCCTCTGTCTCAGAGTAATGCCCACGAGTGAATGTTTTATGCATGCATGTTAAACTTTGATATTGTGTACACAGAATATTCCCTGGCATTAAGTAAGGCCAAATAGCTGTTGGTTTTGTAGCTGTCATTATGCACACCTAAACTCCTGCATGCATAAAATGTGAATGTTTATAGGGAACATTTATGAACACAATGTTGAATCCACAAGAACACTTTTGACTTCCCAGATCGGCATGATATCATCTCATGAATAGCCTTTGAAATTGGCTTGATGCAACTAAAAACTTGCCAAGATGGCAATACTGGGATCCATCTTGCATGGTCAATAGAAACTCAAAATAAATTCCGTATCACAGCAACTATTCTTTCATTATCTTTTTTTTATGGCCCTATTTCATCAAGGAGATCAGAATATATACGATCGATATCAAATGTCTTGATGTAGGTTATGTTGTCATTGTAGTTCATGATTGTCGCCTCAACAAAATAATCCTACATATAATAAGAATATTTGATTCAACTTCACCTGCAGTTCATTGATGAATAATTGTAATGACAATATATTATGCTATTTTTTCCAGTCTTCCTTTTGACCCTTTTGAGACAAGGTATGAAATTCCCTCTTCTGACTTGGTTTTGTGAATATTTGAATCAAAATACTGGATGTGTAATTGTGTATGTATGATTAATAGACCCATGGCTGCTCACTGCTTATACGTACCCTATTGTCCAAAAGTATTCAGATGTAATGAGCCAAGTTCTCAAGTGCTTCGGTTGTGCCTTTGACCATCTACAAAGCACACTAAGCCAACAATTGCTTCCATAAACTGTATATAATTGCCGAGGAAAGAAACTAGAGAACTATTAGTTCCATGTAACCATTTTTGCCTGCTTTTATTGACAACCATTGGCATGACATTACAGCAGCTCACACGGGACACCAACTGGATTTCTATGAAAGGGTCTTTGTCTGCTTTGTTAAAGCCTCTGGGGAGCAAAGCTGTTGCATGATGAAATGCACATGATGTCCCTAGTAATTACTGTCCATGGGATAAATCAATATGTACGTAAGAGAAGGTTGTCCTGTCACTGAAAATACTATATGTTTCTGTACTTGCCCAGCAGCCTTTTAACAAACTCTTCTACCAAGATTTACACACTGTTCAAACAAACCATTTAACTGCTGTTTTGTTAAGAAAGTCTACCTTCCCGAATACAGTTAAGTGTAGTCTGGTATTAACATGAAGTGACCACTGAAACTATCAAGCCTTGTTGGCTTCTTTCTCCAGTCCAACTGAGGCAGAATTGGCTGGTGTCCAGTGGTGGGTTGCAGGTAGTACACCCCAGTACGGGCATACCAGAGTCTGCCCGGAGGACCGGATACCATTCAAGTACAGTGCTCCTGATGGCCCGCCCGCCAGTGCTCGCTCCTTACCTGTGCTTTAAGCTTTTGGCGCTTCCGCGTACGTGCATGGCGCGTACAGCGCCTGCGCGATGCTCTGCCGAGCAGCTGGAGCATCGTGGAGGCTTGCGGAAGCGTCGCAGGTAGGTATGACACATGCGTGCACCGCTCATGTGCGCGCACACGCTGAGCGCACCAATGTGGGTGACGCCGGGCCCACTACTGATGGTGTCCCTTTCTAGATCTGCTCTTGAAGGTCAAGGTTAGCAATCAGGAGTTTGGCTACCAGAGATTAACATGGCTCTCTTCCGAGAACATCCTCAAGGCTTTGGAAGGAACTCTCCCATGTTTTCCTTTCTCTGAAATAAATGTTTGATAAGAGCCCTTCTAAAGGTCAAACTAAACATTACCTGAACCACATGGATGTTATGGATGTTCCAAAGTGGATTAATAGGGGGAAAGAAAAGTTAGCCCATACAGAATCACCATTACAATCATATTCTCAGAAGGGGTGAAGTTGCGCAGTCTGTCTATGCTGTCTATTGCTAAATATTTAGTTGTACTTACTACAGCCCTCCTCAACTCAGACCATTTAGCACGGGGATCCCCAACCTTGGCAATTTTCAGACTTGTGGACTTCCAACTCCCAGAATTCCTCAGCCAGCCTGGGAGTTGAAGTCCGCAAGTCGTAAAGTTGCCAAGCTTGGAGACCTCTGATTTAGCACAAAGTCTTTAATGAGATATTTCTTAAGAAACATGGGCACATCATCTTCTTACACTTCCAAAGGCCCTGCCCGAAGCTCTCCTACATTTGATTCCACCCCAGCTTTTAAATCAAGAAGCGTCTCGGATCTTAAGTCTTCTCTAACTGCCTTCGCTCTGCCCCGCGGTGGGATTTTCAGTGTATATAACTGTATAATTCAAGGTACTTTTATGTCTTTCTCACAAATATATTTATTGAAATTGTTCTTTTCAGATTTTGATTCAACACTAAGAGCCTCCAGACTGATCAGTTGCTTCCCTCCACCCTCTGGCTAAGTTTTGCTTTTAGTGAGCCCTTAAGTTAGATAACTCTGAGCATGTTTTCTGTTGGTCTTTGAGACAGTTCTGTAGAAATTAAAGATTTACATTCTTTGAACTAAGTGTCTGAATTATCTCTCTCTCTGGATGGACTGCACTGCCAGCCTAGCAGCACCAGTCATTAACCGTGTTGTATTACTACTACTATGCCGTTGCTTTTCAATGATATCTAAATATGTATTTATATGTGTGAGCCTGTGTGTGAGTACACACATATACATACATAACAATCAGACTGTATCCATTGGTGTCTGGGTTTTTACAATATGGCTAAGGAATGTAATTCTGTAGTTTCGTTTCTGCACTGTTCTTTTGAGATTAAAAACTATTCATTTTTAAAGCAGTTGTGGATTGTTGTCTTGAAGAGCAAACATGATCTATGGTGTGTGAGAATGGTGAAAGCGTGCACACACACACTATGTGTCTTACTTGATTCTGGCTTTGCACATGTGAATCAGTAAAAGGTAAAGGTTCCCCTCGTACATGTGTGCCAGTCATTCCCAACTCCGGGGAGGGTGTGCTCATCTCCGTTTCAAAGCCAAAGAGCCAGTGCTCTCCCAAGATGTCTCCATGGTCATGTGGCCGGCATGACTTAATGCCGAAGGTGCACAGAACACTGTTACCTTCCCACCAAAGATGGTGCCTATTTTTCTACTTGCATTTTTACACGTTTTCAAACTGCTAGGTTGGCAGAAGTGTGAATCAGTGGTGGGATTCAAATAATTTTAACAACTGGTTCTCTGCCCTAATGACCAACTGGGTAGGTGGGGCTCAGTGGTCATGTGACTTGGTGGCGTGGCCAACTCAATGTCACTCATGTTGATGAGCGCTTCACCTTAGCTTCTTACAATGTAATAAGGGCCAACCAGAGAGGCAGTTTCTGTAAGCAGGGCAATAAAGATGAGGCTCGAAACAACACCAGAATGTTTCCTTCCTGCCTTCCTTACAGGATTAGCCCTGGAAAGTGGGGAAAAACAAAAGGAGATTTCTTCCAACAACCGGTTCTCCGAACTGCTTAGAAAGTTGACAACTGGTTCTCCCGAATAGGTGCAAACTGGCTGAATCCCACCACTGATGTGAATTCACATGCTGTAGTTTCAGCTATGTAGCAACTCAGCTGTGATGTTTTCAAAAAGGCTTAAGAAACCATGGCTTCATTGTAGGAACTCAGCTAGACAGAAAAAGGATCAGGTTGGAATAGATTATTCAACATAGCTCCAGTATTATGTGGGTTTTTTTTTTTAAAACAACAACTTCATGCCTACCAGGTATGAAGAATACAATTCTTTGCATTACTAGCCACTATGAACCAAAGATTGAGGGTCATTTGAGAGAGATTACGGGGAAGCCTCGATTTGCGACTACAATTGAGCTCAATGTTTATGTTGCTGAATGAGAAATCTGTTCAGTTTGGCTCCATTCCACAACTTTCCTTGCCACATCTTTTAAATGAATCACTGCTGTTGTTAAAAGTTAGTAACACGGTTGTTAAGTGAATCTGGCTTCCCCATTGACTTTGCTTGTCAGAAGGTCTCAAGAGGATCACATGACCCCAGGACATTGCAACGGTCATAAATACAAACCACTTGCCAAGCATCCTATTGTAAATCACGTGACCAAGGTGGGGATACTGCAATGGTCGTATAATAGTGAAAAACGGCCGTAAATCTCTTTTTTTGAGTGCCATTGTAACTTTGAACGCTCACTAAATGAAGTGTTGTAAGTCAAGGACTACCTATATACCCAACTTCTGCAGGATCTGGGTTTTATTTCACCCTGAAGTTGTTTATTTGCATATTTTTATTTTGCTTTTTTGGGGGGGGGACATAACCGTGGACATTTCTAGCTTGGTGGCCTGGCGGTGGGGGAGAGGATGGTTCTGTGTGGGCGGTAGGCGCATGCACAGCTTCATTTGCATAAGCAGTGGGCACAATCCAATGTTCTGATTGCTCAAGGGAAGGGAGCAGGAAAGGGGGAAAAACACTAAATAGGCACACATTTAAGGCAGCAAGACTAATATAGCTGCACCCTGAAGGGAGTGGCGAGTGCTCTGTGGTGAACCCTGCCTTGGAAAACATGACATTGTTGAGAAAGTGAAGAGAGAAGGTTGGAATGAAACAGAAGAAGAAAAGTTCCTGGCATTCTTGACTCATTCCCAGGAATCCAGATAACCAAATCATGGTTATCACTCATTATGTTGACAAGGTTGCCTTCAGCTAAATGTCATAGTTCTATCCACAATGTACAGCAGCTTACCTTATGGTCTTGTGGCTTAAATCAGGGGTCTCCAACCTTTGCAACTTAAAGTCTGAAGGACTTCAGCTCCCAGAATTCTCCAGCCAGCTTTGCAAATGTTGGAGACCCCTGGCTTAAATAATGGATTGAGCATTGTACCGGTTATTTATTTTGCTACAGTGCAGAGATGATCCAGCCAGACGGAAGCATAAAATCTCGCTGCAGGCCAAGGAACAACCAACCTCACCTTTCATTATCACATTGGCCACTAGACAGACCGTCCTTGAGATTTTGATTCTTACCCTGAGAATTAACACTCTTGATTTCACGGCTTCAGATGGTCCATTTCGTCAATACGTTTTGACAGTCTTGGCAAGAAGCTCTTCAAACGCAATCTAACGATGGTATCATTAAAGCTAAATAAATAATTTATTCAATTAATTATGGGGAAACTTGCTCTTGCGCTGTCCTAAAACAGGGCCTAGCCAAACGTAGAATCTGTTTTTATACAGGTATAACTGAAATATATATTCCTATTTTCCTTGCCTTGGGCCAGGGTTGAAATCCTCCCAGTTCAGCCCAGTTCGGCCGAATCGGTAGGGATGATTGCCATTGGTTCAGGCAAACTGGCGAGAAAAAAAATGCTTTAAAAAATGAAGAAACGTTGGCCACGCCCACCCGATCACATGACCCCCCTCCCAAAGCCACACCCACATAACTAGTGGCAGGGGGGGAGAATCTAGATTTCACCGCTGCCTCAGGCATAGTGTTTGATGAACCTGTCTTAGAAGAGCTCTGTGCAAGAACACGAACATTTTACCGATTCTAAATCATGACATAGGGATGGTTTGGGGACTGTCTTCTCTCTGCTTCGATGCATCTCCCAGAGGTATTTTACTTCCTTTGGAAACATCATTGGTAAAATTATCATTTTACACAACGACATTATTACAATACAATACAATAGCAGAAGTCTTCTTAAAGACTTCCAGGGTTGGGGCATTCACAACTTCACAACTTCTGGAGGCAAGCTGTTCCACTGATTAATTGTTCCAACTGTCAGGAAATTTCTCTTCAGTTCTAAATTGCTTCCCTCCTTGATTAGTTTCCAATCATTGCTTCTTGTTCTACCTTCAGGTGCCTTGGTGAATAGTTTGACTCCCTCTTCTTTGTGGCAACCCCTGAGATATTGGAAGACTGCTATCATGTCTCCCGTGGTCCTTCTTTCCATTAAACTAGACATACCCAGTTCCTGCAACCGTTCTTCATATGTTTTAGTCTCCAGTCCCCTCATCATCTTTGTTGCTCTTCTCTGCACTCTTTCTAGAGTCTCCACGTCTTTTCTACATCGTGGCGACCAAAACTGTATGCAGTATTCCAAGTGTGGCCTTACCAAGGCATTATAAAGTGGCATTAACACTTCATGTGATCTTGATTCTATCCCTCTGTTTATGCAGCCTAGAACTGTGTTGGCTTTTTTGGCAGCTGCCGCACACGGCTGGCTCATATTTAAATGGTTGTCCACTAGGACTCCAAGATCCCTTTCACAGTTACTGCTATTGACCAAGGTACCACCTATACTGTACCTGTGCATTTTGTTTTTGTTGCCTAAATATAGAACCTTACTCTTTTCGCCATTGAATTTCATTTTATTAGATAGTGCCCAATGTTCAGGTTTGTCAAGATCCTTCTGTATCTTAAGCCTATCTTCTGGAGTGTTGGCTATTCCTGCCAGCTTGGTGTCGTCTGCAAATTTGATGAGTTCCCCATTTATTCCCTCGTCCAAATCATTGATGAAGATGTTGAAGACTACTGGGCCTAAAACAGAGCCTTGGGGGACTCCACTGCATACTTGTTTGATTCAAACCAATCATAGGGGACGGGGTGTAAAGCTGTAAAGAGCTACTGGATCTCCATTCAAGGTGTCCTAAGGCTCACTTTACTTATAATTCTCCATAAAATGTAATACTAAGCGCTGCAATATGGCGTGAGGAGATATTTTTTCTATTAGATTGATGCAATCTCCACAGAGTGGTGAGGTGGCCTAGAGGTGGCGCTCTTGCCTCACCATCAGGAGGCTAAGTAGAGGCAGATATTTCTCTCTCTGGGCACAATGAGGATATATCTGCTGAAATAACACTCCGCATTGGTGATAGGAAGGGCATCCGGTCAGTAAACACTCAGCTCCATTCAGATTACACCCCCATAAGGGATTATGGGGTCATGAAAAGCAATTGATTGATGCAATCTCCACACAAGTGCTCATTCATCTTCTCTCTCTCTCTCTCTCACCTGGTATCCAAAACCAGGAACACAGAATTCTCACAAAACTAGTATTAGTCAGTTGTGGATCATCTGAACGACATATCTGAGCTCCCCATCATATGTTTGATCCAGCTGCCTTAGTCCACTGTTATATTCTTCAGTGTAGATTCAGATGCATGTTCTACAACTTGGAGGAAGAAATTGGTCCTTATGGATTAATGAGTTCTGAAGCCAATGCATTTCCATCACCGGTAGGAACAACCACAATGCTTCTAATAATGGGCCCATAGATGACTAAAAACGAACTCTCTCCCTCCATTTGTCCCAGCCTCCTGGATGCCTTCAGCCACATCTTATTTCTTCCCTTAGAAGACCATCTTAAGATTCCATACATTTAATTCAAAAGGTGAAATTTGTTAGGTGACGTCAAAGTTCACTGTGCAGGTAAATCCAATGGAAATGCATAGAGACGTTATTCTGGAAAGAAATGACCATCCATGTAATGGATTGGAGAAAGGTTCAGACCTCATAGGAATATATCACTTGTGTAGTCTGGATATTACAAGGTACGGCAAGTTCTCATCAGTCCTGCAAGAAGATGGAGAACGTTTTAATTGGGCAAGATATCATTTTGAAAAAAAAACCTAGTTTAGATTGTGGAAATTAATCCTGTATGGACATTATTTGGAGAATCTGGAAGAAGGAGTTATTTCAGAGATCCTAAGAACTGTGTTAAGATGAGTCATTGTCCGGTTCAGTTGACAAATGGTCAATAGCATATAATTGCTTCATTATATCTACAATACAATACAATAGCAGAGTTGGAAGGGACCTTGTAGGTCTTCTAGTCCAACCCCCTGTGTGGGCAGGAGCCTTATACCATTTCAAACAAATGGCTATCTAACATCTTTTTAAAGACTTCCAGGGTTGGGGCATTCACAACTTCTGGAGGCAAGCTGTTCCAGAGGTTAATTGTTCTAACTGTCAGGAAATTTCTCCTCAGTTCCAAGTTGCTTCTCTCCTTGATTAGTTTCCACCCATTGCTTCTTGTCCTGCCCCCAGGTGCCTTGGAGAATAGTTTGGCTCCCTCTTCTTTGTGTCACCCTCTGAGATATCGGAACACTGCTATCATGTCTCCCCTGGTCCTTCTCTTCATCAAACTAGACATACCCAGCTCCTGCAACCGTTCTTCATATGTTTTAGTCTCCAGTTCCCTAATCATCTTGGTTGCTCTTCTCTGCACTCTTTCCAGAGTCTCCACGTCTTTTCTACATCGTGGCGACCAAAACTGTATGCAGTATTCCAAGTGTGGCCTTACCAAGGCACTATACAGTGGCATTAACACTTCACGTGATCTAGATTCTATCCCTCTGTTTATGCAGCCTAGAACTGTGTTGGCTTTTTTGGCCAACCAGGAAGCACAGTGACAATATCTGTCTCTTCATCAAAATAAAGATTGCAATACAGTGGTACCATGGCAGTGGGGGGTTATGACCGGTGCACCCTGGTACGGGAGTACCGGTGCCTGCCAAGAGCACCAGGTACCATTCCGGTACGGTGCTCCGGAGGTGCCACCCGCCTGCCCACACCCCTTACTGGCATTTGAGTTTTTTGGAACTTCCGTGCACGCGCACGAAGCGTACGATGCCTACTTGATGCGCCGCCGAGCAGCTGGAGCGTTGTGGAGGTGTCGCAGAGCATCACGGGCAGTAAGTATGCATGCGCGTGCTGCGCACGTTCATGTGGTGGACGCCCGGCCCCGTTGCAACGGGATCCAGAACCCACCACTGTACCATGGTACTCATTGTTAATTGGTTCTGGGAGCTACAATGAGTACCAAAAACAATGAGTAGCCAACATTTTTTTCCCCTCATAGTGAGATACAAGTTCTCACCAGCAAGTTCTACCTTGTGCGTTGAGTTCCAAACAAATGAGTATTGGAACCAAAGTTTTCGTGTCAGAATGCATTGAGTACCAAATTTGATGAGTTTCAAAGCAGTTGAATACCAAGGTACCACTGTCATTTGAAAAAAAAAAGTTTCTTTAAGTGAAAGGTGAACCAGTCTACATGGCAAGTAAATTCTATAGAACTTGAACTTGTAACTCCATATTTTCACCTTTATGATTTTTTTTAGTTCAGCAATAAAGTAGACCTGAAGATTGTCTTGTATAGATCCAACACTTCGCGACTATCATTTTCATTCAATAACTAAGTTCTTGCGTTACATTAAACTATGGTACGTTTAACCAGGATTCCCTGAACAAACAAATAACAATTGATTGGGCTCATACAGCATACTCCCAAATACCAATCAAACTAGCATTATGGTTTAGCGCATGTAAATCTAACCAATCTTTTTTAAGTTAATTATTTTTCCTGAACATTTTTAAAGAAAAAACAAAATCAGAAAAGAAACCCATGAGCAGAATTATAGTCCAAACATGGTTCTTATATGAGATTAAATTTTGTATAACGTTTTGTTTTTCAAATAAAAATTTTAGACTTCTAGGTACTTTCTCACAAGAAAATTAATGAATTTTACAGAAAAATTTGTACATGGTTTTCAGTTAAAGGTTAATATACTACATACATTAAGACTTGGATAATATTCAATCAAAAGACTGCAGGTTGAAATGGGAATTTAACTTTTCGACATTGTTTTCAAGTTCTTTTGAAGCAGGAAATTAAAGTAGCATGCAACATTCTGAAAAACTCAAACCACAAGTGTGTGTTTCAATACAGTTAGCAAAGACTATGATTTGACTGACTGCTTGAATTAGCTAAAGACAGTGGTGGGATTCAGCCGGTTCGCACCACTTCGGGAGAACTGGTTATTAACTTTCTGAGCAGTTAGATGAATTGGTTGTTGGAAGAAATTATTAGAGCAGAGAACCGGTTGTTAAATTATTTGAATCCCACCACTGGCTAAAGTCTACTGAATTTGAAATATCAGAATTCTCTGTAATTTGGTTCTGTGAACTAATTCTTTTAATGATAGTAATGGCCAAGTGCTGGAAAGATTTCTATAACTATAATGTGCTTACTATATCTTTGTCCCCACCTTCTGGAAAATCTGCACATTGCAGAAATTTAGTCTTTTGGTTGATTCATAAGAGCAAAAAATTTGCCAGCTATCTCATAGGAAAAATACTGAGCTATATATCCTGTCAACAACTGTACTGTCCATTGTCTAGCCCAGCTCATGGCTTTTTTTTTCATAAACAACATGTAGCACAAGAAGTTCAGCTTGTACTAAACTGAACTTGTAGCTGCTGAAACCTAACAAGCTTAACCAGGGCAGGTGGCTTTATTCCTACGCCATCAGTGGTGGGATTCAGCCAGTTCGCACCTATTCGGGAGAACCGCTTGTTAACTTTATAAGCAGTTCAGAGAACTGGTTGTTGGAAGAAATCTCATTTTGGGTTTTTTTTCACTTTCCAGGGCTTATCCTGTAAGGAAGGCAGGAAGGCAACATTCTGGTGTTGTTTCTAGCCTAATCTTTATTGCCCTGCTTACAGAAACTGCCTCTCTGGTTAACCCTTATTGCATTGTAACAGCTAAGGTGAAGCGCTCATCGACCTGAGTGATGTTGAGTTGGCCACGCCCACCCAGTCACATGACCACCGAGCCCCCACCTACCTAGCTGGTCATTAGGACAGAGAACCAGTTGTTACATTATTTGAATCCCACCACTGTTATGCTTGGATAGTTGTCCTAACCCGTTAGGATTTACAAGCTTTTATGTGTTGTGGGAACGCAAATCGGTTGATTAGTTTATGATCCAGTATATTGTGTAAATGAGTTAAATCAATAACTAAGTTTAGGATGGTAGATGAAAATAGTAATTGCATTCCACAAGTTATTATGATTAGGATATTACTAGTTAAGACTCTATCCTTTCCCAATCTAAACCCATTCAAATGGGATTACAGTCTCCAGAATCCCCAATCATGTGGGTATTTTGGGAGTTGCAGTTCCAATACACCTGAACTAGACCACATGGAAAGAGACTGTAATTTGTGGCCACCAAATTGACGCATTTCCGGGGAATAGGTTTTCGGTGGTCCTCATTATATTGCATCCCTTTAAAAACATAGAAATAACAGAATTAACTGAGTTGGAGGTCTTTGGAGGTCTTTAGTTTCCTGCTCAGGCAGGAAACCCTATATCATTCCAGACAAATGATTGTCTGGATCATTGTCTGGATCTCTTCTTTAAAATTGACGGTGTTGGATGTTTCACAACTTCTGGAGGCAAGTTGTTCTACTGATTGATTTTTCTATCAGGGAATTTCTTCTTAGTTCTAGGTTGTTTCTCTACTTGATTAGTTTCTATCGATTGCTTCTTGTCCTGCCCTCAGGCGCTTTGGAGAATAGCTTGACTGCCTCTTCTTTGTGGCAGCCCCTGAGATATTGGAACACTGCTATCATGTCTCCCCTATTTCTTCTTTTCTTCAGACTAGTCATATTCAGTTCCTGCAACCGTTCTTCATATGTTTTAGCCTCCAGTCCCCTAATCATATTGGTTGTTCTTCTCTGCACTTTTTCTAAAGATCAGTATCTTTTTTACATCGTGCCGACCACAACCAGATGCAGTATTCCAAGTGTAGCCTTACCAAAGCCTTATAAAATGGTATTAACACTTCACGGGATCTTGATTCTCTCCCTCTGTTTATGCAGCCTAGAACTGTGTTGTCTTTTTTGGCAGCTGCTGCACACTGCTGGCTCATATTTAAGCGATTGTCTATTAGGACTTAAAGATCCCTCTCACAGTTACTACTATTGAACCAGATACCACCTAAACTACACCTGTGCATTTGCTTTTTCTTGCCTAAATGTAGAACCTTACTTTTTTAACCATTGAATTTCATTTTGTTAGATTCTGCTCAATGTTCAAGTCTGTCAAGTTTTTTCTGTACTTTCAGCCTAACTTCTGGCGTGTTGGCTATTCCTGCCAGCTTGTTGTCATCTGCAAATTTGATGAGTTCCCCATCTATTCCTTCATCTAAATCATTGATGAAGATGTTGAAGAGTACTGGGCCTAAAACAGAGCCTTGGGGTGCCCTACTGCATAATTCCTTCCATGTAGATGCAGTTCCACTGAGGACTACACGTTGAGTGCAGTTGGTCAGCCAGTTACGAATCCATTTGGTGGTGATGCTGTCTAACCCACATATTTCTATCTTATGAAGTAGTAGGTTGTGGTCTACTTAATCAAAGCCCAAATATATTATATCCACAGCATTCCTCTGGTCTACTAATTTTGTCACTTTCTCAAAGAATGCAGTAAGATTTGTCTGGCATGGTCTGCTTTTGACAAACCCATGTTGGCTTTTGGTTAAGACTTTGTTTGCCTCTAGGAGTTCACTAATTCGTTTCTTGATTATCTTTCCAGAATCTTCCCAGGTACTGATAGGTCTGTAGTTTCCTGGAGCTATTATTTTTCCTTTTTTGAAGATTTGAAAATTTCCAGTCCTTTTTAGGCAGCATTGGGAAGAAAGAAGCCCGTGTATACTGGTGTTTAATCTTTCAAATCAAAAGAATGTTAGCATTTCTAAAGATGTAATTGTTAAACCGCCATAAAAACAAGGAAGGAACGTACCTTGTGCAAACAGCTTTGGAGATTTTTGGTTTTGATTGGCTCTTGTAGAATTCCACTTCATATTTCAGTTCGTTGTTCTAGAAATTTAGATTATATAAGTATATAGATCATATAAACCTCAAATATTAACACAAGCAGGTGCTTTTTTGCCTATGTGTTGTATAGAACAAGCGTCTGCAACCTTAGCAACTTTAAGCCTGGCGGACTTTAACTCCCAGAATACCCCAGCCAGCTTTGCTGGCTGGGGAATTCTGGGAGTTGAAGTCCGCCAGGCTTAAAGTTGCCAAGGTTGGAGACCCCTGCTATAGAATACCAACAAATTGCAACTAACTAAAAAGATGGGATAAGCACAGGTAGTCCTCGACTTACAACAGTTCCTTTAGTGACTGTTCCAAGTTTCAACATCACTGGAAAAAGTGACTCATGACTGTTTTTCACACTTACAACCATTGAAGCATCCCCTTGGTCACATGATCAAAATTCAGATGCTTGGCAACTGGCTCTTATTTATGACGGTTGCAGTGTCCAAGGGTCATGCGATCCACCTTTGCGACCTTCTGACAAGCAATGCGGGGGTGGGGATGGGAACTAGTTTCCCTTAGTGACCATGTTACAAATTTACCAGCCCCAGTGATTCCCTTAAGAACTGTGGCAAGAAAAGTCGTAAAGTGGAACAAAACTCACTTACAATAATGCAATACAATACAATACAATACAATAGCAGAGTTGGAAGGGACCTTGTAGGTCTTCTAGTCCAACCCCCTGCGTGGGCAGGAACTTTATACCATTTCAGACAAATGGCTATCTAACATCTTCTTAAAGACTTCCAGGGTTGGGGCATTCACAACTTCTGGAGGCAAGCTGTTCCAGAGGTTAATTGTTCTAACTGTCAGGAAATTTCTCCTTAGTTCTAAGTTGCTTCTCTCCTTGATTAGTTTCCACCCATTGCTTCTTGTTCTACCCTCAGGTGCCTTGGAGAATAGTTTGACTCCCTCTTCTTTGTGGCACCCTCTGAGATATTGGAAGACTGCTATCATGTCTCCCCTGGTCCTTCTCTTCATCAAACTAGACATACCCAGTCCCCTAATCATCTTTGTTGCTCTTCTCTGCACTCTTTCCAGAGTCTCCACGTCTTTTCTACATCGTGGTGACCAAAACTGTATGCAATATTCCAAGTGTGGCCTTACCAAGGCATTATAAAGTGGTATCAACACTTCACATGATCTTGATTCTATCCCTCTGTTTATGCAGCCTAGAACTGTGTTGGCTTTTTTGGCAGCTGCTGCACACTGCTGGCTCATATTTAAATGGTTGTCCACTAGGATTCCAAGATCCCTCTCACAGTTGCTACTATTGAGCAAGGTACCACCTTAACGGATGTTTCTCTTATCAACAGATATGTTGTGTTCAACTGTAGTCGTAATTTGAGGACTACCTGAAGAAATGCCTCATAAATGCCATCACAGCACAGGCATCCTTGGGTTAGAGATAGCAATGCCTAAAATTAATCTTGCAAATACTGAGGACACTGCAAAACCGAATGACTGAATCCCATTTAGATCTTGCAACATTCTTATATTCTACTGAAGCAGGACAGAATGCTTGCCATAATATTTAGGAAAAGTATCGAAAATGATTTGTCCTGAAATTGATCCATCCAGATTTTGGGGGAAAAGGAGAGGAGTGATTCAACATAATAGGTAGAACACATCTGAGTTTTCAAATAAAAACAATACAAACAATAGTATAAAGACACTGGAAAAAGAAAGCAAAGTCAATATCAAAAGTAGTAATAGGGGCCCTGGGTGCAACCCAAAAACATCTGGAACGCCATTTAAACAACATCAGCATTGACAAAATCACCATCAGTCAATTGCAAAAGGCACCTTTATTTGAAACAGTGTTTATGGAACTTCTCAATCATCCAGGTCATGGTTGTCCCAAAGATGCTTTTAACAAGGCAACTGGTTTTTATTGGGTTTTTTCCCCCCTGGAAAGTGTTTCACTTCTCATCCATATAAAACTGAAGAAGCTTCTTGGATGGGAAGCAAAATGTTTTCAAGGGAAAAAAAATCCCAAAAGTCCAGTTGCCTTTTGGAAAAAGCACCTTTATTTGGAACAGCTTACATCCTGCAACAATATCTTTAACACCATCACACAACATTTGCCTATCCCAGATCCTTGGGAAGGACTTGATAGGTGGATAAAAATGCCAAATCCAATCTAAAAATGCGGCTGACGGTCTGCTGAACCATCATAGTAATAATAATTACCTTTAGTTGAAGCATGGCTATCTGGTCTTTTAAGTTTTCTATTCTTTCATCCTGATATTTCAGTTCATTATTCAGCCCCTCGATCTAAAAAAATGTGGAGAAAATTATTTAGTAACAAAATTTGCTAGCTGCAATTTCAAAGTTCATGCCTTCAAAATCCATGCGATATTTCACAGCAGAAGGCATTCTGGACTAACATTTCACATTGCTAGCATATTTCTATGCCTTTTATTCTCTTGCATTTATTTACATTTTGTTCTTATTGTGATTTAAGAAGAGCCTCTCCTCAAGATAACACACCTGAAGATTTCTGAAACCAGGGAAAGTTTGTGCCCTTCTACCAATCAAATGTAAATTTTTTACCAATGTCTGAAGAATGATGTACTGTGTTTCCCCAAAAATAAGACAGGGTCTTATTTTCTTTTGACCCCCGAAATAAGCAATTGGCCTTATTTTCAGGGAGGTCTTATTATTTTTGAGGTGCAGGAGGTCCCTTAACCTCGGCCTGTGACCCGCGGATCAGCTGATCCACAGAGGACCAGAAGTTCTCTCTCTGTTTCTAGCACACTCTTGCCCGCCCTAGCATCACTGGACCTGCCATTCTTTTTGTGGCTGCCACTAAGAAAAGTGGTAGTGTAGATAGGGCTTGCAAGATTGGCCTCTTTAGGCCATTCTGTGTGGGTGGCAGGTGCATGTGGGGTGGTGGGGCATGTTCCCGCCCTTTTCTGCCCCAGGAAATAGCAGGGACCGGCTGCGCATGCGTTTAAATGTTATAGGAGAGGGCTTATTTTCAGGGGAGGACTTGCTGATGTTCAAATCATAAGTAATAACAAAAGTCTGATTGAAGTGTTTTAGTTGATTAATGGCAAAATAAATGGAAGTATTAACAGAAAATTAGCCCACGAAAAGGAAGAATTGCATAATGGTTACAACACCCCCCCTTTTCCATTCCCACATTTTGAGAGGTGTCTTCTATTAATCTGCCAATCCCCCTTATTTCTCAGTCCTTCCTTCTCACACATACATGAAGATGATTGCACTACATGCTGGTCTGAACTCAGAGAATGGCTTGGCTGCTAGGATATTGAAATAGATGGTTCAAACCTGGCGAATCAGATTGTGCAAATGTTGGTGCTGAGAATGGATCACACGATCCAGGTGAGTGATTTGCTCCTGAAGAAGACACATCTCTGACTGAACTTTTACACAGCTGGAACAAATGAGAAAGAGAAATCAGCTAACGCACGCACTGGAAAAAGCATTAAAGGAAGAAAAATAAAGACTAATTGGGATAAAAGCCATTGAGAAAATTTGCACGAACTTTATGGAAGATGGACACTTTCTCATTGACCAAATGATGATGAAATGTTCATGTTAGTACACAGATGTCAAGCTCGCCAAGTCATGGTACCTTCACATGATGTTCCGCGACGTTTTTCCCATTCGTGGAGCTGGGATGGGCATGGCCTAGGCGTGATGCATCCAGCCCACAAGCCACCAGTTTGACACCCCTGTGATAGTCGAAACTGACCAAGATCTCTTGTTCCAATGGAATTTAGGTTTGGGGGTTTGGTTAACCTTTCCCCCCAATTTTATGAGTATGTCCCTAGAAGGTTGAAATGCTACTTAGCAATGACAAAATCAAAAAACCAAATATGGATGATCTGATAGCAAAATGGACTCACAGTTCTATCCCTCTGTTTATGTAGCCTAAAAAGCCAACACAGTTCTAGGCTGCATAAACAGAGGGATAGAATCAAGATCCCGTGAAGTGTTAATGCCACTTTATAAGGCCTTGGTAAGGCCACACCTGGAATACTGCATCCAGTTTTGGTCTCCATGATGTAGAAAAGATGTGGAGACTCTAGAAAGAGTGCAGAGAAGAGCAACAAAGAGGATTAGGGGACTGGAGGCTAAAATATATGAAGAACGGTTGCAGGAACTGGGTATGTCTAGTTTAATGAAAAGAAGGACTAGGGAAGACATGACAGCAGTCTTCCAATATTTCAGGGGGTTGCCACAAAGAAGAGGGAGTCAAACTATTCTCCAAAGCACCTGAGGGCAGAACAAGAAGCAATGGGTGGAAAGTAATCAAGGAGAGAAGCAACTTAAAACTGAGGAGAAATTTCCTGACAGTTAGAACAATTAACCAGTGGAACAACTTGCCTTCAAAAGTTGTGAATGCCCCAACACTGGAAGTTTTTAAGAAGATGTTGGATAGCCATTTGTCTGAAACGGTATAAGATTTCTGCCTAGGCAGGAACCTCCAAGGTCCCTTCTAACTCTGCTATTGTATATAACTTGTATATAGCTTGTATATGTATATCATGAAGACTATACCAGAACTATACCTTCTTCTGGAGATCTTCTCTACAGACTTCTGTTAAGAATCAAAGAAAAAACCGTTGCATGTCTTCATGACTAACAGCCAACAAGATTTGTTTCCTCTTCCTTCATCACCCCTGAGTCACACCAGTATTTTCTAGATAAGCATGGCTTCAATCCATCCTCCTCCGTTTAAGTTCTAAATTTGCAATTGGTTAATGTGATTGCATTATGGGCAACTACCCATGTTTCCCTGAAAATAAGACTGGGTCTTATTTTCACTAGGGCTTATTTTCAGGGATGTTTTATTTCTCCCCCCCCCCCTGGAGTTGGGTAGGCAATATATAATACCATGATGACAAATGGTCATTGTTGCTTTAAGGATGTTGGAATGCAATTAGAGACTGTTATTATCTCCACTATAAGAGGAAGTCAGCAGAACGCAATCTCTCTCTGCTAATTGCTCTCTCTGCTGATATCTCTACTGTTTACTATCTGCTCATGTGCCGTGACTGACTGTGTTTGAAGAAGGAAGAATTGTGATTTGCTGACTGTAAGCAATTGTTAGTTTGTTAAGGACTTTTGTTTGACTAACTACAAACCATCACTGCTTGTGAAGCAGTCGTTTAGTTTTACAACACCAGTAAAGTTATTTTGTTTTACTAACAGTGTCTAGTTTACTATTTGTGTGTTTACTAGCATCGTTTCTCTAGCGGCATATTCCACTGCACAACTTTTCTGTCTCCCATCGGAGATATCCCCCAACACCCCCTCACCTCCATGTACAGGAGGTCCACTTCTTCTGCTTACTCATAGAGCAGGCTGCCTTGCCTCATGGCCATGGCACCAACACACCACTTGGCCTCTTGCTCCATTGTGTTTGTGAGCAAGCAGAAGTGGGCCAGCATCCATGTGGGCTCCTGCTGCACATGGCTGCGTGTGCTGGATCCCGGAGGCAGTTGTCGAGGTGTTGGTGGCCTGGCTGTGGGGGCCCTGAGGTAAGCTGGTGCAGGGCACGTGGGGCAGCTCCGCCATGGCCATGGCACTATGCACAACCAAATAGAATGGGCCGTTGGCCAGCTATGCAGACTCTTAAGTAGAGCTTATTTGAGACATAGGGCTTTTATTAGACACACACATAAAAACATACCGGCTTATTTTCGGGATAGGCCTCATTTTCAGGGGAACAGGATATTCTGGGAACTATCTTTTATGCTTCTTTTGTTCTCCAAAACCCTGAATCTTACTTTATCCTCTAGTACCATGTACATTTTGCAAATCAACTCTTTTTTATTGATAATTTGCTGCTAAATTTTGGTATAAGTTTTGGTCTAAAATTTTGATATGAAATTTTGGTAAAATTTTTTGGTATAAAATGTTGCCTCCAGAAGTTGTGAATGCCCCAACACTGCAAGTCTTTAAGAAGATGTTGGATAGCCATTTGTCTGAAATGGTACAAGGTTTCCTGCCTAGGCAGGGGGTTGGACTAGAAGACCTCCAAGGTCCCTTCCAACTCTGCTATTGTATTGTATTGTATTGTATTGTATTGTATATGGATTTTTAAAAACTGTATCCAGTCAACCAAGCATAGATACCAGAATGAGTCTACATATCTGGTATATGTATATGATATGGGATCCACCTATTGCAGTGGGATTCATCTGCTGTTTTGTAAAAGATGCAATTGTGTATAGACTACACAGTTTATGGCCTGAGATGTGATGGGAGGCATTTGAAATCAAGATGGAGAAGAGCTGTAGATCTGCTCCCATCATCTATCATGGGCAGATCTTCCAGAGTTTGTGGCATAGGAGAAGGGTTTATTTGATGCAGTCTATACCAACTGTATTAAATGATACCATCGAACAGTATTTCCTAATTAAAATGAGATCAGTTGAGAACATGCCCTTTTACAGATTACATTTTTCTTTCAGCTCTTGTACAATTTACAGAGTGGTCTGTCTTTTACTAACACCAAGATTCTCCTCTGCTTTTAAAAACCTAGCAAGTGTTTACAGGTCACTATTGATTTAGGTTTTGAGCTGGTTTTGTTTTTTTTAAAGTTTGGTGAAGTTCACTTACCTTTGGGCATTCTCCGCTTTTGACATCATCTGATGCAATTTCTTTTTTAAAAGCTGTTTCTTTTCATCCAGCGTTTTCTTTTCCTAAAGGGAGCAAAGGAACAAGGATTGTGCTTGGTATACATATTGTCTTTTATCAATCATCACCATCATCCAAAATTCAAGCATTCCTCATAATTCACTTTCAGGGATGACCACAACACCTGGCAAACACCTGCAGATATGCAACATCTCATTTTTGGAAGAGGAGAGATGAAGTCATCCTGTCCTAACCATCTGCTTGGGACAGGAATCCATATTAAAATGAGGTTGGCCAGAATCTACTTGAATGGTGTTTTTTTAAAATTTAGGACAGTTGATCTTTCCTTCAGTCTAAGGTTACAATCAGAATAGAGCTGGAACCGATCTTAGCCCCAATCCAGGAGCCTTCACAGGCTGTCCATTTCACAACAAACTATTTTGTGTGTACGTGTGCGTGTTGAGTTGGAAGTTAAAACCCACCCCTCTCCTAGAGAAATGAAATATTTTAAGAAATATGAAAAAGGCAGAATATTTCCCCTAAAAAGAGATGTAGAAACTCAAGAGAGGGAGAAACTCAGCTGCCCCCACCTTTGTGAATGAGCCATGAAGGCTTGAGTCAGTCTACTCTACATAACAAAGGTAGGATTAACCATTCACGGATCTCACCACATGGCATCTGAGAAGAGGCAATGCTCAACCAAACTTGGACTCAAAACACAGCCTACAGAGTTGCCCCTGCATGGCCCCATGGGAGTCTGACAACCAATCAGAATACAAGTTCAAAGCCCAGAGATGGAATAAAACCAGGGACTTTCAGCATCTCTGCCCTTTTTTTCTTCTTCAACACCTTTGAGGCATGTGATCCCTCTTTTTCCCAGGACCTCAAACCATCTAGTCCTGTCCACCATTAAAACTTTCTTTTCAAGCAGCCTCCATGTTTCCACTGTCTTTCCCCCTACTTGGAACTGAACCCAGAAGGACCTTTCTTCCAACAGGATGAAACGTTATTTCAAATTCCAGACCACTTTAAACAACAAAGGAATCTTTAGAAACAAATTCATGTTTTAGTATCTTGCCAGAGAGGGCAGTTCTATCTAGTAAAGGATGCCCACCTAACCAGAAGCCTGACATGACTGAGAATGTTACGGCTATAATTTTGATGAGTTTAGCTGTTTCTGGACCAGAGGTGAACATGTATTTGATCATTTCCCATTTCCAAAACTTCTCAGTCTGAGTCCTTTGCTGAGATTCTATTAATGGAATGTGATTCCTTTGGCTTCCAACTTAATTACAGAAGCATATGGTGACTTGGATTTTAGATAACACACTTATTACAGTAACTCTGTTTGCTTCACAAGTGTCACTACTTATTAGTGAATCCACTGAGAAAGTTTTGCAAAAGGCCTCGGTTTCAATAGGAACAAAGAACGAATATCGTAGGAGTTCAGATGGCTGTCAGAAATTGGCTTTTTTTCTCTTTCCTGGGGAAATAATAGGTCACCTCAACAGTTTTCTGTTAACACCTACATTTAAAAAATTGTTTCTTGCCTCAATATCCCACACACTGTCACAGACTTTAATGTCAAATACAGAGGGTCACGCAAAAATCTACTTATTAGTAAGGAATATGTAAATATTTGTCCTTTGCAGATCCGGCTTGAAAAGAAAAGAAAGTTTCACTGGTTGAAAAGTGTGAAATTAATCATCCGTTTCATACAAAAAGCAATCACAATATTTGAGCTGACATGTGCAGTACAACCAGTGGTAGGATTCAAATAATTTAATAACCGGTTCTCTGTCCTAAAGACTAGCTGGGTAGGTGTGGCTTAGTAGTCATGTGACCGTGTGGGCGTGGCCAACTCAACGTCCCTCAGGTTGATGGGCGCTTCACCTTAGCTGTTACAATATAATAAAGGTTAACTGGAGAGGTGGTTTCTGTAAGCAGGGCGTTAAAGATAAGGCTAGAAACAACACCAGAATGTTTCCTTCCTGCCTTCCTTACAGCAGGGGTCCCCAACCCCCAGGCCACGGACCGGTGCCGGTGCGTGGCTGGGTGGGAGCCGGGCCGCAGGGCTGGAGAGGAGGAGGAGGGAGGAGGGGCAACCTCCTGAGCAGAGCGCGCGGGAGAATGCAGGCGCGGCTGTTCGCGCCTTTGGAGTGTGGCTCTTCCTCCTCCCTCGTCGACGGAGGGACTCCTGGGCGCCGCCGGACCGGCCACCGATTCCCTCCCCTGCTGGCATGCCGGCCACTCGTTTTCTTCCAAGGGCTGCGGAGGCTCCGCGGGTGGGTGAGGGAACTGGCGGCTGTAGGTAGGGTTGCTCCGGCGGCGCACAGGAGTCCCTCCGTCGATGAGGGTGGAGGAAGAGCCCCCACCATCCTCCTGCGTTCTCCCGCACGCTCTGCCCAATGGGCTGCCCCCTCCTCCCTCCTCCTCCTCTCCAGCCCGGCTCCTACCCAGCCATGGAGCCTGACCGAGCGAACGAGCGACCAAGCGCGGCAGGCGGGGTGAGGAGGCTGGGGGGGGGGATGACGATGACGACGACAGACACACATAGAGAGACAGAGAGAGGGAGGGAGAGAAAGATAGACAGAGACACAGAATGAGTGATTGAGTGAATGCAAGACAGACAGACACACGCACACACACACAGAGTGACAGAGATGGGCGGATGAAGGAGAGAGACAGAGAGAAAGAAAGAGAAAGAAAGAGAAAGAAAGTGGGAGAGAGAGAAAGACAGACAGAGAGAAAGAGACAGAAAGGAAAGAAAGAAACAGAAAAAGATACAGAAAGAGAGAAAGAGAGAGAATGAAAAAGAGAGAGAAAGAGGGAAAGAGAAAAAGAAAGAAAGAGAAAGAAATAAAGAGAGAAAGGGAAAGAGAGAGAAAGAAAGAAATAGCGAGAGAAAGAAAGAGACAGAGACAAAGAAAGAGAAAGAAAGAGAGAGAGAAAGAAAGAAAGAAAGAAAGAAAGAAAGAAAGAAAGAAAAAGAGAAAGAAAGAAAGAAAGAAAGAAAGAAAGAAAGAAAGAAAGAAAGAAAGAAAGAAAGAAAGAAAGAAAGAAAGAACTTATGACCACAGTTGAGGCCAAAAGTTTGGTTGCTAACCAAGATCATTGTTAAGTGAGTTTCACATTTTCCAAGTTGGCCACGCCCACCCAGTCACATGACTGCTGAGCCACTCAGCCGGTTCGCAGAATTTTCTTTAAAATGAAACCAGTCACTGGTGCAAAAATTGGGGACCCCTGCCTTACAGGATTAGCCCTGGAAAGGGTGGGAAAAAAGATTTCTTCCAACAATCGGTTCTCCGAACTGCTTAGAAAGCTAATAGCTGGTTCTCCCAAATAGATGTGAACCGGCTGAATCCCACCACTGAGTACAGCCAACAATAATATGCATATACAGGTAGTCCTTGACTTATAACCCCAATTAAGTCCATAATTTCCATTGTTAAGCAACACAGTTTTTTAAGTGAGTTTTGCCCTATTATACAACTTTTCTTGCCACAGTTGTTAAACGAATCACTACAGCTGTTAGGTTAGTAACATGGTTGTTAAGTGAATCGGCTTCCCCTTGGATTTGGCTTGTCGGAAGGTCGCAAAAGGGGAGCATGTGACCCCAGGACACTGCAACTGTCATAAATATGAGCCAGTTGCCGAGCGTCTGAATTTCGATCACATGGTCATGGGGATGTTGCAACGGTCGTAAGTCTGAAAACCGAGCATAAGTCACTTTTTTCAGTGACTGCTGTAAGCCGAGGAATACCTGTGTTTCTTCATTTAAAAACAAAGGCCACTAAAATTCTTAGGAAGCTTTGGCAGTCATTGGTACGTGGCAGAACGAGTGCCACGAACGTACGTGACCAAAACGACTTCAATTTCACCTCTTCCATCCTTTGTACTCGCTTTTCCAGTTCTTCAATCTGGGCGTATTTCTCATTCAGCTGCTCACTTAGCTGAGTGAGGCTGTCCATGCTTTGCTTTAAGATCTGCTCTTGCTCAAGTTTGCGGGCCTGCAATTAGAAAGCAAAAGCAGGGCTCTGAAGAATCTAGAAACAGATCATATCATGCTATGACCTCAAGGCAAGGGACACAAACGGAGGTTTGGAATCAATAGCCACCTGCACTCTGAATACAGCCATAAGGTAAAGGTAAAGGTTCCCCTCTCACATATGTGCTAGTCATTCCCGACTCTAGGAGGCAGTGCTCATCTCTGTTTCAAAGCCGAAGAGCCAGCGCTGTCCGAAGACATCTCCGTGGTCATGTAGCCAGCATGACTAAACGCCAAAGGTGCACGGAACGCTGTTACCTTCCCACCAAAGGTGGTCCCTATTCTTCCAGTTGCATTTTTACATGCTTTCGAACTGCTAGGTTGGCAGAAGCTGGGACATGTAACGGGAGCTCATTCCGTTATGTGGCACTAGGGATTTGAACCGCCGAACTGCCGACCTTTCTGATCGACAAGCTCAGCGTCTTAGCACTGAGCCACCGCGTCCCTGGTGAATCTTACAGCCATAGGTCAATTCTATTTTCGGAAAACCCTACAAGGGCCTGCTCTCCATAGTGGACAACTTGACATTGGAGAGTTGTCTGAAATTTTCGGTCTCTCTTTGAAGATTCTTACCCTTCCAACTGCTCAAAAGTGATGGTGGAACTGACTACTATTCTGAGGTTAAAAAAATAATACACAAAACTGCAATGTCAGTATTAAACTTGATTTAGAAAAATGTCTATCCTCTCTGGTGGCCTATCATCTTTTTAAAAAACTGCTTTAACTATGGCAGGGATGTCCAAACTTGGGAACTTTAAGACTTGTGGACTTCAACTCCCAGAATTCCCCAGCCAGCATAGCTGGCTGGGGAATTCTGGGAGTTGAAGTCCACAAGTCTTAAAGTTCCCAAGTTTGGACATCCTTGAACTATGGAATGCATACAGTTAGAAGACAGCAAAACTACAGAATGGAGCTTGATGGGGATGGTAACGATAATGTCACCCTTAGCATTGGCAGCAAAATTGCCCAGAAAAATTATTATGGGTTTTTTTGTGTGTGTGTTAGATTTCTTCCTGAGATAAGCAGAGTGTCCTCAGATATTAAAGTGAAAACATCGAGAAAGGCAATCTTTGAACTGAAATTTAAAATCCATTTTTACCCTTCTGGATATTTGTGCCCAGTTTGGCAATGGTTTGTTTTCCGAGTTTGTGGTTCAGCTTAGGTCTTTGTATTTTTGTGGTTTTTCCCAGTTCTTTCTCCTCTATTCTGCTGCAGTACATGAAAAGGTTGACACTTCCAAGCAGGTTACAGTTTTTGCGCAATTTACATGATCTTTCAGTGAGAGGTGGCTGTAATGAGTAAAACTGTGCCTGAAGTTTGTAACTTTGAAAAAAGGTCAAGCCATGGATTTTAATGGCAAAGAACTTGCCTAAAAATAGGTACTTTAAATATTAAAGGTTCTTAGTGCTCGTGGAGATTGGTTGTTTTCTTGCAGATGTTTCATTACCCAAACTAGGTAATATCATTAGTGCTGATGATGTTACCTAATTTGATGTTACCTAGTGAGCCCCCATGACTTGTAACAGCTTCTGCCAACCTAGCAGTTCGAAAGCACGTAAAAATTGCAAGGAGAAAAATAGGAACCACCTTTGGTGGGAAGGTACAGAGCCGTCTTTACACCATTTTGGGCCCCTGGGCATAGAAATAGTGTTGGGCCCCCGGGCAAATGCCCAACGGGCCTATGCGTTAAGACGGCATTGTCGCCGCCGCCGGCTGTGGAGCTTTCCTTGCTCCTCCCGCTCCGACCAGCCCGCCCTGGCTCCCCTCCCGCCCACTGGCTTCCCCTGCCCTGGCGGAGGGAGAACATGTTCGCCTCTGGGCCGGCAAGATGGCGGCATCGGCGGGGTCCGGGGAGCCTGACCTGGGGGCGGGCGGGGAGCCCCGCGCTCTCTCCCCGGAGGAGATTGCCCGCCGGCTGCAGAGCACAAAGCGGGAGCTGAGCAACAGGCGCAAGATTCTGCTGAGGAACCTGCCCGCCGAAAGCAGCAGCCAGGTGGGTGGCGAAGAGGCAGAATCATTTGCCCGGGGGGCCCCTATGATCGTGGGCCCCCGGGCAAATGCCCAACGGGCCTATGCGTTAAGACGGCATTGGGAAGGTAACAGCATTCCATGCACCTTCGGCGTTTAGTCATGCTGGCTACATGACCACGGAGACGTCTTCAGACAGCGCTGGCTCTTCGGTTTTGAAACGGAGATGAGCACCGCCCCCCTAGAGTCAGGAACGATTAGCACATATGTGCGAGGGGAACCTTTTTCCCTAGTTTGGGTAAAGAAACGTCTGCAAGAAAACAACAAAGCTCAAAGAGCACCGAGGATCCCTCATTTCAACTCTCCTTTATTGGCACTTTGAATATTACTACATGAAAAATCTACAATTGTGGAAAAGAAGAAATGTTGAAGGCTTGTTTTAAACCGTGGCCTCCAACACTATCTATTCCCCTTCTGTGAGATTCGTTTGTGACTTTCACCTCTCAGTCAGGAGCTCAAGGTAACATTCATAACATTAGTTCCTATTTCTCCCTACAGCAACGACCCTGTTCCATGAGACCAAAAAGAAGAGATGGCTTGTCCTGTGATGAAGAGAATAACTGGAAGGAGAAGAGTTTTGTATGCTGTAACCCACTGTAAAGGAAGAGACGGTGGATACCAACTCTGCTAGGATGAATGGACTGGTTTATTTCTTATCCAGATTGGTTTCTCACATGTTCATTCAAGAATCCATTCTGGTTTGTCTCTGGGATAGTCTGCATTTTTAAATCAAAATATGTTCAATTCATTTTTAAATATGTATAGCTTCTCTGCCACAATGCATGGATTGCTGTGTCTTTAAAAAAATCAATCCTTTCTTTAATGTAGATCAGTGGGGCTCACGTCAATATGCAGACTATGCAGACTAGCTCGTAAGTCTGCTTGCTTTGAAGAGCGGCTCAAATAATGTTGTAGGATATCCCTAGACTTGTCGTCTCATCCCCAATCATCTTCTCGAAATATCCAAAAGTTTCTCAAAGACTTTCTAGAGAACTATATGTTGCACAACACTCCAGGCAACTGCCTAGCTTAGTGTGTGGCCCACCAGCTGCCAGCAGAGCTAGTGGCAGTCTCTGACAATGAAGAGGTGGGGAAGAACATGGGCCAGTTCTGAGGCCTGAGGAAGGCTCTGATGGATTCTCAGTGTCAGATACTAAGAGAGAGCCAGGGCTGTCTGACATTTCCCAGCCACTGGAGAGGCAGTTGCCTTTGGAGGCTGTTTTGAGTGAGGAGGGAGAACAGCTGGGGCCTGTTCCAGATGCACGTATGCATAGAGCTGTTAGGAGAGGAGAACAGCTGAGGACAAGGAGTCAAGTCAAGAAGCAAGGCACATGTGGACCAGGGTGGGTTCCGGCCGGCACTGCCGCCAGTTCGCTCGTGGGTGTGCTGTGCACGTGCGCTCTTGATGCATGCTATGTGCCCATGTGCACTGCAATAAAAATTGTTATATGAAGAAGCAGAAAACAAGATGGCAGCGCCATAGGTGCTGCCCAGAGAACTGATTCAGGAGCGTGGCAGGCGTGGACCGCTGCTGGTTCCAGCGACCCAGGTGGCCAAACCACTACCGGTTCGGCCGAACCGGTAAGAACCCACCACTGATGTGGATGCTGAATGGCCTCTCCCTGGCTGGGGAATAAATAGAAGGAAAGGGGAGTGGTGGTCGTAGGAGACAACAGTTCGGATTTCTGAAGATTTTCCTATCGTGTTTCATGCCACAGAGACTGCTCACCAGAACTTAATTTGCAGTCTTTCGGAGCTCTTGGCCTGGCAATTATCGCAAGGAACTGATAAGATGTATTACTGCAGTTAACTCTTTGAAGGACTATTGCCTGGACTTTTCGGTGGATGAATGCAATTAATTCACAGGAGATAAATAAAGAGGGGGGTTTTGTGGCAAGGAGTCTGTTTCTTGTTTCTGCTAACGCTGGGTCAGAATACTTCGTATCTGCAGTTTTCTTGGCATGATTTCTGGAGTGGCTTGTCCTTCTTCCTACGACTCAGATGCCCTCGTTGCTATGGCAGATGTCCTCACCACCAGATGGCCTCATTCCTAAGGCAGAACTAGAGCTCACAATCTTGGTGCCTTAAGCACTACACCGAACTGGCCCTCTTACATTCCCTACCGTCATTGTGTTTATGATTCCTTCTTGTCTTTTCTTCAGGTCTCTGGAGCGTTTCGTGTAATTCTCCTGGAGCTTTTGGGAACTACGCATCAAACACTCAGCACCGGCTGCCCTTAAAGCTTCAAGCTGAAAAGGACACAATGAAAACAGACAGATTATTTAAATCATTTGAAGAGAGACAACTGTTTCTCTTTTTCAAAAAAGAAGGCTCCCATGCAGTGGTGGGATTCAAATAATTGAACAACCCAGGTTGGCTTTTGTGGGAAGCATGGTCCATTTTAATTTTGTATTTTGTATTTTGTCTGTGGTCTTATTTGTATTTTTAATTGCCTGTGCCCCGCCTCGAGTCCCCTTTGGGGAGAGAGAGCGGGATATAAAATTAAATTATTATTATTATTATTATTATACCCATCCTCCAGCTCCACCACACCGCACATGTGGGACGAGCCTCGCAGGGATGGCCAGCCTCACCCCGGGTGAACCAGTTGTTAAATTACCCACCCACCCCGCTATCCAAGTAGATCCTGGGCACTGGGCAGCAATGGAGAAATGAGAAACGGAGTGGCCGGCACAAGGGAAAGAGGAGCAGGAAGAAGAAGCAGGGACAAACATTTTCATTAGAGGAAAAATGTGTGTGTGTGTGTTGCCCTTGTGCATCTTCAAGTCATTCCTGGCTCCTGGCTACCATCTGGACAAATCCCTACAGGGTTGTTGTTGTTTTTTGCCAAGATTTTCCTATGTTTGCTTCCTGGAGCTAAGAAAGGACTCCATCCAACTGGCAGAATAGTTCTCAACAAACTCGGCAGAAAAATAGATTCTAGTGTTTCCGGTTCACCCAGGTTCAAGGGCATTCCTTTAGGGATTTCCTTCCTATCTATCATCAATAATTACAGAAGGGAAACAATAAACAGGCGTTCCATTAGTAGTGGATATAGGCTAATTGAAATAATGTGCAGGTTGTGGATCCTTTGCTTCACCGAGCACTATAACAGTGATGGCTTTTTTGGCTCGCGTGCCACAATTGGGGGGAGTGCAGGTGGGTTGTGCGTGAGCGTGCCACCGCCATGATGCTACGCGCATGACCCAGCGCACATGTGCTCATGACCAGCACTCCCCCCTCGTTTTTGGCTTGCTTTTTCATTTTCATTTCATTTCATTTTATTAAATATGTATACCGCACCACTCTCCCAAAAAGGGACTCGGGGCGGTGCACAGGAAAAATAAAACCATGCATATACATAAATACCGATAATAAATATGCCATAAATATTAAAAACTTATTAAATTAACCCAACCTGTGCTAAAACCAATTAAAACCCCAATAAAATCTAATTCAATTTAAAACCAGTCGATGGCCTCGGAAGATTAAGCCAGGCCAGCTAAGTGAAAAAAGTGCATTTTTAATTGTTGACGGAAGAGGCGGAGGTCTGTGATATTCCTAAGATCGGGGGGTAGATCGTTCCAGAGGGCAGGGCCCACCACAGAGAAGGCCCTTCCCCTGGGCGTCGCGAGCCGGCATTGCTCGGCCGTTGGCACCCGGAGCAGACCCTCTCTGTGGGAGCGGATCGGCCGGAGGGATGTATGGGGTAGGAGGCGGTCTCTCTCTCTTTTCTGCCCTCCCCAGGCTCCAGAGGCTTTATAGGAGCCTGGGGAGGGCGAAAACAGCCTCCACCCTCCTACCCCCCCACCCCCCCGAGGCCCTTCAGAGCATGAAAAACCTTCCCTATGAGCAAACTGGAAATGACTTCTGGTTTGTCCGTTGGGCTGTTTTCCGCCTTCCGGAGAGTTCAGAGGTCTTTAGGAAGCTTCCCTGAAGGCTCTGGAGGGCCAAAAACGACTCTACGAGCAAACCGGAAGTGACTCAGGGAAGGCTCCTTAAGGCTCCTGAGGGCTAAAGCCGGCCCTATGAGCAAACCAGAAGTACGTTTCTGAACTTCTAGTTTGCCTGTAGGGCCGTTTTTTTGCGCTCCAGAGGTTTCAAGGAAGCCTCCGAAGGGCGAAAAATGGCCTCAAAAGAAGGCCAAAGTCAGCTGGCCAGCGTGCGAATACACCTTGTGTGCCCTGACAAATGGTTCCGCGTGCTACCTGTGGCACGCATGCCATAGGTTCGCCATCAGAACGACCACTGACCTTCGCCGAAATCAGAACGACCACTGACCTTCGCTCCTTCCGACAGCTTTTAAAAACTCATTTCTTCCGTTTGGCTGGCCTAGGGTAATTTTAATTAGTTATGGTGTTAAGGGGTTTTAGGGACAGTTTTTAGTTTTTATAGATGTTTTTAGCGCAGGATATGTTTAATTGTGATTTTAAATTTTGTACTCTGTTTGTGTTTATTGTTTTTAATTTTCCTGTGCCCCGCCTCGAGTCCCTCTGGGGAGAGAGAGCGGGTTATAAATAAAAAAAAAATTTATTATTATTATTATTATTATTATTATTATTATTATTATTATTATTATTATTATTATTATTATTATTATTATTATTATTATTATTATTATCACAGCACTATAGCCTGGAGACCCTTCCTAACTTATGCTCAATGTCTTCTAACATTTGTTTAGCAAGGTCCATGGCATAAGGAAACCAGGGAACACACCAAAGGGAAGTGTGTTAGTTATTGCTATATGCTAGCTAGATTTAAATTTATAAGAGGTTCAGAAGCTCTGTGTGCGGCAGCTGCCAAAAAAGCCAACACAGTTCTAGGCTGCTTCAACAGAGGGATAGAATCAAGATCACGCAAAGTGTTAATACCACTTTATAATGCCTTGGTAAGGCCACACTTGGAATACGGCATTCAGTTTTGGTCGCCACGATGTAGAAAAGATGTGGAGACTCTGGAAAGAGTGCAGAGAAGAGCAACAAAGAGGATTAGGGGACTGGAGACTAAAACATATGAAGAACGGTTGCAGGAACTGGGTATGTCTAGTTTAATGAAAAGAAGGACTAGGGGAGACATGATAGCAGTCTTCCACTATCTCAGGGGTTGCCACAAAGAAGAAAGAGTCAAACTATTCACCAAGACACCTGAGGGTAGAACAAGAAGCAATGGGTGGAAACTAATCAAGGAGAGAAGCCGAAGTGCTGTCCCGGTGTTTGGAGGCCGTACGGATCTGGATGGGTAGTAACAAACTCAAGCTCAACCCTTCCAAGACTGAGTGGCTGTGGTTTCTGGCACCCCGGTTCAGCCAGATTACTCCAACTCTGGCCATTGGGGGCAAAACACTGGCCCCCGTGGAGAGGGTGCGCAATTTGGGTGTCCTCCTAGATTCCCGGCTGTCCATGGAGGACCATGTGGCGGCCGTGGTCAGGGGGGCGTTTCATCAGGTACACCTGATGCACCAATTGTGCCCCTTACTGGACCGGGCTGCCCTTCACACAGTCACTCAAGCTCTCGTGACGTCCCGACTCAACTACTGTAATGCTCTCTACATGGGGCTTTCCTTGAGGTGCACTCGAAAGCTACAGTTAGTCCAGAATGCAGCCGCGCGGGTGATTACGGGAGCCACTAGATGCTCCCACATAACACCGATCCTGCGCGAGCTACACTGGCTTCCTGTGGCCTTTCGGGTGCGCTTCAAGGTTTTGACGACCATCTTTAAAGCGCTCCATGGCTCGGGGCCTAGTTATATGCGAGACCGCCTCCTGCCCCATACATCCCTTCGGCCGATTCGCTCCCACAGAGAGGGCCTTCTCAGGGTGCCGTCGGCCGGGCAATGTCATCTGGCGACACCCAGGGGAAGAGCCTTCTCTGTGGCGGGCCCTGCCCTTTGGAACGACCTACCCCCTGAATTGCGTACCATCACCGACCTCCGCCTCTTCCGCCAGTGTCTAAAGACACATCTTTTTCAGCAAGCCAGCCTAGCCTAACCTCCCGTGGGGACTATTTTTAGAGAGTTTTAAATTGGGGATTTTAAAATTGGTTTTAGCATAGGACTAGAATAATTTAATATGTTTTTAAATTATATATTTATTCTTTTGTATGTTTTTAAATTCCTGTGCGCCACCCTGTGTCCTCTGTGGAGAAGGGCGGGATATAAATATGATTAAAATAAATAAAATAAAAATAATAAAAAAACTTAGAACTGAGGAGAAATTTCCTGACAGTTAGAACAATTAATCAGTGGAACAGCTTGCCTCCAGAAGTTGTGAATGCCCTAACACTGCAAGTCTTTAAGAAGATGTTGGATAACCATTTGTCTGAAATTGCATAGGACTCTTGCCTAGGCAGGGGGTTGGACTAGAAGACCTCCAAGGTCCCTTCCAACTCTGGTATTGTATTGTATTGTATTGTATTGTATTGTATTGTATTGTATTGTATTGTATTGTATTGTATTGTATTGTATTGTATTGTATTGTATTGTATTGTATTGTATTGTATTGTATTGTATTGTATTGTATTGTGAGAAACAGGCTCTAAGACAGTAAAATATGGTTGGCTACCAAGCTTTCGTTTTGACGGTAATCAACCCAATCTGCAGTCTAAGCATAGCAATGGAAACACTTCTAAATATAAAGGATATGGATCTCATAGAGCAGTAATGGTTAAACTTTTTGATGCTGAGTGCCCAAAGCGCAAGCGCACAAGTGCGAATGCACACGTGTGTGCCCCAATCCCCAAAATGCAATGCGAACACACACACACATTCGTTGGCCATGGCAAGTTGGCTGTGGTGAGTTATCCTAGACCCCCATTAGGGTTGCATCCTGCCTTAGTTTCTTTTTCTCTTTTTTATTATGAAAAGTTTTTATTTTTAAACAAACATGAAACCATCTTCCAATACATACAGTGTGTTGATTGGTTACAAGGTTTTTGTGCATCCTTGATTCCACCAGGCTTGAAATTTTGGGCTTGGACAACCTAGAACTACGTCTGACCTAAGCGTAGTACACAAAATTGTCTGCTACAACATCCTACCTGTCAACAACTACTTCATCTTCAACCGCAATAATACACGGGTAAACAATAGATACAAACTCAAGGTAAACCGCTCCAAACTCAATTGCGGAAAATATGACTTCAGCAACAGAGCGGCCAACATCTGGAATGCTCTACCTCAGGGGTCCCCAACCTTTGCAACTTTAAGTCTGAAGGACTTCAGCTCCCAGAATTCTCCAGCCAGCTTTGCTGGCTGGAGAAGTCTGGGAGCTGAAGTCCTTCAGACTTAAAGTTGCAAAGGTTGGGGACCCCTGCTCTACCTGACTCTGTGGTTTCTTCCTCTAACCCCCACAACTTCAACCTCAAACTGTCTACCATGGACATTCTTTCCTAAGAAGTCTGTAAGGGGTCGTGCCCACCGTCCCTGTCCAACTGTCCCCATTTATTTGTACTCACTTCCTTCGTTCGTGTCCATGTTCATACTTATACCTGTTTGACAAACTAAATAAATAAAATAAAAAATATTTAATAAATAAAATATTAAAAACAGTGTTATCACTTCAACCATTTGCAGGCTTTGGATTAGTGACAAAACCAATAAAGAATCGAATAATCTTAAATACAAGTAGATCTTCTGTATTTGGGGGGGAATTCCAAAAATAAAAGCACACCTTCATCTTTAGCCTTTCGTTTTCTTTGTTCACCCATACTAATTCTTCTTCTGCTGCTTGTATCCTTTTTAAGGTCTCCTCGTTGCTGGAAGACAGCATCTCTTCCTCAGGGACCAATCCAGATTCTGTAACATGCAGCTAAAATGAAGAAAAGAAGAAAGGATGAATCAGTTCTTCCTGCTTCCGCCATTTCTCTCCCTGTCCCTTTGTTTGGACTCTGCCTGCCTTTTATTAGCTTGAGTTCTACAATTTACTGCAAGTGACAGATGTAGTTTATTATTCATTCAAATTCTTTGAAATCTTAATAGAACTGCCCAATGCTGAAATTTAATGAGGAGTATATTCTTTTGAGGGATGTGGCAACTCAGCGGCTATAACGCTGAGTTTGTCGATCAGAAGGTCAACAGTTCAGCAGTTTGAATCCCTAGTGTTGCATAATGGAGTGAGCTCCCATTACTTGTCCCGGCTTCTGCCAACCTAGCAGTTCGAAAGCATGTAAAAATGCAAGTAGAAAAATAGGGACCACCTTTGGTGGGAAGGTAACAGCGTTCCGTGCACCTTTGGCGTTTATTCATGCTGGTCACATGACCATGGAGACGTCTTTGGCTCTTCGGCTTTGAAATGGAGACATCTTTGGCTCTTCGGCTTTGAAATGGAGATGAGCACCATCCCCTAGAGTTATCACCCCTAACTCACTGCTGCTAGTTGCTTTGTTTTTAGGGCCTTGATTTTTCTTGGACCCAATGCAGGTGCATGTCCTGGGACATCTTTAGACTAGATTCAACTAAGTGGAAGACGTCACTGGAGAAGAGATAGCATGAATTTTTGACGCCTGGTGTCCACCTGTACTTTCATCCATGAACTGAACCCAGGAGAATTTAAACTTCTAGCAAAAATGGTTTTTTTTCTCCACCTCTCAACCCATGCAGTAAAATATTGTGTTCTATTTGCTCAGCTCCCTGGGGTTTTATTTTTTGAAAGCATTCGCACAACGGACCTGATAAATAGCAGCCCCAATTCCCTTCGGGCAATCTTCTCTGCCTGCAAGATTAATTAGTGCTTGGAAGAACGCATCAGGCTGCAAACTCATTCTGACAAGGTCTGCAGAGCAGGGGAATTCGGCATGTAAAAAAGCCAAAAATGCCTTAACATGCTTTATGAACACTGAACTCACCAGAGCCTGCAACGTTCGCTTAGGGAGCACCAGCGTTATTGGACAAATTGTCAATATTGCTATTCTGTTAGTGTGACAAAATGCGCAACACATGAGTTAGGGCAACGATGTCGAACCTTTTCAGCACCTAGTGCCAGAAATGGAGTGCGTGCACACACATGTGGCACTAAGTGCCAAAAAGGGAGCACTTCACACGGGCGGGGGCACTTTGTGCAGGCGCACGCACTTGTCTGGGCCGTGACCAGGAAGAGGAGTTGCCCAGGGGGCATGTGCATGCTGGAAAATGTACTTCCAGGTCCCGGCGTGCACATGTGTGCCAGCCATCAAGTCTTCCGGTTACTGCCATTCTTGTGCATATGCCGATCAGCTGGCCAGCGTGCATACTCACGCCGGAAAACAGAAGACTAGTTCTTCCGGTTTCCGGAACTGGCGCACAAACAAAGGCCAGCTGATCATCGCATGTGCATGTGTGCCAGAAACCCAGAAGAGGAACGGGCGATGGTGCACATGCCAGGCGACATGGCTCCACATACCACTTCGGGCACGCGTGCCATAGGTTCGTCGTCTCGAAGTTATGGAGTACCGTAGTCCCCTGTAGCAGTTTTTTCTTAAAAAGTACAGGGGCAGGTGAAGTTTGGTGAAATTTGGAGAGAATCATGAAGTGGGCTGTCAGGCCTGCAGCCATATTCGCCTTCGAGCCTTGGCCTGCCATACTTTCTAATATTCTACTATGGTTTTTCTATTGTGGGAAAATGGGAGGACGGGTTGTACGGAGTTAGATGCTATGTAGCCAAAACAAAATTCCTTCCTAGAAAGCCAAGGTCATCCTTCATCTCTGCACTTCTGCACCAAACCAGAACTGGATGGGTGGAATTGCCAGCATGGCAGCGGAAGATTGGACTATGTGATGGGCTGGTGGGTGCGGAGCAAGATCTTGAACTTTCAGCTGGGTGGGGAAACCCAGGAAGCTTTCAGATTCGGGTTTTTCTAGGTGTGTCAACATGGCTCTCTTAATAAATTGGGAACTTTGAGCAATGCTTTGCCTTGGACTCTGATTTAATTTTGGATGCTATTTGGAACTCTGACATGGGCATTAATCCGCAAATCTCACTTTACTCCATGCAGAAAGGCAAGTAATAATAATAATAATAATAATAATCTTTATTGTCATTGTAATAATAAAATTAGTAGCCACAGTATTGCATTATCAAGAGTCAGTTTGGCACAGTGGATAACACACTGCACCAAACTGACAGACAGTGGATAACCCCAACAATCTGGGTCCTCATTTTACCCAACTCAGAAGGATGGAAGGCTGAGTAAACCTTGAGCCTGGTGAAATTTGAGCTGCCGAATTGCAGGCAGCCAGCAGACAGCCAAAGTAGCCTGCCTTCTAACCACTACGCCAACCACGGCTCTTTCTATCTACCTATCCTTGGTCACTTCAAAGAAAGAAAAACAGGATACACTTAAAGGATAGTGTAGATTTGGTAAGTCTGGCCGTGTATTGAATGCCGGGTGATTGGTCTGATGAACATAATTTGGCGAGTGGCTATCACAAGTCTGAAGGTCATCCATCCTATTGTGCTGAACAGATCTACCTTATTGGTCTGTACGACACAGAAAATCTTTCATACCTTTGAATCCAGCGTGCCATTTGCAATGCTATGGTTGAGTTCCTTTTTATACAACAGAGGCTGAACTTTTGCTAGCGTGGAACGAATCTGCAAGAGAAAAAAACCCTGAAATGTTTACGGTTTTTAAGAGGAAAATGTCTGATGTAAAGAAAGCACCAAGAAGCTGTTTTAATGTTTATAAATAATGTAATACAGGTAAGCCTCAATTTGCAATAGTTCATTTAGTGACCATAGTGTTGTATGGTCACTAAATGACTAAATGATCATTTAGTCATTTAGTGACCATACAGCAGCGCTGAAAAATGTGACTTATGAACATTTTTCATACTTAAGGCCTCCGTAGCAAACCCCATGCTCCTGTGATCAAAATTCAGATGCTTGGCAATTGGTTCATACTTATGACCGTTGCTGCATCCCAAGGTCAACAATTTACAGTGAAGGTTGCATGCACACACAACACTACACTTTCACTTTCACTTTCACTTTATTCAAATTTATATACCGCCCTATCTCCCTTGCGGGACTCAGGGCGGTGAACAGGCAATCATAAAACATAAAAACCTCGGGTACAATAAATATAATAAAAACAATATGCCGGCAGCGGCAACCAGGGAATCGGTTCGGGGGGCGTGGCCAGCCTGGGTCACTGCTGGTTCTGCAACACAGGCCAAAAGACCACTACTGGTTCAGTCGAACTGGGCCAAACTGGGAGTAACCCACCTCTGAGCTGGGACAAATAATGGTGAGCGCCCATTAACTGAGTTGTTTGGGTGGGTACACATACACACAGGCACACACACCCCCACACACGCACACATCTCAGTTCACGGGTTTTATCCAGAAAAGTTTTTTTATCACTGACAACTAAAAGGATCTTAAATAACTAAGCTAACATTCCTTGAGATCTTGGACTGTCCACCCAAGACACTTAGGTAAACAGCATAGACCAGTGGTGGAGAACCTATGACACGCGTGCCAGAGGTGGCACTCAGAGCCCTCTCTGTGGGCACGCATGGCACTGCTTCAGCCCAGATCTATCGCGTTTCTCCCACAGGGGAGAAACAGAGGGAGGGAGGGAAAGAGAGCGAGAAAGAGAGGGAGGGAAAGAGAGAAAGAAAGAGAGGGGGAAAGAGGGGGAGGGAAAGAAAAATGATATTACAAAAGGTTGTTTTTTTTTTGCTGAATATAATACATTGGTACCTCGGTTCACGAACGCTTCTGTTCACGAACAACTCGGTTCACGAACAGAAAAGTTCATCAAAATATGCTCCGGATTTACATTAAACCCTAAGGGAAACTGTGCCTCGGTTCACGACCAATTCGGTTCGCGACCAGAGTCAGTTAACGAATTAAGTTCGTGAACCGAGGTACCACTGTATTTAAAAAGCAGAAAAAAAACATTTTTCTAATTCAATTAGTTGAATTCTGCCTTGTTTATCATTATTTGAAGTAGTAAAATCTCATTATTCTGGTTAAATGCGGGATCGGATCCTGCCCCATACATCCTCACGGCCGATTCGCTCCCACAGAGAGGGACTTCTCCGGGTGCCGTCCACTAGACTTTGTCAGCGGGCGACGCCCAGGGGAAGGGCCTTCTCTGTGGCGGGCCCAGCCCTCTGGAACGACCTTCCCCCCGACATTAGAACAACTACGGACCTCCGCTCCTTCCGTCAGAAATTAAAAACACACTTTTTCTGCTTGGGTAGTCTCTTCCTTGGGTTTTTTTAGGGTTGTTAGTTTTAATGGGTATTTTAGCGCAGGGATAAGTAGTTTAATTGATTTTTATCTTTTGTATTTATTGATGTATATATTTTATGTGTTTTAGTTTTCCCTGTGCACCGCTCCGAGTCCCATAATAATAATAATAATAATAATAATAATAATAATAATAATAATAATAATAATAATAATAATAATAATAATAATAATAATAATAATAATAATAATAATAATAAAAATTGCTGTGTTGGCACTTTGCGATAAATAAGTGGGTTTTGGGTTGCGGTTTGGGCACTTGGTGATGAAAAGGTTCGCCATCCCTGGCATAGACTACTGGATCTGGTTTTGTTACGTGTTCATACAAAGATCCGTACCTTTTTAATATATTCTGTTTCTTCAGTAATCTCAGACAAGGTAGTTCCACAAAAGATGAAGCGTTTTCCTGACCCTGTGTTCTCTCTCAGACGATGTGTCACCACTAAGGCGGTAGACATTATCCAAGTTTGGAGATAATCTGTATCAAAAAACCACAGATGAATTAAAAAATAAAATCTACACATGACAAAGGCTCAGACTCCAAACATTAGACCAAATAAACAAAGCCCTTTGTTCTGACCTAGGCTTCCCCAAAAAGCACGAAGCAGGGTCCTGATCCCGTCAAAACCCCTTTTATTAAACGCATGTGAATTTCTCTCATTCACATTCAGCAAGGCCTGGCAAACAGTCTTTCAAAGGAATATTTATGACTACAGACCTTATCTATCTTGGAAAGCTGCCATGTAAATATTTTCCAAAAGGGGTGCTGTGCAAGGAAAGACTGGGCACAGAGTCTCTGAGATTCATGGACAGATCTTCACACTCCTGAAATGAATCTAACGATCGAATGAACAAATTACTTTCCTGCAAAAGCCTTTCGCTCCTCTTTTATTTCCTATGGGAGGAGCCAATCACCTCCCACCTGTGACTTTACTCTCAAGTCTACCCTGATTTCTGAGTTGTTTTCTCCTTCTGGCAGCTCTGCGCATGCGCACACTGGGAATAGGCTCCAGCTGTTCCTCTGCCTCACTGCTCTTCTAGCTCTTTAGGCACCTGGTCACTGCCGGACAGCCTCGGCCCTGTCTCTGCCTCTGACGCAGAGCCCTCGTCTGAGCCTTTCCCAGCCTCCAGGACTGGCCCATGCTCCTCCCCAACCTCCTCACTGTCCGACTCTGCTGCCAGCTCTGCTGGCCAGTGTCAGGCCACAATAATAATAATAATAGTTTTATTTATAACCCGCTCTCTCTCCCCAAGGGGACTCGAGGCGGGGCACAGGGAATTAAAAAACAATTAAAAACAGGCAAAATACAAACACAATACCCTGATGAAAAGTGTGACACAACAAGAGAAGGACGGACTACTTCGAAGCATGGTAAAAATAGAGTACAGGTGGCCCTTGACGTGCAAGCACAACTGAACCCAACATTACTGTTGAGACATTGTTGAGTGAGTTTTGCAATCTTTCTGGCCACACGTTGTTAAGTGAATCACTGGAGATGTTAGCTTAGTAACATGATTGTTAAATAAATCTGGCTTCCCCATTGACTTTGCTTGTCAGAAGGTCAGGAAAGATGAATTGAGGACACTAAGACCATCATAAATGCATGCCAATTGCCAAGCATCCACATTTTGATCACGTGACCATGGAGATACTGTAATGTCGCAGGTGTGAAACAATCATAAGTCACTTTTTCAGAGCTGTAGTAACTTAGAAATGTCATTTAAAAAACTTGTAAGTCAAGGATTACTTGTATATTCTGAATTAGTAAAAAAAAAGTACTTTCTCAGTTGATTTCCCAAGTCCTTGAGTTTTGTTTAAAATGTTTAGGAAGGGAGTGAACAATATATGACCATCCGGATGTCTCTTCCTACCACACTGCTGGACCATGGAATTAGGAGCCGGTATTCAAGAGCATGTATCATCGATCCACCTCTGGCTTAGAACCATGATAGACCTAAAATAATGACCTCTTCCTGTTGTCTTCTGGTTGTTTTTCAGAGTTAAATAAAAAGTATCCTCTTCAGTTTATTAACTTTGATGGCCAGTCCTACTATTAAGCTGAGCGCGATGACTAACTGAAGAGGTCAAACCTGGGAAGAACGGAAGTATTGGTGAACCATTTGCTTTTGTTGAAGGACAGAGTTGTCTTAAATACCTGTCTCAAGGGTGAAATGAACTTACCTTTGCTACCGGTTCGCAAATGTGAGCACGCACGAGTGCAAGCTTCTTTCGCTCACACACACCACCTCCGCGCATGCATAGGACCTTCCATGCATGTGCACTCAAAAATGAATGTAATGATGTCCGGGCCGGTGGGCGGAGCCTGCTACCGAGCGTGCATGGAGTAGAACAGAAGGGGGGGGAACCCGCTGTGCCACGCAATTTAGATTAGCTAGAAAGGAGGAAATCTGACAATTCTAGCTAATATAAATTGCGTGTCACTACTGATCATTGGAAATACTGGTTCACCCGAATCGGTAGCATTTTTTAAACTAATGGTTCGGGCGAACCGGTAGCATTTTTCACTACTGGTGCGGGCGAACCGGTAGCATTTTTCACTACCGGTTCGGGCGAACCGGTTCGAACTGGTAGCATTTCACCCCTGGCCTGTCTGATGCATCCTATCAGATTGAGCTGCCAATCTAGTCAACTACAGATGCTGACCAGATAAAGGTCCACGCAGAATTTGTACCGGTCATCTGGCACTATATTTTGAATTAGAACACACACACTGGCAACTGGACTAAAATATAAACTATCCTAAGATTCATTTCATGATATAGAGCTATCTTTATTGTAAAACCCAGTTGAAGTGAACACAGCAGGGGCCTTGCTGGCTATTATACAATCTAGGGCCGTGATGGCGAACCTATGGCACACGTGCCACAGGTGGCATGGAGAGCCAATTGTAAGGGCATGCAAGGAGTTGCCCTGTCAGTGCATGTGTGCACTGGCCGGCTTTCTTTTTCTTTTTCTTTATGCTCTCTACATGGGGCTTCCCTTGAGGTGCACTCGAAAGCTACAGTTAGTCCAGAACGCAGCCGCGCGGGTGATTACGGGAGCGCCTAGACACTCACATATAACACCTATCCTGCGCGAGCTGCACTGGCTTCCTGTGGTCTTTCGCGTGTGCTTCAAGGTTTTGATGACCATCTTTAAAGCGCTCCATGGCTCGGGACCTAGTTACATGCGAGACCGTCTCCTGCCCCATACATCCCTTAGACAGATACGCTCCCACAGAGAGGGCCTTCTCAGGGTGCCGTCGGCTGGAAAGTGCCGACTGGTGACACCCAGGGGAAGAGTCTTCTCTGTGGCGGGCCCTACCCTTTGGAACGACCTACCCCCTGAACTTCGCACCATCTCCGACCTCCGCCTCTTCCGCCAGTGTTTAAAGCCACATTTGTTTCATCTAGCCGGCCTAGCCTAACCTCCACAAATGACTATTTTAGACAGTTTTTAAATTTTGGGATTTTAATTTGGTTTTAGCACAGGACGGTATCAAATCAGTTTTTTAAATTTTCTACTTGATTTTGTTATGTATTTTTAAATTTCCTGGGTCTTTTTGGAGAAGGGCGGGGTATAAATTTAATAAAATAAAATAAAATAAATAAATTTTCTTCTTTCCTCTGAAGCCTCTGGAGGGTGAAAAACAACCCAATGCGCAAATCAGAAGTCAGAGAACAGACTTCCGGTTTGCATGTTGGGGCGTTTTTTGCGCTTCGGAGGGCGAAAAATGGCCCTATGGGCAAGCCAGAAGTCACTTCTTCTAGTAAGGGGGAGGGGGAGGCTATTTTCACCCTCCCCAGGCTCCCAGAAAGCCTCTGGAGCCTGGGGAGGCAGAAAAACGAGTCCATTGCACACCAAAAGCTGTGGGAGGGCGGGGGTCACATGCATAGCATTATGGGTATGGGGATGCCCGCGCACGACCCCCCTGCACAGACACACACACCACTTTTGCCATGCAATGGGAAAAAGGTTGGCCATCACTGATCTAGGGGAACAGAGAGCAATTTATTTGGCCAACGCATCAGAAAACAACACAGATGTGAAATCTTATTTATTTATTTATTTATTTATTTATTTATTTATTTATTTATTTATTTATTTATTTAAATAAATAAATAAATAAATAAATAAAAATAAAATAAATAAATAAGATGTGAAATCTGATTGTGTTGCAAAAATTGACAGAGCCTTCTGCTTCCAGCATTTAAATGCACATTTTAAAGACAATGTTAGATATGGTCAGATAACTAAATCAATACAATTTCTATTCTGTTCTAAAGGCAACATTATTAAACATTTATCTTTAAAACACACTTCCGTTTTCCAGAAAATTGAATTATGATGGTTTATAGAAAAAATAGTTTTATCAAGTTTATACTTTGCTTTGATGTTTGTAGAAATGCTCAACATTTCAAAAAAACCTAAAAACATACAGAAATGATAAAACCACTCTCCTCTAAAATAAAAAAATAAAATAAAATATTGTTCATATGATTAACGCTTGGCCAAAGCGATGCATTTCCGTTTTCCCTAAAACCCGTGAAATGAAAAACAACTTGAAGCTTGCAACAGCCATCATTTATTTTGTCCCTGATTTTCAGGTCTGTGTTTATTTAATCCAGGAATCAGGATACACCCTACACTTATTAGTCTTAACCCATGATCGTGATGGCGAACCTATGGCACGCCAGAGGTGGCCTGCAGTGCCCTCCCTATGGGCATGCAAGCCATTGCCCCAGTTCAGCTGCACCGGGCATGCACATGTACCTCCTGCCAGCCAGCTAATCTTTGGGTCTCGGCAACACATGCACGGGGGGCATGTGCGGTGGGACTACACGAGCATGTATGGGGGATGGGTCACATGTGTGGGGGATGGGTTGCATGTATATATAGGTAGCCTTTATGTGCATTTGTGTGTGTGTGTGTTGTATGTGTGTGTTGAACAGGTAGCCTAAATATATGTTTTGAACATATAGCTAGCTACCTGTTCAATACACACATACAACACACACACACACAAATGCACATAAAGGCTACCTATATATACTGGACTACCTGTTCAATGGGTTACCTGTTCCAAACACTATTAGGTGAAGCCTACCTGAAATAAAGTACAGTAGCTCAAGAGAACTATGACTAAAGAAAGTATGTCAAAGGAAACCATGTTTGGAATGTGGAAGGTCCTATTATTCCTGCCAGAGAAAAGGACCTGTTCTGCTATTAAGGGAAAAGCCGCTGCCTCAGATGGCAAATTCTTCATGAACCTTCTTCTCCTTCAACATTTAAAACTCTTGTGAAGTCCTCACCAGGTTTGCCCTATGGTGACCCTGTTTGCTATCTTCTTTGATGACAGAAATGACAGCATGTGGTTGGCTCACAAATGACCTGGAAAAGCTAGGAAGATTCCCACCCTAAAAAAATTATATGGTGATTTGTTCTGAGTGGATTCCCAAGCTTGAGAGTGCCACAGCGATGCCTCCTGATGATGGAAGTCACTACTCTGAAATGATTTCTGTTATCTAAATAACCCTGGGAGGGGGTTGTATTTTACAATGAGAAATTGCTCCAGAGATAAGAAAAGAGACAGACGTTTTCCAGGGCCACCAGAAAGAAGGAGGCAAATGCTCAACTTCAAATACCTGTTTCAAACATAAGATTTTTTTCTAGCGTATTTATTTATATTTGTATATATTGGTTTTATAAATAGTTCAAGACAACACAGATGTAATTTGAAATTATTACTGTGATTTGTAAAAAGGGATGGTAAGGGAAAAACAAGATTGAATGTATGAATTTTACAATGTGAGATATATGTATTTTTGCCACTTGCTTTCTTTTTATTGTATTTGTATGAAGTCTCAGAGGAGATCACCACCTCCGACATGGAAGCCACTAAAATGTTATCATACACCCTATAACCTTTTTCCTATATATATATATATATATATATATATATATTGTAAAAAACCAATAAAAATTCTTAAAAAAAAAAAAAAGACAACACAGATATCCAGAATGCCTTCCTCCTCTGATATTCTCCACAATAACCCTGTGAGGTGAGGTTTTTTTTATTTTTTTATTTTTTATTTTAATCATATTTATATCCTGCCCTTCTCCACGAAGGACCCAGGGTGGCGCACAGGAATCTAAAAACATACAAAACGATAAATACAAAATTTTAAAACATATTAAATTACAATCCTATGCTAAAACCAAATTAAAATCTAAAATAGCCCCGACGGGAGGTTAGGCTAGGCCGGCTTGCTGGAAAAGATGTGTCTTTAGACACTGGCGGAAGAGGCGGAGGTCCGAGATGATACGCAGTTCAGGGGGTAGGTCGTTCCAAAGGGCAGGGCCCGCCACAGAGAAGGCTCTTCCCCCGGGTGTCGCCAGTCGGCATTGCCCAGCCGACAGCACCCTGAGAAGGCCCTCTCTGTGGGAGCAGATCGGCCGAAGGGATGTATGGGGCAGGAGACGGTCTCGCATATAACTAGGCCCCGAGCCATGGTGGGTTGTGTGTGTGTGTGTGTGTGTGTGTGTGTGAGAGAGAGAGAGAGAGAGAGAGAGAGAGAGACAGACAGACAGACAGACAGACAGACAGACAGACAGACAGACAGACAGACAGATATACTGGCCCAAAGATACCCAGTTGCCTTTCATGGCTAAGGCAGGACTTGAACTCAGGGCTGCCTGCCTTCTAATCCAACCTGGTGCCTTAACCACTAAACCAAAATGGCTCAACTCCTGAGCTCAGGTTTACAAAGGAAAACAGGGTTGCAGAAAAATATAGAATTGGTGCCAGGCCTGCTGTTGAGTCTTAAAAACAGTTCTCGTATTTTTCTGCTCCACCTGGGGGCTTTTGTAACCTTCTCAGCAGAGTTGGATCTGCCAATTCTGCTTGTGCAGCTATGCCATTAAGCCTTTAGTAGCTGTGTGTCATCTTTTACAAGAGGCTATTAAGGGCTGGATTCAGCCTGTCTTTTACACGTTTACCGACATTTATCCTATGGCAGATGGCTTAGCCTCACCCAGAAGATGCCCGCAGTGTGTGGTTAAAAACATCAAGGTGGCAGCTGCGACGGTGCCATCAAAGCTCCACCCTTCTTAAAAATGTGCCATGAACATAAATAGCCCCATCGTGGGCTTTTCTTGCCACACCTTGTGCACAGCCCTGTATTCCAGCTGTTTCTGCGTCGCTCATATCCTGAAGATTATGAGTAGGCCTTAGCATCCTGGAGTAATCCTAGCCATAGTTTAAGGATAAAGTGAGTTGAACTGGTGAGTCGGGTTTTAATTACAGTTACTCTTCGATTTCCGATCAGACGCTCAGTTACAACAGACCTTCCACAACTATTTATGATCCTGTTGCTCAAAGGTGCTTTTTCAAGATGTAACTGGACTTTGTCGATTTTTTTCTTTGAAGACGTTTCGCTATTCATCCAAGAAGCTTCTTCAGCTCTCCCATTCCCCACCATACAGTCAGAGCTGAAGAAGCTTCTTGGATGAGAGGCGAAACATCTTCAAAGAAAAAAAAAAAGAAAGTTCAATTGCCTCTTGAAAAAAAGCACTTTCGGGACAAACCACGACCTGGATGATTGAGAATCTCCATAGACATTTAGCTATGCATTTTGGAATGAACACCCATTGAATGGTGTGGGACAGTGGTGGGTTACGACAGTGCACCTGTTGGGAGCACTGGGTACTGTTCCAGTATGGTGTTCCAGAGGGCCCACCTGCTCGCCCTCACGCCTTACTGGTATTTGAGCTCTTCGATGCTTCTGTGCATGCGCATGGAGCGTACGGCGTCTGCACGATGCTCCGCTGAGCAGCTGGAGCATCGTGGAGTCATCGCGGAGCATCACAGGAGGTAAGGACACATGTGTGCACTCTATGGGTGTGTGCGCCTGCTGCACACGTTCATGTGGTGGACACTGGGCCCCATTGCACCCTACCGGTTGGGAGTACGATGCAACTGCTGTGGGAGTATGGATGGATTTCCAGAAAAAAATTGCAAGACTGCAGGAACCATTTGCCCTTCAGTTTGAGATGCAGATAAAGCAGACTCATCCTCAACAGCACCTGTGAAGGGACACAGGACAGAAAGCATCCTGCAGAAAACACAGCTCCACAACACAGTCCTTTCAGCAGTTCCACGGAGGCTCCACGGAGGTCACCTGCACGACTCAGGTGACCCTGAGGACACAGACAAATCTCCAAGTGGCCTCAGCCACTCTGTAAAGCAGGGGTGTCAAACTGGATTTCATTGAGGGCCACATCAGAGTTGTGTTTCACCTCAGGAGTGGCCAAGGTGGGCATGGCCAGCTTGACATCACTTGTGTCAAGGGTGCCTGCGAAGGCCCGAGCACTCTGCCAGTGGAAAGAGGCCCCCGAGCCCCGTTTTCGGCTTTGACAGCCTCCTGCAACCTTCTGTCAGTGAAAATGGGCTCCCGAGCTCCATTTCCGGCTGCGATAGTTTCCTGCAACCCTCTACCAGTGAAAATGGAGCTTGGGAGGGCCACATGCGGCCCAACCAAGCTCCATTTTCACTGGCAAAGTTTCAGAGTTGTGTTTGACCTCAAGGGGGCATGGTGGGCATGGCCAGCTCGACGTCACTTATGCCAAGGGCACCTGTGGAGGCCTGAGCACTGTTACCAGTGAAAATGGGCTTCCGAGTTCCGTTTTCAGCTGTGACAGTCTCCTGCAACTTTCTGCCAGTGAAAACGGAAAATGCATGCCATTTTCCCAAGCTCCTGGCAAAGGCACCATGGGCCAGTCATTTACTATTTCCAGAGTGTCCCTGCGGGCCAGATCTAAGCACCCCATGGGCTGGATCTGGGTCCTGAGCCTTCTGTTTGATACCCCTGCTCTAAAAGAATGCAAATGACCAGCTGTCTGCAAGGAGTATAAATCCTTCCATTCCCCACCATTTGGTCAGAGCAGAAGAAGCTTCCGGGATGAGAAACCAAACGTCTTCAAAGACAAAAAAACAAAAAAGTCCAGTTACCTCTTGAAAAAGCACCTTTGGGACAACCGCCACCTGCATGACTGAGAATCTCTACAGACATTTATGGTCCTGTTTCAAAGTACTGACTGCTGTTGCTCCTTCACATGATTGCATTTTGGGTGTTGTTGTATAGCTATTTGCAGTGTCCCACTGTCATGTGACCACCATTTATGAGACTTTTTTGGGGGGGCTGCAAATCATTGTTTGCTTCCAGGTTTCCGCAAAAGACACCTAGCAAAAGACAGCCATTGGATACAAAAGTCTGCTTAACAACTGTGGCATTTACTTAGCATCTGCTGCAAAGAAAGATAATAAAATTGGTCACAGTCACGTGATGATCGGCTTGGAAATTTGGTCGCCTGGAAACTGGCTCATATTTATGACGGTCTCCGTGTCTTATCGTAATGGGATGATTTTGTGACCTTCTGACAAACAAAGTCAACGGGGAAGCCATGTTCACTTAACAACTGCGTTACTAATTTAACAACTGTGAGAAGAAAGATCGTATAATAAGGCAAAACTATAATAATAATAATAATAATAATAATAATAATAATAATAATAATAATTATTATTATTATTATTATTATTATTATTATTATTATTATTATTATTATTATTATTATTATTATTATTATTATTATTATTATTATTTATAACCCGCTCTCTCTCCCCGAAGGGACTCGAGGCAGGGCACAGGGAATTTAAAATACATATAAAATCACAGACATAGTACAATATTAAAATGAAACTAAACTAACCCTGCGCTAAAATCCCATATTAAAACTAAAAATAAGTCACTAAAAACCCTAAAAACAGTTGATTACCCCAGGCCGGACAAGCAAAAAAAGTGTGTTTTTAATTTTTGACGAAAGGAGCGGAGGTCCGTAGTTGTTCTAATTTCGGGGGGAAGGTCATTCCAGAGGGTCAGCCCCACCACAGAGAAGGCCCTTCTCCTGGGCATCGCCCGCTGGCACAGCCTAGTGGACGGCACCCGGAGAAGTCCCTCTCTGTGGGAGCGAATCGGCCGTAGGGATGTATGGGGCAGGATGCGATCCCGCAGATAGCTAGGTCCCGTGCCATGGAGCACTTTAAAGATGATAACCAGCACCTCAACTTAACAACTGTCTTGCTTTGCAATGGTAATTTGGAGCTCAATTTTAGTTGTAAGTTGAGGAGTGCCTGTCTTGATGTTTTCATGTCAAATGTAGTCATGTGTTAGGATTCCAAATAGCATCCAAAAGTAAATCGGAGTCCAAGGAAATGTATTGCTCAAAGTAAGAGAGCCATGTTGGCACATCTGGAAAAACCCGACTCTGAAAGCTTCCCAATTTTTCCCACCCAGTTGAAAGTTCAAGATCTTGCCCCCACACCCACGAGTCCATAAATCTCCCACTGCCATGCTGGCAGTTCCACCCATCCAATTCCAGTTAGGTGCAGAGGTGCAGAGGCAAAGGATGACCTTGGCTTTCTAGAAAGGAATTTTGTTCTGGCTACGTAGTATGTGACTCCGTACAATCCCCCCTCCCATTTTCCCACAATAGAAAATGCATAGTAGAATAATAGAAAGGGTGGCAGGCCAAAGACCCAAAAGAAAAGATGGCTTACAAGACTGACATCATGTTTTCTACGTTGCATTTTTACGTTATTGTAAACCACCCAGACATCGTGTAAATGTCTTGTTGCAGGTTCCATTTGTGCAACAAACGCAAACCCTGGCTAGCCATCGTACAACGTCTGCAACTACTTCAAAAGAATGAAATAGGAGCGGCACTTGTAAAAAAAAAAAAACAACCAAGAAAAGCTTTCAAAGCAGCTCTACAAATCTCGAAAAAGAGTCGCGTTCTTAAAAGGATTCAAAAAGAGGTGCTTCACACACGCCCCTCTGTGTTTGAAGCCTCTCTTTTCAAGGATTTGCGCAGCGTTAATTCTTTAAATACCTTGGAAATCTTCATACTGAAAGAACAAGGGAAGAGAGAAATAATTCAAAGAGGATAATTGAAATCTATCCAGGGGTAGGCTTCAAATTTTTTAGCAAGGGATTCTCTGCCTGGTTGCTGGGTGGGCGTGGCCATGGTGGGCGTGGCCTAGTTGGCCTCCTGCACCACGGGGGGCATTTTTCTCTCCCCGGGCTTTGGAGGTCTTCCTTGAGCCTCTGGGAGGGTGAAAATGACCTCCCCTGGCTCCGAAGGCCCACTGGAGCCGGAAACAGGCCCGAATTCCTGAACCTCTGGTAGGTCCGTTTTTCACCCTCCCCAAGCCTCCGTGAGCACCCTGCACTTACCTGCATCCAAAACGGGCCATGTGGAGACTCCTGGGAGGGGCGGGGTGGGTGGGGCCAACCTGGAGTGTGATTTGGGGGTTCTCCGAACTGCACAGAATCTTAGCTAGAGGTTCTCCCGAACCGCCAGCAGCCCACCCCTGAATCTATCCCCTTTTTGAAGAGATCCCCGATGTTTTGATTGTTTGCATCCACACATTTATTTTTAGAATAATTTTTCTTAAAACTGTTGTCTAAGGACTCCTGGGGAGTCATTCAAATCCCTCTCAGGCCCCTGCAAAATATTGAAGATATTTGCAGAAAAATGAAAACAATGCCACTCTTCTCATTATTATTATTTTTTGCTTGTTAAAAACTATGGAGTTTATCATGAAAAAAATATTTTATGTTAATATTGAATGGGATTAGTATTATTATTTTTATATTCTGTAATTCAAAAACTAGTGTACAAATGTATCACTTTTCGATACGGAGGCTCCCGCAGCCGCTCGTACGGCAGAGAGTTAACTCAAACTTTCTGAGCCCCCGGGGGGGCTAGCCAAAGAAGCAAGCGGCAGGCGCACCCGAAAACGCGTCTGTCGCCGTCGGAAGCTGGAAGTCAAGTCTCGGAAGCTGGAAGTCTTTGCTCTAGGAGCTGAAGAGCTGAAAGTGGGGAGGGGGATCCCCCTCGCCAACGCTAGCTGGGAAATACTGAAATAAAGAAGAAGGTCCGAAATGCCGGGTCTGGAGGAAGGCACCGGGATCCTCTTCTAAAAAAATGTGGATTGTGAGTCTTTTTTGATTTCTTGTTCATTCAACCTTTCTGCAGAAAGGAAAATAGAGGGGGGAGTTTACTTGTAGAAGCCCCCCCTCATAAAAAAGCAGCTGCTAAAAATGCTCTCCGGAAACAGGAGAGAGAGGATTAAGAACGTCCGTTCTCATAGCATTTAAAAAAGAACTTTGTTTCAAATACGGAGCTGCAGGCAACAACATTGTATCCAAGTCTTGTTAAAAAGAGGAAACTTTTGCTTCTTACTGCCTTCCGGTGCTGAGGCGGGAAGATGGTGTTTTCTTTGTTCTCTGCTGAAAACTTTTATTGACTCATGACAACACTCCTTCAACTTTTTAAAAATTAAGGCAATATTTATCTTTAAAGCCTTCTCAAGAAGCCCTTGGTGTCCTTCCCAATAAGTGGATCTTCTTTTTTCTCTACGGATTTGACACACAATTATCTCTCCGGATTTTATAAAATACAGGATTATAACATTGACTTAGTTTGTTCCTGACATCTCGAATCTCACCGACTGCTTGCTCCTTGACACCATTTTAATTGAAAGAATTTAAATTACAAATGCCTCCAAAAAAGCCTCCAACTGGGAAGTCTTTTTCTGCTCCATCTTCAGCCAGAGCCAGCTCTGTTTTACAACAAGGGGAAATTACCACAATGTTACAGAAAGAGGCCGCAGGAGAAGACATTCAAGAACCAACACCTCTTGATATAATGAAAGAATTACAAGGAATGTGGAAAGAACTTATGAACTTGAGAATAGAATTGCTGGAGGCGCAAAGAACAACAACAGACAAACAGAAGATTGGAACGTTGGAGGAGGGATCAGCCGAGATGAGAGAAGAGATAAAAGAATTGCACAAAGGAAGTCTAGAATTTTCTGGTTATATGTCTAAATTTGAATTTGAAAGAATGTCTTTCTTCCTTAGGTTTCAAAATGTCCCTGAGAGAGGGGGGGAAGATATCAGAGACCTGATGAGTACGATTTTAGCAGATTACATTAAAAAAAGTAAAGAATACCTTTGGGGGGAAATAGACCTGATTTATAGAATCAATTCAGCATATGCTAGAATAAATGAAGTCCCTAGAGAGATACATATTAAATTTTTAAGAAGGTCCACATGCGATGAGATACTGAGGGTGCAACGAGAAGGTCCTTTGAAGTACCAGCAAAAAGACATTACTATATTGAAGCAAATTCCAAAAACAATTAGAGAAACGAGAAGGAAGTATTCCTTCTTGTCAAAAAAATTATATAAAAATGGAATTTGGTTCAAATGGTTGATGCCTGAAGGAATGTTGGTATTCTGGGATGGAGGTAGGATTAGAATTAAAACAGTAGGAGAGGCGGAGGCCTTTCTTAAAAAACATTCCTCAATTCTGGGAGATGAAGAAGGGGGAACGGGAGGGGCCATGGCCCCGCCCGCAGGAGGGAGGGAGGAAGAAGACACAATAGCAAAAAGACTCAGATCTCAAAAATAAGTTTATTTTGAATTATTGTCATTAATACAAAACAAAGATTGAATGTATGAATTTTAAAATGTAATATATATGTATCTCTCACCACTTTTTATTTAACAATATTCTGCGCGAGTACCCAAATGCAACCACCATCCCTGACATGGAAGCTCTAAAATGTATATTGTATACCCTATATACCCCTTTTCCCTTTTATAATTTGTTGAAACCAATAAAAATTGTTTTACAAAAAAAATAAAAAATGTATCACTTTTCATGTGGTAAATCTTGATCAATGTAAACCATGCAAAGCTCCTTTGAGGTCCTTCATAATTTTAAAAAACAGGAAATGTGAGATTTTTTTAAAAAAAGAAGCACTGTATAGGGTATTGCCACACACTAATTCCTCTAACACGAGAAATTTCAGGAGCACTTATACAAACTAAAGAAAAGGTGTGTTAAATCAGATCAAAGCATGCAGCTAGAATGAAGGCACCTTGTGAAAATTTTGTGAGAAGTCAATCTACATCTAAGCAGCATCTAGGACTGGGGTCTCAAGCTCAAGGCCTGTGAGCCAGATGTGGCCCACGGGGTCAACCTGGAAACAATGAAAGATCGGACTGTGGTGTTTCTGCCAGTGAAAACGGAGCTCGGGAAGGCCATAGGTGGCCTACCCAAGCTCCGTTTTCTCTGAGAGAGGGTTGTAGAAAGCCATTGCAGCCGGAAATGGAGCTCGGGAGCTTGTTTTCGCTGGCAGACTACTTGGGACACCACAGGCGTCACGTGAAACTGGCCATGCCCACCTTGGCCACACACACCCTGGCCCCCACCCCCTGAGGTCAAACGCAACCCTGATGCAGCCCTCAATGAAATCGAGTTTGACACCCCTGATCTAGGAGGTAAAACAAGAAAAGAACTACAGGTTCCAATCCAAGTGTATCATAAAACTTATAATGAACTAGTTAAAAGAAAATCTCAGGAAATACATTGTCCTTGCCCTGCTAGTAGTAAGCAGTGGACTTTGGTCCCAGGGAGAGGTTATCAGAATCCAGATATATGTTTAAAGCAGTGCTCGGGGAAGCCAAATGCTGGCAGAGTGCCATCCAGTTACATTTTTGTGGGTTTGTATTGTTCCCTGAAGGAACTGCTATCTAGCTGATGTTGTGGTCCACCGGCTTGCAAAGACTTAGTCACTGAGCAATGAAAAAGCTTCTATTCACCGCTCACTCATACTAATTGGCAAGGAATCCCTAAAATCAGCTCCCCTCCCTCTGTTGGGAGATAGCAAGGCTGAACCTAAGACTTTTTGCACCCCAGGTTCTTGGGTTTTTTCTGAACGACCAGTGTTCCCATGCGCTTCCTCCCCTTGAGATGTTTCTACAACGTGAGAGTCCCAAAAGATGAGAAAAGCACATAGCCACTTATTAACAAACTTTCTCACTGATTGTGCAAAAGAATATAAAGAACAGAATCAGCAGAAGCTCACAACCTTTCAGATAGCAGAAGACAATCTTCTTCTATATCGATATATTAAAAATGGCTCTCTGTGTGTGTATGTTTCAGCATAACTCTGGAACACCTTGTTGCTTTTTCAACCAAACTTGGTAGACAGATGACTTACTCGCTGGAAAAAAATATTGTGGGGGTAAGATACTCCTAAAACCCCTCGGAGTGTGTGTTCTGTTAAGATACAGCCTGTTGTGCCTTAAAATGCCTTCTGCTGTACTGCCTTAAAATGCCTTCTATTATACAATGTAGTGAAGTTGCCATGATAACAGCTTCACTGTCCTTCCACAAGGGGACTTCCTCTGATAAGGGGGAAAATCCAACATTAGAAATTAGGTATGGTCTGGACATTTCCCCCCCTATATATAAATACCTGGGCCACGCCAAGTTATCAGCACTAGTATGTATGTAAAAAATCAAGTTTGGGGTCAGAGAGAGGCAGCGTAGGTAAGAGAGCAATAGGCTTCATTTGAAAATTAGGGCTGAAGCTTCATAGAAGTTACCAGATGGAAAAACTACACAGCATTCTATTTCTACATCACAAAAGGAAGATCGAGTTAGCATTCCTCTCTGCAGTGTGGATGAAAAGTATAGATTGGTATCAGTGGTGGGTTTCAAATTTTTTAGAACCTACTCTGTAGGTGTGGCCTATTTTGTGGGCGTGGCTTGGCAGTCATGTGACAGGGTGGGAGTGGCCACCTTTTAAAATGTGGTGAAACTCATTTAACAACGCTCTTGCTTAGCAACCAAAATTTTGGACTCAATTGTGATGATAAATTCATTCTTTCTTTCTTTCTTTCTTTCCTTCCTTCCTTCCTTCCTTCCTTCCTTCCTTCCTTCCTTTCCTTTCCTTCCCGTTGGGTCACTGGCAGCAGCGGGCCAGATTTACTTCCAGGTACGCCGGTGGAACCCCCCTCTCACCGGTTCTCTAAATTTCACCAACCGGCTCTCGCGAGTAGGTGCGAGCCTACAGAAACCCACCACTGATTGGTATCAAGATGATGACATGATGAGGAAGGCAGGAGACTGAACCTAGATATGGCACCACGTTTTCAATACACCTGGAGATGTTTAGGGGCTTGTAGATTTCTGAATATAGAAAAAACAATTATCAAGTCATATTACTGTGTTTGAATTAAATCTGGGTCCAGGTTTATCTCCAGGAAGTTTCAGTCTTGGGAGGCAATCTCAGGACATTAAAATATATATATATTTATTTATTTAGTCCTACCTTGAAAGTGCTTGAGGGAGTTTATATGCAATAATTAACACCGTTTAGGAAATTATCGTGAGCGAAGTCTGTGTTCCCTTAGTCCTAAACTAATCATCTAACCTAGTCTTTCTTGGCCTTTGTGTTCTTCAGATCTGTTTACAGAACATCTTCCAGATGTTAAAATAGGCTTGGCCCAATCCTTGAAATTTGGAGTTTCAGTCTCAGTGGCCCTGGAGGGCACCAAGTTGTAAGTTCCCAGCTGTTAGGATAGGAAAGCAAGACTCTGCCTTTCGTGACTTAGCCAAAGATCTACCTCACCCAAGATTGGCTATTAGGATTATCTACATTTTATGAAATCCTTTGCAAAGTGTTCAGTGTGTCTGGTAACCAGGTTATTGAGGTTGCAGGGCTGCAGTCTAAGAGGATGGATGACCCCAGGATGAAAACAGAGATCTACTTTCCCACAAGTCCTTTGGGACAGTTCAAACTCATTCCCAAAATGGCAAATGTGTCCAGGAACAGAGATGGTCCATTCCTGATACTTTACTTTGACATATACAAAATCTTAGCAATGGAACCTTTGTTTCTCAAAGAATTCTAGTTTGGTTAGATCCTGGGCAGTTGCATTGGACAGCAAACCTAGGGTTGACCCCGGGGGGCTTCTCTCCTCTAACAGGCAGCCAAGCTAAGTGCCTGAAGGATCCCATCTCATCCCTAATTCATATTAGTGGTTCACGGGATTTAAAATTATGAATTTAGTGATCCCTGAGGCCCGAAAGGTTGGTGACCCCTGGGCTAGAGGGTGAAGTCAAAAGGACTTGCTGGAACGCAGCAGATGGGGAGGGAAACTCCTTCATGGTTGAGAAGAAACCAGGAAATCTTAACACCCATAAATAAATAAATACACACTCACACATCCACAAGTCAGTCTATAGCTGTCATGGAGCTCCCTGTGTATCTTTCTTTCCAGATGAAACCCAGGAAGAAAAATACATTTTTCCTACAAATTGTAACTGCTCCCCTTCATTTTATTAAAAAAATATAAAATTATAAAAATTGTATAAGGATTATTTATAGTGTATGTGTGTATGTCTAAACCCTTTATTATCTCTCTGAAGATGCATACACACATACAGTATAATCGCTATTTTTAATAATAATTTTCTTAATAAATAAAAAAAACATTGCATGGATTTCAGGAATCAGAAAGCTAAGTCAACACAGACATATATATGTGGGTGTTTGTGTGTGTGTGTACATACATATATGCATACACACACATACAGTATAATCGCTATACGGTTTTTTATAATACTTTTCTTATGAAATTCAAAAAAAATAATTTCAAGAAATTCAGGAATCAGAAAGGTAAGAAAACAAACTAGAAGGTTCTTAACTTTATTGCCAGTCCCATTTTAACAATTAAAGAAGTGAGATTTGTGATACAGGTAAAAAAAATTGCCACAGCTTCAGCCACAATGTCACCAACACCCTTTTTTGACCATACCCTGCAAATAGTTATGCTTCTTCAGGATTTCAGTTTCTTGATTCTATTCTCTCTTTATCTCAGGTTTTCTTGAGGTTTTCTTGCCATTGGGATGGGCTTTCCTTTCCTTTGAGAGTTTGACTCAAATATTTTCCACTCTCTGAGGTGCCCAGAGCTGCTTTTTTGGGGTATGGACTATACCCAACAAAAACTATACTTTGGGGGGTATGGACCCACAGAAGGAGTTGGACTAGATGACCTCCAAGGTCCCTTCCAACTCTGCTATTGTATTGTATTGTATTGTATTGTATTGTATTGTATTGTATTGTATTGTATTGTATTGTATTGTATTGTATTGTATTGTATTGTATTGTATTGTATTGTAAGGACCATTACAGACTATTGGAACAAATTCCTTTCTTTGCAGAGCAATTGAGCAATTGAGCAGGTATTCCCTTCTTCAAAAGAGACCCCATAGCGCTGATGCCCTCACACCTAACTGCCCCATTCACACATACACACACACCCCTTGACTCCCAAACTGGCTTCTCGCCTCCCGTTCCCACAACTAGGAACCGCGATTTCCCGACGAATTCCCCGCAAGGAGACGAGCTTCGGCTACTGGATTTGATCGGGGAGTCCCCCCCCCCCCCCCGTATTCCCATTCAGCCCCGAAAGCTTTCGCCTTCTCTCTCAGCCTGAGCCTACCTTGCCGGGTTGTTGTGGCTGGGGAGGAGGAAGAAAAGCGCGTCGGAATGGGAAACTGACCCTCCATACCTTGAGGCCAAGCCGGGAGACGCCGCTTTGCGAAAGCGGGGAAGACGCGGACACGAGTGGGAACCCTGATGCCGACCCACCGGCTTTCCACCCCTACCCGAGTTCGGAGTGGCAGGATTAGCCGCTCTTGGCTCTTACCTGGACGGTGTGTTGTTGTCGTTTTTGCCGACGGGACTCCCCGCGACCTCGGCCGCTCCTTCTCCAACTTCTTCTCCGGGCCGCGGAGCTCCTGCCGGATCTTTCCCTTCGCTTCGGAGCTGGGCGGCTCCTCCCTCCCCGGCGCTCGCCCGCCCTCGAGGACTCGGCGGGACTTCTTCCTTCGCCCTTCGCCGCGGCGGGAGGCGTCTGGGACCGCTGAGCGGGAGAGAACGGGCCGAGCGTTCACACGTGCAAAAGAGACACGCGTGTTCGGTGATTCGGACTCTGGAACTGGGGTTGAGAGCGGGCCGACGGGAACTGATAAAAGAAACGTAGTTGCCCGCTTCCTCCCTCCCTCCCTCCCTTTCTTTTACCTGTCAATTCAGCCGGTTAGGGGTTATTGAAAGGTCTTGTAAGGCAGGGGTCTCCAACCTTTGCAACTTTAAGTCTGAAGGACTTCAGCAAAGCTGGCTGGAGAAGTCTGGGAGCTGAAGTCCTTCAGACTTAAAGTTGCAAAGGTATGAGACCCCTGTTGTAAGGTGCTGAATTAAGTCCGTTTTCTGAGTTCCCTTCGTATCATCCATTGAATGGATTGGATTTGGATTTATTGGATTTATATGCCGCCCTTCTCCCAAAGGACTCAGGGCGGTGTACAACATAGTACAAAAGTTAAAAAGAGATTATTTATTTATTATTATTTATTATTAAATTTATATCCCGCCCTTCTCCAAGAGGACCCAGGGCGGCGCACAGGAAATTAAAATACATACAAAAACACAATACAAAATTTAAAAACCTATTAGATCCCCATCCTGCGCTAAAACCAATTAAAATCTCCGAATTAAAACTATCTATGGCTAGTCCCAGCGGAGGCTATGTTAGGCCGGCTTGATGGAAGAGGTGTGTTTTTAAACACTGGCGGAAGAGGCGGAGGTCGGTGATGGTACAAAGTTCTGGGGGTAGGCCCGCCACAGAGAAGGCCCTTCCCCTGGGTGTCGCCAGTCGGCATTGTCCGGCCGACGGCACCCTGAGAAGGCCCTCTCTGTGGGAGCGTATCGGTCTAAGGGATGTATGGGGCAGGAGACGGTCTCGCATGTAACTAGGTCCCGAGCCATGGAGCGCTTTGAAGATGGTCGTCAAGACCTTGAAGCGCACCCGAAAGACCACAGGAAGCCAGTGCAGCTCGCGCAGGATCGGTGTTATATGGGAGTGCCTCGAAGCTCCCGTAATCACCCGCGCGGCTGCATTCTGAACTAACTGTAGCTTTCGAGTGCACCTCAAGGGAAGCCCCATGTAGAGAGCATTGCAGTAGTCGAGTTGGGATGTCACGAGTGCTTGAGTGACTGTGCGAAGGGCAGCCCGGTCCAGTAAGGGTTGGATTCCTTATTAAATAAGGAATCCAAGAAGCAATACATTAATTAACAATTTACACATCAGGATATAAAATAAATTAAATTTGGAATTAAAATTAATAAGTTATTTTGTTCCGGTCAGGCCGGCTTGCTAAAAAAGCCAGCTTTTTAGGGCGTGCCGGAAGGACAGGAGGTCAGGAATTATGCGAAGCTCTGGGGGCAGCTCATTCCAAAGGGAAGGCACTCTCACAGAGAAGGCTGTCCCCCTGGGGGTCACCAACCGACGCTGTCTGGCCGACGGCACCCTGAGGAGGCCAATTCTGTGGGATCGTACTGGACGGTGGGAGGCTACCAGTGGCAGTAGGTGGTCTCGCAAGTACCCTGGGCCTAAGCCATGGAGCGCTTTAAAAGTCATAATTAGTACCTTGAATCGCACCCGGAAAACAACCAGCAACCAGTGCAGGCCGCCTAAAAGGGGTGTAACATGGGAGCACCTAGGTACTCCCATGATAACCCACGTGGCCGCATTTTGGACCAGCTGAAGCCTCCGGGTGCTCTTCAAGGGTAGCCCCATGTAGAGAACGTTACAGTAGTCCAGGCGAGAAAGGACGAGGGCATGAGTGACTCTGCACTGGGCATCCCGATCCAGGAAGAGGCACAACTGATATACCAGACGTACCATTGAGACATCGGTTGGATTAACACAGTATGCTAAAGGCAGAGCACACCATGAAAAGTGTCCCACAATATACCCAACTCCATCTTAGTGGGGTGGAACAAATTATGAAGCCCCTGTAGGTGGCCCAGAAACTCACCACATGGCTTAGCTTTGCAAGGTAAAGGTAAAGGTTCCCCTTGCACATATGTGCTAGTCGTTCCCGACTCTAGGGGGCGGTGCTCATCTCCGTTTCAAAGCCAAAGAGCCAGCGCTGTCTGAAGACGTCTCCGTGGTCATGCGGCTGGCAGGACTAAACACCGAAGGCGCACGGAATGCTGTTACCTTCCCACCAAAGGTGGTTCCTATTTTTCTTTTTTACATGCTTTTCAACTGCTAGGTTGGCAGCAGCTGGGACAAGTAAGGGGAGCTCACTCTGTTACATGACACTAGGGATTCGAACCACCGAATTCCTGACCTTTCTGATTGACAAGCTCAACATTTTGGATATTGAGTCACCAGGATTTGGTTATTCTAGCCCAAAATGTGAGTGGCTGGCTTGGACTTCAATAGGATGTTATACTACAGTGCGCTCTCTCTCTTTCTCTCTCTCTCTCTCTCTCTCTCTCTCTTGCTCTCTCGCTCTCTCGCTCTCTCCATCCCACTCCCCCCTTCCCCTCCCTCCACCACCCCTCGTTCCCTTCCTCCCCTCCATCGTCCTTCTCTCCCTCCCTCACTGTATTAAACTTTCCTACTATAGGTATATGTATTATTCTCAAGAGTATGAAATGCACATTAGTAACTTTAACACACACACACACACACACGAGGGGCAGGACCCTTCTCTTCCTTTTCAGCATTGTCAGATGCCCAGGGGAAGGGATGGAGGAGAAGAAACAATGACAGGAGATCTTTGACTTTTGACTGTATTGGACATAACAACTCATGTCATGGTCATAAGTCATGACATTTGTAAAGTGGATCACCCACCTGATCCACCTCTTTTTACAACCTTTTTTGCGGTCATCATTAAGCAAATCGATTGTTCACTCTGAGCCAATTTTGCCAAAAATCAGAAGTAAATGCTGATCCCTGGGAAAAGTAATCAAACATAACTGTGAGACTATGGGTTGCTGCAAATAGCCATAAATGTTGGTCAGATGCCAAGTGTCCAAAATGCAGTCACATGACCAGACGGCAGCCATCAGAACTTTGAAACCAGTTCATAAATATTCCCCGGGGCAGTCTGTCATAACTTCAAACGCTCCCTAAATGACAGGTCATAAATCGAGGAAAAACCCAGATTTGCTTATTGATTTCTCCTGAGAAGGAGTTACACTGCCCCATTGATGCGAATAAAGTCCGAAGGATGTTCTCAGAAGGGAAACAACAGTCACAAAAATCACTTTATTCCACTTGTCTTTCTAAATAAAAACGTAACACCTTGTTATATTTATTCAGACAATACAATAGGAGAGTTGGAAGGGACCTTGGAGGTCTTCTAGTCCAACCCCCTGCCTAGGCAGGAGCCCTATGCTATTTCAGACAAATGGCTATCCAATCTCTTCTTCAAAACTTCCAGTGTTGGGGCATTCACAACTTCTGGAGGCAACTTCTGTTCCACTGATTAATTGTTCTAACTGTCAGGAAATTTCTCCTCAGTTCTAAGTTGCTTCTCTCCTTGATTAGTTTCCACCCATTGCTTCTTATTCTACCCTCAGGTGCCTTGGAGAATAGTTTGACTCCCTCTTCTTTGTGGCAACCCCTGAGATATTGGAACACTGCTATCATGTCTCCCCTAGTCCTTCTTTTCATTAAACTACACATACCCAGTTCCTGCAACCGTTCTTCATATGTTTTAGCCTCCAGTCCCCTCATCATCTTTGTTGCTCTTCTCTGCACTCTTTCCAGAGTCTCCATGTCTTTTCTACATTGTGGCGACCAAAACTGTATGCAGTATTCCAAGTGTGGCCTTACCAAGGCATTATAAAGTGGCATTAACAGTTCCCGTGATCTTGATTCTATCCCTCTGTTTATGCAGCCCAGAACTGTGTTGGCTTTTTTGGCAGCTGCTGCACACGGCTGGCTCATATTTAAATGATTGTCCTCCAGGACTCCAAGATCCCTCTCACAGTTACTGCTATTGAGCAAGGTACCACCTATACCGTACCTGTGCATTTTGTTTTTCTCACCTAAATGTAGAACCTTACTTTTTTCACCATTGAATTTCTTTTTGTTAGACAGTGCCCAATGTTCAAGTTTGTCAAGATCCTTCTGAATATGTCGAGTTCAATCCACTTATTTTCACAGCATAAATATAAAGCAGCATATAAACCAAGGTGGCAAATCTGATTAACAACAAATATATCCTGCACCCAACCAAGGACTCCAACCGGTCTCATCCAAAGCCTTAGAGATGAGTCAAATTTTAAGGTTTTCAGAATGGGACCAGCCCAGATTTTGTGAATAATCACATTTCACAGGGCAGGTGCCACAACAGAGAAGCCGCATGTCCAGAGTTGCGATAGATGGCATGACTTAATTGAAGGAAACTGAAGCTGCAGTACGGGGGAAACTAGTAAAAACAAATCACACTCCTGCAAATTAAGTTTTAATTGGTGTTTTTAATGGTTTTTATTTTAGTTGTTTATTTAAAGCTATTGTGATGCTTTTAAGCGTGTAAGCTGCCTAGAGTCATGTGTATGAAATGGGCAGTGCTATAAACAGAATGAATGAATGCATAATACGAAGGTACTAAAATTATTGCTTTGCAAAAGGCATGCTTCTCTATGGGAAGTATCCTGTATCTGAACCATCTAAGAATTGTCAGTAATCATTAGATTGCTTTGAGTAATAGCAGGTACCGGAGGAGCAGGATTTCAACCATTGCCACTAATAGTTTCACTAGGCGGGTGGTTGTCCTGAAGCCTTCCAACCAATGGGATTTGGGCATGCAATTATGTCCGAAAAGAAAAGCAACTGATTGGTTCAGCAGCTGTCATATTCACCGTCCATTCTATTTCCAAGTGTACTTACTAGATGTTTTCATACTTGTTATATCTTTTTTTTTTAAATCTTTAAAACAAACAATGTAAACACCTTGGTTGAAAACTGTACTTAATATGTTTGTGGAATGTTGCTTTCAGGCACTAATATGAACAAAATGTTATGATGTGTTGTAAAATAGGGATCTCCAACCAGAGGTGGGTTTGACAGAAGTTTACCACCGGTTTCCCCCGTGCGCGCACGCTCACTTTGTGAAAACGCATATGTTCTACACATGTGCTTTGCTTACGCACACAGCTTGTGCATATGCACATGGCTTCAAAAAATGGCTAAATAGGATGGCATAGAGCAGCAATGGCGAACCTTTTTAGGCTCGCGTGCCATAAGGGGGAGAGCGCAGGGGGCGTCGTATGCGGGCGTTCCGCACCCATAATGCAATGCGTGATACCCCCCATTGTGCATGCGCGCACTACAGACGTGCCCCTGCCATTTTTTACATGCGCTTTTCGCCCTCCCCAGGCTCCGGAGGCTTCAGCAACCTTCAGGAGGCTTCCCTGAAGCTTCTGGACCACTCAAAATGACGCTCCAAGCAAATCAGAGGTCACTTCTGGTTTCGGCGGCATGTCATTTTGAGTGTTCCGGAGGCTTCAGGGAAGCCTCCTGAAGGTTGCTGAAGCGTCCGGAGGGCCTCTGAAGGGTCTCCGGAGAGCCTGGGAAGCCTCCGGAGCACTTAAAATGATGCGCCGCTGAAACCGGAAGTGACCTCCGATTTGCTTGAAGCGTCATCTTGAGTGGTCCGGAGGCTTAAGGGAAGCCTCCTGAAGGTCGCTGTAGCCTCTGGACCACTCAAAATGACGCTCCAAGCAAATCGGAGGTCACTTCTGGTTTCGGTGGCACGTCATTTTGAGTGCTCCGGAGGCTTCAGAGAAATCCATGAAGCCTCCGGAGGGCCTGGGGTGGGGACGGGGTGGGCTCTTTTCACCCTCCCCAGGCTCCTATAAAGCCTTTGGAGCCTGGAGAGGGTAAAAAAAGCATGCAAAAAAGGGCGAATTCATCGCCACGCGGGCCCTGACAAATGGCTCCGTGTGTCACCTGTGGCACGCGTGCCATAGGTTCGCCATCACAGGCATAGAGGTTGCCACTACCAGTTTGCCCAAACCAGTCCGAACCTGCTGAATACAACCTCTGTCTCCAACCTAGGCCACTTTAAGACTTGTGAACTTCAACTCTCAGAATTGCTCAGCCAGCGTAGTCTACAAGTCTTAAAGTGGACAAGATTGAAGAGCCCTGTTCTAAAAAAACCCTTTATCTATTTTAAGCATAAAGAGCTTTGATTCCAACACTGCAAATAATTGACACATGCAACTTCATAAAAAAGAGGAAAAAAACCAATGCCCTTTAAAAAGTAATTTCTGTTTGGGCCACTCCTTATGGGTCTTGGGGAAGTAAAATCAGATTTCAATCTACTTGTTTGATTTGTCAATAGAGGAAAGGCAGGGCAGGGTTTCAAAGTCTATTGCCATTGGTATGTATGTGAGTCTGGAAGTCTGCAGACTGAAAAAAGGAGATCTTGCAATCCACTTCCTGACAATTTGGTTCCAAGAATAAATGTATATGTGCAAAAGCTCATCTTAATTCCCAGAAAATGCATAGAGGTAATTCTCAACTTGCAAACGTAAAGGCAGTCTTGGACCTACGACCATGGTTGAGACCAACATTTCTGTTTCTAAGCAAGACAGTTGTTAAATGAGATTGCCCCATTTTACAATCTTTCTTGTCTTAGTTGTTAAGTGAATCACTGCTGTTGATTAGTTAGCAACCCAGTTGTTGAGTGAATCTGGCTTCAACCCCATTGACTTTGCATGTCAGAAGGTGACAAAAAGTGATCACATGACCCTGGGACACAGCAACCGTCATAAATATGAGTCAATTGCCAAGCGTAGGACTTTCGATCACATGACCAGGGGAATGCTCCCATGGTTGCTTATGTGCCATTGTAATTTCAAACTCTCACTAAATGAATGGTTGTAAGTTGAGGACCACCTATAATTGGGACTTGAACTTATGTTGCTAAGCAAGACAGTTGTTAGGGAGTGGCATCTGATTTTACACCTGTTTTGCCATGGATATTAAGCGAATCAAATGCAGTTGTTAAGTGAATCATGTAGTCATTTAAGTGAATCCAGTTCCCCCCCCCCCCCCATTGACTTTGCTTGACACAAGTCAGCTGGGAAGGTTGCAATTGGTGATCACATGACTCCAGGATGCTGCATCCATTGTAAATGCATGCCAAATTTTAACCCTGTAACCATGAGAATGCTGGAATGCATTTAAGTAAGTACATAGGTCACTTTTTTCAAGACCATTGAACTGTCACTAAAGAAATAGTTGCAAGTCAAGGACTATCTCTGCTGAGATTGGTTCATTCTATATCAAGCACATCCCAAGAGTAAGGTGTAATCTAATAGTTGAAGCTGCTACTTCTAATGGTTACACCCAGTCATTGGGTGTAACATCTACGTGTCTCAACCTTGGCAACCTTAAGATGTGTAGACTTCAACTCCCAGAATGGCTGTCTGAGGAATTCTGAGACTTGAAATCCACACCTCTTAAAGTTGCCAAAATTGAAACACACAACTCTAGAGTTGAAAGAATAGAAGGGCAGGAACACACATTGAAAAGATTGCACAGCTTCTGATATCATGATTGGCAAAGCAGAGGAGTTGACTTGAGTCTAATTGGGTGTGAAATGAAAGCAAAAACTCTAGGGATTTTTTTTTGAATGTTTCAAATTCTCTTCCTACTCTAAATACAGTGAGTAATTATATTTATAATCAGAAGTCGTGCTGCAATTTCGTCAAATCTTTCCATGTGATGCTTCTAATCTCGTGAGCCTAGCTCTAATCACACAATTTTCCTCATGGTACCTAATTTTCTTTTTTCAAGTAGCTAAATAGGGTGGTATTCGAGATATAACTGTGGAGAAGAGGCAGTGTGGATGATAACATTACCACACAGGATTCACATATATTTTTTGTTAGACATCTTATATTCACAGATATGCACATCCAAATATCTATCACACACTCTCTTAAATATGTATATTATACACACATATGCCAACACACTTAAGGATCATACAATACAATACAATAGCAGAGTTGGAAGGGACCTTGTAGGTCTTCTAGTCCAACCCCCTGCGTGGGCAGGAACCTTATACCATTTCAGACAAATGGCTATCTAACATCATCTTAAAGACTTCCAGGGTTGCGGCATTCACAACTTCTGGAGGCAAGCTGTTCCAGAGGTTACTTGTTCTAACTGTCAGGAAATTTCTCCTTAGTTCCAAGTTGCTTCTCTCCTTGATTAGTTTCCACCCATTGCTTCTTGTCCTGCCCCCAGGTGCCTTGGAGAATAGTTTGACTCCCTCTTCTTTGTGGCACCCTCTGTGATATCAGAACACTGCTATCATGTCTCCCCTGGTCCTTCTCTTCATCAAACTAGACATACCCAGTTCCTGCAACCGTTCTTCATATGTTTTAGCCTCCAGTCCCCTAATCATCTTGGTTGCTCTTCTCTGCACTCTTTACAGAGTCTCCACGTCTTTTCTACATCGTGGCGACCAAAACTGTATGCAGTATTCCAAGTGTGGCCTTACCAAGGCACTATACAGTGCCATTAACACTTCCCGTGATCTAGATTCTATCCCTCTGTTTATGCAGCCTAAAACTGTGTTGGCTTTTTTGGCAGCTGCTGCACACTGCTGGCTCATATTTAAATGGTTGTCCACAAATTTCCAAGATCCCTCTCACAGTTGCTACTATTGAGCATCATATGTGTATGTGTGTGTGTATGTGCGTGTGTAATGTTTATTTTTATAAGAAAATTAGTATAAAATTCTTATAAAAATTATGTAAGGATTATATTGTATTTGTGTGTGTACATACATACATACATACATAGTATAAGTTATATATAGTGTATAAATTGTACACGATATAATTTATTGTAATTTTCCTATGAAAACATTTCAAGGATTTCAGGAATCAGAAAGCTAAGTAAACACACACACACGCACACATATGTGTGTGTGTATGTATTTATACATACATCATACAATATAATTGCTATATAATTTTTAGAATGTATAATTTATGAGTTAAAAAAATCATTTCCAGGAATTCAGGAATCAGAAAGCGAAAAAAAAACCAAAGTAAATGTTTCTTCAATAATTATTGCCTTTTATATAAATGAGTAAAAGGAAATTATTTTTCGGAAGATAAAGAAAAGGCTGTGACCAGTCTTATTTCAACAACAATTAGAGAAGAAGTGAGATTTGTGATACAGCTAAAAAATTGCCACATCTTCATTTGACCATACCCTGCAAATAGTTATGCTTCCTCAGGATTTCAGTTTCTTGATTTTATTCTGAGGATTTGTCTCAAATATTTTCCACTCCAATTCTCTGAGGTGCGCAGAGCTGATTTTTTTTCATTACAGACTATTGAAACAAATTTCTTTGCAGAGCAATTGAGCATTCTATTCCTAGGAAATTTGGATTATAAATTTCCTATATAAATCTTCAAGCAGAGAAATTGTGTGTGTATATGTGCGGTGGCTAAGTGGCTAAGACTCTGAGCTTGTTGATCAGAAAGATCGACAGTTCGGTGGTTCGAATTCCTAACGGAGTGAGCTCCTGTTACTTGTCCCAGCTTCTGCCAACCTAGCAGTTCGAAAGCATGTAAAAATGCAAGTAGAAAATAGGAACCCCCTTTGGTGGGAAGGTAACAGCGTTCCATGCGCCTTCGGTGTTTAGTCATGCTGGCCACATGATCACGGAGACATCTTCAGACAGTGCTGGCTCTTCAGCTTTGAAACGGAGATGAGCCCCAACCCTGGAGTTGGGAACAACTAGCACATATGTGTGAGGGGAACCTTTACCCATATCTAAAACATGCATATTTAAGCCATGAGATACTGTGTCTTGGGATCACGTAATTGATGGAAAGACTGTAATTTCCTAAGTAGGCTACTGCCTCATTAATTAGATAAGATATTATCTGGAATGCCTGCTTTGTTTGACTCATATTTCCTCCTGTTCTTACACATCCATGTGGCGGCTTCTATGTTTGTTTGGATCAGGTAATTATATCTTAGATGTGGAGTCCTTGATTCTCTCTGAGTTTGGCTGTTTGCTTGCAATTGTTGCATTGCTCAACTAGGTAATATCATCAATGTTTTTCATTAGTATTTGTCTTTCGGAATGATATCCAAGAAGGATGTTGGTAAGATATTGGAGGTGGGGAGCAGGTAGATTTCAAGATAATATGCACTTTCTTGATTTAGTTTTTTTGTTGAATTTAGAATACCTTCCAAATGTGGCCAAATTAGAAATGGAAAAATAAAAGGCTATGGATAACAGAGGGAAATAGATGATACCATTTGCTAAAAAATGTTATCATAGCATGGTTTGCCAACATTGTATGGAATGTACTAGGACCTATCATTTACCACACAACAGCTAATATGGAAAAAATACTTTGAAGCAAAAAATAGAATAGAACAACAGAGTTGGAAGGGACCTTAGATGTCTTCAACTCTCTGCTTAAGCATGAAACCCTACACCACTTCAAATGTTGGTTATCCTACATCTTCTTAAAAACTTCCAGTGTTGGAGCATTCACAGAAGAAGAGCATCCTTCCTTCCTTCCTTCCTTCCTTCCTTCCTTCCTTCCTTCCTTCCTTCCTTCCTTTCTTTCTTTCTTTCTTTCTTTCTTTTTTCCTTTCTTTCGTTTGTCAAACATTTACGAGATAACAGGTATAAGTATAAACATGGACAGGAAATGGGGACGAATAAATGTGGACAATTGGACAGAGATGGTAGGCACGCTGGTGCGCTTATGCACGCCCCCTTACAGACCTCTTAGGAAAGGGGTGAGGTCCACGCCAGACAGTTTAAGGTTAAAGTTATGGGGGTTTGAAGATGTAACAACAGAGTCAGGTAGTGCATTCCAGGCATTGACCACTCTGTCCTTCCTAGCGTATTCCCGTAGGTGCAGGGTCCGCTTTTCAGATCATTGAATGCCACTTTGCTTGGTCAGCTGCATCTCCAGGGTGTAGCCCCACGGCTTGCATATCTTTGTTGATGGTGTCTTGCCCTTTCTGTTTCGGATGCCTGTGAGGTCGCCGGACATTTACTTCTAGTTGGTAGACAGTCTTGGCTACAGTGGAAGGTGCTGCTCTCAGGGTATGTCCATACCAGCGGAGCTGCCCTTCTCTCATCTCCTCCATAATTGGTGCTACATCAAAATGTTGTGAAATGGTGTCATTTGTGATGTGGTGAAGAAGGGAGATGCCCGATATCCAATGGAGCATTCGCATTTCCATGGCATGGAGATAGTTTTCGGTCCCTGTTGTTGCTGTCCAGCATTCAGTGTCATACAGTGCAACAGGGCAGACGGTTGTCTTGTAAATCTTACATTGAAGATGGGTTGGCATTCGTCTGTCACATAACACATATTTTTGCAGCAAAAAATATGATCAACCAAAAAATATATGTGTAGAAAAGTTTGTATCTTTAATATATATATTAGGAAACCTGAGCACAAATCTGTCTGTCTGTCTATCTATCTTCTATCTATTTATCTATCTATCTATCTATCTATCTATCTATCTATCTATCTATCTATCTATCTATCTATCTATCTATCTATCTATCTATCGCTATGTGTGTGTATGTTCCATTTCAACCAACCTTGGTAGGCAGATGACTTACTCTCTGGAAAAAAATACTGTGGAGGTAAGACACCATTGACACCCCTCGGGGTGTATGTGTGTGTGTTCTGTTAAGATACAGCCTGCTGTGCCTTAAAATGGCTTTTACTATACAGTGCAGTAGTGTTGTCACACGGGGGCTTTCTCTGGTAAGGGGGAAAATCCAACATTAGAAATTACGTTTGGTCCGGACATTTTCCCCCTATACATTTTTTTTAATTTTTTTTAATTTTCAAATTTATACCCCGCCCTTCTCCTTGCAAGGACCCAGGGCGGCGCACAGGCAATATTAAAAACCATACAAAATTACAAAATACATTATTAAAAAACTATTAAATTAAATCCCGTGCTAAAAAACCCTTTTAAAACCCTGAAAATTAAAATTTATGCAGATAAAAGTCAGAAGCGGGGGGTTATGCTAGGCCGGCTTGTTGGAATAAATACGTCTTGAGACGCTGGCGGAAGAGGCGGAGGTCCGAGGTGGTGCGTAGGTCGGGGGGTAGGTCGTTCCAGAGGGCTGGGCCCGCCACAGAGAAGGCCCTTCCCCTGGGCGTCGCCAACCGGCATTGCCCGGCCGACGGTACCCGGAGAAGGCCCTCTCTGTGGGAGCGGATCGGACGAAGGGATGTATGGCGCAGGCAATGCTGGGCTATCAGCTAGTTACAAATAATAGCAACAACTCTGTGGATTCTTAGAATTTAATTAATTAATTTGCGTAGCCACCCATCTCAATCGGTGACTCTGTGCAGATTATATTTCAAAAACATTACAATTTAAACTAAAACTATTTTTAAACAATGAAAAATAAACATTCAAATTGAACATACATAGCAGTTGAGATACTTGGCTAGTTAGCAATAGAGCAAAAACAAAAACAAAACAAAAAACCCTGAGAGGAAGAAAAAAGATTTGGACTGATTGGTACATCCCTGGAATAAAATATTTTCAGCATGACTATTGATCAGCTGATGTAAGCTAATTGGCCTGTCCTGATGTTTTTCTCCTGATAAGCTAGCTCAATGATGAGCAGTATATGACTCTCCATATGCCTCCGAGTTAGCTCTCAGCTTCCTCCTCCACTCATGTGCTGCCTGGAGTTGTGGAGAATTAAAGTTCTGCAGCATCTTGACTGCTGAGGATTTAGGCCAAGGGTGTCAAAATCAATGCCCATGAGGCACTTGGATCTGGCCCACAGGGTTGCCCTGGAAACAGCGAAGGACTGTCCCGTTGTGCCTCTGCCAGCAAAAATGGAGCCCAGGAGGGCGGTGGGCATCCTTCCCAAACTCTGTTTTCGCTGGCAGAGGGTTGCAGGAGGCTGTCGCAGCCTAAAACAGAGCTCAGGAGCCCGTTTTCACTGGCAGAGCACTCAGGCCACCACAGGCGCCGTGATACAAGTGATGATAAGCCGGCCATGCCCCTTGGCCATGCCCTCTGAGACCCCTCCGAGGTCAAAAACAACCCTGATGCGGTCATCAATGAAATCGAGTTTGACACCCCTGATTTAGGCTACCCCAATACTTACTACTAGTTAAATAAACATGTTGAGCCACCAGCTCCCAAACCATCATGGAACTAATCTATCATCCGGTTATTTTAGTATTCCTCTGGTAAATCCCATAGATGATTTTTGACATCTGGCAATGCACATAAACTGCAAACTAAAGGTAATTGCTCATTCCTGAGATGTTAGACTAAGACAATGATTTTGAAAAATGCTCAGAATTAAAGGACATGTTCAGGGAATGAAAATGTTAGCAATAGCACTTAGGCTTACTTACTACTTCATTGTGCTTTCCAGTACACTCTAAGCAGTTTATAGGGTCAACTCAGCCAATAATCTGGGTCCTCATTTTACTGACCTTGGAAGGATGGAAGGTTGAGTCAACCATGAGGCAATGAAGATCAAATTCCTGGCAGTGAGCTGAATTAGCCTGCAATATTGCATTCTAACCTCTGTGCCATCATGGCTGCTTTTTAATTTTATTTTTATTATTTTATTATATTTTAATTTTACTATTTTATTTTATTGTGGGTTGTTGCACAACAAAAATCTCTATCTTTTATCAGCCCAGTGTTCTTTCAAGTAGGGATGTTAAATATCTAAAAACCTAAGAGGGGCATGTAGTAGTCAATGAAACCTAAATGATACCATTGATGGCTGGAGTACGATATACACATCCTCTCATAATATGGCAGGTGATGAAAACACCCATATTGGGCCATGGAATCCAACAACTCAAATCTGGTTCTAGAATAGGCAATTCTTGAAAGTTAGAGTTGAGAGTTAGAGTAGTCTGGCAAGATTCTGTCTATGTGGCGTGAGGAAATAACTAAACTTTGGCTGGATTGTTCTACATCAGGGGTGTCAAACTCAATTTCATTGAGGGCCGCATCAAGGTTGTGTTTGACCTCGAGGGACATGGTTGGGTGTGGCCAACGTCGGCATGGCCAGCTTGCCGTCACTCATGTCAGGGGCTCCTGTGGTGGCCAGAGCGCTCTTCCAGTGAAAATGGGCTCCTGGGCTCCGTTTTCACTGGTAGACGCACACGCGGGCCAATTCTTTGCTGTTCCCAGGGTGGCCCCGTGGGCCAGATCTAAGCATCCCACAGGCCGAATGCGGCCCGCAGGCTTTGAGTTTGACACCCCTGTTCTATATCATTCTTGGGCTGGGCCTGACATCAAACTGGAGGTCCTCAGTCTGACAGGCCTGATTTAATATCTTGCCCTCTTAAGAAGACAACAGTAAATGGGATCCCCCTCACCCATTGACACCATGCATATGCCCTCTCCTTCTGTTGTCTTGGATGGCTATCTTTCTGTGGCAACTCAGGAAGTTCACTATCTTCCATTGGTTTCAATGGAAATAAAAATTGAATAATAAAAACTGATCATAAGGTGTGTGGAGAAACAGAGAAAAAGAATGTAGATCCTTCCCTGGGACTCTTCTCTGTATTTTTGGTTGCCCTGATATTCATCAATAAGAGCAGAGGTGGTTTTCAGCAGGTTCTGACCAGTTCTGGAGAATCAGTAGTGGAAATTTTGAGTAGTTCGGAAAACTGGTAAATACCACCTCTGGCTGGCTCCGCCCCCATCTGTTCTCTACCTCTTGAGTCCCAGCTGATCAGGAGGGAATGGGGATTTTGTCATAACCTTCCCCTGGGGTGGGGAGGGAATGGCGATTTTACAGTCTCCTTCCACTGCCATGCTCAGCAAGCCATGCCACGCCCACCAAGCCACGCCCACAGAACCAGTAGTAAAAACTTTTGAATCCCACCAGTGAATAAGAGCCTCCTTTTTCCTCCCTACTGTACTCCTTCCTTAACTCTCATAGAAAAGAAATAGAGTTTTAAATAAAAACTTCAAAGCCAGACAAGAATGTCATTACTGCTCACTGCAATTATTTAGCCCTGAAACGTATGGTGTTTTTTTGACAGCCGTTAATTATTCATATTACTGTTCACATGATAAGAAGGAACACTCTGTGACAAGCTTTGTACCTGACCAAGTTATCAAATGCAAATTAGCCAAATGAATCAGACCTCTATTAAGGTGTTTTTTTAAAGAAGTCCCTGAGAAAATGATGATAATTTGTCCAAGAAGGTCCTCAGTCAGATACAGTAGTAAAATGCTTGTAGCATGAGACATATGACGGATTCCTAAGTTCTCAAGCATATCTACGGGAAAGATGTCTCATGTTAGATCTCACTTCTTGGCTTTGTGTAAGTCATTGTCTCCCAAATGCATTTCCCTTTTTCTTATTGGGGGCAGACCTGAGAGATAGGACACCTTGACATGGAACAATGCTCCCGAGGTTAGATTGGACCTTAGCCAGGGGTGGGCTGCTGGGGGTTTGTAGGGGTTCGGGAGAACCTCTAGCTAAGATTCTGTGCAGTTTGATGAACCAAAAGAAAAAGAACAGGCAGGACCAAGAAAAGAAATTCAGCATAGACATGAAGGAACTTCTTACCTGTAGTAGGCATCAGTCAATAGAAGAGGCAGCCAAATATGATAGTTGTCCTTCCCTGAAGATCTTCAAACCGTGACCAGAGGATCGCTTATCATACATGTGTTACTGAATTGAGCACTGGGTGTTGGACTAATGTCTTAGGTTCTAATGTCTTTTCCACTTACATATTTCTATGATTCTATGATCTGATTATTTGCTAAGACGCTGGAGCTTATCGATCAGAAAGGTCGGCAATTCGGCGGTTCAAATCCCTAGCACCGTGTAACAGAGTGAGCTCCCGGTACTTGTCCCAGCTTCTGCCAACCTAGCAATTTGAAAGCAAGTAAAAAGTGCAAGTAGAAAAATAGGGACCACCTTTGGTGGGAAGGTAACAGCGTTCCGTGCACCTTTAGCATTTAGTCATGCTGGCCACATGACCACAGAGACATCTTCGGACAGCGCTGGCTCTTCGGCTTTGAAACGACTAGCACATATGTGTGTGAGCGGAACTTTGACCTTTACCTCATGATCTGATTATCAAAGAAGTCCCTCTGCCAAACCAAGGTCTCCTCAGTGGGGGTTTCTTGTTTTTCCCTATCATTAATTCTACTTTTAAACTGATTTTCAAAAGTGTATTGTTCCTTATCCACATTTGATGTGTTTATTACTTGCTTTGATTATAATTATATTAGTTAATTGTTTGACTTGTTTGTCTTTTTTGGAAACTCCCTAGAGTGATATGTTGTAGAAAGGAGACATATACCAGTAATAATAAATTATGATCATTGTGATATTGGATAAAGCTTGAGTTGATCCTAAGCCAGTGATGGCGAACCTATGCCACGGGTGCCACAGATGGCACGCGAAACCATTTCTTAGGGCACACGAGGCATTGCCCTGTCAGCTCCAGTGCACATGTGTGCTCTGGCCAGCTGATTTAGGCCTTCTTTGGGGCCATTTTTCACCCTCTGGCGGCTTCAGGAAAGCTCCTGAAGCCTCTGGAGGTGGTGGGGAGGCTGTTTTCACCTTCCCTAGGCTCCTAGAAAGCCTCTGGAGCCTGGGGAGGGTGAAAAAAGCATGCCAAAAGCAGGGGGGTCACGCACATAGCATTATGGGTGTGGCACGCCTACGCACAACCCCCCTGAGCTCCCCCCGCTTTTGGCACGCAAGCCAAAAAAGGTTAGCCATCACTGTCCTAAGCCGTCAGCACTTGTTGAACATTTTTCAGAAGGAAATACAGAATAATGATAAATTTTATTAATGCACAAATTTGAGTTCATTCCAAATCTATAAACTGTCGCCCCTTGAGTTACCAATCTCTCTATTTTCTCTTACGAGTTAGTAACAACAAATATCTTTTTAAAAACTATCCACAGGAAAGTAGCAGAACACAAACTAGCTTCAAACTGTGTATGTTTTATGGCTTTAGATCAGGAATCTTCAACTCAAATGGTTACAAATGGTGCCGAATGACCATTATTGGCTGCAACTCGGAAGCCTTTTTATACAATTATACAAAAGGCTTTAATGAGTTAAAAATGAAGGAAATTAAGAGCTTCACAATATGCCATTCAACACAGATTTGTTATCTTTAAAAAAGTTGCTGCAATATGGAGCCATTTCAGTTTGAGTGACTTGCATCTGGCACTATTTTCATTATTCACAACACCAATATTTGGTCTCACTCTTATACTGACATGTTTTCAAGACCAGCACCCACAAAATACTGCTGCGAGTTGTGGAAAATGGTGAGCCACTCTGGAATCCAGCTAAATCCTTCAAAGCAGGGGTCTCCAACTTTTGCAACTTTAAGTCTGAAAAACTTCAGCAAAGACTTCAGCAAAGCTGGCTGGAGAATTCTGGGAGCTGAAGTCCTTCAGACTTAAAGTTGCAAAGGTTGGAGACCCCTGCTTCAAAGGGATCATTGAACAGATCGTAAACTAGCCAAGCTGTTAAATATAGAATATTAATTTCACCTTCTTCCATTGTCTCCCGAACAAGAGACTCAGCCCGTTTTCAACTAATGTGAATTAAACAAAGGCAGCGTCTAATGTAAGAAAGGCCACTCTCCAAACTTGGGGGTCAGTGTGTTTATCATTAGCTGATGACATATCATGATGAATAAAGAAACACAGGGGTAGTAAATAGCAGCACTCAGACTCCTTGATGACACCTGTTCTTCCTCAGACAAGGACACAATTCCATCTGTTCGGTAGATCTGCCTTGTTTAAGAAAGACCCAGCCTTGTAAACAGCTTGTCAGAGGCTGTGGGGGAACATGACAAGGGCATGTGATTGATGAACGCATCACTGACTAGTTCAGCTTATCATGGCTACCATAAGGATATCCCTCTGAGTTTGATGTGACAGGAATGGAGACGTATGTAGGAACCATGAAACGATAAGTGAGATGCCGAAGATGGGAAAGCAACTGGGTAAAATGTGCCTGCTCAGATGGATGCAGTTAAGTCAGATTTCTCTAACGTCCCTGCTATGACAAAAGATACTCCGTGGGGCTGCCCTTGAAGGCCATCCGAAGCTTCAGCTGGGCCCTGAGTTATGGTGGTGCTGGCAGTGATGGGCCTGTCTTTGTATGCCCATGTAGCAGCTGCTTTGTGAGCTTAACAGGCTGCCAGTTTGCTTTGGGGTGTAAACCAAAGTGCTAGTATTTTGTTATAAAGCTCTACTAGGCATAGGGGCTGGTTCCTTGGACCGCCTGTTCCCTATAGTACCTGCCTGGCTGCTTCGTTCTGGTAGGGTTGGTATGCTCTGGGTGTCAGGGTTCCAACCGATGTCCTAATTAAATCATGAGCCTTGAGCCAAGCTTCAAAAGAAATCCAGTTAATTATTAGGAGCTGCATGTCGGCACATTCCAAGTGAAGCCAACTCTGACCCCACGTAGTTTATGTCCCAGCTCTGACCCTGTTTCCCCCCTCCCCCCCAGGTGTGTCATCTGTCACATTCTCCAATGAAGCAATTTCGTAGGTTATAGAGATCACTCCCCTCTGGCCACTGTGGGTAATCGCGGAGATGGCCTTGAGAGAGAGAGATGGCTGGAATGTGCTTTTGTTTTGATTGAAATGCTTCCTCGCTGCAGCTGCAAAGTTCGTATTCCCATCCCTCTTGCCTATGGCAACTCGAGAACAGGCCTGGGATGCAATGCAATTGAATACAATAGCAGAGTTGGAAGGGACCTTGGAGGTCTTCTAGTCCAAACCCCTGCCTAGGCAGGAAGCCCTATACTGTTTCAGACAAATGGCTATCCAACATCTTCTTAAAAACTTCCAATGTTGGGACATTCACAGCTTCTGGAGGCAACATCTGTTCCACTGATTAATTGTTCTGTCAGGACATTTCTCCTCAGTTCTATGTTGTTTCTCTCCTTGATTAGTTTCCACCCATTGCTTCTTGTCCTGCCCTCAGGTGCTTTGGAGAATAGTTTGACTCCCTCTTCTTTGTGGCAACCCCTGAGATATTGGAACACTGCTATCATGTCTCCCCTAGTCCTTCTTTTCATTAAACTAGACATCCCCAGTTCCTGCAACCGTTCTTCATATGTTTTAGCCTCCAGTCCCCTAATCATCTTTGTTGCTTTGGAGTTGACACTGGGTTCCTTTGATTCAACAAACATTGATTCAACAAACATTGGCGTCCAGGATCTACCCATTCTCTGTAACAGTGCTGTGGAATGAGGTGCTCTTTGAGATTCAAACCCCCCTCCCCTGCTGGTGTTTCAAAGGGTCCTAAAGACTGACATTGCTACTGTTGCAGCATCCTCATAGTGTTGGAAGAAAAATCCAGTTCCAGTTCCAAGCTGAGAATAAAATGGAGGCTGATTGGAAAGAAAGATTCTGTTTATTGGTGAACAGAATCAATATGCACACAGTGTGCAGTTCTGGGACAGCTGACCAAATGGAGCTGAGAGTGGTTGGATTTTTTCCATACCTTCGGGATTCCTATATATAGAGGTCATGGCTGGCTCTATAGGCAAAAAGGGAAATGCAAATGCTAGGTGTTTGTCTGAGCTAATCTTGTCAAGCTTTGGCTTGTTGCTTATCTGAAGTTTCTATCTGACCCAGTCTTTCTGAATGGATTACCAAAATCTGCATTTCTAAAAGCTGGCCTTCCAGTTTCTGCTTGGGGCAGGGAGACTAGGGCTGGTTTCTGCCTCCCTTCCGCCTCAGTGCTGTGAGCGCATGAGAAGCGCACTTGCACACAAAGCATGTGCTCATCGAATCGGTTGTTAAACCCAACAGCATCTCACCACTGGTTAGCATTATATATGCATCAGATTCAAGTGTGTGGAATATCTGTCATAACACCATCATCATGGAAACCGTGTAAGTATTTAACTTCAATCATCAGCCTCCATCAAGACCCATAAAGGTCGTTCAATTGTTGCAATGCTACCCATCCAATTATTTCAACAAGGTTTCTATTGATTCCATTTACTGGGGCAATGTAATAGCAGTTTTCTTTGATGCATGAACTCAAATTGAACATGAATTACTTCCCTCTAGACCTCTGGCAGGCGAACTGCCAGAATGTCACACATTGGGGCTAGCATGGAGAAATACCATCATCATTCGCCTGCTTGAATATTGCCACGATCTCACGATGAAATGGCCTTCAACCTTTGAACTGGATCTCATCTCTGAGGGAGAAGTTTGCATACAGTGTTTTAAGAGAGATAAATTTAAGATAGTTGCTTTATCACTCAGAGCCCATACTAAGGGGGGTGGGGATCCTTTTGTGAACCAGGATTCCTGGAAATTATAATCCCAACATCTTTGCACGCAAATTAATAGGGGAAAGCGTTTAAGGACAACTCAAAGGTGCTTTTTTCAGGAGACAACCAGTGGTAGGATTCAGCCGGTTCGCACCTATTCGGGAGAAGTGTTTGTTAACTTTCTGAGCAGTTTGGAGAACCGGTTGTTGGAAGAAATCTCCTTCCAACAGCTTTTGTCCCGTCCCCCGTCCCCCCACTTTATCGGAAGGTATTCAGACATAAAGATTTAAGTTTCCATGACAGCTATGGCTATCATTGATCTTCAGTGTGTATTCCCCCATTTCTAATCTAATGATTAATATTTAGGGCAGCTTTTTGCAAGCAAAGAAGCTGTTTGTATTTTTGCATAGGTAATCCTTGCCTTATAACAGTTTATTTAGGGACCATTCAAAATTACAATGGCACTAAAAGAAGTGACATGATTGTTTTTCACACTTATGACCGTTGCAGCATCCCCATGGTCATGAGAGGCCAGGCGAGGTGAAGCGCCCCTCAACACATGAGTGGCATTGAGTTGGCCATTCCCACCCAATCACATGACCACCCAGTCACGCCTACCTAGCTGATCATTAAAGCAGAGAACCGGTTGTTAAATAATTTGAATCCCACCACTGGAGACAACTGGACGTCCTTGTTTTTCTTTGAAGACAGTTTGTTTCTCATCCAAGAAGCTTCTTCAGCTCTGACTGGATGGTGGGGAAATGGAAGGATTTATACTCCTTGCAGAAAGCTGGTCCTTTGCATCCTTTTAGAGAGTTGTTGAGGCCACTTGTGAGTTTGTCTGTATCCTCAGGATCTCTTGAGTCGTGTCAAATGGGTGTGGAACCTTCTTGGAACTGCTGAAAGCGCTGTGTTGCGTAATTGTGTTTTCTGCAGGCATCCTGGAAGTGCCTGTCGACAAAGAAAAAAGTTTGAAAAGAAAAAAGATTAACTGAAAGTAAACATCCCTGAACTTGTCAGCAGGTTTAATGATTTTAAAATTACAAGGCTCTTTAAAGGAGCTTTTAAATTTGGCTAGGTTTGGGCCTTTAATCTTTGCCTGAATAGGAAATGAACAATTTTTCTTCAGACTGTTGGAAGAAGCATCTTTCTGGGTTCAGTTCCAAGTGGGGGAAAAGACATTGGAAAAAATGGAGGCTGCTTGGAAAGTTGGTTTAATGGTGGACAGGACCACAGGGCTTGAGCTCCTGAACAGAAAAGACAGGGCTTTGAACCTGAGCTTGTGTTCTGATTGGCTGTCAGACTCCCAGGGGGTGGGGCAGGGACAACTCTGTCTCCCAAGCTTGGTTGACTCTTGTTGGGTGATGATGTAATCTTCCCAGGTGCCATGTGGTGAGATGGATAAAGGGCTAATACTATCATGTCCTGAGGCCCATGCCTTAATCCCATCACCTTGAAGTTGAAGGGGGTAGATCTTTGTTATGTAGAATAGACTGGCTCAGGCCTTAATGGCTCATTCACAAAGGTGGGAGCAGCTAGGTTTCTGCCTCTCTTGAGTTTCTACTTCTCTTTTTAGGGGAAATATTCTGCCTTTTTCATATTTCTTAAAATATTTCATTTCTCTAGGAGAGGGGTGGATTTTAATGTCCAACAAGGCCAAAGAATACTCTTGGCATTTGAGTAGATCTGAGGTGCAGCCTCTGGAATTTTGCGATTCCAATCTGGTAGCCCCATTTTTGAAAAAGCACACTAGGACCAGAACTGGGGTGAAATCTAGCAGGTTCTGACAGGTTCTGGAGAACCAGTAGCGGAAAGTTTAAGTAGTTCGGTCAACCGATAGTGGAAATTCTGAGTAGTTCAGAGAACCAGCAAATGCCACCTCTGGCTGGCCCCAGAACAGTGAGGGAATGGGGATTTTGCAGTATTCTTCTCCTACCACGACCACCAAGCCACGGCCACCAAGCCACACCAACCAAACCATGCCTACCGAAGAGGTAGTAAAAAAAAAAATACATTTCACCACTGGAGCAGAGTCCAGAAGCTGCAACAACAATAACAACAGAATTGGGGCATAGAGGAGACATCATAAATTTGATCTGATTTAAAATAAGTACAATCAATGCAATCGATTTTCACATGTTTAATGTTTCCCTTTCTTTCACATTAAGAATAACAATTCAGTTGCAACTTTGCAGGAGATTGGAGTATATTTCTATACTTCACAACACCTTCTGCCTTGCATGTGCTAAATTATTTAAGATCAGATTTAAAAGGGCAAGGATGCCATCCTAATCACTGCATTCAAAGAGCATGCCTTTGATCTTAATTAAATTTAATTATCATTCAACACGCTGCCTATGCTTGGGTAGAATAACCTTAAAACGATCAGGTTATTCTTGTAATCAGGTCTGGATGGATGTTGTACAAAGTTGTGTGTGTTTGTGTCTGAGAAATAATACTCCCGCTGCTCCACAAAAATCCGTATTGGGGAAGAATGGCATCTTGGCACAATTAGGAAGCAGCTGTCATTGAAACAGCGGCTTTTCCATAGCAAATATGATGGCAACAACAATTCAGGGCCAAAACAATAAAATAACACATCAGAGGTGGCATTCAGAACAGGTAGCGGAAATTTTGAGTAGTTCAGAGATCCAGCAAATAGGCTGGCCCCGCTCCTGCTGCCTCCCAGCTGATCTTCTTTTGTTGCCCTGAACAGGAAAACGGAGCTGGAAAGCAGGTTAGTGGGGTGGGGAGGGAATGGGGATTTTCCAGTATCCTTCCCCCAGGAGTGTGGAGGGAATCGGATTTTGCAATATCCTTCCCCTGCCATGCCCACAAAGCCCCGCCTCACCCACAAAGCCCCGCCCACAGAACCGGTAGTGAACATTTTTTTGAATCCCACCACTGCTACACATCCCTAGCCAGCCAATCAGGGCAAGTGGAAGGGCCCAGAAGGTGTGGCCAAAACAGTCAAGAGGGTAGCAATCAAAGTTCCACCCACATTTTTGTGTCTATGAATTTTATGTATGCACGTATGTCAGTGGTGGGTTGCTAACCAATTTACTACTGGTTTGCTCGTGCTCGCGCGCACGTGCAACGCTTCTGCACATGTGCAGAAATGTCCGGGCAGGTGGGCGGAGCCTCCTGCTGCCTCCACTATCAATTTGGCCGAACTGGGAGCAACCCACTTCTGATGTATGTATTATATGTGAGCATCCTAGATAACCTCCAGTGGGTGTTAATGCAGTTCCTTCTAGACTAGCTCATGTGAAATGAGTGTAATGGTGCGGTAGTTTCAGGGGTGGGTTCCTGCCAGTTCTAACCTCTTCTATAGTGCCGTTTAGAACTGATTCCAGCTCCCTCCCCCTGCCCGTCCCCACATCATCAAGATGAAGAGCGAGAGGAGGAATTCTGGGAGTTGAAGTCCATAAGTCTTAAAGCTGTCATGTTTGAACACCCTGGGGGTGTTTTTCCTAAAGGGTGAGGGGTGCGTGGGTCTTGTAGCTTGACAGCTTTATGACTTGCGTGCTTCAAATGCCAGAGTTTCTGAGCCAACATTTTGGTTGCTAAGCAAGAGCGTTCTTAAGTGTGTTTCACCACATTTTACAAGTTGGCCATGCCCACTCAGTCACATGACTGCCAAGCCGCCACCCCCCCCACTCAGTCACATGGCCGGGAAGCCACTACCCACCCAATCACATGGCTGGCAAGCCACTCCCACAAAGCAGGCCACACCTACAGAAGAGGTTCTAAAAATTTTTGAAACCCACCCCTGGGTAGTTTGAACATTCTTTGGCATTGCCCTTCTTTGGAATTGGAATGTAGACTGACCTTTTCCAATCCTGCAGCCACTGTTGAGTTTTACAAATTCGCCGGCAAATTAGGTATAGCATTTTTATTGCATTGCCTTTTAAGAATTTGAATAGCTCAGCTGGAATACTGTCACCTCCACCAGCTTTGTTGTTGCTCAGATTTCCTAAGGCCCGTTTGACTTCCCATTCCAGGATGCCTGGCTCAAGATCAGTGACCACCCCATCGTGGTTATCAGGGACGTTAAGCTAATTCTTGTATAGTTCCTCTGTGTAATTTTGCCACCTCTTCTTAATCTCTTCTGCCTCTGTTAGTTCCCTGCCATTTGGGTCCTTTATCGTGCCCATCTTTGCATGAAGCGTTCCCTTCATATCTCCAATTTTCTTGAAGAGATCTCTGGTCCTCCCTATTCTATTGTTTTCCCCCTCTATTTCTTTGCACTGTTCTTTTAAGAAGGCATTCTGATCTCTTCTAACTATTCTCTGGAATTCTGCATTCAGTTGGGTGTATCTTTCTCTTTCTTCCTTGCCTTTTGCTTCCTTTCTTTCCTCAGCTATTTGCAAAGCTTCCTCGGACAGGCATTTTGCTTCCTTGCATTTCTTTTTCTTTGGGATGGTTTTAGTTGCTACTAAAGGTTTTAGTTGCTCTTGTACAACATTATGAACTTCCATCCATAGTTCTTCAGGCACTCTGTCTATCAGATCCAGCTCCTTAAATCTATTTGTCACCTCTACTGTATATTCATCAGGGATATGGTTTAGTTCATACCTGAGTGGCCTAGTGCTTTTCCCTACTTTCTTCAATTTAAACAATAAGGATCAGAGTTCAATAAATCCTCTTTCCCTTTTTTTGGTTAAAGCAATTGCTGAGGAAACTCTTCTGCTTAGCCCATAATGTGACCATGCACTGCCACCTAACGTTGATTTCCTCAAAGTACAGGAAAGATCTCAACTAATCAGTGAAACAAAACTATTTTTAAAATTTTTATTATTATTATAAACTAGTAACAGAAAAAAAACCAGAAATAGGACATTGACAAGACAAAACTACATAGATATAACTGGGAGTGACTCACCCCCTATATGTATACAGTTACTAGGTAACATCCTATATCATCTTACTACATTTCTGTTATTTCTGAAACAAAACTATTTTTGTAGCAGCAGCAGAGTTCATTCGTTCCTGCGATCTGAAAAGCTCTGTCTCCCAATATTCTGAGACCTAGGATGGGTTTATCACAGCTTCAAAAGTTAGCTGAAAAAGAATGGGCAACTCTTAAGAATAATAAAAGGAGCCAGTTTAGTCTTGTTTAAGATTCTTGGCCTAGAAACCAGGGTAGGAAGTTAGCACCCACCTTTCTGGGAGAAAGGTGAAATATTTTAGGAAATATTAAAAGGGCAGCATATTTCCCCTAAAAGAGATGGAAGAAACTCCCCCCCCCCCACCTTCTTTGTCAATGGGCCACTAAGGCCTGGGCCAGTCTATTCTACATAACCAAGATCTATCTCCTCCAGGCAGAGCCATAATAGGAATCCCAAAGCGCTTTCATTACATCATCACCAAACAAGGCTCAACCAAGCTTGGGACTCAGAAAACAACCTACAAAGCTACCCCTGAATGGCCCCATGGGCATCTGACAACCAATCAGGATACAAGCTCTAATTCAAAAGCCCAGAGAGGGCATAAAATCCAGGTACTCTCAGCACCTTCTCTCTTTATATTTCTTCACCCAAGATCTTTCTTTTGATCTTGCTTTTGATTTCCACAAAACAGTTTGAGATCTGGGTTTTAAACAATCAAAATCCCCATATTTGTTACAATATTCGTTACAATACTATTAATAATATAACTATACATCAATACAATGACAATAGTATATCTTGAAAGATGTGATCCTGCTCATCATTCAAACCACCTTTCCAAACTGTCTCCATGTTTCCAGTGTCTTTTTCCTCACTTGGAACTGAACCCAGAAGGACATTTCTTCCAACACCAGGAGAGAGTGAGTTCTAGTCCCATTTTAGGCACAAAAGCCAGCTGGGTGACTTTGAGCCAGTCTCTCTGTCTCTCTCTGTCTCTCTCTGTCTCTCTCTTTCTCAGCCCAACTCAACTCACAGTGTCGATGTGGGGGAAATAGGAGGAGAAAAAAATATTAGGTATGTTTGCCACCTTGGGTTATTTACTGTATAACAATAATAAAAGGTGAGATAAGGCTTCCGGTTCCGGCTCCTGCGGCGACGGGCGAGCCTAGCGCTCGCTCGCCGCTTTGTTTCTTCTTCTGCCCCCCAACGGGGGCGAGACTCCTCTTGTTTGAGGGTCTCCCGTAGGGCCGGCTCGTCGGGGGGCGCCCCCCCCCACGGCGGTGGAGGAAGTGGCTCCCGGCGCGGCTCAGGTGAGGGAGAACATGCTAGCGGGGGGTTCTCCCTTCGCCTAAGGAAGACGGCGCCATTCACAACAATGAGGAGGGCTGATCGGCTCAGTCGGAAGGACTCCCGAGGCTTCAGCTGCGAGGAGAGAGTGAGTTTTTAAAAAACTTTTTTTTCTGCTGCCAGCCAGGCTGAACGGACTGGGAGGGGGGTGTTTATTTTTAAAACCCCCCCCCTCGGATTTAAGCGGCACGTTAAAATGGCTTCTCTGCAAAGAGAAAGCGGAAACTTTCACTCCGGACGGTCTTTAACAAGGGAAAGTGGAATGCGACTTTCTGCAACATTGTTTCTAGGTCTGGCTGAGTAAAAAAAATTCTTTTTTTGCTACTCTCTCCCTCTGGCTCTGAGATGGGCGGTGGAAGTGGCTTCTCTTTGTCCCTGCCTGACTATTTCAACTAAGGAAAATTTCCAGCGTCTCTTTGAAAGCAGGGCTCTCTCTGGATTTTTGAAAAAAAATTTCTCTTGATGGATTTGTGATCTCTTCTTTGGAATACCTTCGTTATTACTATTTGCTGATTTGGGAAATTGTGTCTCTTTTGGTTTCTGAATTGTTTGCAACTTCACAGCCCTGAACTGAACTGAGCTCCTGATCTGCCCCACCAGCCCCACCCGGAAAACGCCATCTTGGTGGCAGTGACTCTAACTTTTAACCATGGCACAAGAAGCAGCACTTGTAAATTTGGAACAAAGGATGGCTTCTCTTGAAACCTCTATGCAAACTTTGATATCAGAAATAAAGGCCCAGAGGGCTGAAAATAGTACTTTCAAAAAGGAGCTATTGGATACCCGGAAGCAAGTGTTGGAGAATACACAGAAGAATGAAGAATTGGAAGGAGGGTTGGAGGGGGCTAAGGGAGAGATTAAAAATGTTTCTAATGAGGTGGGGGAAATAAATGGGCATGTGTCTAGGATAGATATGGAAAGAATGACATATTTTTTGAGATTTCAGAATGTTCTTGAGGAATCTGGTGAATGCCTGCCTGATCTTATGAGTACAATTTTAGCAGACTATTTACAAAAACCTAAGGATGAGATCAGGGGGGACATTGACCTAGCCTATAGAATTAATTCTGCATATGCCAAGATGAATGAAGTGCCTAGAGAGATACATGTGAAATTTGTTAGAAGGTCAACTAGAGAGGAAATCCTGAAAGCGCAGAGAGAGAAACCTTTAACTTATCAACGAGAAACGGTCACTATCTTGAAGCAGATCCCTAGAAAAATTAGAGATTCAAGAAGGAAATTTTCCTTCTTGTCTAAAACCTTGTTTGATCACGGGATTTGGTTCAAGTGGATGACACCTGAAGGGATGCTGGTGTTCTGGGAAGGAGGAAGAGTGAGGATTAAAACAGTTGCTGAGGCGGAAGCCTTTCTTAAAAAACATTCCTCTGCCCTGGGGGAAGATTCAGGGGGGACGGAGGGAGCCACGGCCCCGCCCGCGGGGGGCCAGGGAGGAGAGAAAGAAGATACAATAGCCAAAAGACGTAGATCAAAAAAATAACTTTGCCTTGATTTTTCTTGAACAATTTTGCATAATATTTCTATCCGGACTTTTTGTAAATGTCTGACAGCATGGAAGGGAGAATTTAGGTAAATGTACTTGCTTTCATCTTGTAGTGGTATGGAAAATGTTTTCTATGTTAACTTTTTTAATGTGTATTTTGAGGTCTCGGAAGGTCCGACGACTCTGACGTGAATGCTCTCAAAATTTCTTTGTAACCATTACCCTACCCTGTTAAAAAATGTAAAACCAATAAAACTTTTTCAATAAAAAAAAATAAAAAATAAAATAAAAGGTGAGATAAAAATCTGAATAAGAAAAGTTCAGCAGAAGGACGACGACTTTGCAGATCGTAACCGTACCATCTACTTGGATCTGAGATAAAATCTACAGAAATGAAATTAATGCAGAGACCAAAAGCAGGTCTTTGACTGACTGCCAGGATTTTGATCTCTCCAGGAATGGTCTCAAGGTTGACTCTGTTTCCTTAAAGCTTTAAGATTGGCAGTATTGAAGCTGCAAGCTGACCCTTTAAAAGAGATTAAAGTTTCCATAAGCAAGATATGCGGTCTACTTTTCCCTTTTGGAAACACCTTCTGGAGGCATTTCAACTGGCTGAGGTGAGACAGGCAAGCTGATATAGGATATTTTTCCTCTTGTATGCCTTACATTGAAAACCAGCATGCCAACTGGACCAGGGGTGGGTTCCCGCCGGCTTTACAGCCAGTTTGCTTGTGTGCATGCTTTGCACTTATGTGCAGTTTAATTAAACTTGTTCTGCATGTGCGCAGAATTTTAAAACAAGATGGCGGTGCCAATGGCGCCAACTGGTGGTCTGGTTCAGGAGTGTGGCAGACTTGGGTCGCTGCCGGTTCCAGCAACCCATGTCACCATGCCACTACAGGTTCGGCTGAACCAGTAAGAACTCACCTCCGAACTGGACTCTATGTTTACCTCTAGAGCAGAGTTGGGGAACTATTGCCCAGTGGTGAAATTCAATTTTTTTACTACCGGTTCTGTGGGCATGGCTTGGTGGCTGTGGTGTGGCTTGATGGGCATGGCTTGGTGGCTGTGGCAGGGGAAGGATACTGCAAAATCTCCATTCCCACCCCACTCTGGGGCCAGCCAGCATCTGCTGGTTCTCTGAATTACACAAACTTTCAGCTACCACTTCTCTGAGCTACTCAAAATTTCTGCTACCGGTTCTCCAGAACCTGTCAGAACCTGCTAGATTTCACCCCTGCTATTGCCCCTTTATGACTTGTGGACTTTTCCAGAATTCCTGACAGGAATTTTGGGAATTGAAGTCCACACGTCGTAAAACGGCCATAGTTCCCCATCCCTGCTCTAGCAAATTTCTCTATGCCAGGGGTGTCAAACTAGCAGCCCCTGGGTCCAATGCGTCCTGTGCAGGCCACGCCCACCCCAGCTCTGCAAAAGCAAAAAACTTCAGGGGACATTGTGATGCATCATGTGACATGATCAAGTTTGACACCCGTGCTCTACGCACAGCAATTTCAAACATTTTGATTTGAATAGGCAGAATGATAAATACTTTTGTCTGGTACTGTGAAAATCACTTCCAGATACATTCCAATTTGGTTTCCAATATTTTTGGGGTATGTGTGATGACATTGGATCCACATCTTCAGCAATTTGTTATTTATAAGTCCAATTATAAGATATTTTGGGGGTACATTGGCGTATGCAAAAACTGTACAAAGTTTGTATGTAACTAGTAATTTTATATGTAGCTGTATGATTTTTCCTATCTAAAATTTCCTGACCTAAGGTTTATTTAATCTGTAACTGCTCTAACCGATTTCTAAAACAACTTTCCAAATACACAAATTTTAAATGAATACCATTATTTTTATAAACAGTTTGAGCAAAGAAGAATGGACATCAACTGATTATTTGTTACAGGTAGTAACAAATACAACTTACAATCACATTTGGGACCAGAATTTCCATTGTAAGGTAGGACAGTTGTTATATGACTTGTGCCCAGTTTTGTGATCTTTTTTTGCCATAGTTATTAAGTGAATCACTTCAGTTGCTAAATGAATCACTAGATTTTTATCTGACCTTTATTACTTTGTAAGTAACTCAAGGCAGCAAACTTAGATAATACAGTATCCATTTCTCATCCTATTTCTCCCACTTCAATAACCTTGCGGGGTGGGTTGGACTGAGAGAGAGAGAGAGAGAGAGAGAGACTGGCACAAAGTCACCCAGCTGGTTTTCATGCCTAAGGTTGGACAGCAACGCACAATCTCTTCGTTTCTAGCCTGGAGTCTTAACCATTAGACCAAATTGGATTCCACTAGACCATGATTACCAAAATCAGTAGACCAAAATGGCAGTTACGTGTTGTCCAAATGCCAAGAACCATAAACAACAGAATTAAGAAAACTTTATACACTTTCACTAAAGAAGAAGGCAAGATAAGGTGGGATATATTACAAATATCATCTAATAAACATTTTAGTAATGATCTAACAATTATTCTATTGATCTCTACTCTTCCCTAATCCTAATCAGAAGTGATATTACAATACAATACAATACAATACAATACAATACAATACAATACAAAATACAAAATACAAAATACAAAATACAAAACACAAAACACAAAACACAAAACACAAAACACAAAACACAAAACAATACAATACAATAGCAGAGTTGGAAGGGACCTTGGAGGTCTTCTAGTCCAACCCCCTGCCTAGGCAGGAAGCCCTATACCATTTCAGACAAATGGCTATCCAACATCTTCTTAAAGTCTTCCAGTGTTGGGGCATTCACAACTTCTGGAGGCAACTTCTGTTCCACTGGTTAATTGTTCTAACTGTCAGGAAATTTCTCCTCAGTTCTAAGTTGCTTCTCTCCTTGATTAATTTCCACCCATTGCTACTTGTTCTACACTTTAGGTGCTTTGGAGAATAGCTTGACTCCCTCTTCTTTGTGGCAACACCTAAGATATTGGAAGGCTACTATCATGTCTCCCCTGGTCCTTCTTTTTATTAAACTAGACATACCCATTTCCTGCAACCGTTCTTCATATGTTTTAGCCTGCAGTACCCTAATCATCTTTGTATATTCAGCAGGTTCTGACCAGTTCTGGAGAACTGGTAACAGAAATTTTGAGTAGTTCGAAGAACCTGTAAATCCCACCTCTGACTGGCCCCACCCCCATCTATTCTCTGGCTCCTGAGTCCCAGCTGATCGGGAGGGAATGGGGATTTTACAGTCTCCTTCTCCTGCCACTCCCACCAAGCCATGCCCAAAGAACCGGTAGTAGAAAAAATTGAATCCCACCGCTGATCTTAATCCTTGGCTAATGAACGCTTCGGGAGTTATCATATACATTCTATTTGCTCCAGGACATTTCTATTCCTAACTTCTAGCTGAGGTCTGCAAGATGACTAATTCTTTTGTTACTTTTATCAGCTTTCTAACCAAGCCTGAATAAGCTTTCTTTGCTCTTCCCAGGCAGTCTCCAAAATTACAGGCTTCCTGGTCTCCTTTCAACTGTAGGCCCATAACCTTGTTTTGTTTTAGCAGACAGTCCATCACACGTGATTCCAGTGCACTACAATCATCGTAAATGGTTGCCAAGCACACACATTTTGATTACATGACTGTGGGGATGCTGCAATGGACCTAGGTGTGAGGTTCGCTGATAAGTCACTTTTTTCAATGACCTTTTTTGACAAACAAATCTATCTTTCTCCCTCCTTCCCTCCCTCCCTCCTCCCCTTTCTCCATCCATCCATCATATCTATCTATCTATCTATCCATCTATCCATCCATCTATTCTCCCATCCATCCATCCATCCATCCATCCATCCATCCATCCATCTATCCATCCATCCGTTATTTATCTTTCTATCCATCCATCCATCTATCATATCTATCTATCCATCCATTTATCCATCCATCTATTCTCCCTTCCATCCATCCTTCCTTCCATCTATCCATGGGATTAGGTTTTAAGGTTAAGTTTTTAATTTTTATAAATTTGTACAGTGGGATTATTTAATTCGATTTTAGTTTATATGTAATGTTGATGTCACTTTTTAATTTTTTACCTGTACACCGCCCCGAGTCCCTTCGGGGAGAGGGGGCGGTCTAGAAATCTAATAAAATCAAAATCAAATCAAATCATCCATCCATGCATCCATCTATCATATCTATCCATCTAACATCTCTCTCTCTCTCTCTCTCTCTCTCTCTCTCTCTCTCTCTCTCTCTCTCTCTCTCTCCCTATTATCCATCCATTCATCTATCAAATCTATCTGTCCATCTATCCATACATACATTATCATCTACCTATCTACCTATCTACCTACCTACCTACCTTTCTACCTATCCATCTATCCATCCATCTATCATCTATCATCCATCCATCCATCCATCCATCTCTGTCATGTAATCTATCAGATAATTTTGAAAGGTAACCTTTGTGTGGGGTTATACACAAACACAACAAAACTCCCTTTTGAAGTACCTGCCTTGTTACAGTGACTTCGACAAAAGAAAGGAATGGTACAAAGAAATTATTAGCAGCTTCCTCTTTCGCAGTACAGATCCTATGGAGGCCACCCATCTAAGCACTTGCCAATATGCTAAGCTAAGAAAACTTTGCTATCATCTTTTCTAATGAAAACTGTTGCCTCAGCAGGAGCAAATGAGTTTCTCTGCAGGCTTAGCATTTCCCCTCTCCAGGCCAGGGTGCTGAAGCAGTTCAGATAATGAAATGAAATGAATTTTAAGTTGCAATAGAAATGCTGTTTAGTGAACCTGAAGATATGCATCTACATTCTGGATAAAGCAAACGGCACAGATGTTTGTGCCTTTAAAACAGTATATCTATTACCCAAAGCATGCCCAAGAAATGTTGATGAATGACAGCCCAGTGGTGGTCTACAGGGAATGAGAACAAGTGTGGAGTAGAAACTGAACAGGAATGGGAGCCTTCAAATGTTCATCGAGAGTGCAATTGTTAAAACGCAATATTAGCAGTTTTCATGCAATTACCAGGGTTACGCATATATTTTGTCCATAGTAGACCTGATGGGCAGTCTACTAGGGATGCATCCACACATACATACATCTGCGCAAGTGTACATCCTGATGTATCCATGCTTTTCAGAAGAAACAATATTAATAGAAAATGCCACCTTTATGCATTCATATATGTGAATAGGAATCTGAAATTGGATCTTTCTAATCCAGATCAGGCATATCAACCACCACACACTACACCCATTGTATTGACTGCAGCCCAATTAAATAAGTATGTGTTTGTGGGTATAACATAAGAAATCATCTTGTCCAGTGGTGGGATTCAAAAAAATTTCTGAATCCCACCACTGGACACCGGTTCTGTGGGTGTGGCTTTGTGGGCATGGCAGGGGAAGGATACTGCAAAATCCCCATTCCCTTCCCATTCTCGAGATTCCCACTACCGGTTCCCCAGAACCTGTCAGAATTGGCTGAATATAACCTCTAGTCTTGTCAAATTGTTTTACAATTTTTTGAGATAATGTATCCGAAGAGCTTTACTCTACCTCAGGGGTCTCCAACCTTTGCAACTTTAAGTCTGAAGGACTTCAGCTCCCAGAATTCTCCAGCCAGCAAAGCTGGCTGGAGAAGTCTGGGAGATGAAGTCCTTCAGATTTAAAGTTGCAAAGGTTGGAGACCCCTTAGAACACTTAATTAAGAACACATAATTCTCTCACTCCTGTCCATGTAGTTGTGGCTGTAGTATTACTATTTATCCTTCTTGTTATCTTCTTTATTTCCCCTTTTATTGCCATTATTATTATTATTCTGTTGGTTTTGCCTGTACACTGAGTGCTTCTGTATCAGAGACAAATTCCTTACCAAAATAAGAGAATACCAGAGTTGGAATGGTCCTTGGAGGTCTTCTAGTACAACCCCCTGCTCAAGGTTGTCTAATCTCTTCTTTAAAATCCTCCAATCGTGAAGCACCCACAACTTCTGGAGGCAAGCTGTTCCAGAGGTTAATTGTTCTAACTGTCAGGAAATTTCTCCTTAGTTCTAGGTTGCTTCTCTCCTTGATTAGTTTCCACCCATTGCTTCTTGTCCTGCCCTCAGGTGCTTTGGAGAATAGCTTGACTTCCTCTTCTTTGTGGCAACCCCTTAGACATTAGGAATAGATAGATATTAGAATTAGATAGATAATTAGATGGCCAAATAAAGTATTCAACTCAAAGTATTCAACTCAAATTTTGTCATCAAAAAGATTAGGTTACAATACAATACAATAGCAGAGTTGGAAGGGACCTTGGAGGTCTTCTAGTCCAACCCCCTGCCTAGGCAGGAAGCCCTATGCCATTTCAGACAAATGGCTATCCAACATCTTCTTAAAGACTTCCAGTGTTGGGGCATTCACAACTTCTGGAGGCCAGCTGTTCCGCTGATTAATTGTTCTGTCAGGAAATTTCTCCTCAGTTCTAAGTTGCTTCTCTCCTTGATTAATTTCCACCCATTGCTTCTTGTTCTACCCACAGGTCCCTTGGAGAATAGTTTGACTCCCTCTTCTTTGTGGCAGCCTCTGAGATATCGGAACACTGCTATCATGTCTCCCCTAGTCCATTTTATTAAACTAGACCTACCCAGTTACTGCAACCGTTCTTCATATGTTTTAGACTCCGGTCCCCTAATCATCTTTGTTGCTCTTCTCTACACTCTTTCTAGAGTCTCAACATTTTTTCTACATCGTGGTGACCAAAATTGGATGCAGTATTCCAAGTGAGCCCTTACCAAGGTCTTATAAAGCGGTATTAACACTTCACGTGATCTTGATTCTATCCCTCTGTTTATGCAACCTAGAACTGTGTTGGCTTTTTTGGCAGCTGCTGCACACGGCTGGCTCATATTTAAATGGTTGTCTACTAGGACTCCAAGATCCCTTTCACAGTTACTACTATTGAGCAAGGTACCACCTATGCTGTACCTATGCATTTCATTTTTGTTGCCTAAATGTAGAACCTTATTCTTTTCACCATTGCATTTCATTTTATTAGATAGTGCCCAATGTTCAAGGTTGTCAAGGTTGTTATTCATTTTAGCACTGTTCCTACATATTTCCAGATTCAAGTAGTTTTTGTATTCTGTCTTCCTAAGGATGTTATTAATCCTTAATGCGATTATGAGTTGTTGTTGTTGTTGCTGCGATTATGAGTTGTTGTTGTTGTTGCTGCTGCTGAATAGCCAGCTTGTTACAGAACAGGATGCTTGATTGGGAGTGTCTGGCCCAAGTTTTCATACATGGCATCCGTATTGAAGAGAAAATTTGGATCTGTCTGTTCCTGGTCCAGCATTTTAACCACTATTGTGCTCCAGACTGGCTGGAGCAATAAACAAAAGATTACTTTTCTAAAATAGAGATTTATGATAGTATGAACAGATTTTATTCCAATGCAAAGTTGAATATGAATGATGGCTCTTTTCCTTCCCCAAAATGATTAAATTCACATGCACCAAGTTTCTCTATCATATTATGAGATAATTATTGTAATTAGCGACTTAATTTGAATCTAGAAGCAATTTTCTTTTCTTCTTTTCCTCTCCCTCCCTTCCTTTCTCTCTCTTTTCTTGGAAAACTAAATTAATTCCCTCGGAAACTGATGAGAATTTTTCAAACTGGAAATAAATGTCACTAATAAATCAAGAGATAAGGGAGTGGGAGAGATTATTCTGCAATTAAAGCTTACAAATTAATTCCATTTCAAATCCTTGGAGCTTAATGCCGAAAAAAATATATAAAAAAATTACAAAACACAAAAACCAGTAGCTAAATCTGCACAGGAAGTCTGTTTGGATTAAAACAAATACAACAGAAAGGGCCCTGGAAACACGCAGACAGTAATCAATATTGATCTGCCTATTAACAATCCAAGAGATTTCAAGGCTACTTTTTTCCACCCCCCAAATTGACATTTATATTAAACAAAAGCCTCAAACCTGTAACAATAGCTGAATTGGAATCTGGACAGGTGATTGGGAAGTAGATGAGCATACTTGCAGTTTTACCCCGATGAATATAAATTTCATTAGCTGATAATTAAAAGGAAATTATACCAACATTACATTCACCGCCAATAGCATAAGCGATGAAGCTATATGGCGCCACGATTTCAGTTCCCTTATTGCCGTTCTCCCCATTGCTCTCTTTTTTTTTGTCATTTTGGTTACCAAAGCAACCAAATATAAATAATGAACTTTGTCGCTCTGAAAATGAAGTATTGATGTGTTGGTAGGTTGTTAAGGCTTAGCGCTGCGGCATAAAACAATAATGTTAAACATTATTAGTTTTTTAATTATGCCAGTTAATTAGAATTGCTCCTGTTAATTGCCTGCGATTCATCTCTGGTTTTTTTTCCCAAGGTGGAAGAACTTTTTTTTTTGGGGGGGTGCCCCCTCCCAATCTTAAACATTTGATATTTTACATACATTGCATGCAACTTTTCGTTGTGTGTCGGTCTCATATAAACGCATGTACATTTGTGTATGAGAGAGAGAGAGATGGTTTGGCGAAATGAACTCTCAACGACACTCAAAAGACTGAAGCTGGGCTGTGAATCCCACAGTGTCCACACAGGGGTGTCAAAATCTACAAGACAATTGTGTGGCATTGCAGTCAAAGGCCTGCTTGTTTTTTGGATACAGAGCAGTGGTGGGATTCAATTTTTTTACTACTGGTTCTGTGGGTGTGGCTTCGTTGGTGTGGCATGGATTGGTGGGTGTGGATTGGTGGGCGTGGCAGGGGAAGGATACTGTAAAATCCCCATTCCCTCCCTACTCCAGGGGAAGGATACTGCAAAATCCCCATTCCCTCCCGATCACCTGGGACTCGGGAGGCAATGAATAGTTGGGGGCGGGGCCAGTCAGAGATGGTATTTACCAGTTCTCCGAACTACTCAAAATTTCCGCTACCGGTTCTCCAGAACTGGTCAGAACCTGCTAAATGCCATCTCTGATACAGAACACATGCAAAACTGATTGATTGATATTACAAAAAGGACATCGGATAACAGATTTGGAAGGGACCTTGGAGGTCTTTTAGTCCAAGCCCCTGCTCTAGCAGGAGACCCAGTGGTGGGATTCAGTCAGTTCGGGAGAACCAGTTGTTAACTTTCTGAACAGTTTGGCAAACTGGTTGTCGGAAGAAATCATTAGGGCAGAGAACCAGTTGTTAAATTACTTGAATCCCACCACTGGGGAGACCCTATACCATTTTAGACAAATGGCTCTCGAGTTTCTTCTTAAAAGACTCTACTGATGGAGCACCCATGACTTCTGAAGGCAAACGTTCCACAAGTAAATTGTTAATTGTTAGATGTTGGCACCTTCTCTCATGCAGCTTCAGTTCAACCCAGGAGTGGGTTCCTGCCAGTTCTAACCTCTTCTATAGAAGAGGTTCCACAAATCTACAGTGCTGTTTAGAACCGGTTCCAGCTCCCTCCCCCCGCCTGTCCGCCCATCATCCAGATGAAGAGTGGGAGGAGGAATTCTGGGAGTTGAAGTCCACAATTCTTAAAGCTGTCAAGTTTGAACACCCCTGGGTTTTTTTCCTAAAGGGTTAGGGGTGCAAGGGTCTTGTAACTTGACAGCTTTAAGACTTGCATGCTTCAAATGCCAGCGTTTCTGAGCCAACATTTTGGTTGCTAAGCAAGAGCGTTGTTAAGTCAGTTTCACCACATTTCCCAGGTTGGCCACGCCCACCCAGTCACATGACTGCCAAGCCACTCCCACCTGGTCACATGGCCGGCAAGCCACTCCCACAAAGCAGGCCACACCTACAGAAGAGGTTCTAAAAATTTTTGAAACCCACCACTGGTTCAGCCCCAATGTTGCTACAGAAAATTTTTCTTGATGACACTGTCTTTTAAAAGTTGCTTCTCTTTTAAGTTAGTGCAATGTGAACCGCAGATAATATCACCTCTTTGGCCTTTGCAAAAATACACAACCCCTATCTGTGTTTGTTTCACACTGTAGTGGCAGAGCCTTTTGCCCTGATGCCAGAGGGGAGGCAACGGAAGTCACCTGTCCTATATTGGGAAAGTGTAAAGGGAGATCTGACCTACCAGTGGCTCCCAATTTATACAACTGGGCAATCCTTACGTTACTCTGATATGTTATTATTAAACATACGTGTGACATATTTAGGTGATTTTTATCTATGTAATATGCAAATTTTAGTGGGTTGATTTCTGAGTCTTTGTTTTTGGCACTGTAATTAAACAATTCAATAGATTATCTGTCAGTCAGGTATATATTACATTTTCTATAAAAATGTACACTTCTATAAAATGTACACTTCTATAAAAATGTACATAGTTTTCCACTGCATTTCTTTACAAAATTTCTGTATGTATACACACACACAAACTTTTGTTTAAAAAAAGCAATTAAAAATATAATATAATCTGTCTCAGTATTTAAATAATATATATTGGGTGTATCTGATCTGTGTATATATAGATAATCTAAATAGATACATAGATGATCTGTGTCTCTTTGTGTGGGGGTATGCACAGGCATACAAATCCAGACAAATCCACACAGATGATCTAAATACAGGTCGTTCTTGACCTACAGTAGTTCATTTAGTGACTGTTCAAAGTTACAACTGCACTGTGACATATAACCATTTTTCACTCTTACAACCTCTGCAGCATTCCCCCATGATCATGTGATCAAAATTCAGACAATTGGCAGCTGACTCATATTTATGACGGTTAAAGTGCCCTGGGCTCATGTGATCACCTTTTGTGATCTTCTGGCGAGCAAAATCAATGGGGAAGCCAGATCCAGTTAACAACCGTGTTACTAACTTAACAACTGCAGTGATTCACTGAACAACTGTGGCAAAAAAGGTAGTAAAATGGGGAAAAGTCACTGAACAAATATTTCATTTAACCACAGACATGTTGGGCTCAATTGTGGTCATAAGCTGAGGACTATCTATAACTACCCTGTTTTCCCCAAAATAAGACCTCTCTGGATAATAAGTCCTGTCAGGCTTTTGAGTGCATGCGCTAAAATAAGCCCTCCCCTGAAAATAAGCCGCCCTCCAAAATATTGCAACACAGCAGCAGCCAGGAGGTGCCCACGGTCACCACCTCCTGCACCTCAAAAATAATAAGACCTCCCTGAAAATAAGGCCAAGCGCTTATTTCAGGTGTCCAAAGAAAATAAGACCCTGTCTTATTTTTGGGGAAACGTGGTATTTAATCATTGACTGAAACTGGTCTGCTAAATACATACATTTATATAAATATCTATACCTTAGGAGGGTATATACAAATACAATAGCAGAGTTGGAAGGGACCCTGGAGGTCATCTAGTCCAACTCCCTGCCGAGGCAGGAAACCTTATACCATTTCAGACAAATGGCTATCCAACATCTTCTTGAAGACTTGCAGTGTTGAGGCATTCACAACTTCTGGAGGCAAGCTGTTCCACTGATTAATTGTCCTAACTGTCAGGGAATTTCTCCTCAGTTCTAAGTTGCTTCTCTCCTTGATTAATTTCCACCCATTGCTTCTTGTTCTGCCCTCAGGTGCTTTGGAGAATAGTTTGACTCCCTCTTCTTTGTGGCAACCCCTGAGATATTGGAACCTTGCTATCATGTCTCCCCTAGTCCTTCTTTTCTTTAAACTGGACATACCCAGTTCCTGCAACCGTTCTTCATATGTTTTAGTCTCCAGTCCCCTAATCATCTTTGTTGCTCTTCTCTGCACTCTTTCATGAGTGTCCACATCTTTTCTACATCGTGATATGATTGGCTTTTGTTCCAAGATGTGTCCAAAGTAAAGATTTGTGGCTGCTACGATCTGATAAATGGAATTGCAGCTCCACTTCATTCAGCCAGTTGGTTTCAAACAAAGATTTGATTGACTTGTCATTCAAACAGGATCTGGACTGGTACAGATGCCAGGCAGTCCCGGCAAGGAAAGGAATTTTGTCAGTCCAGCCTGACAAAAGATGGGTTGGCGTTGCCTCTCCCTAAAGTGCCTGAACTACAATTCCCAGCATGCCTTCCTATTGGCCAACCTGGCTGAGCTCCGATCTTGATCTCTGCACCCCAAGGAAAATATTATTAGCTCCATTTGCACCTGGACAGCAAATGAATCCCATGGCTTCATCAATCATAAAACAGCGATTAGTAGGCAATGATCCGTCAATAATGAAATAGCTTCAGTAATTAGTACTAATATACCACACGCTTATATTGATTGAAATGCATGCGTGTAGCTGAACGCTAATGAATTTAGAAACGCGCGGAGATATCGACAAACCCCCCACTGCTTTGGGGCAAAGGCAGTTATATTAGCACAGGGTTGCAACCTTCTACATTTTGTTGATATTTGCAGAGCATAGCTAGGAATAGTCTACAACTGCTAGCTACAGAAAGCATCGGGGGAAAAGAACTCACAGCCTAGCAGTGCAAGGGTGGGTTGCTGCCAGTTTTACTACCAGTTTGCAACCCGCGTGCGCGCCAGATGTGCAACACGCGCACGTGTACTGTTCAATGTAAATTGTTCTCTGCGCATGCGCAGAACAATTTACGGTGAACTGTGCACGTGCAGTCACTAAAAACCAAAATGACTGTCGCCCAGCGGTGGTGAGAGAACTGGATCGGGGATGTGGCAGGCTTGGGTTGCTGCCGGTTCTGCGACCCAGGCCTGAATTCCATTACCTGTTTGGATGAACTGGGCCAAACTGGGAGCAACCCAGTTCTGTTCCAATGGTGGGGTAATGACAACTCCCTGCATTTCCAGGACTGGGGAAAGCTGTACTGTAGCTCTTTAACACTTGCTCTTCCAAGAAACTAGTTCATAGGGCTAATACCACTTTATAATGCCTTGGTAAGGCCACACTTGGAATATTGCATCCAGTTTTGGTCGCCACAATGTAGAAAAGATGTGGAGACTCTAGAAAGAGTGCAGAGAAGAGCAACAAAGATGATGAGGGGACTGGAGGCTAAAACATATGAAGAACGGTTGCAGGAACTGGGTATGTCTAGTTTATTTATTTTATTTATTTATTTATTTATTTTATTAAATTTATACCCCGCCCTTCTCCTTGTTAGGACCCAGGGCGGCGCACAGGCATCTTAAAAACACAAAAATACAATAAATATCGATTAAAATGTAATTAAATTCATTAACCCATGCTAAAAACCCAATATTAAAAACCCTACCAAATTACAAATTTCCTTAAAACGTCAGAAACGGGGGGCTATCCTAGAATAAGTACGTCTTAAGACGTTGGCGGAAGAGGCGGAGGTCCAAGATTGTGCGAAGGTCGGGGGGTAGGTCGTTCCAGAGGGCCAGGCCCGCCACAGAGAAGGCCCTTCCTCTGGGTGTCGCCAACCGGCATTGCCCGGCCGACGGCACCCGAAGAAGACCCTCTCTGTGGGAGCGGATCGGACGAAGGGATGTATGGGGCAGGAGGCGGTCTCGTATATAGCTAGTTTAATGAAAAGAAGGATTAGGGGAGACATGATAGCAGTGTTCCAATATCTCAGGGACTGCTGCAAAGAAGAGGGAGTCAAACTATTCTCCAGGGCACCTGAGGGCAGAACAAGAAGCAATGGGTGGAAACTAATCCAGGAGAGAAGCAACTTAGAACTGAGGAGAAATTTCCTCACAGTTAGAACAATTAATCAGTGGAACAGCTTGCCTCCAGAAATTGTGAATGCCCCAACATTGGCAGCCTTTAAGAAAAAGTTGGTTAGCCATTTGTCTGAAACGGTATAGGGTTTCCTGCCCAGGCGGGGAGGAGGGGGGTTGGACTAGAAGACCTCCAAGGTCCCTTCCAACTCTGCTACTGTATTATTGTAAACATTACATTCTTTGGGTTTGGGTTTGTTTTGAAATCTTTCAGTTAAATGGATCAGAATACAGAACAACAGAGTCGGAAGGGACCTTGGAGGACTTCTAGTCCAGCCCCCGTACCATTTCTGCGCATTTAACAAATGATGTTTCTTAACAACAGAAATGTTGGGCTCAACTGCGGTCGTAAGCTGAGGACTACCTGCATAACTGAATCTGAAAAAAAGTATCTGTATTGAGGTGCCCTTAGAATCTCAGCCCGTTCCCGTGTTCTCTAGTCCAGGGGTCCCCAACCTTTGCAACTTTAAGTCTGAAGGACTTCAGCTCCCAGACTTCTCCAGCCAGCTTTGCTGGCTGGAGAATTCTGGGAGCTGAAGTCCTTCAGACTTAAAGTTGCAAAGGTTGGGGACCCCTGCTCTAGTCTATTAATTAATTCCTCAATACCACTGTCATGATATCACTCCTCCGCTAAGCACCTGTGCAAAGAATAGACGTACCGTAGCACCAAGCAAAATGCAAACAGACATTGTTTATAACACATAATCTTTGGGTACAGCTTGCCACGACTTTAGGTGACAAATGTTTGGTTCAACTAGATGTGTCAGAAATAACTGTGCCTTAGCAGGTTGATTAACCAGCTATTTCAAGGCTAAATTTAACTGTCTATTGTTGATTACCGAAAATTCTTGATGGGGATGAAAGATTATTCGGCTTTGATGGGAGCTCTGTGGTTTAGTCGCTTTAAGATTTATCTCCCACCCTCCCAACCTTACCCCAGGCTACATACTTCTTTTCAGACAACAAATGAGGGGATTGTAAAGGAGATTTAAGATGCAAGAGTTGCTATTAGCTCCTGATTTGCTTTGGAAATTTCAAAGCTTTGGCAGAACTCAGTCCAAGAATAACACAGAGAGATAAAAGAATTCCTTCGGCCTTGTTTGGTGCTGAAAATCCCCCCTTCAATTTCTAAACCTTTTATTCCCCTGGAAAAGAAGCTCTGGGTTGTTTTTTTTTTTTTTAACCTTATGATCAACATGCTTGGAACTTTCCTTTTCCTTTATTGTATTTGCATTTCTGAGCTTCCTGTTGCTGTTGTTGTTGCTGTTGTGAAGGACTGAGAATACCAATATCTCTACACCAATGACGGCATATCTAAGGGTCCCTCTGCTAAACCGGGCTGGAGTGAGTGGCGGAGAGAGGAGTGCAACTCTTAGGAATGTGTAGCAAACGCTCTGCTATCCTGGCGGCTGGCTGGGGGCAACGGCCTGCATTGGGGGGTTCGGGGCACCACCCGGCCCTGCGCGGGGGGAAGGGGCTGCCAGACCCTCCTGCCCGGGACGCAACCTGTCCTTCCCTGCCCCAGCTGAGGATTCTTTGCTCGGGACCCCTGGCAGCTTTCCCGTCCGGTTGCACATGACCGCCGAATGCGTGCGCGGCCCACATGACTCGACTCACCCGCTGGAGGCTCCCACCGGTCCACGGAATTTTTTTTACATGAAACTGGTCCCTGGTGCCAAAAAAGTTTGGGGACCCCTGTGCTAAACTACTGAAGTCTGCAGAAGATGCAGCAGTCATTGGTCTCATTCGATGATGAGTCTGCATATAGACGGGAGGTCAAACAGCTAGTCTTATGCAGAAGTGGTATTCAGCCGGTTCGGACTGATTCGCCCTACCAGTAGTGGAAATCACGGCTGGGTCTGCCCACTCATCCTGGCTCTATGCCGTCCTATTTAGGCACATTTTTGAGGCCAGGCGCATGCACAGAAGGCATGTGTACGCTGATGACACTCAGTTGTACATATCCACCCCAAACCACCCCAACGATGCCGTCGAAGTTCTGTCCCGGTGTCTGGAGGCCATACGGATCTGGATGGGTAGTAACAAACTCAAACTCAACCCGTCCAAGACTGAGTGGCTGTGGTTTCCGGCACCCCGGTTCAGCCAGTTAAGTCCAACACTGGCCATTGGGGGCGAACAACTGGCCCCCGTGGAGAGGGCGCGCAACTTGGGTGTCCTCCTGGATTCCCGGCTGTCCATGGAGGACCATGTGGCGGCCGTGGCCAGGGGGGCGTTCTATCAGGTACGCCTGATACGCCAGTTGCGCCCCTTACTGGACCGGGGACCCCTTCGCACAATCACTCAAGCGCTTGTGACATCCCGGCTGGATTACTGCAACGCTCTCTACATGGGGCTCCCCTTGAGGTGCACTCGAAAGCTACAGTTAGTACAGAATGCAGCCGCACGGGTGATTATGGGTGCCTCAAGGCAAACCCATGTAACACCTCTCCTGCGCGAGCTGCACTGGCTGCCTGTGGCCTTTCGAGTGCGCTTCAAGGTGTTGACAACCATCTTTAAATTGTTCCATGGCTCGGGGCCTAGCTATATACGAGACCGCCTCCTGCCCCATACATCCCTTCATCCGATCCGCTCCCGCAGAGAGGGCCTTCTCCGGGTGCCGTCGGCGGGGCAATGCCGGTTGGCGACACCCAGGGGAAGGGCCTTCTCTGTGGTGGGCCCGGCCCTCTGGAACGACCTACCCCCCGACCTTCGCACTATCTCGGACCTCCGCCTCTTCCGCCAACGTCTTAAGACATATTTATTTCAGCAAGCCAGCCTAGGATAGCCCCCCGTTTCTGACTTTTTAAAAAAATAAATTATCATTTGGGAAGGTTTTTAACATGGGTTTTAGCACGGGTTAACTAATTTAATATATTTTAACTGATATTTATTGTATTTTGTGGTTTTAATAATGCCTGTGCGCCGCCCTGGGTCCTAACAAGGAGAAGAGCGGGGTATAAATTTAATAAAATAAAAATAAATGTATGAGAGCAAAGTGCATACTCAGAAGGCCGGGCGCATGTGTGGAAGGGGTACATGCACCCCCAAACTGTTAGTAATAGAAAATGAAACCCAATGCGGGTCCTATGGTGTAGCTGGGACAATCTGGAGCTGAACATGCTGAAAATCGTAGAGATGAGAGTGAATTTTAGGAAAGCCCACCTATTCTATTACAGGGTCCCCAACCTGTGGGCCATGGCCCACAATTGGGTCATGGGCTAATTGCCACCGGGCCACATGTGTGGCTGGCTGGAGCATGCACATCTATCCACGTGCACGGCCCCATTCACATGAGCATTGTCACGGGTGCTTGTGGCTCCACTTGCATAAGGATTGTCATGGATGGTCACGGCCCCACTCATGCTAGCATCATTGCGGGAATTTGTGACTCCATTCACATGAGTGTCACCATGAACATTGCAGGTACTCACGTGCACATGTGCATACACACACACACACACACACGCCTGCCCCTCCCACAAAATCAACCCCTCTCCCCCCTTCCCCTGCTCCGGGCTGTAGTTGATGGTTGGAGAACTCTGCTGTACTACTTCTTACTACATATGACAGCAAAGCATCAGCAGTAAGTTTTGGGATTCTATATTCTCCCAGGATTTGGAATGGATACCTAACATTAGAAGGAGTCCCTGCAGATTTTACTCCACTAGTCATTACCAACTATAGGGGGCAATCGGTAGTGGATTTCAGCTCCCGTTGCAACTGGTACGCTGCAGTGGGAGCAAGGCATGCACCACAGGGATGTGCGCTACGCACGCATTACCATCTGTAATGCTCCACCTGCTTGGTGGGGCGTCGCACAGCCACCGTACGCTGTGTGCAAGTGTGCAGATGCCTTGGGAAGGCCACACTTGGACTACTGCATTCAGTTTTGGTCGCCATGATGTAAAAAGGATGTGGAGACCCTAGAAAGAGTGCAGAGAAGAGCAACGAAGATGATGAGGGGACTGGAGGCTAAAGCATATGAGGAACGGTTGCAGGAACTGGGTATGTCTAGTTTAATGAAAAGAAGGACTGGGGGATATATAATAGCAGGGTTCCAATATCTCAGGGGTTGCCACAAAGAAGAGGGAGTCAAACTATTCTCCAAAGCACCTGAGGGCAGAACAAGAAGCAATGGGTGGAAACTAATCAAGGAGAGAAGCAACTTACAGCTGAGGAGAAATTTCCTGACAGTTAGAACAATTAATCAGTGGAACAGAAGTTTCCTCCGCAAGTTGTGAATGCCCCAACGCTGGAAGTCTTTAAGAAGATGTTGGATAGCCATTTGCTTGAGACGGTGTAGGCTTTCCTGCCTCGGCAGGGGGTTGGACTAGAAGACCTCCAAGGTCCCTTCCAACTCTGCTATTGTATTGTATTGATGATCATTTCCTTCAAATACAGGTAAGGAAAGAAGGTGGGTGGGCGGGCCCTCCAAAGCACCATTTCGGTATGGTGGCTGCTGCTTCCAGCAGGCACCGGTAGGCACATACTGGGGCATACCGCCTGCAACGCATTATTGGGGGCACTGCTGATTTCTATTTCAAGGCCATTGTGCCAACGCTGTCAGAAGATATTTCAGGGAATAACAGAGTTGAAAGGAACCTTGGACAGTTAGAACAATTAATCAGTGGAACAACTTGCCTCCAGAAGTTGTGAATGCCCCAACACTGGAAGTTTTTAAGAAAATATTGGATAAACCACTTGTCTGAAGTGGTGTAGGGTTTCCTGCCTAAGCAGGGGGTTGGACTAGAAGACCTCCAAGGTCCCTTCCAACTCTGCTAATTCTAAATTCTAAAATCACTGAGACCAATTTCAAAGTTATACAAGCTTTGGGATTATTTTGGAAGAAAACACTGCTGTGCTACTGGCTTCTGCTACAAGTTGAGCAATCAGTTTTCTTTCATCATGTAACACTGAAAAGTAAATTTTTAGAATCACCGATTTAGGAGGGTAGAGATACATACATTTTTGAATGTACCATCTCCTCTCATTTAAACACAACTCGTCATCCAATCCTGGGGATTATTTGCAAGCAATTGCCAGATTTGTATTCTGATCTTCCTTCCATCCATCCACCCACCCCCACCCCACAAACAAGAAGATGGTTTTCAGCCTCTTTTTTTATAATCTGGTTGATTGGCAAATTTGACTGAGAGGAAGTATAATCATGGCTGATTTTGCTTGTTGCTGACTCAAAAGATGCATCAAGGCGTACAAGTAATCCATTTATGCCCATTCTTGAAATATTTTTTTAAATAAAAATATCCTTAGCTTTCCTTTTATTGTGCATTAGTATTTACATTACAAAGGTCCTGCGTTTCTCTACATTTGGAGTTATAGACAGAACATCAGTCTCTTTACAAGAGGGTTGAAAAGTTTCCTATACGCTACAAGCAATTATTTCAGGATATTGGGAAAAAAGATCTAAGAAATTGCAACTTTGCTTCTCTGTTCTGAAGAAGCTTTGGATTTTGGTTTCGGCAGCAGCGTCCAATGTCATCTTGCAGATAGATAAAGATTTTAAATATCATTTAAAAGATATTTAAATGCGGCCATGGATATTCAAAGATGAGATTATGACACCCACTGGAAAACTAAAAATGTTGAGAATCACTTAAACTAACTTTTTGGATCCTGGACATTGGACCAGGGACACGGTGGCTCAATGGCTAAGATGCTGAGCTTGTCAATCAGAAAGGTTGGCAGTTCAGTGGTTCGAATCCCTAGTGCTGCGTCATGGAGTGAGCTCCCATTACTTGTCCCAGCTTCTGCTAACTAGCAGTTCAAAAGCAAGTAAATATGCAAGTGGAAAAATAGGAATCACCTTTGGTGGGAAGGTAACAACATTTCATGTGCCTTTGGCATTTAGTCATGCCGGCCACATGACCACAGAGATGTCTTTGGACAGCACTGGCTCTTTGGTTTTGAAACGGAGCTGAGAACCACCCCCTAGATTTGGGAATGACATATGTGTGAGGGGAATCTTTACCTTTACTAATTTTCATTCATTCACTTATTCTCATACAAAAGCCATTGTTGTTTGATGAAGCTGAAAGGTTGCAGTTTCAATTTTAGAGCGTGAGGTACAGTGGCTCAGGGGCTTAAAGATGCTAGAAATGGTCTCTGCTCCAGCGGTTCAAGTCCTAGCACTGTGTGGCGGGGTAACATCCAGTCACTCACTTTGGCTTCTGTCCACCTAACAGTTCGGAAACATGTTCTATGTGAGTAGATGAATAGGTACCACTTTGGTGGGGAGTTGAGTTGGTGCTCGATGCAGGCAGTCTGATATCTGCTGGCTCTGAATCTTCCCGGCTGCAATGCTCGTTTGCTTGGTGGCTCTGGGGGAGGGAAGGGAACCTTGGATGACCCTGTGGGAAGAGCAGCTCATCTTTTTGGTGCAAAACTAACTCGCCCTTTTGTGGCACACTATGGAAGCACACAACCATGTTCCTGAAGAACTGGTAAACAAGCAGCCGAACTACTACTCTGCAATAGTAGTTTTCTTTCCTTATGTAATGATGTTGTACATTAATAATAATATTAATTTTAGGGTTTATTATAAACCCTTAAACTAATATTAAATATTAGCATACAGGATAGAGTTTTTAAATTAAATCAAAAACAAAAAAGCCAACACAGTTCTAGGCTGCATAAACAGAGGGATAGAATCAAGATCACATGAAGTGTTAATACTACTTTATAATGCCTTGGTAAGGCCACACTTGGAATACTGCATCCAGTTTGGGTTGCTAAGGTGTAAAAAAGCTGTTGAGACTCTAGAAAGAGTGCAGAGAAGAGCAACAAAGATGATTAGGGGACTGGAGGCTAAAACATATGAAGAACGGTTGCAGGAAGTGGGTATGTCTAGTTTAATGAAAAGAAGGACTAGGGGAGACATGATAGCCGTCTTTCAATATCTGAGGGGTTGCCACAAAGAAGAGGGAGTCAAACTATTCACCAAGGCACCTGAGGGTAGAACAAGAAGCAATGGGTGGAAACTAATCAAGGAGAGAAGCAACTTAGAACTGAGGATAAATTTCCTGACAGTTGGAACAATTAATCAGTCGAACAACTTGCCTCCAGAAGTTGTGAATGCCCCAACAATGCAAGTCTTTAAGAAGATGTTGGATAACCATTTGTCTGAAATGATATAGAGTCCCTTCCAACTCTGTTATTCTACTCTAGTGTACTGTACTCTACTCTACTCTACTCTAGCTCCACATCACTGTAAAACCAAAAATAGAGAGGTTTTTTTAGGTGATACTCTGTTTGCCAAAGGTCGGGACAGTGATCAGGCGCTCAGCAATTGACTCCTTTGTATCCAGTGACAAAGAGTACTCCAGCAAATAAAGGCACTTTAAGCTTTACTACTAGCTCAAGCAAACAGATTTAAAAGCACGACATAAAAAGCATACATATCTAGCAAGATGAAACCCGTATCTCTTACAAGATGCCAGGAGTTCCTTAATAATGACAGCAGAGACTCCTCCTCAAGAGTGTCTGGTTTCCACAGTACGCACTAATAGGTTCTGTGCAGAAGCTCTCCACAAACCCTAAGGTGTTTTTGTCAAAACCTGGCACCAGGACTTCATGGCCCTACTAAGGACTGCAAGATCCAACTTTGGGTGGCACATAACTCTGCAATGGGAGCTGCAAATCTAAGACTTCCAGAGTGAGCAAAGCTTAACAGCTCTATGAAGGTTCCTTCCTTTCTCCATTATTCAGTAAACAAGAGTTTACTCAGGTGAGCTGAGAATAAGCTATTAAAGTCTAGATTTTTCTTAATATGAATGAGAAATCAAGATATGTCACCACACTCCTCAGAATAACAATCACCTTCCCCATTGCCACCGCACACTCAAAAACCCACTCCCAGGATATGGGGAGAACTAGGCCTACAAAATATAGATGACACATCAATTCAGGCTAATTTATCTCAATTTCTTTTCTGTGTTTCCCCCCCTGCTGTTTCAAGATACAATAATTGCTGTTTTGATTTAACAGAGTCTAGTGCTCAAAGGAGAAATACCCATTATTCAAAAATCCAAGGTGTGTCAAATATCATAATTACCCTTCCAGCAGCCATCCTTGATTTTATATGAATGTATCTACTAAACCGTCACTCAATTTGATTAAGCGTGTTGTGGGAACCTAGACTCAGTCTGTAGCTAAAATTCAATGTCTATGGAGATTGTCAGTCATCCAGGTCGTGGTTGTCCCAAAGGTGCTTTTTCAAGAGGCATCTGGACTTTCTGGTTTTTCTTTGAAGATGTTCTCATCCAAGAAGCTTCTTCAGCTCTGACTGGATGGTAGGGAATGGAAGGATTTATAATCCTTGCAGACAGTTGTTCATTTACATCCTTTTAGAGAGTCGTTAAGGTCACCTGGAGGTTTATCTGTGTCATCAGGGTCACCTGAGTGGTGCAAATGGCTGTGGAGCCTTCTTGGAACTGTTGAAAGGACTGTGTTGTAGATTGGAGATAGATGATGTCATATCCCTCCCCCTCTGCTGAGATAGGGACTGTAGAACAATTAATCAGTGGAACAGCTTGTCTCCAGAAGTTGTGAATGGCCCAACACTGCAAGTCTTCAAGAAGATGTTGGATAGCCATTTGTCTGAAATGGTATAGGGTTTCCTGCCTAGGCAGGGGGTTGGACTAGATGACCTCCAAGGTCCCTTCCAACTCTGCTATTGTATTGTATTGTATTGACATAGATGGCCTCTTGAACCCCACTTTCAAACAAGTAGTCCTCTCTGTCCAAAATGTGGACTTTGCTGTCCTCAAAAGAGTCTTTTAAATGCAGATGGACTGTTAAATCTAGTTGTGATGTGTTTGTTCTCCTACTGTATGTTGTGCCATGCGTTTATGAAGGTGTTTTGTTTTGTTTCCCCAAAGAACAGATCTGCACATGGCTCGCCGCATTGTACTGCATATATCACATTGCTCAGTTTAGGTCTGGTGGGTCTTTCTTCCTTGCGGGGGACAAGCTTCTGCCTTAGTGTATTCTTGGGTTTGAAGCATACACGTATGTTATGTTGGCTGAAAATCCTCTTGAGCTTTTCCAATATGCCTGCAATATACGGAATGACAACATTGCATTATTGCCTCGGTTATTGTCTGCAAGGATTATAAATCCTTCTATTCCTTCCATCATTCAGTCAGACCATCTTTAAAGCGCTCCATGGCTCGGGGCCTAGTTACATGCGAGACCGCCTCCTGCCCCATACATTCCTCAGACCGATACGCTCCCACAGAGAGGGCCTCCTCAGGGTGCCGTCGGCTGGACAATGCTGACTGGCGACACCCAGGGGAAGAGCCTTCTCTGTGGCGGGACCAGCCCTTTGGAACGACTTACCCCCTGAACTTCGCACCATCTCCGACCTCCGCCTCTTCCGCAAGTGTCTGAAGACACATCTGTTCCATCTAGCCAGCCTAGCATAACCTCCATTACTGACTTTTAGATAGTTTTAAATTTGGGGATTTTTAATTCGATTTTTAGCGCAGGATTTTATTGGAATAAGTTTTTTTTTTAATTATTTGTTTTTTGTATGTATTTTAATATTCCTGTGCACCGCCCTGGGTCCACTTGGAGAAGGGCGGGGTATAAATATAATAATAATAAATAAATAAATAAGAGCTGAAGAATCTTCTTGGATGAGAAGCTAAACACCTTCAAAGTAAAACCAAAAAGTCACCTTTGGGACTAAAAGTCAATGGTCGAGTCTCTTGGATAGCTCCAGCAACTGAGAGGAAGAGTAGCAACAAAAGAGGGATTCTTTTCAAGAGCAACAGCACTTACTTATATACTGCTTCACAATGCTTTATAGCTTTACAGAGTCAGCCTGTTGCCCCCAACAATCTGGGTCCTCATTTTACCCACCTCAGAAGGATGGAAGGCTGAGGCAGTCTTGAGGCAGTCAGGATTGAACTGTTGAAATCCTGGCAGTCAGCAGTTAGCAGAATTAGCTACAATTAGCTGCATTAGAATTAGCTGCCATGGGATAACTCCAGACAATTTAACAATTCAATTTAATTATTTCAACTAAATGGTTTAGGTTTAGGTTCAGGTTTATCAGTTTTTTATACCGCCCTACTCCCGAAGGACTCAGGGCGGTGTACAGCCAAAGTAAAATGGATATATAAAAGTAAAAAAAACAGTTTTAAAAGCTGCATTAGAATTAGCTGCATTCTAACCACTGAACCACCTCGGCTCTCATCTTTTCAATAGGATTCCAGTCAAATCTGGCTTTGGAAAGCCACAAACAAACAAACTTAAGCAACAAGATGGCGCTATGTCAAAGTGGGGGCTGTGTGTGTGTGTGTGAAGTAAAAGAAAGGTGAATCTTTTCTTGCTTGGCAATCAAATGAGGACTAAAGGATCAGCTGTTAAATTTCTGTAAGCTTTTTTGCTTTGAAAGACACAGGAACAGAGCCAACTCTTGTTGCAAATCTTGTGTGTGTGTGTGTGTGTGTGAAGAGCAACAGCAGCTGGATCGGGATAAAGGACTTGATGAAACTCATCCAGAAGAGCTAGAGCTTAAGAGGAAAATCTTGGCAGAATTGCCACTTCCCCAACCTTAGATTCAGCCTGGGGAGAAAGGACACAGTCACCAAGGCTGCAGGAGAACTTCTGACTTTGGGATGAGAAAAAGTGGAATGGGACAACTCGACGCAGCCAACTCGCTAAGGCCAACTACCCTGTTTCCCTGAAAATAAGACCTCCCCAGATAATAAGCCCAATTGGGCTTTTGAGTGCATGTGCTAAAATAAGCCCTCCCCTCAAAATAAGCCCTCCCTGAAAATATTGCAACAGCGCAGCAGCCATGAGGTGACCACGCTCGCTGCCTCCTGCACCTCAAAAATAATAAGACCTCCCGAAAAATAAGGCCAAGCGCTTATTTTGGGGGTCAAAAGAAAATAAGACCCTGTCTTATTTTCGGGGAAGCACGGTAGCCGTGGGACAACTCCAGACAATTTAACAATTCAATTTAATTATTTCAACTAAATGGTTTAGGTTTAGGTTTATTAGTTTTTTATACTGCCCTAGTCCCGAAGGACTCAGGGTGGTGTACAGTCAAAGTAAAACGGATTTAAAAGCATATTAAACAATTTGGCCTCTCTTAAAATTAAAAAACCAAACAAACCCCGATTAAAATTAATAAAAATTCATATTTAAAAATTCATTTTTATGCCATCTCAGCTTGTTGGGAAAAAAAGGTTTTGAGAGCACGGCTGAAGGTGCGTAAGTCAGGGATAGTTCTTAATTCCGGGGGCAATTCGTTCCAGAAGACAGTTGCTCCCATGGAGAAGGCTCTCCTCCTGGGTGTCGCCAGTTGACATTGTTTAGCTGATGGCACCATGAGGCACCATGAGGCACCATCAACCCCTCTCTATGGGAGCGTACTGGCCAGTGGTCTCACCCCCCCCCCCATAGTCAGCGATGGAACCAGCTGACTGTAATGGGACGCCGGGAACCACAGCCTTGGAGGGGTTGAGCCTGAGCCTGTTCCTCCCCATCCTGATCCGCATGGCCTCCAGGCAGCTGGACATCATGTCAAGGGCAACATTGGGGTGGTCTGGGGACCAAACGTACAGCTGCGTATCATCAGCGTACTGATGGAACTTTACCCCAAAACCCTGGATGATCTTGCCCAGTGGCTTCACATAAATGTTGAACAGCAGGGGCAAGAGGACCAACCCCTGGGGTACTCCACAAGTGAGGCACCTTAAGGACGACCTTTGCCCCCCCGCCAACACAAACTGTGAACAGTCAGAGAGGAAGGAGGAGAACCACCGAAGTACAGTGCCCCCCACCCCTAACCCCTCCAACTGCTGCAGCATGATACCATGGTTGATGGTATCAAAGGACACTGAGAAGTCTAATAGGACCAGGACAGAGGAGCAACCCCTGTCCCGAGCCCTCCAGAGATCATCAACCAATGCGACCAATGCCGTTTCTGTGCTGTACCCAGGCCTGAAACCCAACTGGTATGGATCAAGATTGGCAGCTTCATCCAGGTACTTGGGAAGCTGTCGCGCCACCACACTCTCAACAACCTTTGCCACAAAGCGAAGGTTGGAGACTGGATGATAATTTGCCAAAAGCACCGGGTCCAGGTAAGGCTTCTTGAGGAGGGGCCTCACCAACACCTCTTTCAAAGTGGTGGGGAAGAAACCCTCTCTCAAAGAAGCGTTGATAATACCCTGGAGCCAGCCTCGTGTAACCTCCCGGGTGGCCAGCACCAACCAGGAGGGACACAGGTCCAATAAACATGTGGCAGCACTAAGCCTACCCAAAATCCTGTCTACGTCCTTGGGAGTCACAAATAGAACCAAAAGTGTTCTAACCCCCAGCCTGTGAATAGGCCAGAACACAGGCTTAGCTGTCGGCCACGACTAATGAGTGAGAGATAAGCAAACCCCCTTGGCTAAGAGCCCAGAAACTAAAAGCACAGGCTTGACTCACAGAAATCTCTCCATACGAACATTCATGACTGTCTCACTAAAATGACTACTGCAACTGAACGGTTGTTTCCTGCAAATGTCTCCTCCCATCGCCTCACCTATAAGCTTTCTTGGGAGGAGCCACTCAACAACCACCTGGTGTATAATCACCGTCTGTGAGCCTGCCTATGACGTAATTGCTGCCTCGACCTCTCAGCTCTGCTCACTCTTGCATCATGGACAAACTGCCTTTGATCCTCCCCACTGCTCCATGACACAGGCGCCTCCTGGTGGCCAACCAGCCTCTCTGGTTCCTGCTCTGACTCTGAACACCCCCCCCCAGAGTCTTCCTCAGCTTCCAGGGAGACTCATATGGGTCCTCGCTATCCGAGTCCATCAGCAGCTCATACGGTCCCTGTGGGACCACAACCAAAAGTATGTAAAATCTGGCATTAAACTGTAGTATTAACATAGGATGTTGGTTGTTTTCTACCCAGATCAGGCACTTACTTGAGACCACATAATTGTAATCCAGTCCAAACCAGTCCTCCTGCAGCACTCTGCCAGCCGAAAACAGGCCGCATGGAGGCCCCATGTGGCCCATTTTTGGCTGGTGGAGTGCTGCTGAAGGCCAGGGAGACTGAAAATGGGCTGTGTGGGGTCCACATGCACCCCCGGCAGTCCATTTTGGCTGTCAGAGTCATCATGGGCTGGTTCTTTGATATTTCCAGGCTGGCCCCGTGGGCCAGATTTAAGCACCCCGTGGGTCAGATATGGCCCACGTGCCTTGAGTTTGACACCTCTGCCATAGACCTTGAAAGAATGGATAGAAATTTGTGGCCTATTCACTAGCAGTCCATTTTTTTTAATTAGGCCAGCAACCCCAATTCATTCTAAACAATGTTATTTCAACTTAGAGATGATCAGAATCTTCTGGAATATAAAACCCTCTAAGCTCATTTAAATGCTGGAGAAACATCAATATTACCTTGAACCCAATCATTGATGTGACCTTCAGAATAACTTTCTTTCTAATTGAACTTTGACAGCTCTTGGTGTCCGACCCACTAAACCTTGCTAGAGGAGTTGTCACATCTATTTTGCTTTGAATCTGGAGCCCGTCAGAATATTCATGACCAGGAGAGACATGATAACAAGACCAGCCAATGAATAGGCATAGCAGCAAGGTCAGCCAATGTGAGCTGAAACAGCTAGGGGCCAGGGTGTGGATTAGCCTGCAACCTGCTGAGTCCGTGCAAAGAATTGAAACAGGAACTTAAGACTCTGTCTGCTCTGAACTCTGAAATGAAGCTAACTGTGCTCTCCTGTTTGTGTTCTGCTTGTAACTTCTACCACGTTGAAAGTATCTACTATTGGTATTGTACATTTAGTCATCTGTTATTTTGTATATAAAGATATTAATCAATCCAGATGAATCAGTTGTCTTTGTGTGCTTTCTGGATTTGATTTTTCTGCAACAAACTGACAAAGCTCTATTTTAAACACACTCTTGCTCAATGATTTAGCATTGACCGTATTTTTCAGAATAGAAGATGCACCGGAGTATAAGATGCACCAAGATTTTGAAGAGGTAAATTTAAAAAAAAGGTTTTGCACTTTGCAGACCTCCAAAACCCTCTGCATACCTCATTTTTTTGTGAAAAACAGGGCATGCAGAGAGTTTGAGAGGCCTGCAAAGTGCTCCTGGGGGATTGGGAGGTGGGCAAAAACAAGCAAAAAACCAGGCCATTTTTCACAAAAACGGGCTCATGGTTTTTTTTTTGCATAGGAGGCTTCTGGAGTGTTCCTGGGGTTTAGGGGGGGCACAAACAAGCAAAAAAAAGGATGCAGGAGCACTTTGTAGGCCTTCTAAAGCCTCTGCACGTCCATTTTTGCAAGGTCAAACATGCGGTATTCAGTGTATAATAGGCACCCAGATTTTCACTCTCTTTTTTGGTGGGAGGGGAAGGTGCATCTTATACTCTGAAAAATATGGTAGCTCTTGTTTCGGTTCAAGATTTTTGGACTGTGTTCTTTCTGGCATTGCCGCTTGAGACTCAAGACAGGGGAGTCCATCAACTAGACAAGCCGCTTAAACCAGGGGTCTCCAACCTTTGCAACTTTAAGTCTGAAGGACTTCAGCTCCCAGACTTCTCCAGCCAGTAAAGCTGGCTGGAGAAGTCTGGGAGCTGAAGTCCTTCAGACTTAAAGTTGCAAAGGTTGGAGACCCCTGGCTTAAACATCCAAGTAGGAACTGTTTGGCTTCCCGTTAAGTTTGCTATTTTGCTCTACCGTTTTAAGATTCTGTCTTGTTATAACGCTGCTCCTCTTCTGGTAGCACCTTCTTCCACATATTGTATCTGCAATTTCTGTCTCTTTTTCTGTCAGTCTTTATACCTTTTTGTCTAAAAACAAAGAGAAACAAAGATCCTAATTATACCCACAGTGATTATTCTCTGAAGAAGTCCCCAGTAATTAAATTTTAAAGAAAGAAATTATTTAATGAGCTTTTTTTTTTTGCATTTACAGCCAAGCAATACATATTCATGGAGATAGTGATTAAGATGAAATGGTTCTAATTTGTATGACTTGATAAAAGCCCTTACTTTACAACTGTATTTTTTTAATAATTGTGTAATTACACGGAGAAGGATCCCTGTAAATATCACTTGTTTCTGAGGAGAATGGAGGATGGAGATATGTTTCTCCTCAAGACGTCGCTGATCCTTCTTATATCAGTTAAAAAGCCAATACTTATCTTTGAATGTCACGAAAATATGCACACTGGGTTCAGAAATCCAGGTGCTGGTTGTTACTGGTACTTGACTGTTTTTATACTTGATAGCTGGCTTTTGGGAGAAAATGGCCACCTGCTTCTACAGTGCTATTTATTTATTTTTTCTGCAATCTACACTTCCCCCCAACCTGATGCTATCTTAGATGTATTAATTCTGCAACTCCCAGAATTCCAAACTGGCTTTGATCTGGAATTCTGGGCACATTAATGCCAAAATCTGGAAATATAAATAGATGTCAGGCACAAAGCATCAAGACCTTTTGTGGCCCAGCCAGCTCCAGATGACCTGCTGATGTACTCCTCTAGTGAAGAGTCCTATGAGTCTGCTCTGGAGGAGGAGGGCGACCTTGAGAGAGCAGAGAGCCAGGCTGGTCTTCAGGAGGCACCTGGGTCTTGGAGTAGTGGGGCGATCAAGGCCAGTTTGTCCCTGATGCTAGAGTGAGAAGGGCTGAAAAAAGGAGGCTTCAATTGCATCAGAAGCGAACTCAAATGAGTTGAATTAGTCCCAGCTGCCTAATGACTGGCCCCTCCCAAGAGGGTTTAAAAGGAAGTCTTTGCTAAGAAAGTCCTTGCAGAGAACAACGTTGGATTTCTAGGTTCGTGTTTATTCGTGTTGATTTTCAGGTTCGTGTTTAGTCGAGTTAGGAAGCTTCGTATCTGTTCAGAGTCATTCAGGCAAACAGCCAAGAGAGTTAGTGGCAGGCAGCCAGTCTTGTGTTAGTTGGAGAAAGGGGGGGGGGGTCAGAACAAAGACCGTAAAGTTCCAGCACAAAAGATTTATTATTCAAGCCTGTACATAAGAATTTAGCTAACTAACAGTCAGTACTAAATTGGCAGGAAGGCAGAGGTGGTATTTAGCCAGTTTGGACCAGTTCGGGTGAACTGGTAATGGCGACCTGAGGGTGGCCTCCTGGCTCTATTTAGCCACATTTTCCAAGCCGCATGCATGCGTGCAAGCTGCCCACACAAGCATAGTGCAGGTGCAGAAGGCCGGGCACATACTCAGAAGGCTCGTGGGGGGCAAACCAGTGGTAAACTTCTGTGAAACCTACCTCTGTAGGAAGGTAAGGGTCAGGGGAGTTCAGGGAGGGCTGGACTGGGTTCACTTGCAGCAATGTTATGGATCTTAACTAATAACGCATTTAACTCCATCCCTCAGATCTGCCTTTTCTTCTCCTACATCAGATTGGGGATTCCTAATCCCAGCTAAGGGTTGGTTCAATTTCCTTGTTGCATTTTTAAGTTCATAGTATTATTGAATGCTGTTAATCCCCTTCCTCTTAGATTCGTGATGGCGAACCTATGGCATGCGTGCCCCAGGTGGCACGCGGAGCCATTTGTCAGGACAGCTAAATTTGCCCTTTTTTGAAGCCATTTTCACCCTCCCCAGGCTCCAGAGGCTTTATAGGAGCCTGGGGAGGGTAAAAAGAGCCCCCTCCGGAAGCCCTCCAGAGGCTTCCTGAGCTTCCCTAAAGTCTTCGGAGCATTCAAAACGATGCTCCAACCAAACCGGAAGTGACTTCCAATTTGCTTGGAGAGTCGTTTTGAGTGCTCTGGAGTCTTCAGGGAAGCCTCCTGAAGGTCGCTGAAGCCTCCGGAAGGCCTCCGGGGAGGCGGGGGGGGGCTGTTTTCACCCTCCTCAGGCTCCTATGGAGCCTAGGGAGCAGTGGTGGGTTTCAAAAATTTTAGAACCTACTCTGTAGGTGTGGCCTATTTTGTGGGCGTAGCTTGGCAGTCATGTGACAGGGTGGGAGTGGCCACCTTTTAAAATGTGGTGAAACTCATTTAACAACGCTCTTGCTTAGCAACCAAAATTTTGGACTCAATTGTGATGATAAATTCTTTCTTTCTTTCTTTCTTTCTTTCTTTCTTTCTTTCTTTCTTTCTTTCTTTCTTTCTTTCTTTCTTTCTTTCTTTCCTTTCTTTCCTTCCTTTCTTCCTTTCCTTTCCTTCCCGTTCGGTCACTGGCAGCGGCTGGCCAGATTTACTTCCAGGTACGCCGGTGGAACCCCCTCTCACCGGTTCTCTAAATTTCACCAACCTGCTCTCGCGAGTAGGTGCGAGCCTGCAGAAACCCACCACTGCTGGGGAGGGTGAAAAGAGCATGCAAAAAATGGAGGGAACGCCTGTAGTGCACACATTTGCACTGGGGGGGGGGCACGCATTGCATTATGGGTTCGCCCGCACACAACCCTCCTGCACTCCCCCCACTTATGGCATGCGAGCCAAAAAAGGTTCGCCGTCGCTGTCTTAGATTATAAATGTGGTGACTTTCCAAAATACAGGTATGCTACGTGCTTCACCATTTTGTTATTTGGGTTTATTTTATTTTATTTATTTTCTCCTTTAGCCTTTAATTTGCTGCCCTTTGGATTTGGGATATCAATGCCCCAAGTGCATTGCTAGCTTATCCTATCTAACAATAAGGCCGGTTCTTGATGGAGAAGGGTAGAGTGATAAAGTTAGGAAGGAGCCATTATTCAGCCTCGTAGCCCAGTCTGACCATCTGCTCTGTGTCCATGCCACCAAGAACAATGCTCCAACTGCCCTAGGAGGATAACTTTGGAACTACATTCTCAACCATCGGTAATATGTGCTTTTTCATTCCCAAAGTTGCTTCCTCAAATATCTCCATGTTGAACTAAACAACAGCAAAAACTCTGGTTTTCTTAAGGTATCTGGCCCAGTTGTTGAGATGTGAGTTTGATCTCTTGGAAACAAGGAGGCTAAAAGGAGTTGATGATCTATAAAAGGACTTGAATTTTAGAAAGGGAAAGGTGAGTGCAAAGAGCCAGAAGAGAAGCTTGGTTAATAGATGAATTGAATATCACAGATGACCTGATGGTACGTGGAGCGTGTGCCTTCTTCATAGCAACCCTAATTTTAACCAGTACACAACCTTTTAAGCTTGATAATCACCTTTTTAAGGCTGAGGTCATATCAAAGGGGCTTTTACAAGAGGGCCAAGTTTTGCAAATTGGTATAAAGATGTCCTGGTAGGTGTGACCAGACCTAAAACTTTCTGTTAATACATACCGAATCTCGGTATAGGGACACGGTGACTCAGAGGCTAAAATGCTGAGCTTGTTAATCAGAAAGGTTGGCAGTTCGGTAGTTCAAATCCCCAGGGTCGCGTAATGAAGTGAGCTCCTGTTACTTGTCCTAACTTCTGCCAACCTAGCAGTTTGAAAGCATGTAAAAGTGCAAGTAGAAAAAATAGGAACCACCTTTGGTGGGATTCTATCCCTCTGTTTATGCAGGCTAGGACTGTGTTGGGTTTTTTGGCAGCTGCAGCACAGTGGTGGCTCATATTTAAATGGTTGTCCACTAGGATTCCAAGATCCCTCTCACAGTTGCTACTATTGAGCAAGGTATCACATGCACTGTACTTGTGCATTTTGAGACATGAAGGGAGCCCCAATCAGATGTCACCAGCTAATGTTTTCAACCCTGAAGTAACTCGATCCTTCCGACAGAAGTACGATGTAATGAACTACATGGGCATTCTCTTTTCATAACAACGTCCATCCTAAATTTTGGATTCATGCCACACATCAGCTTTCCCCAAAGCAAGCTAAATTATCAGCTCTTGACTCATATATCTAAGATTTATCTATTAATTTAAAAGGGTGCTACAAACTTGTGCTTCGCAAATGCAATTTGACAAACAGGGTGTTGAATTGCATGTTTTCCGTGGATTCTTGCAATCCATTTATATCATATTTGGGAAGGGAGCTGTTCCTCTTACCACTCATTCTCCCAATTACATATGCCCTGTGTATTCAGTGTTAAAAGTGGTAGTTTTCTCTGATTGAGATTCCTAAGCAGGCTTTAATAATAATAATACTGCTATAATCTGCAGAGAGGAGATGGAATTTAAGTGATGTTACAGAAGGGATAATTAAAGAGGAGAAAAAATACGTTAGGGCTGATTTTTCAAGCAAGGTTGCAGGTGATTTTCTGAATATCTATTTTGCCTTCTGTGCCATGATTGCATTTGGTAAATCCCTAGGTATGTTTTGAAAACATATTGTTCTCTTTTATTATATATAGTGAGAGATGAGGATAATCAAGTTGTGTAGCGACTTGCCTTCATTTTGCCTGTAGTGTAATACATTTAAGGTTTCTATAGAATTGCATTTAATTCTACTTGAAATTGACCAGTGATTTGCACCCCACACAAAACATCCCTTTCCCCCCCCTTGCTGAAACTCTTTTGCAACTTTTTCTGTCCCAGGTTGCCTTCAGAAAGTGTGTTGAAGATAATTGATCAGAAATTGAGCCATAGCTCTCTTGCAAACTGTACATCCAGGGAGCATCCTAGGTGCATATCAAATGAGCTGATTTCCCATACAAAAAGGGAAGCACAAATCATCCTGACACATTCAATGACCAAACAGGTATTTTTCTTCATCCCAGGTTCAATTTACTCCATGAAAGAGTTAGGAACAGGAGAGCCAAAAGAATCAATCGTGAAAAATCCTAATATCCATGCAAGGCAAGAAAACTGAAGTCTATAATTTCCAGCATAAAGATAAAAAGTAAAAATTTCAGCTGATTTTTGCTACTCTCAATGCCTCAGAAAAGTCTTCTCCCATCAAGGCATCTTTCAGTTCTGTGAATCTCAATCTTTAAAATCTTGGGCAATGACTAGAAAAGCCAGAAAACATACCTGGATAGTGCTTTAGTTGGGGAAGTCTGACTTGAAGCCTACATTTTTATACACTTAGTAGCCGTTCCCGGCCACACGTTGCTGTGGCCCAGTCTTGTTAAATGGCCAACCAATCTGTGTGTAGATCTACACCTGCACACACAAACACATACACACAACCACCATATAACCCCCAACCTACCTACCTACTGTATTTCTCCCTCTCTCCCTCGACCTACCTACCTACTGCATTTCTCCCTCCCTCTCTCTTTCCCTATAGATGCCTACCTACTTACCTACTGTATTTCGCCTTGAATCTTATGGACAGAGTATTTTATGTCATAAAGGATGACATAATACCTGTGGCCCACTGCTCTCTCTGTATCCATCTACCTATCTTTTTTACAATTTTTTACATTTCCATTGCATGTACCTGGCACAGGTGTGACATCTACACAATCTATATATATCATTGGTGCCGTGCTTGAAAGGAACGTTGCATGAAAATTTGGAAGCGATCGGTGCAGTACTTTCCGAGATTAGAGGTTTTGAACAAACTCTTGTTACATTTTTATTTATATAGATAACCCAGCACTGCCCAGGTATTTATTTAGCCCAACCCTCCTTCCATGAACTTTGCCACAATTTCTAATGTTGGGTTTTCCCCCTTTCCAGATGGAGCCCTCTTGTGGAGTACGGTGAAGCCATTACTATGGCAACTCCACAGCGCTGTACAGTAGAAGTCATTTCAAGGCAGTACGGTACAACAGGCAGTATCTTAACAGAACACACACGCCGAGGGGTATTTACCCCCACAGTATTTGTTTCCAGAGCGCAAGCAATCTGTGTACCAAGTGTGGGTGAAATTGCTCAAAGCATTCCAGAGTTATGCTGGAACATACATACATACACACAGGCAGCCATTCTCAGTTGAGGTCTTATTGTAGACTGGCAATGCAGACTGCCAGGAGGGAAGTTCAAAAGGAATGTAAGAAAATATTACTTCCCAGAAAGAGCAGTGGAAGTTTTGAACTAATTTCCAGTGGAGGTAGTGGGTCAATCATTAGTAACCGAGTTTAAACTGAGTTTAAACATGCTTGGGATAAACACATTCTGTAATCCAATGAAAATTAAAAATGAAAATTAAATAGATAAATAAATGATTTAAAGTAATAAATAAAGAAAACAAAAATAAACCAAAAACTCAACGGGCAAACATAATGGACTTTTTGTGTCCTCAGATTTCTATGTTTCTATGACAATGCTTTAATTTTTTTATTGGTTCCTTATTTCCCTTTGCTTTATTTAATGAATATTTCCTTTTCTTCATTGTATTTATTGACAGGGGTTATGGATACATATAGGGGATGTGGTGGCTCAGTAGCTAAGAGGCTGAGCTTGTCGATCAGAAAGATTGGCAGTTCAATGGTTCCAATCCCTAGCGCCGGGTAATGGAGTGAGCTCCCATGACTTGTCCCAGCTTCTGCTAACCTAGCAGTTCAAAAGCAAGTAAAAAAAGGCAAGTAGAAAAATAGGGGCCACTTTGGTGGGAAGGTAACAGCGTTCCATGCGCCTTCGGCGTTTAATCATGCCAGCCACATGGCCACATCTTTAGAAAGTACTGGGTCTTTGGCTTTGAAACGGAGATGAGCATTGCCCCCTAGAGTCGGGAACAACTATCACTTATGTGAGAGGGGAACCTTTACCTTTACCTTTTATGGATACAAATATATAACCGCAATCACTGTATTCCAGTGTCTGCCCATCTCACTTAGGTGAAGTGTCATTAATAAATAAAATAAAGTTAAAATTCAAACAAAATTGTCAAATTGACTGACACGATTTCTCTGCATGTACTTTAGTACAGGGGTCTCCAACCTCTGCAACTTTAAGTCTGAAGGACGTCAGCTCCCAGACTTCTCCAGCCAGCTTTGCTGGCTGGAGGAGTCTGGGAGCTGACGTCCTTCAGACTTAAAGTTGCAAAGGTTGGAGACCTCAGCTTTAGTACACCGCTGTAAATGCTTTGTTATTTATATATCCTGCTATCTTATCCATAAGTGACTGACTGACTGACTGACCGACCGACCGACCGACCGACCGACCGACCAACCAACCAACCAACCAACCAACCAACCAACCAACCAACCAACCAACCAACCAACCAAATAAATAAATAAATAAATAAATAAATAAATAAATAAATAAATAAATAAATAAATAAAGCTTCTCCATGTCCTCAAAGTAATGGAGTAGAGTTACATGCCTGAAGCAGGGGGTTGGACTAGAAGACCTCCAAGGTCCCTTCCAACTCTGTTATTACTATTATTACTAATCAATGAATTAGGTGTCAACAGGTGTCACATGTCATCATCAAGAGGAAACCAATCAATTAAAAAATATTAGAAAATAACGGGGATTGTAGCAATTTTTACAGGTTCAAATTCCAGACTTTATAAGGCTCTGGTCTCAGAAACCATGCTGGAATTGTCAGTGCCAAATTTGAATTAATTAATTACATGAGAACTAAATCAGCAAGGCCTGCATGAATACAAAATGGGATGAATCTTGTACGTGGAAAGCAATGCTTTGGATAACGATACGTGGAATGACTTTGTTTGAGTAAGAATTGTGCATACTCATACAACCAAATAATTGAATGGTACTCCAGGGCTTATTGAGATGAGAGCGGCCAGCTCTGTAATTTGGGAAGTCAGAAGTGATCAGCTTTATAATGAACCGGATGTCTTTTAAGCCAAATGCAGTAGCAGAATATATTTGCTGAAGCATAACTTTATGTACAGACTCCATGACATTCGACATAAGCCCAGAGAGAATACTAATACCATACTAATGCTCGGAGTCAGGTGTCTTACAGTTGGGTAACTGTTTTTTGTTTTGTACATCATGTTTTATTGAATATTACTTACTCTGAGTGATCCAATTAAGCAAAAAAGAAGACAACACAAATAAGTATAAATAGAGTTAAAGGGCAAAAGTCAATGAGTAGGAAGCCAAGACACAAATCAAATCAATACATCAACTGCCCCACTGTGGTCATAACAGAATAACAGAGTTGGAAAGGACCTTAGAGGTCTTCTAGTCAACCCCCCTGCTCAGGCAGGAAACTCTATATCATTTCAGAGAAATGGTTGTCTAATCTCTTCTTAAAGACTTCCAGTGTTGGAGCATTCACAACTTCTGGAGGCAAGTTGTTCCACTGATTAATTGTTCTAACAGTCAGGAAATTTCTCCTTAGTTCTAAGTTGTTTCTCTCCTTGATTAATTTTCACCCATTGCTTCTTGTTCTATCCTCAGGTGCTTTGGAGAATAGGTTGATTCCCTGTTCTTTGTGGCAACTCCTTAGATATTGGAACACTGCTATCATATCTGTACATTAAAGCTGTACATACTTAACTTCAGCAACCGTTCTTTATATGTTTTAACCTCCACCCCCCTAACAATTTACGTTGCTTTTCTCTGCACTCTTTCTAGAGTCCCAACATCATTTTTACATTCTGTCGAACAAAACTGGATGCCGTATTCCAAGTGTGGCCTTACCAAGGCCTTATAAAGTGGTATTAACACTTCCCGTGATCTTGATTCTATCCCTCTGTTGAAGCAGCCTAGGATTATGTTGGCTTTTTTTGGCAGCAGCTGCAGTCATGTTCTTGTAGGTGGAAATCAGAGCTATGTTAAGCATTATAGGTAGTCCTTGACTTATGACCACAATTGGGACCAGAATTTCCGTTACTAAGCAAGGCAATTGTTGAGTCACACCCAATTTTATGACCTTTTTTGCCACAGTTGTTAAATGAATCACTGCAGTTGTTAAGTGAATCATGTAGTCATTAAGCAAATCTGGCTCCTCCTACTGACTTTACTGGTTGGAAGCTAGTTGGGAAGGTTGCAAATGGCCATCACTTGACGTCAGGATGCTCCAGCCATTCCAGTTGTCAAGTGGCTGAATTTTGATCATGTGACTGTAGGGACGCTGCAAAGTGTGAAGATTGGCCCTAAGTCACTCTTTTCAGCACCATTGTAACTTTGAACGGGCACTAAACAACAGGTTGTAATTTGAGGCAATACTACTGTCAACTCTGAAGCGAACCTGGCTGAAGCCATCTTGTGCTGCCTCATACTTGCCACGAAGCTGGAGTTGGGAATGGGAGGGGGGAAACAGATAGCCCAGCTAACAAAACAAAAACTTTTCCTGTGGGAACCAAGGTGGAACCAAGGTGGTTCCCACAGGGAACAAGATGTGGAGACTCTGGAAAGAGTGCAGAGAAGAGCAACAAAAATGATTAGGGAACTGGAGACTAAAACATATGAAGAATGGTTGCAGGAACTGGGTATGTCTAGTTTAATAAAAAGAAGGACCAGGGGAGACATGATAGCAGTCTTCCAATATCTCAGGGGTTGCCACAAAGAAGAGGGAGTCAAACTATTCTCCAAAGCACCTGAGGGCAGAACAAAAAGCAATGGGTGGAAACTAATCAAGGAGAGAAGCAACCTAGAACTGAGGAGAAATTTCCTGACAGTTAGAACAATTAATCAGTGGAACAGAAGTTGCCTCCAGAAGTTGTGAATGCCCCAACACTGCAAGTCTTCAAGAAGATGTTGGATAGCCATTTGTCTGAAATGGTATAGGGCTTCCTGCCTAGGCAGGGAGTTGGACTAATGACCTCCAAGGTCCCTTCCAACTCTGCTATTGTATTATTGTATTAAGATCATCATGACAGGTGGCTGTTGAAGGAGGAGAGGAGCCTGCCACCTACATTATATTCATTAGACAATGTGACTGGTGACACCTGGGGGAGGGGATTGCCATTCTTTTAATTAGGTGAAAACCACGGGAACTTTTAGAGTTGGGATTATACAATGCAATAGCAGAGTTGGAAGGGACCTTAGAGATCTTCTAGTCCAACCCCCTGCCTAGGCAGGAAACCCTACACCATTTCAGACAAATGGCTAGCCAACATCTTCTTAAAGACTTTCAGTGTTGGGGCATTCACAACTTCTGGAGGCAACTTCTGTTCCACTGATTAATTGTTCTAACTGTCAGGAAAATTCTCATCTTGAAATTTCACAACTGGTAAAGTTTCACCAGCTGTGGTTGGATGTATCCAATAGACATGTTCTTTGAGGAATCTACCTGCCTCCGAGTTCTGCTTTCAAAGGATGCATTACTCAGCATGCTGACAACTACCTGTATTGCACATGTTGATTAGATTATATCTTGAGAAATGAGGATTAAGATAGAGGGAGGGAGGGAGGGAGGGTGAAATGAAGGTTAGACAAGCAATAGCAATACCACTTAGACTTATATACTGCTCAGTGGTGGGATTCAAATTTTTTTACTACCGGTTCTGTGGGCATGGCTTGGTGGGTATGCCATGGTTTGGTGGACATGGCAGGAGAAGGATACTGTAAAATCTCCATTTCCACCCCACCCCAGGGGAAGGATACTGCAAAATCCCCATTCCCTCCCAATCAGCTGGGACTCAGGAGGCAGAGAATAGGTGGGGATGGGACCATTCAGAGGTGGTATTTACCAGTTCCCTGAAGTACTCAAAATTTCTGTTACCGGTTCTCCAGAACTGGTCAGAACCTGTTGAATACCACCTCTGATACCACTTCATAGTGCTTTACAGCCCTCGCTAAGCGGTTTACAGAGTCAGCCTATTGCCCCCAACAATCTGGGTCCTCATTTTTCCCACCTTGGAAGGATGGAAGGCTGAGTCAACCTTGAGCCTGGTAAGATTTGAACTGCCAAACTGCTGGCAGCTGGCAGTCAGCAGAAGCAGCTTGCAGCACTGCACTCTAACCACTGTGCCACTGCGGCTCATTTTTAAAGGATTTTTAAAAGAATGCTAAAGCAGACTTCCAAGAGCTAAACTCAACTCTTGAAGCTGTGGTGACCCATTGATACCATTTTGGGGAGTAAAGTTAATAACATGGTTTGCCATATCCTTCTTCCTAACTGCTGTGAAAGGCACGGCATAGAAATCTCTGCCACTGGCACCAAGCTAGCACTACATGATAAATCTTTGGAAAAACCTTGGTAGTTATAACAGGCAAAAGTTATAATATCTTTGGCTCATACATTTTCCCAATTTATTTGATTCATACAAGGCCACCGAGCCAATGCCAAACAAGATTAGGGGGTCTAAAAAGAAAAGAAAAGAAATCTATAAATGATTGTTATAAAAAGAAAACCAGTCCCCCTATTATAGTGGTTTATTCTTTCATTAGATCACAACAGAATATCTTTGACCAAATATTCCCCTTGAGACTGCTTTTGATGATTTATGGATACGTTTCTCCTCTTGTCTAGCAGCTGGGAAAGCAAGCATTTTCTCCCCAAAAGATAGGAATACGTGACATTCACCCCAACTCCATGGAATAAAGAACAGATCAGCATACATTTGTACCCAACCCAGAAAACTATGCTTGCATTTTTTTTTTTTTATTTATTAAGTCATTCTGCAAGCTACAATTTCAACATGAAAGAAATTGGCCAAGTGTGGAGAGGTATCCGAATGGATTTTGTTCCAGGCACATTCAGTAAATCCTCATAAGCTTGTCCTTTGTTAGGTCTTGGTAATATAGTAAACAGAGAGCTGTAAACCTTTCAGAATCAGGTTAACAGTTCAAGTAAAGCAGAATTGGCAAAGGGTAAATTGGAATTTATTGTTGCCAAAACATAAAAGACTTATCGCTCTTTCAAAATTCAGCTCCTGGAATCTCCAAACTGTAGTAACTTACATGTAGGCTTCTTTCTCTAAACTCATGTAATCCTCTTCTCAGCTCATTCATGACTATCCTGAATCCAGGACCATCCAAATTGGTGGATTGTGTGAGACTAGAAACAATTAAAAAAAAAAGGGACATACTTCATTTCACAAAGTACCCCTGAATTAAAGAATTGTCATATTCACTGATAAAAAGACTTGGTTCACAAAAAGTGCTTAATTAAAATATGGTTTTGTTTGATTTGGGGAGGGAGGCTTATGTGTGTGTGTGTATCTGTCTTCAAGTCGTTCTTGATAGGTAAGGATATGGAGGTTTTGAAAGAGGTCAGATGTTTGCCCGGAGCTACAGCCAGCAGAGACAAGAGGCGTATTCTTAAGATAGTCAAGCGGCGTATTCTTAAGATAGTCAAGAATGCAAGTAAGGACTGTGAAGTTGATGCTATTATACATCTTGGCACAAAGGATCTGTCCCAAAAAGATGTAGCTTCTGTGCAGAATGATTTCCAGAGTTTGGGGTACGAACTTAGTAGTACAGGTTGTAGGCTTATCTTCTCAGAGGTTATACCAGTATACAAGGAACAAAAAGGAAAGGGCCAGCGCATAGCAGAGTTTAATGTTTGGCTAAAGGAGTGGTGTAAAAAGGAAGGCTTTGGTCTTATTAGTCATGATGCCTGCAGCTGGTCCAATGATAAACTGTACAAAAGAGATGGTTTGCACCCATCCAAGAAAGGGACTGAGTTACTTGGCATTAAATTCACAGATTTCCTGGCTAAACATTCAAACTGAATAGTGGGGACAGAGAATCAATAGATAAAGAACATTTCTGTCCCCAGCAAACTAAAATTCATAGGGTTATCAGTGCATGTAACATAGATATTTGTGCGGGTAATATTATCAACACTGCTGTCAAGCAAAACCAAACAATTAACAGTGAGTGCCATACCATGTACATGAACCATACAAGTGGCAAAGAAATAGGGGCAAAGAGAACCATAGTCAGGCATAACACAGGTTTCGTAGACAGTAAACACAGGGTCAATCAAAATGGACTCAAATGTCTATACACCAATGCACAGAGTATGAGGAATAAACAGGGTGAATTAGAAGTTCAAGTAAATGAGGGCAGATATGATATTGTTGCCATTACAGAAACTTGGTGGGATGAAACCCACAAATGGAACATACAGCTAGAAGGATTTAAATTATTCAAAAGAAATAGACCAAATAAAAGCAGAGGTGGAGTTGCACTATTTATAAGAAATAATTACATCTCTACAGAAATAGAGCACAACAATGATGAGAACTATCTTGAATGTATTTGGGTCAATATTAAAGGTTGGGGGGGGGAATGATATTGTCATAGGTCTATACTACAGGCCACCCAACCAAGCAGAGGGATGAACTTTTTGCTAACCAACTAACTAAGGTATGTAGGAAGCACACTACAATAGTAATGGGAGATTTTAACTACCCTGACATCAATTGGGAAACAAACTCTGCACCAAGTGGAAGATCCAACAGGTTCCTAACAAACCTAGCAGACAACTTTGTTTCCCAAAAGGTAGAAAAGGGAACAAGGGGATCAGCAATATTGGACTTAATTCTCACTAACAGAGAGGAAATGATAGAAGGTGTAGAAGCTACAGGAACTTTGGGGGCAAGCGATCATGAAATCCTGGAATTCAACATTATGCAAACAAAAGTAGTTGAACAAAGTCAAACTAGAGTCTTAGACTTTAAGAGAGCTAATTTCAATAAACTCAGAGAGAGCTTGGGAAGGATTCCATGGATGAGAATCCTCAAGGGGAAAACAACTCAAGAAGCTTGGGAAATTTTGAAAAATGAGATTATAAAAGCCCAGTCCAGCGCAATACCAATGAAGAAGAAAAATAACAGTTCCCAAAAGAAACCAGCATGGCTGCACAAAGAACTCTCTGACAAATTGAAAGACAAAAAGGATAAATATAAAAAGTGGAAAAAGGGCGACATAACTAAGGCAAAATATCAGCAAATAGCCCGAGCCTGTAAAGACGAAGTGAGGAAAGCTAAGGCTCGCAATGAAGAAAGGCTTGCCAAAAAAGTAAAAAATAACAAAAAAAGCTTCTTCCAACATGTTAAAAACAAGAAAAAAGTTAAGGAAACAATTGGTCCACTGCTGGGAGAAAATGGCAAGAAGATGATAAGCAACAGGGAGAAAGCAGAACTATTTAATTCTTTTTTTGCATCTGTCTTTACACAAAGGGATAAAACAGTCCAACCAATCAAAAACAGCACCACAAAAATCAGAGTAGGAACACAAGTTGAAATAGGGAAGAAAATGGTAAGTGAGCACCTGTCTGCCCTGGACGAGTTCAAATCACCAGGACCGGATGGACTACACCCCAGGGTTCTGAAGGAACTGGCAGACGAGATCTCAGAACCACTGAACTATATCTTTCAGAGATCCTGGAGCACCGGGGAACTGCCAGAAGACTGGAAAAGAGCTGATGTGGTTCCCATATTCAAAAAAGGAAAAAAAACAGATCCAGGAAACTATAGACCCATCAGCCTGACCTCAATACCAGGAAAGATTCTGGAAAAGATAATTAAACAACAAATAAGTGAACACCTAGAAGCAAACAAAGTAATAGCCAAAAGCCAACATGGGTTTGTCAAAAACAGATCATGCCAGACTAATCTAATTGCATTCTTTGACAAAGTGACAAAATCAGTGGACCAGAGGAATGCTGTCGATATAATTTACTTGGACTTCAGTAAGGCATTTGATAAAGTAGACCATAACCTACTATTAGATAAAGTAGAAAATTGTGGGTTAGACAGTACCACCACCAAATGGATTCGCAACTGGCTGACCAACCGCACTCAACATGTAGTCCTCAATGGAACTGCATCTACATGGAAGGAAGTATGCAGTGGAGTCCCCCAAGGCTCTGTTTTAGGTCCAGTACTCTTTAACATCTTCATCAATGATTTGGATGAGGGGATAAATGGGGAACTCATCAAATTTGCAGATGACACCAAGCTGGCAGGAATAGCCAACACTCCAGAAGATAGGCTTAGGATACAGAAGGATCTAGACAAACTTGACCATTGGGCACTATCTAATAAAATGAAATTCAGTTGTGAAAAAAGGAAGGTTCTACATATAGGCAAGAAAAACAAAATGCACAAGTATAGTATAGGTGGTATCTTGCTCAATAGTAGCAACTATGAGAGGGATCTAGGAATCTTAGTGGACAACAAGTGTTAATGCCACTGTATAGTGCCTTGGTAAGGCCACACTTGGAATACTGCATACAGTTTTGGTCGCCACGATGTAGAAAAGACGTGGAGACTCTGGAAAGAGTGCAGAGAAGGGCAACCAAGATGATTAGGGAACTGGAGACTAAAACATATGAAGAACGGTTGCAGGAGCTGTGTATGTCTAGTTTGATGAAGAGAAGGACCAGGGGAGACATGATAGCAGTGTTCCGATATCTCAGAGGGTGCCACAGAGAAGAGGGAGCCAAACTATTCTCCAAGGCACCTGGGGGCAGGACAAGAAGCAATGGGTGGAAACTAATCAAAGAGAGAAGCAACTTGGAACTAAGGAGAAATTTCCTGACAGTTAGAACAATTAACCTCTGGAACACCTTGCCTCCAGAAGTTGTGAATGCCCCAACCCTGGAAGTCTTTAAAAAGATGTTAGATAGCCATTTGTCTGAAATGATATAAGGTTCCTGCCCACACAGGGGGTTGGACTAGAAGACCTACAAGGTCCCTTCCAACTCTGCTATTGTATTGTATTATTGTATTGTATTGATTCTTCACAACTGCCTGGATAAAGCCCTAGAAATAATTTGATCTTGTCTTCTTCTTCTTCTTAGAGTTGAGAAGGTGTGAATGGCCAAAAATCACCCCACTCTGTCAACATGGGACTAGAACTCATAGTTCCCTGGTTCTGTCCCAATGTCTTTAACCATTGCATTGATCTGGGAGAACTGATGTGCAAACCATGTGACACCCAATCCCCCCCTCCGTCGTCCTCCTCCTCCCCTCCTCCTCCTCCTCCTCCTCCTCCTTCCATATCCATCATCGGACATTGGCAATCATATTGGCGATCCTATTTTTATCAACAGCCGCACGAAAAAGTGCTGCTGAGTTTTGTCCAAACCAAACCCCTTAGGTTTTGAAGCCATGATGTTCTTCTTCTGCCTGGACCTCACTTGCTTCAATCTTTCCCTGTAGGATTAAGTGAAGTATGCCGTATTTTTCCGGGTGTCACATCACAGAGGGATAGAATCAAGATCAGGTGAAGTGTTAATACCACTTTATAATGCCTTGGTAAGGCCACACTTGGAATACGGCATTCAGTTTTGGTTGCCACGATGTAGAAAAGACGTGGAGACTCTAGAAAGAGTGCAGAGAAGAGCAACAAAGGTGATTAGGGGACTGGAGACTAAAACACTTGAAGAACGGTTGCAGTAACTGGGTATGTCTAGTTTAATGAAAAGAAGGACATGGGGAGACATGATAGCAGTGTTCCAATATCTGAGGGGTTACCACCAAGAAGAGGGAGTCAAACTATTCTCCAAGGCACCTGAGGGCAGGACAAGAAACAATGGGTGGAGGCTAATAAAGGAGAGAAACAACTTAGAACTGAGGAGAAATTTCCTGACAGTTAGAACAATTAATCAGTGGAACAGCTTGCCTCCAGAAGTTGTGAATGCCCCAACACCGGAAGTCTTTAAGAGGATGTTGGATAGCCATTTGTCTAAAATGGTATAAGGTTCCTGCCTAGGCAGGGGGTTGGACTAGAAGACCTCCAAGGTCCCTTCCAACTCTGCTATTGTATATTGTACATGTCCCTACCCTGGTTTATTATTAAACCATGGTTTAAAAAGGATATAATTTAAAATTAAGTCTGGCCACAACTATACAAACCATTGAATGAAGACAGCCCAGCTTTGGAGAAAATACCAGTAGTCCTGGACTTACAACAGTTCATTTAATGACCATTTGAAGTTACCATAGCACCGAAAAAGTGACATGACCATTTCTCACATTTATAATGCAGCATCCCCATGGTCACGTGATTTACATTCAGATGCTTGACCATTTACTCACTTTTATGACCGTAGCAGTATCCTGGGGTCATGCGATCCCCTTTTGCGACCCTCTGACAAGCAAAGTCAATGGGGAAACCAAATTCACTTAATAACTGTGTTACTAATTTAAGAACTGCAGTGATTCACTTAACAAACTTGGTAAGAAAAGTGGTGAATAAAATGGGGCCAAGCTCATTTAACAAATTTCTCACTTAGCAACATAAATTTTGGGCTCAATTGGGGTGGTATGTTGAGGACTACCCATATACGTTAAAGTACAGGTACATTGTTGAGTTGGAATAAATATATACAGTTCATACTAAAAACAACCTAAATTTGACATGCCAATAATGATCTCATTACTCATGTAAATTAGTTTTATCTGACTATTACTCTCACTAAAAAAAAGGCTTGAATATTTTGGTAATTTCAAAAAAACTCCAAAGTCTGCTTAATTATGGCAATAGAAAATCAAAGTCTGATATTTAACACATCATTTCCAAATATTGTAAAACATTCTGCAACCCCCACTTAAGAGTAACACGAGTTACTGCTTGTTTTAAACCATGTGAAAATAGCTTAACTCCTGTTTGACTTCTAGAGAAGACTCTCTGCTTTTACCACTTTGCCACTAATAAAAAGTAATTATAAATGATTTAATTAAAATTCATGACTCATCAGTGGTCTAATTATTTAAGCAGTTAAGTACCACATGCCAGAAAGATTTTACACTTTATTCTATCTGCTCCCCATTAAGCCTAAATAAATACAAAATACATAAATAAAGTTGCCCAGTTAAGACCTATCTTTATGATTTTGTTAGTGTGTTCCAGGTGATTTACCATTGGGATCTATTAAACGGAGGTGCAACCATCTTTATGTAAATGTTCCCTATTATGGTTTTTCTTGATGGTGTACAGGTAGTCCAGTGGTGGGTTTCCAATTTTTTTTACTACCAGTTTGCATGGGCGCACTTGAGCACTCACGCATGCACAGAAGCATCTGAGTGGGTGGGCAGAGCCTCCCACCGCCCTCACTACTGATTCATCCAATCTGGGCTGGACAGGCAGAAACCCACCTCTGAGGTAGTCTTATGTTAACGACTGGTCATTCAGCACATAGATAATAGAATAGAGTAACAGAGGCAAGTTATTCTACTGATTAATTATTCTGTCAAAAAATTTCTCCTTAGTTCTAGGTCAGTGATGGCTAACCTTTTTTGGCTCACGTGCCAAAACCGGGGGGAGCGCAGGGGGGTTGTGCGTGGGCATGCCACACCCATAATGGTTTGTGCGTGACCCTCTGCTTTTGACACACTTTTTTCACCCTCCCCAGGCTCCAGAGGCTTTCTAGGAGCCTGAGGAGGGTGAAAACAGCCTTCCCTCCCCACCTCCAGAGGCTTCAGGAACTTCGCTGAAGCCTCCAGAGGGTGAAAAATGGCCTCAAAAGAAGGCCTAAAACAGCTGGCTAGTGCACACATGCACGCTAGTGCTGACAGGGCAACACCTCGCATGCCCTAAGAAATGGTTCCGCGTGCCACCTGTGACGCCCGTGTCATAGGTTCGCCATCGCCGTTCTAGGTTGTTTCTCTCCTTGATTAGTTTCTACCCAATGCTCCTCGTCCTACCATCAGGTGCTTTGGAGAATAGCTTGACTCTCTCTTCTTTGTGGCAACCTCTGAGATATGTGAAGACTGCTATCATGTCAACCCTAGTCCTTCTTTTCATTAAACTAGCCAGTTTCTACAACTGTTCTTCATGTGTTTTAGCCTCTAGTCCCCTAATCATCTCTGTTGCTCTTCTCTGCACTTTTTCTAGAGTCTCCACATCTTCTCCACATCTAGAGTCTCCACATCTCTACATCATGGTGACCAAAACGCAGTATTCCAGGTGTGGCCTTACGAAGGCCTTATAAAGTGGTATTAACACTTCACTTGATCTTGATTCTATCCTTCTGTTTATGCAGCCTAGAACTGTGATGGGTGTTCTGGCAGCTGCTATGCGGATGATATATTGTGTGTTTATAATGTGGAAAGTTATCCAGATTTATATAGTAATGATAATTGGACTCTTATAAACATCCTGGGAGAAGTGAAGGATAGGAAAAATAATTCTCCAAATTTTTCAGTTTGCTAACAATTTAAAATTTACTTCAGGGGAATCTGTAGAAAAAGTGCATATGGCCATGAAAATAATGAATCTAACTATTATCTTTCTTTCCCCCCACTTCCTTCTGTGTGTGTGTGTGTGTGTGTGTGTGTGTGTGTGTGTGTGTGTGTGTGTGTGTTATCCAACAGCATCTATTAAAAAGAACTGATCATTGTGAAGTTTGCAGCAGGCATGGATGGTGAAATTAAGTCCAACCTTCAAAAATAGAATCCTGAAAACATCTTTCAGGAAGATGTTAATGAATCTAACTATTCTCTCTCTCTATATGTGTGTGTATTTGTGTGTGTGTGTGTGTGTGTATACATACACATACATACATGCATACATACATATACTGTATATGGTGCAATGTGCACAAAAGTTGATAATTTTAAGTTCAGATGTAACCTCAAGTTTAATAAATAGAATATTTTCACAAACACGAGAAAGTGAAATTGATAGATGCATCCATCAAGATTGCCTTCATATGCATGCTCTTTCATTGTTTTTGTGTTTTAATATATGTTGCTTTAGTCTCAGGCAGCAAAGCTGAGAAATAAATTAGTATGTGAAAACTGAGGTAGAAATGTCATCTTGGCATGAGTTAGGTTCTACATCAAAAAAAACCTGATATCTAAAAGTTTCTCGGTTTGGCTGATTTCAACTTGATATAACAGGAACAAAGACGTTTAAAGCAGGGTGGCTAAGGATAAAAAAAGGGTAAATAAGCATTGGATGCAAACATACATTCTAAAATTATGATGAGTGATAGGAGATATGGCAGGAAGACAAGATAATGCTGTTGCTATTGTAGCAAGTGCTAATAATAACTAGCATTTAGTTATGCAGAATATCATAACAAAATGTGCTTTTTTTGTGTATGGGTGACATTGGAATTAAAATAACTCTTGCAGGAATGAATTATTAGCAAAAAATTTGGACATGGACCAATATCTCTTTATTGGGAATAGGAGAAAAGGAAGGATGGATGGATGGATGGATGGATGGATGGAAGGAAGGAAGGAAGGAAGGAAGGAAGGAAGGAAGGAAGGAAGGAAGGAAGGAAGGATTTGAGGTGAGGGACATAAAGTTCCACCACAGTAGGGCAGTGGTGGCAACTTATGACACATGTGTCAAAGATGACGTGTCACAACATTTTGGGTGACACGCCTGCTTTCGCCAACACCCAATCACAACTTTTCTCAAAAACAGGCCCTACTCTTGCATGATTTTTGGAGGTCACCCAAGAACAGGGTGTGGTTTTGTGTGGTTTTGGGAAGCCAAAGAGGCTAGGGAAAAGCATTTTCCAAAGCCCCTTCAAGAACGAAGGCCTCGTGAAGGAGAACATCATCTGTAGATCAGCGACATGCAGCAAATCCTGGGGAGTGCTGGGCTATGGGGGGCAATGACACCATTCCCCAAGGTTTCTGTTCTGGTCTGCAGATTCAGACAGCGAGGAGGTTGGGGGAGGAACGTGGGCCAGTCCTGGAGGCTGGGGAAGGCCCTGACAAGGGCTCTGCGTCAAAGGCAGAGATTGGGCCAGGGCCAACTGACAATTATCAGCTGCTTTCGGAGTCAGACATCATTGAGGCAGATGAACAGCTGGAGCCTGTTCCCAGTGTGCGCATGCGCAGAGTTGCCAGATGAAGGGAACAGCTAAGGAACAAGGGTTGACTTGGGAGTAAGGCCACAGGTAGACAGTGAATAGCCCCTCCCATAGGGAATAAAAGAGGATTGAAAGGGGAGGGGCCTTTGCAGGAGACAATTAGTTCATTCCTGCATTCTTGCCAAGTATTGGGGCATCTGAAAGGTATCGGCCTGGCCATTCTCCAACCCTGATAAAAGTCGGTAATTGTGAACCATCTTGATAGACCGTGGGAAAGGAAAGACTTGGCTGGAGAGGAATTCACTGTAAATTAAATAAAAGGGGTTTATTGGGACTCAGACTCGTCTTCATGCTGCTGAGGAAGCCTAGATCAGAACAGTTTCCATACTTTGGAGAACAGCCTAAGGTGGCCTTTGGGAGTGGCAATTCTGGTGCTAGAATACAGCGGAAGTCAAGAGCTGTATTTCCGGTCCTGCCTTGACACCACTGCTGAATGCCACTCTTCAGGGTGACCTAGATAGGGGCGAAGGGATAGAAAATCGTTTCTCTTTTATTTAAATCAAACTAGCTATTTTCTGAATGTTTGACATCCTGAGTCCAAAAGATTTGCCATCACTAGGGAACAGTGATGGCTAACCTTTTTGTCCTCGCGTGCTAAAAGCGCATAAACATGCAACACCTCCACACCAGTGGTGAGTTTCAAATTTTTTTAGAACCTACTCTCTAGGTGTGGCCTATTTTGTAGGCGTGGCTTGGCAGTCATGTGACAGGGGGGGAGTGGCCAACTTGTAAAATGCGGTGAAACTCAAATAACAACGCTCTTGCTTAGCAACTAAAATTTTGGGCTCAATTGTAATGATCAATTCTTTCTTTCTTTCTTTCTTTCTTTCTTTCTTTCTTTCTTTCTTTCTTTCTTTCTTTCTTTCTTTCTTTCTTTCTTCCTTCCTTCCTTCCTTCCTTCCTTTCCTTTCTTACTTTCATCTTTCCTTTCCTTTCCTTCCCATTGGGTTACCAGCAGCGGCAGGCCAGACTTACTTCTGGGTCCGCCAGTGGAACCCCCTCTCACCGGCTCTCTAAATTTCACCATCCGGCTCTTGCGAGTAGGTGCGAACCTGCAGAAACCCACCACTGCCCCACACACATCCTGTTTTGGGCCTAGCAAGCCTCCCTGGAGACTCCTGGGATCAAAAATGGGGCGCAGCAGAGACCCGAAAATCACCTGGCTGGTGGGAGGCGGAGCTGAGCTGGGGCGAAAGCTCGCATGCCCATAGAAAGCTCCACATACTACCTGTGGCACATGTGTCTTAGGTTTTCCCTCACTGGCCTAGAAAGATAGGAGGAGGAACCATTACCAAGGTGCCAGTCAAATAAGAGGGGCTTGAACCTGACCATAAGCTTAGAAAACATCTCAGACAAGCTCCCCCCACACGAAGATAAAATATCCATTGCAAGATCCTCTTACTATAGGTGTTACAATCAAAACAGCTCCTGATTTATATGGCATTGCTCTCTTAGTTAGGTCTAGAACATAGAATAATATATTTGGAAGGGATGTTGCAGGTACTCTAGAGCAGAGGTTCCCAAACTTGGCAACTTTAAGACTTGTGGACTTCAACTCCCAGAATTCTCCAGCCAGCATAGCTATGCTGGCTGGAGAATTCTGGGAGTTGAAGTCCACAAGTCTTAAAGTTGCCAAGTTTGGGAACCTCTGCTCTAGCCTAACCGCCTGCTCAATCAGAAGACCTTATACCAGTGATGGCGAACCTTTTGTGGCTCGCGCGCCAAAAGTGGGGGGAACACAAGGGGGTTGTGCATGGGCATGCCATACCCATAATACTATGCTCATCCCACCCACCCCCCGCTTTTGCCACTGTTTTTTCGCCCTCTCCAGGCTCCAGAGGCTTTCAGCGGAAGTCCTTTTGCTCATAGTGTCATTTTTTGTCCTCCGGACCCTTCAGGGAAGTCTCCCGAGGGCTCCTGAATGCTCCGGAGGGCTAAACCCAGCCCTACCAGCAAGCCGGAAGTCTGTTCCTGAACGTCTGGCTTGTCCATAGGGGCAGTTCTTCACGCTCTGGAGGCTTCAGGGAAGCTCCTGAAGCCTCCAGAGGTCAAAAAATGGCCTCAAAAGAAGGCTGAAGTCAGCTGGCCAGCGTGTGCATGCGCCAGCTGAGAGGGCAAGCCTCGCGTGCCCTGATAAATGGCTCCACGTGCCACCTGTGGCATGCGTGCCATAGGTTCGCCATCACAGTCTTATACCATTCCAGACAAAGGCTGACCAATCTCTTCTTAAGAACCTCCAGTGATGGAGCACCCACGATTTCTGGAGGCAAGCTGTTCCACTGGTTAATTGTTCTCACTGTCAGGAAATTTCTAGATTAGATTTCCTCTTAATGAACTTCCATCCATTACTTCTCGTACTGGTGCTTTTGAGAATAGGTTGATCCCTTCTTTTCAGTGATAGGCTTTCAAATGTTGGAAGACGGTTATATCACCCCTAGTTCTTCTCTTTGTTAAACTAGACCCACGATGGTGAACCTATGGCACGCGTGCCACAAGTTGCACACAGAGCCCTCTGTGTGGGGCCGTGAGCCGTCACTCTAGCTCAGCTCTGCTACATATGTGCGTGCACTTCTTGCTGGCCAGCTGGCTTTTGGGTCTCTGCAGCACATGCGCAGGTGTAGGGCGCATGAAGAAGACACTCATGCATGTGCAGGGAGGCAGGGAGAGTCACAAGTGCATGCATGGGGGGGTCACATGTGTATGCATGGGGGGTGGGGCACATTGTGTGTGGGGTGCCACACATGCATTGCGTTATGGGTGTGTGCATGCCCTGTTAAGCGTGCTTGTGCTTTTGGCACACAATGATGAAAAGGTTGGCCATTCCTGAACTAGACATACCCAATTTCCTTAATTGTTCATGATATGTTGTAGCCTCCAGGAGCCTGGTCCCCTTTGTTGCTCTTCTCTAGGTCCCCAAAACTTTTTGCGTTGTGGTGACCAAAATTGATCTACCTTTGGTTGACCCACACCTTCCTGATTCTTGAAAATTGTGAGGACAAATGAAAGACAAAGCCGAAAGCTCGGCTGGTGGCCCCCACAATGTGGAATGAACAGAAGGCCTGGGTGCTTTAGGTAAATAACTTTTTTCTGAAATACAGTGGTACCTCGGATCACGAACTTAATTCGTGAAATGACTCTGGTCGCGATCCGATTTGGTTGTGATGCGAGGCACAATTTCCCATAGGGTTCAATGTAAATCCGATTAATCCGTTCCGACCTTGTTTTTTGGTTGTGATGCGAGGCACAGTTTCCCATAGGGTTCAATGTAAATCCGGTTAATCCGTTCTGACCTTGTTTTTAAAATGTCCGCGGCTCCGGTTCGTGAAGCGAAACGGAGGTCGTGAATCCAGGCATTTTTACAAACTTTTCCGTTCGTGATGCGAGGGCGGAGTTCGTGATGCGAGGCAGAGTTCGTGAAGTGAGGCGGAGTTCGTGCAGCGGAGCATTTTTTACGAACTTTTCCGTTCGTGCAGCGAAACGGTGTTCGTGAACCGGGGCACATTTTTTGGGAAATTTTTGGTCGTGAAGCGAATTGGACGTGATGAGAGGCGTTCGTGGTCCGAGGTACCACTGTACCATTTTTTTTCTGTGCCAAAACCAACCACCGTCCTTCCCACCCATCACAAACCTGTGAAGAAGAAATGTCAATTAACATCAACTACGCTAAGAACATTACATTACCTATTTGATTGATTGCTAACTGAACACTGGGCATTATATCAAGCTGTTACAAATGGATAATGTAAGACTGTGTTCCACAACTTTTCTGGGTGGGTGGCCCCACACGATGGGGATGCGGTGGGGGGAGAAGGAAGGATTCTGTGTGAGAGGCAGGTGCGCAGGTGCGCACACAACTTCAAAGCTCAACCAACAAATGATCTGTCTTACATGTTGGCAAAAAAAAAAAAATCAGAACACAAAATACAAGCTGGGTGGACACGACCTTTGTAGATGACCCTCACTCTGTCAAGGACCTTGGAGTACTCATATCTAATGATCTAAGTGCGAGAGCCCACTGTAATAACATTGCCAAAGAGGCATTAAGAGTTGTTAACCTAATCATGCGAAGTTTCTTCTCCGTTAACATTGTACTGCTAAGCAGAGCATACAAAGCGTTTGCTAGACCAATTCTTGAATACAGCTCGTCTGTCTGGAACACGCATTGCATATCAGACATTAATACAATTGAGCGAGTCCACAGATATTTCAGGAGAAGAGTCCTCCACTCCTCTGCTCGCAACAGAATCCCTTATGCCACCAGGATGGAAATTTTGGGCTCAGACAACTTAGAACTACACCACCTTCGGTCTGACCTAAGTGTAGTACATAAAATTATCTGCTACACAATGGCTTACCTGTCAATGACTACTTCAGCTTCAACCACAACAATACACGAGCACACAACAGATACAAACTCAAGGTAAACTGCTCCAAACTTGATTGCAGAAAATACGACTTCAACAACAGAGAGGTCAACGCCTAGAATGTTCTACCTGACTCTGTGGTTTCATCCCTAAACTCCCACAACTTTAACCTTAAACAGTAGTTGACCTCACCCTGTTCCTAAGGGGCGTGCATAAGCGCACCAACGTGCCTACCGCCTCTGTCCTAATATTCCCCTTTATTTGTATCCATCCAAAATCATGTTTATGCGGTTATGTTATCTAATGCAGTGTTTCTCAACCTTGGCGACTTGAAGTCCACAGAACTTCAAGTTGCCAAGGTTGAGAAACACTGATCTAATGCATGCTTGACAAAATAAATAAAAATTAAAAATAAAATAAAAATTAGCGTGAGTGGCAGGTGCGTGTGCCCGCTGCTCGCACAAGTGGGGCTGCAAGTGCCAGCACCCGGTGCTCGTGAGAGTTGGGGTGTGCACGTGAGCTGGTTCACCAACACTCACAGGCCAGTTGCAGATTGGACACAGCTGGGGAGTGGGCTATGGTCCATGGGTTGGGGGCCCCTGATGTAAGATCTAACCAATGTAATGTAATAAAACAAAAAGCCACACAAAAATAGAGCAGATAACACGATAATAAAACAAAGAGCTTTTAAAAAAAGTTTAAACTAGTTTTAAAAAGTCTAAAATGGTTAAAATTAAGTCTAAAGGTTGCAGTTAAGGAAGATCATGAAATAAGGACCAATGAATGTAGTCCTGCCACAAAGAAGAGGCTACCACAAAGAGGAGGGAGTCAAACTATTCTCCAAAGCACCTGAGGGCTGAACAAGAAGCAATGGGTGGAAACTAATCAAGGAGAGAAGCAACTTACAACTGAGGAGAAATTTCCTGACAGAACAATTAATCAGTGGAACAGAAGTTGCCTCCAGAAGTTGTGAATGCCCCAACACTGCAAGTCTTTAAGAAGATGTTGGATAACCATTTGTCTGAAATAGCATAGGGCTTCCTGCCTAGGCAGGGAGTTGAACTAGATGACCTCCAAGGTCCCTTCCAACTCTGTTATTGTATTGTATTGAATTTAGCTCAGGAAGAAATATTGAAAAAGCTCTACAGGTTGGGTTGGGCTGGGTTGGGCTGGGTTGGGCTGGGTTGGCCTGCCTTGCCTCATTGAACAGAAACACCTGGGTAAGAATGTCAAATGAGAATGATAGTTTCCAGGTATTGGACAGCAGATAGAGAAACACTGAAAGTAGAAAGTATTTTGAGAATTGTGCTTGCATGAAATATAAGGTAAAGGTAAAGGTTCCCCTTGCACATATGTGCTAGTCATTCCTGACTCTAGGGGGCGGTGCTCATCTCCCTTTCAAAGCTGAAGAGCCAGAGCTGTCTGAAGATGTCTCCGGGGTCATGTGACCAGCATGACTGAACGCCAAAGGCTCATGGAACGCTGTTACCTTCCCACCAAAGGGGGTCCCTATTTTTCTACTTGCATTTTTACATGCTTTTGAATTGCTAGGTTGGCAGAAGCTGGGACAAGTAACGGGAGCTCACTGGGGATTCAAACCACTGAACCGCTGACATTTCTGATCAACAATTTCAGCCTCTTAGCCCCTGAGCTACCTATCCCAGGGGTCTGCAAAGTTGGCTCTTTTAAGACTGGTGGACTTCAACTCCCAGAATTCCCCAGCCAGCCAGTCTTAAAAGAGCCAACTTTGCAGACCCCTGACCTATCCTATCCTACAGATAGCATGACTGGCTGAAGAATCCTGGAAGTGGAAGTCCACAAGCCTTAAAGTTCCTAAGTTTGGAGACCCCTGATCTAGTAGCCACCTCCATTAACCATATTAGATATTTGTTTTCAAGAATAAATAGAATCAATTCAGAAAAAGACCACAAAAGCAAAAGTTTTTTTTCCCAACTTATCAAAGCCATAGTATGCACTCTCTTTCAGATAAACATTAGTTACAGCTACTTACCAACAGAAAGTTTTATTGTACATTATGGTGGAGATGAACATTGTTTTTATAAACCTTCTTTCTAAACCTTTGGATTAATCTTTTTTCCCCATTTTCCACAATTACCTTTTTGAATCGAGTTCATTGGTCAAGGCTAATGAAGGAAATTACTGAGGGATTTCGACTTCTGAGGGGAAATAAATTCAGTCAGATAATGCTGTTATTGATCTATTTTTAATCTCTTTTCAACAGTTTTTTTCTTTTTTTTAAAAAAAATTGGTTTTAGAAGTAGAGTTTATAGGAATCGTGCGCAGGAAAAGAAAACAGGGCAAAAATATGGAAACTAATTCATTTTAATCCAAGGGAAGGCTGATAATCCAATTTATTGGACTTTGAATTGTGTCAGCTAAATTAACTTTATTAGGTTCTTAGAAACACAGCCTATCAGCACAACAAGGAGTTAGAAATACCAGTCAAAAATATTGAGTGGCTACTCATCTAATACTTTAATTTAAATATTTATTTATTATGTATTACTCGCACTTATATTGCCATCAATTTCATACAAGGTGACTTTGGATAACATAAACTTAATGCATATCTTAATTCCTTCCTTCCTTCCCATTTATTTTTTAGCAGCGAGGTTATTCAAATAGAAATAGGACATGTGGTAGGAAATGGTCAATATCCCGACTAGTATATATTTTTCAAAGTCAGCTGTAAAGATTTACTCAAATCATTTGAATAGCTATAAAATTCTTCCCCAAACTCACTCCCATGCTCTATAGCAGGGGTTCCCAAACTTGGCAACTTTAAGACTTGTGGACTTCAACTCCCAGAATTCACAAGCCAGATCCATTTGACTTAAAGTTGTCAAAGTTGGGAAACCCTGATCTAATGAAAGTCTACCCTTCCCAAGCCTAATGTTAAGCATGGGTAAATCGGGAAAACCAAGCAGTTCAAATGAATATAAAGGTTTATTGCAAGTTTATGCTCTCTACAAGAATCAGAGCTACTAAGGGTCAAAACAAATTTCTAGTAAATAAGAGTCAATGGAATTCAAGATGGTCTGGACTTAGATCTCTTGTAGGTGTGAAGTAACTCAAGACTGATGACATGCTTGACCCTTCCCTTGGGCTCAGACTGCTCACCTCCTACACTTCTGTCCTACAGATCTGCTGTATTTCTTATCTCCTAGGCCAGGGTTTGGCCTCTGGGGCTGCATGTGGCTCTTTCATTCCTCTGCTGTGGCTCCCTGTGACTGGCTGGCTCCACAACTGATAGGGCTTTTGGTTAGGACAAGTAGAGGGAAAAGGATGCCACACTAGCAGGAGACTCTATGATGGGGGAACCGGACTTCCAGTTGGCAGAGGAAAAAGGACACTGTGTTAGAAGGAGACTCTATAGTGAGGGAACTGGACTTCCGGTCAGCACCAGAATTGAATGGGGAGCTTTTGGTTAGGACCTTTGTGACTCTTTGAGTATTTAAGATTGCCGACTCCTGTCTTTGACCACATGAAATACAACCAGGAAGCTATGCTAATTAATGCAATCAGTGGACCAGAGGAATGCTCTAAATCAGTGGATCAGAGGAATGCTGTTGATATAATTTACCTGGACTTCAGTAAGGCATTTGATAAAGTAGACCATAACCTACTATTAGATAAAGTAGAAAATTGTGGGTTAGACAGCACCACCAGCAAATGGATTCGCAACTGGCTGACCAACCGCACTCAACGTGTAGTCCTCAATGGAACTGCATCTACATGGAAGGAAGTATGTAGTGGAATCCCCCAAGGCTCTGTTTTAGGCCCAGTACTCTTTAACATCTTCATCAACGATTTGGATGAGGGGATAAATGGGGAATTCATCAAATTTGCAGACGACACCAAGCTGGCAGGAATAGCCAACACTCCAGAAGATAGGCTTAAGATACAGAAGGATCTAGACAAACTTGAACATCGGGCACTATCTAATAAAATGAAATTCAATTGTGAAAAAAGTAAGGTCCTACATATAGGCAAGAAAAACCAAATGCACAAGTACAGTATAGGTGGTACCTTGCTCAATAGTAGCAGCTGTGAGAGGGATCTAGGAATCCTAGTGGACAACCATTTAAATATGAGCCAGCAGTGTGCAGCAGCTGCCAAAAAAGCCAACACAGTTCTAGGCTGCATAAACAGAGGGATAGAATCTAGATCACGTGAAGTGTTAATGCCACTGTATAGTGCCTTGGTAAGGCCACACTTGGAATACTGCATACAGTTTTGGTCGCCACGATGTAGAAAAGACGTGGAGACTCTGGAAAGAGTGCAGAGAAGAGCAACCAAGATGATTAGGGGACTGGAGACTAAAACATATGAAGAACGGCTGCAGGAGCTGGGTATGTCTAGTTTGATGAAGAGAAGGACCAGGGGAGACATGATAGCAGTCTTCCGATATCTCAGAGGGTGCCACAAAGAAGAGGGAGTCAAACTATTCTCCAAGGCACCTGGGGGCAGGACAAGAAGCAATGGGTGGAAACTAATCAAGGAGAGGAGCAACTTAGAACTAAGGAGAAATTTCCTGACAGTTAGAACAATTAACCTCTGGAACAGCTTGCCTCCAGAAGTTGTGAATGCCCCAACCCTGGAAGTCTTTAAAAAGATGTTAGATAGCCATTTGTCTGAAATGGTATAAGGTTCCTGCCCACGCAGGGGGTTGGACTAGAAGACCTACAAGGTCCCTTCCAACTCTGCTATTGTATTGTATTGTATTGTTCAAGACCACTGGTGGACTGTGGGAGAAACAATAGTACACTGTGATCTAACAGTACAACTAAAGCATATCTGGAAATCTTGCTCTGTATCTGAACAGCTTGCTACTTAATTTTTTTCTCTTATTCTATAGCGCTGACAGAGTCCTTTTCTAACATCTTTTCTAAGATCTAAGTTCTATCCCGGAGGTCCGGGATAGAACGTAGATCTATCCCGGACCTCCGCTCCTTCCACCAGCAACTAAAAACCTACTTTTTCCAACAGGCCGGCCTGGCCTAACCTACCGTTTTCAGCCTCAGTTGTTTAGCAGAGAAATTTTAAATTGGGCTTTTGGGATTTTAATGGGGTAGTTTTTAGCACAGGGTGTAATTTAATATAGTTTTAATGTATTTATGTATTTATTGTGATGTATTGTATTTTTTATATTTTCCTGTGCACCGCCCCGAGTCCCTTCGGGGAGAGGGGGCGGTTAATAAGTTGAATAAATGAATGAATGAATGAATAACATCACCTTACTTGAATTCTTTGCTTTGATTTGTCAGCGTTGTAACAGGCCCTGTGTTCATCTTCCATCCACATTTCTGTAACAACATCACTCAAGATGTTGCAGTAGCTTTTATAAGTTTGTTAAGGCAGCCAGTTTGGTATAAAGGTTGATGCATTGGCCTTGGAACAAAAAAACTATGAATTCTAACCTTCCCTTAAGTAAGCGTCAATGTGGTTTCCTCTCCCTAATTTTACCTTCAAGGAAATTGGGGAGAAGTTTGTCTAAGACATTTCCTTAATCTATTTTCTTGGTCTGAGCTCAAACCATGTTTATCAGACAGTACTTCCTTCTGTCCTTCAGGGCCATTCTCTATGTCCTTTACAAGGTCAACCCTAGTAGGACTCATGGTGGCCCCATCCATGCCTTCATTTTCATCATGTGATTAGAATTGTGAAAAACAGGATAAGGCAGACTTACACCCCATGGTCTACCTCAACCATACATTACTAGCTTTCAAATCTAACAAGGCAGGTGGAAGCCTGCCTTAGATGCACACCCATATATAATGTGGTTTGAATCTTGCCAAATTATTTTGGGTTGCCCGCCTCGTTTTGCTGCATTTTCTTTCCTGTCATACTATTGTGACTGGAGTGGTGTGTGAAAGAGACTCCAACCCAGTGGACACAAAACATAATGCCTGCACCAGGCAAAGGAAGCCAGTGTTCTGACTGAGGCTTCCCAAGAGCATGAAGCAAACTCCTGGTCCCGACAAAAAACCCTTTTATTAATTTACTATGAATTCTGCTCATTCACATACAGCAAAGTCTTTCAAGGGAGGATTTACAGTCACAGACCTTATCTGGTGTAGAGAGCTGCCAGGTTGATATCTGCAAAACTTGGCAAGGAGTCTTGGAGAGTCACGAGCCAATTAAGTGAACTAATTGTCTCCTGCAAACTCCACTCCCCTTTCGTTCCTCTTTTATTTCCTCTGGGAGGAGCCATTCATCATCCACCTGTGGCCTTACTCCCAAGTCAACCTCTGTTCTTTAGCTGTTCCCTTCGTCTGGCGACTCTGTGCATGTGCACACTGGGAACAGGCTCCAGCTGTTTGTCTGCCTCCCTGATGTCTGACTCTGAAGGCATCTGTCAGATGGCTCTGGCCCCCTCACTGCCTCCGACACAGATCCCTCCTCAAAGCCTTCCCCAGACTCCAGGACTGGCCCATGTTCCTCCCCAACCTCTTCACTGTCCGAATCTGCTGCCAGCTCTGATGGCCACTGGCAGGCCACTGGCAGTCAGTCCCAGAAGAGGCAGGGTGATCAGAGAGAGAGCGATTGGAAAAGCAAAAAATGCCACTGTTGATAACATGGCAGGTATCTGTACATTAAAATATAAGCACTTCCAGCTCATGGACTTGAGCACAGCAGGGTGTCCCTCCAGGTAGTTTATAGGCCTACTGTTTTTATTATCTAGTATCAGTAAGAAAATCAATGCTTGACTACATTTATGGAGCCATTTGGAACTTCAAAGCAGGCATTTCTGCTCCAGAAGAGGTGATTCAAAGGCTCACCCACCAATGTCGCTCTGTGGATTAGCATCCCCTTTTCCCCCAAGCTATGTTCTCTGGTGGTGCTTTGTAGGCAAAGGGTAGGTATTCAGAGCAGCGTTCGGTATTCTTTGGGGTGCAGTTGGTGACACTAGTGCAAAAAATGAGCCTTCTGAGGTCTCTCCCAATCAAAGAGCAGAAGAGAAGGCCGGCCTGACAAAAATGTTCATGCTTAAGGTCTTTTTCTAGGTCTGCATGGGAAAAGAAAGAGGCTCTCCATAGACACCTTTCTCAACAGGAATGGATTTTGCTTCAGATTTATAGCATTGCATGGCATCGCTCTGCCACAAGAGCTAGGCTGAATTTACGGTGCCAATTCGCAGGTCTGTTATAAAAATGCAGTCCCCATTCAGGTGTGCCTCGAACCCTAATGACTTTATTGACAGTTTGCAGAAATGATTGATCCTGGCTGTAGGATCCAATCTGAGTCGGTCACTAAGCTTTCCACCTTCTGCTAGAACCCATCACCAGGGAACTTATAAAGGACAGTTGCTGGGATTGAGTATGTCTAGTTTAATGAAAAGAAGGACGAAGGGTGACATGATAGCAGTGTTCCAATATTTATTTATTTTATTTTTATTTTTTATTTATCATATTTATATCCCGCGCCCATCTCCCACAAAGGGACCCGGGGCGGCGCACAGGAAAATTGAAAATTCAAATATACAAAAATACAAAGACTCTTAAAACTATATTAAACCCAACCCTGCACTAAAACATAATTAAAAACCCCAAATTAAAACTTTGATCAACTAAAAGTCAGTTCGGTGTCGGGTAGTTCATGCCAGGCCAGCTAGATGAAAAAAGTGTGTTTTTAGGCGCTGGTGGAACAGGCGGAGGTCGGAGATGACACGGAGTTCGGGAGGTAGATCGTTCCAGAGGGTTGGGCTCAGGGGTTGCCACAAAGAAGAGGGAGTCAAACTATTCTCCAAAAGACCTGAAGGCAGGACAGGAAGCAGCGGATAGAAACTAATCAAGGAGAGAAGCAACCTAGAACTGAGGAGAAATTTCCTCACAGTGAGAATAATTAACCAGTGGAACGGCTGGCCTTCAGAAGCTGTGGGTGCTGCATCACTGGGGGCTTTTAAGAAGAGACTGGACAGCCACTTGTCTGAAATGGCTGAGCAGGGGGTTGGACTAGAAGACCTCCAAGATCCCTTCCAACTCTGTTATTCTGTTAAGAATGCTGTGGAATCACATTGGGCCACATTTGTCTGATAAATGTGCACTCCAAAACAAGGAAGCATGGAATTGCACTGCAAGATATTTCCAAGTGCCTACCTGTTCTATGGAGATCCCATCATTGCCATTTATGTCACCTACCACTGCATCATGCAAACACTAGCACTTTGGGTTTTTGAGAATTTACTATAAGCTGTTCTTTTTAGGCAGTGCCATTCTCATTCCTACCAGGGAGACAGACAAAATTACTACATAGTTATTGTGGCTGGCAGCAGATTCAAACAGTGAGGAGGTTGGGAAGGAATATGGGCCAGTAGTGGAGTCTGGGGAAGGCTGTGATGAGAGCTCTGTGTCGGAGGCAGAGACGGCGCCAGAACCGTATGCCAGTTATCAGCTGCCTTCAGAGTCAGACATCAGTGAGGCAGAAGAACAGCTGCAGCCTGTTCCCAGTGTGCGCATGCTCAGAGTTGCCAGACGAAGGGAACAGCTAAAGAACAGAGGTCTTGATTTTATTTGATTTTATTCAATTTATATCCCGCCCTTCTCCAAAAGGATCCAGGTCGACTTGGGAGTAAGGCCACAGGTGGACGATGAATGGCCCCTCCCAGGAGAAATAAAAGAGGGGCGAAAGGGGAGTGGAGTTTGCAGGAGACAATTAGTTCGCTTAATTGGTTTGTGATCTCCAAGACTCCTTGCCATGTTTTACAGATATCGGCCTGTCAGCTCTTCAAGCCAGATAAAGTCTGTGACTGTAAAGACTTTGTTGGATGTGAATGAGCAGAATTCACAGTAAATTAATAAAAAGGGGTTTTTGTCAGGACAAGACAAAAGCACTTGGGAAGCCTAGATCTGAACAACCGTCTGCATATAGCAAAGGATGGAATTGCACAGTTTGCTAACATTGGAGAGTGCAGATTGAGAAGATGAGGGAGCCTGAGTTACTGAATTGACGTACACATTAGAAACACAGGGAATGGAATACAACGTTGTCTTACCCCTCTTTTGATGGAGACAGCTCAAAAAAGGTCTCCCCACGGGGAACATCTGCCTCTCAGTGAGGTGTTAAAATAGAGTCTGGATAAGAAGGAACAATCTTTTATCCGTTGAAGGCTCCTGAAGTTTTTGTCATAGCCTCTCGCTTGGAATCAGATAAAAGCTGATTTGAAATCCACAAAGGCTGCAAAAGCGGAGCCTTTGAGGCTTGAAGTGAATTTTTCAGCTAAAAGTCGCAAGAGGAGATAAGTGGTCGAAAGTTGAACAGTCTTCTCGAAATCTTGCCTGTTTTTCAGCAAAGAATATTTTCGCTTTGGACCCGGTGCAAGAGTTTGAAAGACCTTTAGCCTATACCAGGGATGGCTAACCTGCTTTTGGCACGTCATGGCACAGTGGATCCATTTTTCACCCTCCCCGGGTTCCAGGGGTATTCTAGGAGCTTGGGGAGGGCAAAAACGGTGATCCCCAGCCACCTGCAGGCCCTCTGGAAGTTCGAGTTTGTGTTTTGAGTTTTATTGGTTTTTTATACCGCCCCACTCCCGAAGGACTCAGGGCGGTGTACAGTCAGAATAAAAACAAATATACAAAAGTTAAACAAACTTTTAAAAAACATATTAAACCTTGGCCAAAATGTGGGGGGGGAAATCCCAAACTAACCCTGATTAAAATTAATAAAAATTTGAGTTTAAAAATCATATTTTATGCCAGCCCGGCTTGTTGGAAGAAAAAGGTTTTGAGAGCACAGTGGAAGGTGCGTAAGTCAGGGATAATTCTTAATTCCGGGGGCAATTCGTTCCAGAGGGCAGGTGCTCCCACCGAGAAGGCTTTCCCCATGGGTGTTGCCAGACGACATTGTCTAGCCGACGGCACCATGAGGAGACCCTCTCTATGGGAGCGTACGGGCCGGTGGGAGGCTCTTGGTGGCAGAAGGCGATCTCGTAAGTACCCTGGTCCTAAGCCATGGAGCGCTTTAAAGATAGTAACCAAACCTTGAATCGCACCCGGAAAACCATCGGAAGCCAGTGCAGCTCGCGCAGGAGAGGTGTTACATGGGAAGCTGGAAATGGCCTGTTTTCCAAGTTCCGGTTTGCGTGTTGGGCCGTTTTTCACCCTCCAGAGGCTTTGGGGAAGCCTCCTGAAGGCTCTGGAGGTTGAAAAACAGCTGAAAATGAAGGCCAAAATCAGATGGCCAACATGCGCATGCACGCGCAAGCTGACAGGGCAACACCTTGCAACTTGCCATCACGGGCCTATAATTTGCTTATTGCATTAAAAGCAAGCTAATTGGTTGACAATTGACAGGGATCAGTCTATACCTATCCTGTATTCTTACAAACAGGAATGTAATATAGGACCTGCACACTGCACGAGTCAAAAAGTGGGCTGTGAAAACATCTACAGACCCCTCACGTCCTGGACATAAATTGTTTCAACTTCTACCCTCAAAACGACGCTATAGACACAAGGACAGTTTTTCCCCAAATGCCATCACTCTGCTAAACAAATAATTCCCTCAACACTGTCACACTATTTACTAAGTCTGCATTACTATTACTATTAATCTTCTCATTGTTCCCATCATCCATCTCCTCCCACTTATGACTGCAGGACTGTAACTTTGTTGTTGTATCCTTACGATTTATATTGATTGTTTCCTAGTATGATTTGATTGCTTACTTGTGTCCTATAACTATCATTAAATGTAACTTATGATTCTTGACAAATGTATCTTGTCTTTTTATGTACACTAAGAGCATATCCATCAAAGACAAATTACTTGTGTGTCCAATCACACTTGGCCAATAAAGAATTCTAATTCTAATTCTAATTCTATTCTATTCTATTCTATTCTATTCTATACTACACTACACTACACTCCACGTTTTCTATTCTATTCTATTCTATTCTATTCTATTCTCCACTCCACGTTTTCTATTCTATTCTATTCTATTCTATTGCCTCATTCCATTCAGATGGAAAACAAAAAAATTGCAGCCAGCACTAGGCGCCACCAATCTTTATTTACTTTTTTTTTATTAGCAATTCTGAAGGAGTGAAATTGCCTCCAGAAGCTTTCACAGTTTTCAGTTGCACAATGAGATCCATAGTCTTGGCTAGACAGGTAATCCTTGATTTATGAAAGCAATTGATTGTGGCTGAAATTTCTGTTGCTGAGCAACGTGATAGTTAAGTGAGTCTCACCCAATTCTCTGAGGGTTTTTTTTTTTTGCAATGGTTTAAGTCAGGGGTCTGCAAAGTCAGCTCTTTTAAGACTGGTGGACTTCAACTCCCAGAATTCCCCAGCCAGCTATGCTGGCTGGGGAACTCTGGGAGTTGAAGTCCACCAGTCTTAAAAGAGCCGACTTTGCAGACCCCTGGTTTAAGTAAATCACTGCAGTTGCTGAGTGAACCAAGTGGTCATTAAGTGAATTTGTCTCCTCCCCTCCCTTGGCTTTGATTTTCAGAAGACAGCTGAAGGTTGCAAACGATGATCACATGATCTTGGGATGCTGCAGTGGTCATAAGTACATGCTGCCAGTTGCCAAGAGCCCAAACTTTGATCACATGACCCTAAAGATGCTGTAAACACTTAAGTGCACGAGTTGGTTGTGTGTCTCTTTTTTCACTTTCATTGTAACTTCAAACACTCACTAAATGAATAGTCGTAAACCAAGGACTACCCAGGTTTCCTTCGAAAGCAAAAGCAAAGTCTTGGTCCCAACAAAACCCCTTTTATTTGCACAACTGTGAATTCCTTTCATTCACAGTCAGCAAGGCTTATCAAACAGTCTTTCAAAGGAATGTTTATCCACACGCACCTTATCTCGCTTACAGCGCTGTTCTAGAGCTAAGTAGTGTCCAAACACAGGGCAAAGCCAACTTTGGCACAGAGTTTCTCAGAAACAGAACTTTCCAGACCGATGGACGAATTGTTTGTTCCTCTTTTGTTTCCTATGGGAGGGGCCAATCACCTCCAAGGTGTGGCTTTGAGTCGACCCTGCTTTCCTAGTTGTTCTTATCTTCTGGCAGTTCTGCACTTGCACACACTGAGAACAGGCTCCAGCTGTTCTTCTGTCTCGCTGCTGTCTAATTCCCCCTCTGCCTCCAATGCAGAGCCCTCATCAGAACCTTCCCCAGACACCAGGACTGGCCCCTGTTCCTCCCCAACCTCCTCATTGTCCGAATCCGCTGCCAGTTCCGCAGGTCGCCAACGGCCCACGACAAAATCGCCTGCTGCTATGGCCTAGAGGTGGATTGTGAGTTCAATCCTAGGTAGAGGCAGTTCTAGGCTGCATAAACAGAGGGATAGAATCAAGATCACATGAAGTGTTAATACCACTTTATAATGCCTTGGTAAGGCCACACTTGGAATACTGCATCCAGTTTTGGTCGCCACGATGTAGAAAAGATGTGGAGAATCTAGAAAGAGTGCAGAGAAGAGCAACAAAGATGATTAAAGGACTACAGACTAAAAGATATGAAGAATGTTTGCAACAACTGGGCATGTCTAGTTTAATAAAAAGAAGGACTAGGGGAGACATGATAGCAGTGTTCCAATATCTCAGGGGCTGCCACAAAGAAGAGGGAGTCAAACTATTCTCCAAGGCACCTGAGGGTAGAACAAGAAGCAATGGGTGGAAACTAATCAAGGAGAGAAGCAACTGAGGAGAACTTAGAACTGAGGAGAAATTTCCTGACAGAACAATTAATCAGTGGAACAACTTGCCTCCAGAAGTTGTGAATGCCCCAACACTGGAAGTCTTTATGAAGATGTTGGATAGCCATTGGTCTGAAATGGTATAGGGCTTCCTGCCTAGGCAGGGAGTTGGTCTAGATGACCTCCAAGGTCCCTTCCAACTCTGCTATTGTATTGTATTGTATTGTATTGTAAGTCCATTTGGGAGAAGTCGCCCTTTAGTGGGGGAACTCCCACTAGATTATTTAACAGTTCTGATTAAAAATGTTCCAAAATAAACTCTCCCGAATACCTGCAGATATTTGGCAGATGTGATTACCCGAAGGAGAGCATTTAACCATTCAGATTTCTTAAGCTTAGCGGCTGTAATTAATCTCCCCCGTCCTCTCTCAGTGCTTCTTCCTTCTTAGATGTTATAAGTGCTTTATAAAACATCTCATGCTCTCTGAGTGATTGAAAGGAACCTAATGAGTTGTCAGATGGAAAAGTAGATACTGTAGTAGAGAAGGGCCTTCTTTTTTTTTTTTTTTTTGCTTTATAACCATTTGTGTCAAAACCAGAGTTTTGATCGCAGAGGAAGAGGGCTAGAGCTAATTGATGAAACTCTAGATAGTGGGGCCTGGAGAGAAAGTGGATAATGGACTGCTAATGCGATAATATCGGTTCAGAAAAGTCTGCTGAACAAACTTGGGAGTAGACTTGAAGGAGAGGCAGTAGCAAAAAAGGAAGTGCTATAATCTAAGACAGTGTTGCTTGAGCTTGGCAACTTTAAGGTGTGTGGACTTCAATTCCCAGAATTCCCCTGACAGCCAAGTTTGAGAAACACTGAGCTAAGGCCTCTGTAAGATTGCAGCCTATTCCAAATGGCCTCCCATTCCTTTCCTTGGATCCTGGATGAAATACACCAAAGCTGTTCAAACCTTTGGGAACCCCGAGGTCATTGTTTTCATGATGCTCTAGTGCAAAGTTGGCTCTTTTAAGACTGGTGGACTTCAATTCCCAGAATTCCCCAGCCAGCATGGGAATTCCCCAGCCAGGGAATTCTGGGAATTGAAGTCCACCAGTCTTAAAAGAGCCAACTTTGCAGACCTCTGCTCTAGAAAGTCAGCACCAGTGGCAGATTAAGGCTCACTGGTGTTAGATTTGAAGGAGTCCGACTCAGGTGTAGTCATAACAATGATTCTTTAATAACTATATACAAGCAAAGTGCATCGGAGTAAAAGGCAAGGCTTTTCCCGTCTGACAGCAATTTATATAGAGCTGTCAGGCAGGAAAAGCCTCAGCGAGGCGGCAAAGGCAAATTCCGGCCAGTCGCGTCTCCTCCAATCAGACGCGACCGCCTTGCAACAATTGTATCTTCGTTTAAGCTGAATCCGGCCAGCCGCGTCTCAGCCAATGAGACGCGACTGTCTAGTACCTCCGGAATGCGGTAATTACTAGATTTCCAGACTTACTGGCACGGTCGTAAGTCTGAGGATTCAACAACTGGTGTCCTAAGCACTGATAAATCTTGATGATTTCCCTCCCTCCTTTGTACATACTGTACAAATCTTCATTTTCTTTCTTTCTCAACTTTGTGATGCCCCCTTGGGCTGGGTACCTAAGCTTGGTCTGTTTAATGGTTAACACACCACTGGTTAACACCTACCGCCCTCCTGGAAGAATGGCATATTTTGAGGAATATTAAAAAGGCAGGATATTGTGTTTCCCTAAATGAGAAATGGAGAACCATGTTTTTTTAGAGGCAGGAAGCAGACTCAGTCTTCTTCTTCTCAGTCTATTTAAGGTTGACCAGACTGCCTTTCTCTGAATAGGAGAACAGAATATGGAGACAGTCCTCCACTTATTGGATCACAATTGAGCCCAACCTTTCTGTTGCTAAGGGGGACAGTTGTTACGTGAATTTTGTCCCATTTTACAACCTTTGTTGCCACAGTTGTTAAGAGAATCACTGCAGTTGTTAAGTTAGAAACACGTTTGTAAACTGAATCCACTTTGACTTTGCTTATCCGAAGGTCACAAAAAGGTGATCACATGATCCAGCGATACTGCAAATGTCATAAACGTGAGTCAGTTGCCAAGCTTCTGAATTTTGATCCAATGACTATGGGGGGGGGGGGTGCAACAGTTACGAGAAAAATGATCATAAGTCACTTTTTTTCATGCTGTTGTAATTTCAAATTTCAGATCAGATCAGAATAGAATGGAAGGGACCTTGGAGGTCTTCTAGCTCAGGGCTGTCAAACTCAACGGGCAATGGACCAGGTGTGTCATGCACTGTCCATGCCCATGCCCAGTTTAGCAAAGAGGGGAAAGTCACAACACGTCACATGACAACACCATGACGACGCATGTTTGACACCCCTGTTCTAGTCCAATTCCTGGTGAAGTAGAAGACCTTATACCATTTCAGATAAGTGGCTATCCCAGGGATGTCCAAACTTGGGAACTTTAAGACTTGTGGACTTCAACTCCCAGAATTCCCCAGCCAGCATAGCTGGCTGGGGAATTCTGGGAGTTGAAGTCCACAAGTCTTAAAGTTCCCAAGTTAGGACATCCCTGAGCTATCCAGTCTCTTCTTAAAAACCTCCAGTGATGAAATTCCCACAATTTCTGAAGGCAATCCATTCCACTGGTTGATTGTTCTCACTGTTAGGAAGGTTTCTCCTTAATTTCACGTTGCTTCTCTCCTTGATTAGTTTCCAACCACTGGGGAGGAAAATGTAGATCATGTAAAAATGCAGCCAAACAATGTAGTCTATTTTCTACATCTGCTGGAGTTCTCTCGTCCTCCATAGCCTCTGTAGGACATCTACCTGCCAACAATTCTTTCATTGCTCAGATGTTTCTCTTCAGAATTATGCCTGATCTAAATATGTCTTCCTGGAAGTTTTAAACTTCCATCCCTCGTGGTTCCAACTCTATCTTTGTTCTTCTCCTATGAACAATATATCTTGTGAGAAAGCACACACACACACACACACACATAAGCACACACAGAGACAAATTCCCAGCTCCTCATCCAGAAAACAGCGGTAGAAAAGAGTATTTTGCTTGCATTATTTTTCTCCTCCCAACACCCACTCTAGAGTTCACACAGATGCAGGAACACGTGTGACTAGACAGTGCCAAAGCATAGCTGGTTACTGGCTTGTCAGAGTGATGCTTACTCGTAGTAGAAGAAGAAATGTCTTGGTTGGAGAGCACTGTTCATTTTGCTGATGGATTCAAAACAGAGCTATTCGTTAAAATAGAAGTATTCAAGCCAGTCCAAAAAACACTTAGAGAAAGATTTCAGTACCATCTAAAATATTTAACTATACCTTATGTAATGTAGAAGCAGCCGAGTTTTATCAGAACATTGCGTAAGTGGCATTTGAACTGAAGCTTAGAATTCATTTTCTTAATGTGAACCTTAATTGATTGATGGACAGATTGATTATGTGCTGATTGATAATAGATTGATTATTGATCTGTCCCTCGTCTGGTGTTCAGGTCTTCCAATAGTGCACCCATCCCCATTGCAACAACACCCAAGTACAGGAACCTGATAATGCACAAACCAAAAACCAGCTACCCTTTGAAATTCCCACTTCTCTGAATTTTGCAGCAGACCCCCAATAAAAACAACATATTGTAGGCAAACCTCTGTTCAAATGAACACATTAAATTGATTAGAATAACATACAATATCATGGGTAAATTGTTCAAAAGCCAAACACACACACACACACACACACCTGTTCTGACCCCCCCTTTCTCCGACTAACACAACACTGGCTGCCTGCCACTCACTCTCTTGGCTGCTTGCCTGAATGACTCTGAACAGATACGAAGCTTCCTAACTCGACTAGACACGAACCTGAAAATCAACACGAATAAACACGAACCTAGAAATCCAACGTTGTTCTCTGCAAGGACTTTCTTAGCAAAGACTTCCTTTTAAACCCTCTTGGGAGGGGCCAGTCATTAGGCAGCTGGGACTAATTCAACTCCTTTGAGTTCGCTTCTGATACAATTGAAGCCTCCTTTTTTCAGCCCTTCTCAATCTAGGATCAGGGACAAACTGGCCTTGATCCTCCCCACTACTCCAAGACCCAGGTGCCTCCTGATGACCAGCTGGGCTCTCTGTTCTCTCAAGGTCGTCATCCTCCTCCAGAGCAGACTCATAGGACTCCTCACTAGAGGAATCCATTAGCAGCTCATCCAGAGCTGGCTGGGCCACAACACACACCTCTCTTTTACAGGGAGAAATTGCAACACATGTTTGGAGACCAAATGAAAATGGAATACTCTCCTCCTTCCTTCACTTCTCTGACTAGTAGAGAATTTGGACAAACTGGACCTGTGAATAGAAAATCAGGAGTAGTCAAGGTTGCCCACCTCTTATCCTTGGTCAAAAACCATCTGCTCAGATATCAAGAATGCTAGGAAAGACATCAGTTCACCAGCATGAAGATAAAACGTGACACTCTTCTCTAGCATTGATATATGTATGATCTTTTTTATTGTTAAAAGGCACCAGATCTGAAATTCAGCTACCAGATTCCTCAGTATAACTCACAAGATATAGGCATCAGGAGAATGAAACAGAATAAGTAGAATGTACTGTTCAGATCAGTAGTGGGTTCTGGTTCCCATCGCAACTGGTACGCTGAGATAGGGCCAGGCATCCACCATGTGCAGATGCGCACCCACCGCCTGTGGCGATCCAGCTGCTTGGCGGAGCATCGCACAGGGACCGTACGCTGCGTGCGTGCGCGCAAATGGCCCGGCTGGGTCAAATACAGGAAAGGAATGTGGGCGGGAGGGTAGGCCCTCTGAAGCACTGGAACGGAATGGAAGCCTGCTGCTTTCGGCCCATACTGGGGCATAACGGCCGGAACCCACCACTGGTTCAGACCCCAAAGACAGACAAACAACTCTGTCTGTCTCTGTCTCTGTGTCTCTGTCTCTGTCTCTCTCTGTGTCTCTGTGTGTGTCTCTGTCTCTCTGTCTCTCTCTCTGTGTGTGTGTGTCTCTGTCTCCCTTTCTGTCTCTCTGTGTCTCTCTCTCTCTTTACTTTACTTTATTCAAATTTATATACCGCCCTATCTCCCTTGCGGGATTCAGGGCAGTGAACAGGCAATCATAAAACATGATTGTATGTCTGTGTGTCTCTGTCTGTCTGTCTCTCTCTCTCTGTGTTATCCAACAGCATTTACTAAAAAGAACTGATTATTATGAAGTTTGTAGCAGGCATGGACGGTGAAATTAAGTCCAACCTTCAAAACTAGAGTCCTGAAAACATCTTAATGATGCCAAAAGACCCAGGTTATTTTTTTTTTAAAAAAAACATATTTTTTTGTCCACACTAGATGGCAGTGTGGTATACAATCAGAATAGTTAGCCATCTATCTTTTGGTACCTGAACAATACAAAAGAAGCTGGAGGAAGTTTGTTTCTTAACATACATCTGTTATTGTCTACTTCCATACTTCTTTTCAAGAAGGTTTATGACAGAGATACCAACTAACTCAACATTTCTTGCGCTACAACTATGAATGTTACAGTTCTCAATGTAAAATGTAATTTTTAGCTATTGGTAATATTTCCCTTCATGATTTCCCTGAAATGGTATGACACAGAATCAAGCACTGTCTACATTTTAAAAACTTTAAAGGCTGATGTGAAGAGTTTTTAAAATGTATTTAGAATAGAATAACAGAGTTGGAAGGGACCTTGGAGGTCTTCTAGTCCAACCCCCTGCTTAGATAGGAAACCCTACACCACTTCAGACAAATGGTTATCCAACATCTTCTTAAAAACTTCCAGGATTGGAGCATTCACAACTTCTGGAGGCAAAGTTGTTCCACTGATTAACTGTTCTAACTGTCAGGGAATTTCTCCTTAGTTCTAAATTGCTTTTCTCCTTGATTAGTTATTTATTTAAATATGTAGATTTAACAAGTTAGAATAATATATCTCCTTTCTGACAGAGGTTAGAGATGACAAATCTTAAACATACTATGGAGGTACCATGATTTGTATCCTTTTGAATCAAATAAAAGTACAAATATTGGCAGTAAAATGGTGACATGAAATTACTGGAAAGTTGATCACTGCATTACAAAAAATATGTTGAGACTTTGGAAAAAGTGCAGAGAAGAGCAACAAAGATGATTAGGGGACTGGAGACTAAAACATGTGAAGAACGGTTGCAGGAACTGGGTATGTCTGGTTTAATAAAAAGGACTAGGGGAGACATGATAGCAGTGTTCTAATATCTAAGGAGCTTCCACAAAGAAGAAGGGGTCAATCTATTCTCCAAAACATCAGAGGGCAAGACAAGAAGCAATGGATGGAAATTAATCAAGGAGAGAATAACCTGGAATTAAGGAGAAACTTCTTAACAGTGAGGACAATTAATCAGTGGAACAGTTTGCCTTCAGAAGTTGTGGTTGCTCCATCCTTGAAGTCTCTAAGAAGAGACTGGACAGCCACTTTCCTGAAATGGTGTAGAGTTTCCTGTTTGAGCAGGGGGCTGGACTAGAAAACCTCCAAGGTCCCTTTCAGCTCTATTCTGATTGAAAAACATAGAAATTGTAATTTTACTATAATCACAATTGGAGTTATAAATTCACTGTGGAACATTTTAATTCTTAGGGCAATACAGAACATGTAATTATATGTGTGTGTGTGTGTGTTAGGTTTTGAGCTGATAAATAAATAAACAAGGGAGACTAGGATAGATCTATTTCGAGCTTTTTAGCTCTCATCAGCTAGCCATACCCTTACTGGGATTTGAACCGGGGCTGTATTACATGTTAGGCAGATGTTTTAGCCACTAAGCCACCAGGTTCTCCTCCTGATCAGCTGAGACAGGGGAATAAGTATATACTTGCGTTACAACACCCTAGTAAGCCCCAATCAGGAGGAGAACCTGGTGGCTTAGTGGCTAAAACATCTGCCTAACATGTAATACAGTCCCGGTTCAAATCCCAGTAAGGGTATGGCTAGCTGATGAGAGCTAAATAGCTCAAAATAGATCTATCCTAGTCTCCCTTGTTTATTTATTTATCAGCTCTTAACCTAACACACATGGAAACAAAAGACAACGAAAAAATAGCTTTCTGTCTTCATGGTCTCTGGTGATGAGCCGAAAGACAGAAAAGGAAAGCAGTATGCTTCCTCCCTTAATTGGGACTTACCAGGGTGTTGTAACACACACACACACACACAAACACAAACACACACACACACACACACACACACTTTTCGTCCACACATTTGTTGCAAACACAACTCATTTTTTATTTAACTGGCACGGCCAGAATTTGCTCCAGGAAAATGCACTAGGAGTAAGGCAAACAATCATGTTGGATTTACTGTAAATTTAAATTAGTTTGGATTAAATTAAGTAAATAGAGTTTATACGATGTCTCCCTGGCTACGCCTCCAGGCTAATGAAAAATTACAACCAGGGAAAACTTCCATGGGGGGGAAGGAGGGCAGTTCTGCGGACTATGTTAAAGGCTTGCAACCTTTCTGTTGCCGTTTCCCTAGTAATTCAGTGGCTGCCAGGGTTAGTTTCTGTATTGAGTTTGTTCCTGATGATTTTGTTAGAAGATGCAACTGGGTTTGCTATAGAACAGCGATGGCGAACCTTTTTAGGCTCGCGTGCCATAATGGGGGGGAAGCGCAGGGGGGGGTGCATGGGCGTGCCACACCCATAATGCAATGCGCGCCCCCAAGTGTGCATGCACACATGACAAGCGCTCCCCCCCCCCCATTTTTACATGCTTTTTTCACCTTCCCCAGGCTCCAGGGGCTTTATAGGAGCCTGGGGAGGGCAAAAACAGCCCCACCCCCCACCCCTCTGGAGGCCCTCAGGAGCTTCCCCGAAGGCTCTGGAGGACTAAAAATGATGCTACGAGCAAACTGGAAGTGACTTCTGGTTTGTTCACAGCACCGTTTTTAATCCTCCGGAGCCTTCAGGGAAGCCTCCTGAAGGTCCCTGAAGTCTGTGGAGGACTAAAAACTATGCTGCGAGCAAACCGGAAGTCACTTCCGGTTTGCTCGTAGCGTTGTTTTTAGTCCTCTAAAGCAGGGGTCTCCAACCTTTGCAACTTTAAGTCTGAAGGACTTCAGCTCCCAGAATTCTCCAGCCAGCTTTGCTGGCTGGAGAAGTCTGGGAGCTGAAGTCCTTCAGACTTAAAGTTGCAAAGGTTGGAGACCCCTGCTCTAAAGGTTTCAGGGAAGCTCCTGAAGCCTCCAGAGGCCCTCCGGGGCAGACGGGGGGGGCTGTTTCTGCCCTCCCCAGGCTCATATAAAGCCTGGGGAGGGCAAAAAATGGCTTTAGAAATGGCTGAATCAGCTGGCCTCGTGTGCCCTGCCAAATGACTCTGCATGCCACCTGTGGCACACGTGCCATAGGTTTGCCATCCCTGCTATAGAACTTAGTGGGTAGGTATAAGTTTAGATTATTCTGGCCATGTCATGTGGGAGAATTCACTGGAGAAAGCCATTCTGCTTGGAAGAGTTGAGGGGGGCATGGTGCCACAGTGGCACAGTGGTTAGAGTGGAGTACTGCAGGCTACCTTTGCTGCCTGCCGGCTGCCTGCAATTTGTCAGTTCAAATCTCACCAGGCTCAAGGTCAACTCAGCTTTCTCTCTTCCAAGGTGGGTAAAATGAGAACCCAGATTGTTGCAGGCAATAGGCTGACTCTGTAAACCGTTGAGAGAACACTGTAAAAGCAACTGTGAAGCGGTACATAAGTCTAAGTGCTGTTGCTATTGCTAGTGGCAAAAGGAAACCAGGGCTCCGAAGACCACAGTGACTGGACACCATCAAAGCTGACACTAACCAGAGTTATATTCGAGACCATCTCATGCCCCATACATCCCTTCGTCCGATCCGCTCCCACAGAGAGGGCCTTCTCAGGGTGCCGTCGGCCGGGCAATGCCGGTTGGCGACACCCAGGGGAAGGGCCTTCTCTGTGGCGGGCCCTAGCCTTTGAAACGACTTACCCCCTGAACTACGTACCATCTCTGACCTCCGCCTCTTCCGCCAGTGTCTTAAGACACACCTTTTCCATCAAGCCGGCCTAGCGTTACCTCCCGTTGTGACTGCTCCTAGATAATTTTAATTCGGGGAATTTTAATCGATTTTAGCACAGGGTAGGAATTTAATATGTTTTTAAATTTTGTATTTTGATATTTGTTATGTTTTAAATTTCCTGTGCGCCGCCCTGGGTCCTTTTAGGAGAAGGTGCGGGGTATAAATCTAAATAAAATAAAAAATAAAAAATAAATAGAAAAACTCAAGAAAGGTTATGCAAGTTGGGAAGGTGTGTAGAGACTTGGCCATGGAATCGTACTGTCAGATGTGATTGAATGGATAACATCACTACCATCACCACCTCCATCATCATCATTAAACTTCACAGCCTTCAGCTTGGATCCTCTTGACTTCTGGAACATTCAAAGAACATGAGTAGCATGGCCAATAGATGAGGGAAGCTAGCCAACAAGAGGACCAACCTAGAACAAAGGAGAAATTTCCTGACAATGAGAACAATAAACCAGTGGAACAGTTTATTGTCTTCAGAAGTTGTGAGTGCTCCATACTGGAGGTTTTTAAAGAAGAAATGGGACAACCATTTGTCTAAAGTGGTGTAGGGTCTCCTGCTTGAGCAGGGGGTTGGACTAAAAGACCTCCAAGGTCCCATCCAGCTCTGTAATTCTGTAATAATTCAACACAATGCAGTAGACTTTGGAAAGCCATAGGTTGTCCTCCTACTCCTGAATTTAGATGAGACTTCTTCTGTGAAAATATTTACAGACCCCTCACATCTTGGACATAAACTCCTACTTTCAACTCCTACTTTCAAAACGATGCTATAAAGCATTGCACACCAAGACAACGAGACACAAGAACAATTTTTCCCCGAACGCCATCACTCTGCTAAACAAATAATTCCCTCAACCCTTTCAAACCATTCACTAAGGCTGAATTACTATTACTATTAGTCACCCATCTCCTCCCACTTATGACTGCAGGACTGTAACTTTGTTGCTTGTATCCTTACGATTGATATGGATATTGATAGTTTCTTGATTGCTTATTTGTACTCTGACTATCATTAAGTGTTGTACCTTATGATTCTTGATGAATGTATCTTGTGTTTTCCAGTACACTGAGAGAGTATGCACCAAAGACGAATTTCTCGTGTGTCCAGTCACACTTGGCCCACAAAGAATTCTATGTCTTCTTCCACAGTCCAGCCAGATCTTTTCATCATGGCAAAGCATAAGTATGAACAGTTAAATTACAGATTTCCCTTTAAAACTTTCCAGCCTTACCTACTGTTTTCCACTGAGCTCTTTTGATCCCATCTTTAGACTTTCATTGGTCACAGATCATAAATTAGGACAATTATCACATCAATAATTATTGCTGTAATTATAACCTGTTATCTAAAGCAAAAGTCACCATTATTTTATAACCCTGAAGCAAAAAGATCAGTCGGTTCTCTGATGTTTCAATGGACAAACAGCAGTAAACAAAATGATAAAAAGATGTGAGTTTATTGGAATAAGTTCTTTCAGATGGGGGCTTTCTCAGCTGAAAAGAAAACCTGAATTATAAGTCTGTACTTCTCCAAATTTGGGGCCATTGCATAATAGAGCAACCTATATGGGACATTGGGCATCTTGGTTGAATTCATTTTTCTTACTGAAGAATAGAGTAGAGTAGAGTAGAGTAGAGTAGAGTAGAGTAGAGTAGAGTAGAGTAGAGTAGAGTAGAGTAGAGTAGAGTAGAGTAGAGTAGAGTAGAGTAGAGTAGAGTAGAGTAGAACAGAACAGAACAGAACAGAACAGAATTCTTTATTGGCCAAGTGTGATTGGACACACAAGTAATTTGTCTTTGGTGCATAAGCTCTCAGTGTACATAAAAGAAAACATACACTCATCAAGAATTATGAGGTACAACATTTAGTGATAGTCATAGGGTACAAATAAGCAATCAAATCATATTAGGAAGCAATCAATGTAAATCGTAGGGATACAAACAACATAAGTTACAGTCCTGCAGTCATAAGTGGGAGGAGATGGGTGATAGGAAAGATGAGAAGATGAACAGTAATAGTAATTCAGCCTTAGTGAATGGTTTGACAGTGTTGAGGGAATTATTTGTTTAGCAGAGTGATGGCATTTGGGAAAAAAAACTGTTCTTGTGTCTAGTTGTTCTGATATGCAGTGCTCTATTGCATCATTTTGAGGGTAGGAGTTGAAACAATTTATAAATTGTTATAACTGCTACACTCAAAAGATAGTCCTTGACTTACAACGGTAAGTTGTAACAATTTATGAAACATACCATATGTTTCAGAGTATAAGACGCACCCTTTTCCCTCAAAAAAGAGGGTGAAAATCCGGGTGCGTCTTATACACTGAATATAGCATTTTGGCCTCCCAAAACCCCGCCCCTTTTGCAAAAATGGCCATGCAGAACCTCTAGGAGGCTTCCAGAGTGCTCCTGGGGGCTGGGGAGGGCAGAAATGAGCAAAAAAACCGGGCCGTTTCTTGTTCATTGCCCCCAGGAGCACTCTATAAGTCTCCTAAAGGCTATGTATGCTCCTTTTTTTTTAACAAAAACGGGCCCACTTTTGTGAAAAATGGGCTGTTTGGGGAGGTCTGCAGAGTGCAAAAACTTTTTTAAAAAATTTGCCTCTTCAAAATCTTGGTGTGTCTTATACTCCGGTGCATCTTCTACACCAAAAAATACGGGTAAATTGTTTCAACTCCCACCCTCAAAAGATAGTCCTTGACTTACAACAGTTCACTTAGTTCAAAATTACAACAGCACTGAAGAAAAAAGTGACTTATAACCATTTTTCACACTTATGACCATTGCAGCATCTCCATGGTCACGCAATTTCCATTCAGATGCTTGGCCACTGACTCACATTTGTGACGGTTGCAGTGTCCCAAGGTCATATGATTCCCTTTTGCGATCTTCCGACAAGCAAAGTTAATGGGGAAACAGGATTCACTTAACACAGGTGGCAAGAAAAGTCATAAACTGAGGCAAAACTCAACAAATTTCTCACTTAGCAACATAAACGTGGGGCTCAATTATGGTTGTAAGTTGAGGATCTCTGTATTATCTATTATATCAGTGGGAGAGTTGTTTAGAGAAATTTAAAACTGAATGCAGAGTAAATCTGGTATCTGTTTAGTTTTGTTTCTCAAAGCAATGTTACTGATGCACCAACTGCCTTTACTTTATAGCTGTGTTACTCAAATCTTGGCAAGATGGGTGGACTTCAACTCCCAGCATTCCCCAGTCAGAAAAGTATTTCACCTCTAAATATAGAGACAGACCAGTGGTGAAATTCAGCCGGTTTTATCCGATTCGGGCGAACCGGTAGCGCTGGTGGTAGGAGGCTCCGCCCACCCGGCCAGACGTCATCACATCCCGTTTTTGACATTCTGCGCATGCACGGAAGGTCTTGCACATGTGCGGAGCTGGCACGTGCAAGCAAAGTGAGGGCTCGCGCGCACACTCACATTTGCGAACCGGTAGTGAAGATAAGTTGATTTCACCCCTGAGATAGACCTTGTCCAGGGGGCACACAGTCACAACACAACTTGGGGCAATTTGTATGATTTCTGGATTTTAAGAGACAATTTTGATTGTCAGGAACTTTGCTACCCAATTTCAGTGTGTAATTCTAGCTCTCATTTTCTGGGAAGTTGGAATCCTGGGTCATGAAAATTTTTCTTTTTTTCCAGTTTCTACACCTATACACCTCACTTATTTGTTTTAAAATAAAAAAGAAATCCCATCAGCAAAACCTACTGAACGTTCTTGGGTTTGTTTGGAAACCACAAATAGGGGGTTGCGGATCCCACGATACCTGCTCATTAAGAGTTAAACACAACTATTTGTCATCCTTTCCCACAAGTTTCTCTTTATCCCAATTTATTAACATAATCTGAAACTTTTAATCATCATCATCATCATCATCATCATCATCATCATCATCATCTTTATTGTCATTGTAATAAAATAAAATAAAATTACAATGAAATTGGTTTGAGCGTTGTGCTAACATTTGCATCAGGTGGAATACAGACAGCAGTGACAACCATAACAGAAATCTCACCAGGCAGTTAAAATGGCTGACAAATGACAGTTGGAAATTCCACGTTTGGAGAACAGTGCGCACAAGCAACTCCACCGCTAGTACACCAGTTATCATGTGTGTAAATACACAGTCCTCCACCCTTGCTTCCACCAGAGTTGTTGTCTCTGTCAAAGCGGTGTGTGGTGCGGCTAGTTAGCTCCACAGACGCATCCGGTACAAGTGGATGAAGCCAGGTCTCTGTGATGATCATCACACAGCAGTCACCAATGAGCCCATTCGCTGCCATCCATAGCTCCAGTTCATCGGTTTTGTGGACAAAGGATCCAGAGTTGGTTAAGAAATGCTTGGCAATGCTGGTCTGTGAGGCTGCTTCCGTAATCGAACTAGCAAACCTGCTCTGCATCCCCGCCTCCGCTCTGGCTCCCTTCGCTGCCTTCTAGGCCAAACAACGATCCATGGAGACCCTGGCAGTCTTACTGTGTCACTCGGTATATTATGAGACTGCTGGAAGTCGCTGGTAATATCGAGTCGACTAGAAGATCTTTATCTTTAATAATAAGTTAATAATGACTTAATAACTCCCTGTGGGTATAGACTAGTTATTTGTCTAACTCTGCTGTGACACCAGGAGCTCAAAGCCGCTGCGCCTAAGCGCGCCGCCATCTTGAAGACATGATTACTTCCAAATAGGTGTATTCAATTCTTAGCCAGGAATGCAGATCTCAGATGCATATGAAAGTGGGAGAAAGAATATTCAACATTTTGGGGCCAGATATAACCAGATATTTATGTTGTGTTTTAAATTGTTGTTTTATATTGTAGGAAGTTAGCACCCACCCGTCTGCTAGGAAAATGAAATATTTTAGGAAATCTTAAAAGGGCAGAATATTTCCCCTAAAATGGAGGCAGAAACCCAGCCCCCCACCCTTTGTCAATGGGCCATTAAGGCCTGAGCCAGTATATTCCACATAACAAAGGTCTACCTCCTTCAAGCAGAGCCATAGTAGGAATTGCCCAAAGCCCTTTACCATCTCCCCACATGGCACCTGGGAAGATTACATCATTCAGCAAGGCCTACAAAGTTGCCCCTGCATGACGCCATGGGAATCTGACAACCAATCAGAATACCTTCTGCTGTGGCCTAGAGGTGGATCTCTTGCCTCACAATCAGGAGGTTGTGAGTTCAATCCTAGTTAGAGGCCGATGTAAGAAAATAATAATAATAATAATTTATTACATTTATAAACTGCCCCCCTCTCCCCGAAGGGACTTGGGGCGGTGTACAGGAAAATTAAAAAACTATCTAAAAACATACAAGACATACAAAGTTAAAAACGAATTAAATTACCCTGTACAAGAATTTAAAACATTAAAATTATAACCCATTAAAACCAAATCGATAATTTGCAAAAAACAGACTGGGGCAAGAAGCGTCAATTAGGCCAAACCGGCCTGATGGAATAAATAAGTTTTTACTTTTTGGCAGAAGGTGCGGAGGTCCGTGGTCGTTCTAATATCCGGGGGTAGGTCGTTCCAGAGGGTCGGGCCCATCACAGAGAAGGCCCTTCCCCTGGGCGTCGCCCACTTGGGCAGGGGGCTGGACTAGATGACCTGCAAGGTCCCTTCAATTCTTGTTAATCTGTTAACCTTTCTTACACAGGAACAGGAAACTCCAAGGCGGGGCCCAAGAGAGGGTATAAAACTCAGGCTCTCTCAGCATCTCACCCCTTTGTTTCTTCAAGATCTTCAAGGCATGTGATCCCACTTTTCCCCCAGAACCTCAACCATGTGGTCCTGATGTTCACCATTAAACCTTCTTTCCAAGCAACTTTCATGAATCCAGTGTCTTTTTCCCCACAGAACTGAACCCAGATGGACATTTCTTCCAACAATATAGAACAGAACAGAACAGAACAGAACAACAGAGTTGGAAGGGATCTTGGAGGTCTTCTAGTCCAACCCCCTGCTTAGGCAGGAAACCCTACACCTGCTTCAGACAAGTGGTTGTCCAATCTCCTCTTAGAAACTCTGGAGGCGAATTGTTGCAGGGTTAGAATTATAGAATTTTTACTGATAAAATGCTTCACAATTTAAGGATGCTTGTGGAGTTAGGCTTGGAATATGGCAACCTCCAAGATAAATAAAGGGACGCGGTGGCTTAGTGGCTAAGAGGCTGAGTTTTTTGATCAGAAAGGTCAGCAGTTCGGTGGTTCGAATCCCTGGCACCACATAACAGAGTGAGCTCCTGTTACTTGTCTCAGCTTCTGCCAACCTAGTAGTTCGAAAGCATGTAAAAATGCAAGTAGAAAAATAGGAACCACCTTTGGTGGGAAGGTAACAGCATTCTGTGCACCTTCAGTGTTTAGTCATGCAGGCCACATGACCATTGAGATGTCTTCGGACAGCGCTGGCTCTTCGGCTTTGAAACAGAGATGAGCACCGCCCCCTAGAGTCAAGAACGACTAGCACATGTGTGCAAGGGAAGCCAATCCCACTAACTAAACTATGAAAGGCAAATCAATCAGCCTGTATCCACTAACATAAATAATAATTCCACCTATAATCACCAGATGCTTTCAAAGTATTCTCCTTAGAAGCATGCTCCAGTCAATTCTGTCTGTCTTCTGAAACTTACAGAAATATAGATGGTAGGGGAAATAAAATAAAACAAAGATCAGAGTCTTCTCAGGATGCTCCTTCTGTAAAATACAGTCAAATTAAAAAGAAAAGGAAGAAAGAAAGAAAAAGACAAAAATAGATTTTGCAAATTACCAGCCCAAGTCTAGCTAAGATCAAAACACCTGCAGCAGTTTGTCTGTTTCCCTTGCTCCTGCGCCCGTCATTTTTGGCAAGGAAAGTGTCCCCTGTCATTTCAGTGCTAGAGTATAGGAAGGCGTTAGGTGTGATTCTCTGATACTCTAGTTCATTATTTAGCTATTATTTGCAGCAGGAATGAAGTAACTGCAAAAGGAGTGACATTTGAACGATGGGGAAAATACAGAATATAGGAAGGGGGTGAGTTGATTGAGGGAGGGAACTCCAATGATTCTTTCTGCTTTAGGAAGCATTTTCTTTGAATCTAAGGCTTGGAAATTTCAGGTTTAGGGTCTCCCGTTTTATCTTTGTAATTTCATCTAGCATCGGTACCTTACATTCGTTTCAACAAAGAATTAGACGTATTTGGGTTTTTTTCCCCCTAACACCTGCTCCATTCAAGGAACGCAACATTTTAATGTTGATAAGAGATGATAACTGGAGGAAGAAGGGAAATGGGAAGGAAGCAGTAAATATAATCAGATTATCCTTTACATCTGTTAGTAAGGATACCAAATCCAGGCTGCAAAAAAATTGGATGATGGGAATCAAAAGTTACTTAATTCTGTATTGTCATGCTGCCATCTTGGTGTCCAGGGGATCTGGTAGTTCTAGATTTAAATCGTCCTGCTGACTGGACAACTGGGGCAAGGGAAGATTACCATCCTAACCAGTGGTGGGATTCAAAAAAATTTACTACTGGATCTGTGGGTGTGACTTGGTTAGCATGGTGTGGATTGGTGAGTGTGGATTGGTGGGTGTGGCACAGGAAGGTTACTGCAAAATCTCCATTCCCTCCCACTCCTGAGGGAAGGTTACTGCAAAATCCCCATTCCCTCCCACTCCTGAGGGAAGGTTACTGCAAATTCCCCATTCCCTCCCACTCCTGAGGGTAGATTACTACAAAATCCCCATTCCCTCCCACTCCTGAGGGAAGGTTACTGCAAAATCCCCATTCCCTCCCACTCCTGAGGGAAGGTTACTGCAAAATCCCCATTCCCTCCCACTCCTGAGGGAAGGTTACTGCAAAATCCCCATTCCCTCCCACTCCTGAGGGAAGGTTACTGCAAAATCCCCATTCCCTCCCACTCCTGAGGGTAGGTTACTGCAAATTCCCCATTCCCTCCCACTCCTGGGGGAAGGTTACTGCAAAATCCCCATTCCCTCCCACTCCTGAGGGTAGGTTACTGCAAAATCCCCATTCCCTCCCACTCCTGAGGGTAGGTTACTGCAAAATCCCCATTCCCTCCCACTCCTGAGGGAAGGTTACTGCAAAATCCCCATTCCCTCCCACTCCTGAGGGAAGGTTACTGCAAAATCCCCATTCCCTCCCATTCCTGAGGGAAGGTTACTGCAAAATCCCCATTCCCTCCCACTCCTGGGGGAAGGATCCTGCAAAATCCCCATTCCCTCCCACTCCTGGGGGAAGGATCCTGCAAAATCTCCATTCCCTCCCACTCCTGAGGGAAGGATACTGCAAAATCCCCATTCCCTCCCACTCCTGAGGGAAGGTTACTGCAAAATCCCCATTCCCTCCCACTCCTGAGGGAAGGTTACTGCAAAATCCCCATTCCCTCCCACTCCTGAGGGTAGGTTACTGCAAATTCCCCATTCCCTCCCACACCTGAGGGTAGGTTACTGCAAATTCCCCATTCCCTCCCACTCCTGAGGGAAGGTTACTGCAAAATCCCCATTCCCTCCCACTCCTGAGGGAAGGTTACTGCAAAATCCCCATTCCCTCCCACTCCTGAGGGTATGTTACTGCAAAATCCCCATTCCCTCCCACTCCTGAGGGAAGGTTACTGCAAAATCCCCATTCCCTCCCACTCCTGAGGGAAGGTTACTGCAAAATCCCCATTCCCTCCCACTCCTGAGGGAAGGTTACTGCAAAATCCCCATTCCCTCCCATTCCTGAGGGAAGGTTACTGCAAAATCCCCATTCCCTCCCACTCCTGGGGGAAGGATCCTGCAAAATCTCCATTCCCTCCCACTCCTGAGGGAAGGATACTGCAAAATCCCCATTCCCTCCCACTCCTGAGGGAAGGTTACTGCAAAATCCCCATTCCCTCCCACTCCTGAGGGAAGGTTACTGCAAAATCCCCATTCCCTCCCACTCCTGAGGGTAGGTTACTGCAAATTCCCCATTCCCTCCCACTCCTGGGGGAAGGTTACTGCAAAATCCCCATTCCCTCCCACTCCTGAGGGTAGGTTACTGCAAAATTCCCATTCCCTCCCACTCCTGAGGGTAGGTTACTGTAAAATCCCCATTCCCTCCCACTCCTGAGGGAAGGTTACTGCAAAATCCCCATTCCCTCCCACTCCTGAGGGAAGGTTACTACAAAATCCCCATTCCCTCCCACTCCTGAGGGAAGGTTACTGCAAAATCCCCATACCCTCCCACTCCTGGGGGAAGGATACTGCAAAATCTCCATTCCCTCCCACTCCTGGGGGAAGGATACTGTAAAATCTCCATTCCCTCCCCACTCCAGGGGAAGGATACTGTAAAATATCCATTCCCTCCCACTCCAGGAGAAGGATACTGCAAAATCCCCATTCCCTCCCACTCCTGGGGGAAGGATACTGCAAAATCTCCATTCCCTCCCACTCCTGGGGGAAGGATACTGTAAAATCCCCATTCCCACCCCACTCCAGGGGAAGGATACTGTAAAATATCCATACCCACCCCACTCCAGGAGAAGGATATTGTAAATTCTCCATTCCTTCCCCTCTCCAGGGGAAGGATACTGTGAAATCTCCATTCCCAATCCACTCCAGGGGAAGGATACTGTAAATTCTCCATTCCTTCCCCTCTCCAGGGGAAGGATACTGTGAAATCTCCATTCCCAACCCACTCCAAGGGAAGGTTACTGCAAAATCTCCATTCCCACCCACTCCAGGGGAAAGATACTGTAAAATCTCCATTCCCTCCCCACTCCCCATTGGTGCTTTATGAGTCCTTCGGGAGTAGGGCGGTATAAAAATATAAATAAACTAAACTAAACTCCAGGGGAAGGTTACTGCAAAATCCCCAAAACAGAAAAGTATTAAGATGCAAATATACAACTTAAAAAATGACACAAGTGGATTTATGACAGGGAAATAAAATGAGGAAGAGGAAGTTTACTTCCATGTAAATATAAAGCTGGGATTACTGGAATGCCACCCCAAAAATCCATCAGAGAAAGAAAATAAACAAGGGCAACAACAGAAGGAGGGAGGAAAAGGAGGGAAAAGAAGAAAGGGTAAATAAAGGAGAGGAAGCAAGGGAGGGGAAATGAGAGTAGGAGAGTGGGCAAGAGGAGGAGGAGAGAGGAGGAGTGGGGGAGAGGGACATGAAAGAGGAAGGAGAAAAGGAAAGAAGAAGGTAGAGAAGGGAGGTCGGGAAGAAGGAATGAGTAGGATTGTTGCAAAATAAGATGAGGATTCGGAGTGGCAAGAAAGCGATCTCAATTGTGTTTTTTATATTTTTAAGCAGACTGTGATAAATGTTAGAAGTCAATATACAAATGTTAATAGTATCTATGAGAATGTATATTTGTGAATGTATATGGAAAGAAAAATAAAATTTAAAAATAATCCCCATTTCCTCCCCATCAGCTGGGACTCGGGAGGCAGAGGATAGATGGGCACAGGGCCAATCAGAGGTGGTATTTACCAGTTCTACGAACTACTCAAAATTTCTGCTACCGGTTCTCCAGAACTGCTCAGAACCTGCTGAACACCACCTAATCTATCTTTTAAGGCAGGGGTCTCCAACCTTTGCAACTTTAAGTCTGAAGGACTTCAGCTCCCAGACTTCTCCAGCCAGCAAAGCTGGCTGGAGAATTCTGAGAGCTGAAGTCCTTCAGACTTAAAGTTGCAAAGGTTGGAGACCCCTGCTTTAGAGGACTAAAAACAACGCTACGAGCAAACCGGAAGTGACTTCCGGTTTGCTCGCAGCATAGTTTTTAGTCCTCCACAGACTTCAGGGACCTTCAGGAGGCTTCCCTGAAGGCTCCGGAGGATTAAAAACGGTGCTGTGAGCAAACCAGAGAAGTCTGGGAGCTGAAGTCCTTCAGACTTAAAGTTGCAAAGGTTGGAGACCCCTGCTTTAGAGGACTAAAAACAACGCTACGAGCAAACCGGAAGTGACTTCCGGTTTGCTCGCAGCATAGTTTTTAGTCCTCCACAGACTTCAGGGACCTTCAGGAGGCTTCCCTGAAGGCTCCGGAGGATTAAAAACGGTGCTGTGAGCAAACCGGAGAAGTCTGGGAGCTGAAGTCCTTCAGACTTAAAGTTGCAAAGGTTGGAGACCCCTGCTTTAGAGGACTAAAAACAACACTACGAGCAAACCGGAAGTGACTTCCGGTTTGCTCGCAGCATCGTTTTTAGTCCTCCACAGACTTCAGGGACCTTCAGGAGGCTTCCCTGAAGGCTCCGGAGGATTAAAAACGGTGCTGTGAGCAAACCAGAGAATTCTGGGAGCTGAAGTCCTTCAGACTTAAAGTTGCAAAGGTTGGAGATCCCTGTTTTAAGGGGTTTGGTTGGGAAAGCATGAAGGTGGAGCAAAGCTAACCTGAACACCAACTCCTTGTGGGCAACTGCTAAGTCTTATTCCTTAGGAATGGCAGCAAATGGTTTAAGGCAGACTCCTGGCATCTATCTCAAAACCCAAATCTTTTCCAAGCACAATTCTCTTGACTAAGCTTATTGGTAAGAAAGGGTTGTGGTTATAAGATTCCCAGCAATTGGACTATCTCCCATTTAAATTGGATCAGATGTTTCTTTAATTCCTTCGATATTTTCTCTCTGCGAACTGGTGAAACGGCAGCTCGTTTGGTGGACCAGAAAGGTACTTTCTGGAGAGGGCGCGCAATTTGGGTGTCCTCCTGGACTCCCGGCTGTCCATGGAGGACCATGTGGTGGCCGTGGCCAGGGGGGCGTTCCATCAGGTTCGCCTGATGCACCAATTGCGCCCCTTACTGGACCGGGCTGCCCTTCGCACAGTCACTCAAGCTCTCGTGACGTCCCGGCTCGACTACTGTAATGCTCTCTACATGGGGCTTCCCTTGAGGTGCACTCGAAAGCTACAGCTAGTCCAGAATGCAGCCGCGCGGGTGATTACGGGAGCGCCTAGACACTCCTATATAACACCGATCCTGCGCGAGCTGCACTGGCTTCCTGTGGTCTTTCGGGTGCGCTTCAAGGTTTTGACGACCATCTTTAAAGCGCTCCATGGCTCGGGACCAAGTTATATGCGAGACTGTCTCCTGCCCCATACATCCATTCGACCGATCCGCTCCCACAGAGAGGGCCTTCTCAGGGTGCCGTTGGCCGGACAATGCCGACTGGCGACACCTAGGGGAAGGGCCTTCTCTGTGGTGGGCCCTGCCCTTTGGAACGACCTACCCCCTGAACTTCGCACCCATCTCGGACATCCGCCTCTTCCGCCAGTGTCTAAAAACACACTTTTTTCACCAAGCCGGCCTAGCATAACTTCCGCTGTGACTATTTTAGACAGTTTTAATTTTGGGGATTTTAATTTGGATTTTAGCGCAGGATGGGTATTTAATATGTTTTAAACTTTGTATTTTGATTTTGTACATGTTTTTAAATTCCTGTGCGCCGCCCTGGGTCCTCTTCAGAGAAGGGCGGTGTATAAATCTAATTAAAAAAAAATAAAAAAAAAATACTTGAAGCTTGGAGCTTAAGCCGCCATCTCCTGAAATTTTATCAGCCGGGGAATTATTCTTTATCTGATCTCTTCTGCAGATTTCTGGCCTTTTGAGCGCCTGCAGCATTGGATCTTATGGCATGTGATGTTGTCATTCCTTCTATTGGATATGTGTGCCGGGTGGATACATTGCATCCCATAGAGGAGGGCAGTGGTGGGTTGCCAATTTTTTTTACTACTGGTTTGGGTGCACTTGCATGTGCGTGCAACGCTTCTGCACATGCGCAGAAGCTGCCAGGACAGTGGGCAGAGCCGCCTGCCGCCACTGCTACTGGTTCGGCCGAACCGGGAGCAACCCACCTCTGGAGCAGGGGTGTCAAACTCATGGCCTGCAGGCAATGCCCACCCCTGGTTCAGCAAAGGGGGAAAGGGTTGTGATACCTCACGTGATGACAATGTGTCAGCGCAAGTTTGACACCCTGCTATAGAGGGATCTCTATAGAAGATCCTTGCATCCTATAGATATGGAAATATCACCAGGGCAATTGCTTTCTCTCTCTTTCCACCCTGCCTCTCTCCCTCCCCCTCCCTCTCTCCCTCCCCCTCTCTCCCCCTCTCTTCCCCCAGTGGTGGGTTCCTACTGGTTTGGACCGGTTCAGCTTGGCAGCCTGGGTCGCTGGAACCAGCAGTGACCCAGGCGTGCCACGCTCCCAAACTGGTTCTTTTGGCGGCACTGTGGGTGCCGCCATCTTGTTTTTTGCTTCTGTGCATGGATAGAGCAATAGTAGTTGTACTGTGCATGCACACACAGCATGCATCAAGTACGCACAGTGCGTCCCTGAGCGAACCTGCAGTAGTCTCTGCCAGAATCCACTCCGGCCTCACTCCCTCTCGCTCTGCGCATGCACATTTTAAGTAAAAACCAGACAGATAATAAGTGGCTCAGGAGGACATTACTATAAGGAAGAGGAGGAGATACATCAGAACCAGACTGACATGTTCTACTATTGTTACTATTTAACCCGAAAAAAGCCGTTCCATCAGATGAGTTGATTTCTTGGTCTGGTCTACCTCCTGGGGTTCTTGGTCTGGTCTACCTCCTGGGGTTCTTGGTCTGGTCTACCTCCTGGGGTTCTTGGTCTGGTCCACCTCCTGGGGTTCTTGGTCTGGTCCACCTCCTGGGGTTCTTGGTCTGGTCTATCTCCTGCGGGTCGCAGTTCTAGGGGTGTTTGAACAAAATTCTTAATTTGGCTTTTAGGGGGTTCCAGGGAGGAGGGAGGGATAGTTTACAATTTAAATGGGGGATTTAATCTGGTTTTAGCGCAGGCTTTGTCATTTAATAAGTTTTTAAATTATAATTGGTACTATTTTGTATATTGTTTTAAATTCCTGTGCGCCGCCCTGGGTCCTCACGGAGAAGGGCGGGATATAAATTGAATAAATTGAATTGAATTGAATTGTTCTTGGTCTGGTCTACTTCCTGGGGTTCTTGGTCTGGTCTACCTCCTGGAGTTCTTAGTCTGGTCTACCTCCTGGGGTTCTTAGTCTGGTCTACCTCCTGGGGTTCTTAGTCTGGTCTACCTCCTGGGGTTCTTGGTCTGGTCTACCTCCTGGAGTTCTTAGTCTGGTCTACGTCCTGGGGTTCTTAGTCTGGTCTACCTCCTGGGGTTCTTAGTCTGGTCTACCTCCTGGGGTTCTTGGTCTGGTCTACCTCCTGGGGTTCTTGGTCTGGTCTACTTCCTGGGGTTCTTGGTCTGGTCTACCTCCTGGGGTTCTTAGTCTGGTCTACTTCCTGGGGTTCTTAGTCTGGTCTACCTCCTGGGGTTCTTAGTCTGGTCTACCTCCTGGGGTTCTTAGTCTGGTCTACCTCCTGGGGCTCTTGGTCTGGTCTACTTCCTGGGGTTCTTAGTCTGGTCTACCTCCTGGGGTTCTTAGTCTGGTCTACTTCCTGGGGTTCTTAGTCTGGTCTACCTCCTGGGGTTCTTAGTCTGGTCTACTTCCTGGGGTTCTTAGTCTGGTCTACCTCCTGGGGTTCTTAGTCTGGTCTACCTCCTGGGGTTCTTAGTCTGGTCTACCTCCTGGGGTTCTTAGTCTGGTCTACCTCCTGGGGTTCTTGGTCTGGTCTACCTCCTGGGGTTCTTAGTCTGGTCTACCTCCTGGGGTTCTTAGTCTGGTCTACCTCCTGGGGTTCTTGGTCTGGTCTACCTCCTGGGGTTCTTGGTCTGGTCTACTTCCTGGGGTTCTTAGTCTGGTCTACCTCCTGAGGTTCTTAGTCTGGTCTACTTCCTGGGGTTCTTAGTCTGGTCTACCTCCTGGGGTTCTTAGTCTGGTCTACCTCCTGGGGTTCTTAGTCTGGTCTACCTCCTGGGGTTCTTAGTCTGGTCTACCTCCTGGGGTTCTTGGTCTGGTCTACCTCCTGGGGTTCTTAGTCTGGTCTACCTCCTGGGGTTCTTAGTCTGGTCTACCTCCTGGGGTTCTTGGTCTGGTCTACCTCCTGGGGTTCTTAGTCTGGTCTACCTCCTGGGGTTCTTGGTCTGGTCTACCTCCTGGGGTTCTTAGTCTGGTCTACCTCCTGGGGTTCTTAGTCTGGTCTACCTCCTTGGGTTGATACATCCAGACTAAGTGTGAATGTGTATGTGGGGGTGTGAAGGAGAGATTTGGGATCAGCATCTGGCTAAATTAAGTAAAGGGGAATTCATGTCAACTTGAACGTGGATGCTACTCGCTAGGGGTAAAAAAGGCAAAATTGGCCTTGTGTGACATAACATATTAGTTTGCCGGCCTACTAATATTCAGTAATATACTTGCACTACTACTTACCGTATTTATTCGAGTATAACGCGCACACGTGTATAACGCGCACCCCCTAATTTTCGATTAAAAATTGGTATAAAATTTTGTTTCACTTTTTCTCGGCTCAGACCAAGCATTGTAAGTGACAAACGTTGTTGAACACGTGCGGCCATGATAAAAATCATTTATAACGTGCACCCTCGTTTATAACGCGCACCCTCGTTTATAACGCGCACCCAAACTTTGAGTTCTTTTTTTGGTAGAAAATTTTGCACGTTATACTCGAATAAATACAGTAAGTTGATTATTGAACTGACCCATCTGAGGGTTTTGCAGACTATTGTGCCCCATAAACTCAGCAACTGGCCCAGGTTTTCACCTGTTGCAATCTCAGGTTAACCCTAGCCAGGTTCACTATGTGCAAAAGGTGCCACTAAGTTTGAAATTGTTCACCTGGTTGTGTGAACATGGCCAAGGTGTCGATATGGGCAAACAAAGCATTCTTCCCTCCCATCCTCCTCCTCCTCTTCCTCTTCCTCCTCCTCCTCCCCTTCCTCCTCCTCCCCTCCCCCTCCTCTTCCTCCCCCTCCCTCTCTTCCTCCTCCTCTCCTCTTCCTCTTCCTCTTCATCCCCCCCCCCACTCCTCCTCCTCCTCCTCCTCCTCTGTCTGAACAGGAGCAGAGTAAAAACATTTAGAGCCTGAATCTTCTCATTGTTCTGGGGCTGGTAGGGAGAGTGCAGAACAGCATGAATCAGTTTTGGAAAGCTCTGGATAATGACAGCTTCCTTTTCTTCTCTTTTCAACTCTAGCATTGTGCCTTTGACTTTCTGACCACTATTGATATCATCCCTACTGAGAGACAGGAGCGGAATCCACTGGCCTGGCTTAGCCCTTCAGATCCAGATCAATTCTGCCTCTGTCTCCTCTCCGATTCCAATGACATCAGCCTGTATTAGGTCCTGGTGCCTGGTTATCCCCCAACCATGGTGGCTTGTTTTCCTTTGCAAGAGTCATCAGAGCTATTTCTCTTGTAAACAAACCCCCATTTCAGGGAATAGCCACCAGCATTGATTGCCTGGCTATCGGTTCAGCATCTTCAAAGGGTTGTGACAACCGTTAAAAGCCTCTTTCAGCTGTTTGCTACCCAAGCTTTTTTGGACCTGTTGCCATGGAGACATGGCACAGGTACCACTTCTGCTTGCTGGCACACACTAGCAAAAGTGTGCCCAAATTGGCTCAGCCTGCCAGCTCGCCAGCCAGGATGGAGAGACAAAAAGCCACAGCAAAGCCAACACCGGGGAGGGAATTTCTTCAAATGGATTTGCTTGGGCGTGTTGCAAAAAGAGAACAAAAGAGCTAAGTAAGAATAACAGAGACGACAAATATAATCAAGCTCTCTGGGCCGTTGAGGAAATCCATGAAACAGGGAAGGTGACATGAGCAGGCAAAGAGTTTCAGAAGAGGAGGAGGGAGACACAGCCATAGTTCTCGGCCAAGGGGGATTCCCGTGCACACAAATCTTTGCGCTTTCAGGACTTCTGAGCCCGCAACGAGATGGATGCCTAGAGAGCCCCTCTTTGCATACAGAAAGGTGAATCTATGGAAACCCACCTATCTATTTTAAAGTAAAGGCTCCTCTCACACATATGTGCTAGTCTTTTCCGACTCTAGGGAGCGGTGCTCATCTCCGTTTGAAAGTTGAAGAGCCAGCGCTGCCCGAAGACGTTCTCCGTGGTCATGTGGCCGGTATGACTAAACCCTGAAGGTGCACGGAACGCTGTTACCTTCCCACCAAAGGTAGTTCCTATTTTTCTACTTGCATTTTTTATGTGCTTTCAAACTGCTAGGTTGGCAGAAGCTGGGACAAGAAACAGGAGCTCACTCCGTTATGCAGCGCTAGGGATTCGAACCACCGAACTGCCGACCTTTCTGATCAACAAGCTCAGCATCTTAGCCACCGAGCCACCGTGTCCCTTATATGGATCTATTACAGATCATTAAAAAGGGGGAACTATACATAGTTTTCTACTGAGCTCAAAGTTCTGTTGCTATACAAGGCAGTTAAGTGAATTCCCCTCCTCCCCATTTTGGGAACTTTCTTGCTACATTTGTTAAGTGAATCACTGCAGCTGTTCAGTTAGTGATAGGGTTGTTAAGTGAATCTCTCTTCCCCATTGAGTTGTCAGAAGGTGACAAAAGGTAACAAAAGGTGACAAAAAAAACCAAGCACGCATACACAAGCACACAAGCACACTCCTTGGTGTTACACCATAGAGCGCCCTGAAATCACCAGGCACATTTTGATGAAACCTCGGCTTGCTCTAGATGCTCCAGATCCCAAAATATCTGGAGTGCATTAAGCTGAGGATCCCAAGGCATCCAGTGAAAACTTGGCTTCTCTGATGGAAAGTCTTTAGATGATTATAGGGAGTTTTGAGTTTTCCACTGTAAGACTTGTGGACTTTAACTCCCAGAATTCCCCAGCCAGCATGGCTGGCTGGGGAATTCTGGAAGTTGAAGTCCACCAGTCTTAAAAGAGCCAACATTGCAGATCCCTGTATCTAGAGCATCATGAAAACAATGACCTTGGGTTCACATAGGGTTGAATTCTGGGAGTTGAAGTCCAGAAGTCTTAAAGTTACCAAGGTTGGAGACCCCTGATCTAGGAAACCTTAACTGGCTGGTGATAGCAGTATGAATGTTGCTGCTCATTTGGTAGCTAAGAGGAAACTGTCTTCAAATTCTAAATTCTTTGTGAGCTTTCTTGCCACGTTAGTTAAGTGAATAGTTATATGCGAGACCGCCTCCTGCCCCATACATCCCTCAGACCAATACGCTCCCACAGAGAGGGCCTCCTCAGGGTGCCGTCGGCTGGACAATGCCGACTGGCGACACCCAGGGGGAGAGCCTTCTCTGTAGTGGGCCCTGCCCTGTGGAACGACTTACCCCCTGAACTTCGCACCATCTCCGACCTCCGCCTCTTCTGCAAGTGTCTTAAGACACATCTGTTCCATCTAGCCGGCCTAACGTAACCTCCATTACTGACTTTTAGATAGTTTTAAATTTGGGGATTTTAATTTGGTTTTTAGCGCAGGATTTTATTGGAATAAGTTTTTTAAAATTTTATATGTTTTTGTATGTATTTTTAGTATTCCTGTGCGCCGCCCTGGGTCCGTTTGGAGAAGGGCGGGGTATAAATTTAATAAAATAAAAAAAATGCTTGCAGCTCTTAAGTGAGTAACAGGGTTGTTAAGTGAATCGGTCTTCCCCACTGACCTTGCTTGTCGGAAGATCACAAAAGGCGATCACATGACCCCTGGACGCTACAGCCATCATAAATATGAATCATAGACTTCGTTTCCGGTTTCTGAAGGCGACGGACGTACCTTGTGCTTCGTCCGCCGCTTGCTGTACCGGTGGGCTTCTTCAGGAGCACGGAAAACCCCGGGGGGGGGGGGCTTCTAACGTAGGAGCGGCTCGCTGGGAGCAAAAGGGGGGGGATTTTGCCTCTTCGCCGGATGGAACCCAGGAGCAATGAGCAGAATGAGAAGAGTAGCTGAAATGCCGGAGGTGAAAGACGCTCCCTAATCTCTTGAATTGCAGATGAAGGATAAGTGACAAATTACTATAAATATGAATCAGTTGTCCAAGCGTCCCGTTTTTGATCCCATGACCATGATGATGACGCCATCCTAAACCATCATAAGTCACTTTTTTCCAGTGCCTAGAAAACTTAGTCAATGAACTTAGAACTAGTCAATGGTTTTAAGTCAAAGACTACCTGTATATCTACAGGGAGGGAAAAACCTTACGTTACCAACATTTCAGTAATAACCGACAGATTCGGTATCACCGTCGTGCGCATGGTCTTCGAAGACCAGTTTTTACGGCGTGCATGTCCGCAACAAAACCTGGAAGTGTAGCTGACCTCCTCACGCATGCACACTGCCCAACTGCTCTCTTCTGAGTCTGGTGTTCTGATGCGCGTGCGCACTCTTCAGTTTCGGCACTCAGTTAACCAAAAAGGTTAACCATCACCGTCCTATATGGAGAGCATCTACTAATAAAGCTGTGAGGTACGATAGGCGGCATGCAATTTGAATCCTGAAATTACAATTTTATCTGAGTATCTCAGCTCCTACAAGTGCAACATTCTCCTTTAAAATTGTTTCATTAAATAGGTAAGGTCTCAGCAGAAGGTGAGGCCGTTCCACCAGTCCATCCCTTGTAAACAGCAGCTGAAGGCATACTGCGTTTTTCGGAGTATAAGACACACCTTTTTTCCTCAAAAAAGAGGGTGAAAATCTGGGTGTGTCTTATACACTGAATACAGCAATTTCGGCATCCCGAAACCCCGCCCCCTTTGCAAAAATGGCCACGCAGAGCCTTTAGGAGGCTTATAGAGTGCTCCTGGGGGCTGGGGAGGGCAGAAACGAGTGGAAAACGGGCCATTTCTTGCTCCTTTTTGCCCCCCATCCCCCAAGAGCAGCCTATAAGCCTCCTAAAGGTTATACATGCCACTTTTTTTGACAAAAAACAGGCCCATTTTTGTGAAAAACGGGCCATTATTTGCTTGTTTTTTCCCTCCCCCATCCCCCAGGAGTATACTCTGGAAGCCTCCCAAAAGCTATGCATGCCTTTTTTGGGGACAAGAAACAGGGCTGTTTTCATGAAAAACGGGCTGTGTTTGAGAGGTCTGCAAAGTGTAAAAACAGTTTTTTTTTATTTGCCTCTTCAAAATCTTGGTGCGTCTTATACTCCGATGCATCTTATACTCCGAAAAATATGGTTCATTTAAAAAATATACAAAATCTTGATCATTCATTTTCCCTACCCTGCCATCATAAAGAAGAAAATCGTCCTATGAGCAGCTCCTCTTTAGAAGCCTGGTAAAATGATTAATAACAGCAACAAAACATAATAAAACAGAGAGACCTGGGTCAAATCAAGACTTGATTGCAGGAACTCAGAATAAATTCATTTTCATTCTTGGAAAATGTTGGCATGGAAGTTTCTATCTTCTCCCCCCAAACCCCAGTGGCTTGTTTCTTAGCAGACCTGCAGCACAAGAGATCAAAAGACGAAAACTGGGAACAACCAATTTTGAAATAACGCAAACTGGATAAGAAAAAAAATAAACTCAGTCACACGAATCTGGCAATGATCAATTTATAATTTTTGTTCCCAATGTTTCTTCTAAAAGAAATGTGGATGGAAAAATTTAATTACAATCATTATAGCAAGCCCGGATTAGCACTGGAGTGATTTATGGTGTGTTTCAAACAAGCATGCAAGATCAAAGACAGAAGAGCATGTTAGTTACCAATAAAACTAAAGACTTGGCACTAATGCATCTCAATTGCTTTATAACGTTTTGATTTAACACTACCTTGGCAAAGCACCCATGGGTTGGGTGTGGGGAAACATGCTATTTCTGATTGCTTAAACTTGATGACAATTATTTTTTAAGAAATTGTGGATCAAGAAATCTAAATGGAAATCATGTTAGGTATTGCGACGTTCTAAATATAACTATCTCAACTCGGAGTAGTGCAAATGATTTTATTTACTTCAGTTGTAGGGCACCTAAGCTCAAAGGCCCTTTGTGGCTAACAAAGTCAACATAAACACATCCACAAAAAGAAGACAGATACAGATAAGCACGCATAACTGAAGCTCATCAAGGAGAGCTCTGAATATCACATGATCCCCTGCTTGAAAAAACTTTTCCGAATGAAGAAGGATCACTCTGTTCAGAATCATCAAAGCTATTCCAGGGGTGAATCTGTTGGGGGTTCGCAGGGGTTCAGGATAACCTCTAGCTAAGATTCTGTGCAGTTCAGAGAACTCCCAAATCCCACTCCTGGCTGGCCCCGCCCATCCCACCCCACTCCTCCTATGAATCCCCACATGGCCCATTTTGGATGCAGGTAAGTGCAGAGTGCGCAAGGAGGCTTGGGGAGGGAGAAAAATGGGCCTATCGGAAGTTCTGAAAGGCTGGATCTGGACCCATTTCCTGCCTCCAGAGGGCTTCCGGAGCCTGTGGAGACCATTTTCACACTCCCAGAGACTCAAGGAAAGCCTCCGGAGCCCAGGGAGGGCAACCCCCCCACAGGAGGCAAACTAGGTCATGCCAAACATGGCCATGTCCACTCAGCAACTGGACAGAGAACCCCTTGCTAAAATTTTTGAAGCCCACACCTATATTTCCCAGGAATCATTGGATCCACACACCCAAAGTTCATCTTTGAGAGATTGAATCTGAGTTTCTTCCTCTCCATCTAGACTAGGGGTGTCAAACTCAATTTCCTTGAGGGCTGCATCAGGGTTGTGTGTGACCTCGGTGGGGGAAAGGGGGGGGTGGCTGGGGTGGGCATGGCCAACTTGATGCCACTTGTGTCTGGGGCACCTATGGTGTCCTGAGCTCTCTGCCAGTGAAAATGGACTTCCAAGCTCCATTTTCGGCTGTGACCGCTTCCTGCAATCCTCTGCCAGTGAAAATGGAGCTTGGTGTGGGGGAGGTGGGTGCATGTGGCCCTCCTGAGCTCCATTTTCACTTGCAGAAGTAGGCCAGTCTTTCACTGTTTCCAGGATGTTCTGGAACCACCCCAACAAGGAAAAGCACTGCAAAACAGTGGCCTCACTCCAGTCCTTCAGAGATTGTCCAGGCAGGGATGGGATTCAGCCTATTCGTACTGGTTCAGGCAAACCGGTAGCTTCAACGATCAGTTGAAAGCAAACCAGTTCTCTCCGATAATCAGGTGGCCTGTTCCTGTGCTATACTGACCTTTATTTTCTTTATTTAAAGCCCAGCTAATAGGCGTGGCAGAGCGGATTGCTGTGCCTCACTGTTTTACTCACCGGGGCAGTAGAAGGTAAGGTTTTCAGCTGTTTTCAAACCCACTGCGCGTGCAGCAAATCGGTTGTTACACCAGTTGAATCCCACCCCTGGGTCCAGGAGGATGTCATTGTTGATATCAAAAGCACTGAGAAATCAAGGAGAGCCAAGGATTGCACATTTTTAGATGGGCCAGTGACTTTTTGCCTCAGCTCTTTTTCCTTTCAGAAATAGTAGCTGGAATTCAGCTTGGATAGGAGTCCATTTTGAGTGCCTTTTGAGGGGGTTGTCCCAAAGGTGCTTTTATAACCATGACCTGGATGGAGAAACTCAATAGATGTTGAGGGGGTTGATAGGCTTCTCCCCTCCCCCAAGTAACATACTGGCAGGCCCTATCTTGAGGATGTGGGATCCAAAATGATAATAAGGTGGCCATGGCCTTCAATTGAAAGTTACCCATTTGTGTGTGTGTGGCAGGCATAACACACATAAAAAGGAACGTGGATTTGATCAAATGGGAATGGGTACCATCTTTTTTGACTTGCAGATATATCCTGCTTTATTCAATGGGAAGAAATCCAATTGCTGTCAACATTTTGGACTGGGGCAGAAGCAAAATATTGAGGTATTTCTCCAGCCCCATTGCCTTGTTCCTATTTTGACTTAGGCAAGATCCCAAGATTATGATGCCGACTCCTCATCCCAATAAAACCTCTTTGATTTAGGTTAAAGGGAATTCCTCTCCAGCAAAGTTCCGGCAAAGAGTCTTTCATGAGATTTCACAACTACGGACCTTTATCAGGCTTGGAGAGTTGCAGGCCAATATCTTCCAAACGCCAGGCTGTAGCAGACAATACTTGGCAAGAAGTCAGGAACAGATCTTCACTCTAGTGAATTGAACTAATTGTCTCCTGCAAACTCCACTCCCCTTTTTGCTCCTCTTTATTCCCTATGGGAGAGGCCATCTTTACTCCTGAGTCAGTCCTTGTTCCTTAGTTGTTCCCTTCTCCTGGCAGCTCTGCACCTGTGCACATCGGGAACAGACTCCAGCTATTCTTCTGCCCCACTGATCTCTGACTCCAAAGGCAGCTTATGACTATCGGACGGCCCTGGCCCCATCTCTCCCTCCAATGCAGAGCCCTCATCAGAGCCTTCCCCAGACTCCAGGACTGGCCCATGTTCCTCCCCAACCCCCTCACTGTCTGCCACCAGCTCCACTGGTGGGCCACAACAGTTCTTAGCTTGATCCAGTTAATCAGTCGGTGTAACTGCTTTCTCCAGGCTCCAAGCTGGATGGCACTTGAAGGCAAAAGAATTAAATTAATATTTGACTGTTACAGTAGATCCAAGGATGAGTTTTTAAATAAAGAGGAGGTGCTCAAAATCCTGAATCTGGAATGGACTAAGTGGATTAATCTGAAGCTTTTAAGTGGGTAAATATTACATGCCTGACTTGTGGACTTACGTAAAAGAATACATTAATTAAAAAAAAAAAAAAAGCAGGACCAGCCTGAATGCTACTGGTCAAAAGGTGACATCTGGAAAGCCTAATTACTTTCCAGGTGTTTTGGTCACACTTAATTAATTCCTTGAGTGGTGAGAATATCCGCACCTGGGGACCTAACCAAGGAGGGGCATTTGCAAACTGTACTTGCAGCTCAGGCACTTTTATTTTATTTTATTAAATTTATACCCCGCCCTTCTCCTTGCAAGGACCCAGGGCGGCGAGATTGCAGACAATCTCTCCTTTCCCATCTTGGGGTATTTGGGAGAAGAAAAAGCCCAGGACAAGCCAATGGGGAAGCAGCAATGAAGAGAGCTGATGATGTAGGAAAAGGCTATCCTAGGGTTTGTTTCAGAGTGAACAGCAAGTACCAAGTTGGTGAGGATCTGGAATGGATAAAGGATGGAAGACAAATGAGGGGAGACTCTCTCTCTCCCACACACACACACTCCCTCCCTCCCCTCTTATGTTTATTATATCACTTATATTTATGGTTAAATAATGAATACGTTTGGACTATGGAAAAAACAAATGAGGAGATCTATCTATCTATCTATCTATCTATCTATCTATCTATCTATCTATCTATCTATCTATCTATCTACCTACCTACCTACCTACCTACCTACCTATCTCAGAGGTGGTATTCTGCCGGTTCACACTGGTTCAGCTGAACTGGTACTGGCGGCAGCACTGACGTCATCACTGGTTTGGCTGAACCGATAGTGGCAGCCAAGCTGACATCATCAAATGTGTGCGCTTCCACTACTGAACCGGTAGCAAAGAAAATAGGATCTCTCTCTCTCTCTTTCTCTATTTGTCTATATCTCTTTATCTATCTCTATCTATCTATCTATCTATCTATCTATCTATCTATCTATCTATCTATCTATCTATCTATCTATCTATCTATCTATCTATCCATCTATCTCTCTTTCTGTATTTGTCTCTCTCTCTCTTTCTCTTTGTCTATATCTCTTTATCTCTCTCTCTCTATCTGTCTATATCTATCTATCTGTCTATCTCTTTATCTGTCTATCTCTCAATATCTTTATCTAATCTATCTCTATCTCTCTCTCTTTATCTCTCTCTCTCACACACACTCTCTGTCTATATGTCTGTCTATATCTATCTGTCTGTCTGTCTGTCTGTCTATCCTATCTATCTATCTATCTATCTATCTATCTATCTACCTACCTACCTACCTACCTACCTACCTACCTACCTACCTATCTATCTATCTATCTATCCATCTATCCATCTATCATCTATTCATCTATCCATCTCTCTCTCTATCTCAATATCTATCTCTCTATCTCTCTCTGTCTATCCGTCTACTCACTGTCTGTCTGTCTGTCTGTCTGTCTGTCTATCTATCTATCTATCCATCTATCTATCTACAGTATCTATCTACAGTATCTATCTATCTATCTATCTATCTATCTATCTATCTATCTATCCATCCATCCATCCATCCATCCATCCATCCATCCATCTATATCTATCTATCTATATCATCTATCTAATATTTATGATTAAAGGATGAGAATATTTGGTTTTTGGAAGAAACAAATATGGGGATAAATCCTATTCTTTCTCTCTCACTCTTTATTTTATTAATAGGCCACTCCTTCCTGAAAACTTCTGGTTGACCAACAGAAACATCACTGACCTAAACAAAACAAAAAATAGAGAGGAAAAACCCTTTAAAACGATAAATAATGCCATCTGTAAAATTAACCCAATGCAATATCAAAGTTATACTAAAAAGAAAACCTTCAAAGGAAAGTCTTTGCCAAATTCATACAATATCTTCAATCCTGACATTCCCTCCTCCTTCCCTTGGAGTAAATGGTTTGTAATTGTGCTCATGAAACTCAGCTGGGACAGAAAAGGCCATTCTTTCCATAAGACAGAATTTCTGTTATATTGGTGCAGCAATTAAAAAAAATCACTTTGGAGGTCTCATCAGATGGAATTCTCCTACAGGTGGGTCCTGAAGGGAGTGGATCTTGCAGGGGCAGTCATAGAAAGCAAGATAGCAGGAGCCCCTCCCTTTCTGTGTGATCACAGAAAAGGGATGGGGCATGGCTCATGATGTTGCTTCCTTGTGTAGAAGGTTAGCACCCACCCCTCTCCTAGAAGAAGGAAATATTTTGAGAAATATTTTTATTTATTATTTTTTTATTTTATTATTAAATTTATACCCCGCCCTTCTCCAAACGGACCCAGGGCGGCGCACAGGGATGTTAAAACACATATAAAACATATAAAATTTTAAAAAACTTATTCTAATAGACCCTGCGCTAAAAACCGAATTTAAAAAACCCAAATTTAAAACTATCTAAGAGTCAGTAATGGGGGTTATGCTAGGCCGGCTAGATGGAATAGGTGTGTCTTCAGACACTTGCGGAAGAGGCGGAGGTCAGAGATGGTGCGGAGTTCAGGGGGTAGGTCATTCCAAAGGGAAGGGCCCGCCACAGAGAAGGCTCTTCCCCTGGGTGTCGCCAGTCGGCATTGTCCAGCCGACGGCACCCTGAGGAGGCCCTCTCTGTGGGAGCGTATCGGTCTGAGGGATGTATGGGGCAGGAGGCGGTCTCGCATATAACTAGGCCCCGAGCCATGGAGCGCTTTAAAGATGGTCGTTAAAACCTTGAAGCGCACCCGAAAGACCACAGGGAGCCAGTGCAGCTCGCGCAGGATAGGTGTTATGTGGGAGTGTCTAGGCGCTCCCGTAATCACCCGCGCGGCTGCGTTCTGGACTAGCTGCAGCTTTCGGGTGCATCTCAAGGGGAGCCCCATGTAGAGAGCATTACAATAGTCAAGTCAAGAGGTGACGAGTGCTTGAGTGACTGTGCGTAAGGCACCCCGGTCCAGTAAGGGGCGCAATTGGCGCATCAGGTGTACCTGATGGAATGCCCCCCTGGCCACGGCTGCCACATGATCTTCCATAGACAGCCGGGAATCCAGGAGGACACCCAAATTGCGCGCCCTCTCCACGGGGGCCGGTGTTTCGCCCCCAATGGCCAGAGTTGGAATAATCTGGCTGAACCGGGGCGCCGGAAGCCACAGCCACTCAGTCTTGGACGGGTTGAGCTTGAGTTTGTTACCATCCATCCAGATCCGTACGGCCTCCAAACACCGGGACATAATCTCGATGGCATCGTTGGGGTGGTCTGGGGTGGATATGTACAACTGAGTATCATCAGCGTACAGATGATATCCCACCCCAAAACCACGGATGATCTCACCCAGCGGCTTCATATATGTGTTGAACAGTAAGGGAGAGAGGACCGGCCCCTGAAGAACCCCACATATGAGGGACCTCGAGGCCGACCTCTGCCCCCCTGCCAACACATATTGCGACCGACCAGAGAGGTAGGACGAGAACCACCACAGAACGGTGCCTCCCAGCCCCAACCTCCCCAGTCGGTGCAATAGGATACCATGGTCGATGGTATCAAAAGCCGCTGAGAGGTCTAATAGGACTAGGATAGAGGAATATCCTCTATCCCGCGCCCTCCAGAGATCATCAACCAACGCGACCAATGCCGTCTCGGTGCTGTGCCCGGGTCGGAAGCCGGACTGGCGTGGGTCTAGATAATCAACTTCCTCCAAGTGTCGCGGAAACTGTTGAGCCACCACACTCTCAACAACCTTCACTAAAAAGTGGAGGTTGGAGACGGGACGATAGTTCTCTAATAATGCTGGATCCAGGGACGGCTTCTTGAGGAGGGGCCTCACCACCGCCTCTTTCAGGACGGCAGGCAAGGACCCCTCACTCAAAGATGCGTTGACAATGCCCTGGAGCCAGCCTCGTGTCGTCTCCCAGGATGCCAGTACAAGCCAGGAGGGACACGGGTCCAATAAACATGTGGTAGCCCTAAGTCTCTTTGACAACTTGTCCATATCCTCGATGGTAACAAAATCAAACTCCTCCCAGGATGGTGTCACAAGAACAGCCTCGGCCTGCTCGACTGGACCACTGTCGATGGAGGGTAGCTCGTTCCGAATCCGAGTGATTTTCTCCTGCAGATAAATCCCAAATTCCTCTGCTCGACCCTGTAAATGGGCTTCCCGCGGCCTCTGTTGAAGGAGGGAGCGGGTCACCCCAAACAGGGCGGCAGGGCGGTTATCTGCGGATGCAATAAGAGTGGCACAATACTCACGTTTGGCCACTCTTATCGCCACTAAGTAAGTCCTAATATGGTCTCTCACTAGTGTTCGGTCGGCTTCAGAGTGAGAAGATCTCCATCTGCTCTCTAGGCGTCTCTTGTGGCGCTTCATCTCCCTAAGCCCCTCGGTAAACCAAGGAGCCCAGGTGGTTCGTTGCCGCAAGAGAGGCCGCAAGGGCGCAACTCAGTCCAAGGCCCCCGTGGCCGCACTTAACCATGCAGCCACTAGGTCCTCAGTCGAGTCGCGGGGCAAGTCCACAGGAATTGGCCCAAGCTCCCTCTGGAACCTTATCGGGTCCATCAGGAGCCTGGGGCGGAACCATATAGGAATGTCCGGTTCCGCCTCCCCGCAGTGAGGTGCAGCGATCGGAAAGTCGAGCCGAAGGAGAGCGTGATCTGTCCATGACAGGGGTGTGATGACTAAATCCCCTATTCCCAGATCACTACTCCACTGTCCCGAGACGAAGATGAGATCCAGGGTGTGTCCGCCCTCGTGAGTAGGGCCTAAAACTACCTGGGTCAGGTCCATGGCTGTCATGGAAGCCATGAACTCCTGAGCTGCACCAGAGGTTTCGCCTGCCGACGGCAGGTTAAAGTCCCCCATGACTAAAAGTCTGGGGGTCTCAACCGCCGCCTTGGCTATCACCTCTAGGAGCTCGGGCAGGGCTGTTGTTGCATAGCGAGGAGCCAGGTATACAACTAACACGCCCAACTGCCTCCCTAGGCCCCACTTCACAAGGAGGGACTCGCACCCGGTCGTCTGAGGGATCGTGGTCTCCTTTGGCTCAAGACCTTCCCTAACCATAATCGCCACCCCCCCACCCCTCCCTAGGGCCCTAGGCTGATGGAAGGCTCGGTATCCTGGTGGGCACATTTCTACGAGGGGATGTCCTCCCTCGTGGCCCAACCAGGTTTCCGTAATGCCTATCAGGTCCGGGTCCCCCTCTGACACAAGGTCTGGATTTAAAAAGTCTGGATAAAATATTTCCCCTAAAAGACAAATAAAAATCTTCAGGGAGACAGAAACTCAGATCCCCAACTCCCTGCCCCCAAACAGATGCCAGCTTTTAGAAATGCAGATTTGGTAATCAATTACTCCCTGCAGCAAGGTCTGAACAAAGGTAGGGTTAGAGCCTTCAGCCACAATAGGAATTGCCCAACAAGGCCCTTCATTGCATCAGCCAAACTTCAACCAAGCTTAGCTCCGACAAACTCCTAGGATTTGTACATGGCCCCATGGGAGTCTGACAACAGCCAATAGAATACATATTCTTGCACAGAAACAGGAAGCTCAAAGGGCAAGGCCCAAGAGAAGGTATAAATACCCCCAACTCTCAACTCCAGGTGGTCAGCTACCCAGAATCCCAAGTGCTTGGTGGTGAGCACAGCACAAAACATTGTGGGCTGTGCCCTGATATTACTAGACGACATTGCTATGGCTTGCTGCCTTAGAAGAGTGGGTAAAATCCTCAGGGATGACTCACACTCTGGTCAGCCCTTTTTTATTCTCCTACCATCTGGAAGGAGATTGTCAGCCTCTGCTTTGCTACTCGCTTTGGCTGAATTTGTAATGGGGAGTGGAGGCATGGTATTTGGGATGGGATTAATTGGTACAGGAGAGATATGGAAAAGGGAGTTTAGTTCTCACCACCTACTGCGCATGCCCGATGGCTGGTGTTTAGAGGTGGTCAAGGCCAACCGTCCTGCATACCAACCTGATGATGCTTCTTGGAGATGCAACCCACATGACACCTGAGGGATCTGCGGATTGGACAATAGGGTGGGGAATGTTGGGGGGAGGGGGTTAGACATATATTGATATGTACCCTGTTTCCCTGAAAATAAGACCTCCACTGATCATAAATCCAATCGGGCTTTTTAGCTCACGCACTAAAACAAGCCCTCCCCTGAAAATAAGCCCTACCCCAAAAATATTGCAACATAGCATCAGCCATGAGATGACCACGCTCACCACCTCCTGCACCTCAAAAATAATAAGACCTCCCCGAAAATAAGGCCAAGTGCTTATTTCAGGTGTCAAAAGAAAATAAGATCCTGTCTTATTTTCGGGGAAACACGGTATGATTTCGCACGCTTTGGCTTCAGACCTTGCTTTACTTAGCTGCTATCTTTTCATAACCAGTAAAAGTATTCTTAAAAATGGAGTTGGGTGGTTTCTTTCTTGGTCAATGATGGAGGCTGGCCTGACAATGATATAGCAGCCTAGGCAGACACACAAACAGGATGAAGAGCAGTTTTTATCCATGGGCTGTCAGACTCCTGAATGAAAAAATAACTCTGCAACAACATAGTGTGATTGACTTGTGGGGCCGGCGTGATGTGTAATAAGTTCATATGGTGTAATGGGTGTTTGTTATTGGATTCACTGGGCTAGGGATTTTTTTGTCTCTCACTGTGAGTTGCATTGTGTTGGGATGGGGTGGATAAAGGGAGGCTCAGCCAATCTCATTGTACACATGTTGCACTCTGTTAGGAGTTATCTCTGTTGGGAGACAGCAAAGTTGTGCAGCGGAGAATGCAGCTAGAGAAACGTTGCTAGTGTACACATAATTAGTATACATGACACTGTTAAGTAAACATAAAATAGCTTTTACTGGAGTTGTAAAAACTAAAACTAAACTACTGCTTAACAAGCAGTGATGTTAAAACAAGTCAAAACAAAGTCAAAACAAATATCAAGTTCCTTACAGTCAGCAAACCACAATCTTCCTTCTTCCTTCTTCAGTTAATCACAGCACACAAACAGTCAGTTATCAAACAGCAAATCAGGCACAGAGAGAGAGATGCGCTCTCCATACCTCCTTTTGTAGTGGAGATTATTACTCTATAATTACAGTCTCTCACCTTCCAACATCCTTAAAGCCACAATGACCATTTGTCATCATGGTATTATATATTGCCTACCCAACTCTAGGAGTCTACTCCTAGCACACTCTGACCATAAATTTGAATTTGTTCATCAATAAATGGTCCCTTTTTCCAATCAGCCTCCAGCCTCCCTTTTGTCTCTCGTGCTTTTCTCCTGGCACGGAACTGAACCAGATGGATTATCTCTTCCAACCTTTGCCATCTTCTCTTTTTTGACCTCTACTCCTACGGATAACACTGCATATGTTTGCTTTAAAAACCGGCTCCGCCATCTTGCAAAAGAGCTGACCTTTATTAGAGCAAACATCCCAGCCTCCAACTTCATCTTTGGCACCTCAGCTATCAAATGAAATCTGAAATTAAGGCTAGGCCCTGACTGTTTCTTCAAAGAGAGAGCCAGTACAAAAGAGGTATTTCCAAGTCTTTTCTCCACCTCCTGGAATTTGTGGTTTTTGAGCAGAAGGATGGGGTTTTGGGGGGGGGGGGGGGAGACAGATCTTTTCCACCAATAGTTACACTGGGTGACCACATCTGTGAAGGAGTGCATTAGTCATATTAATGCTTTTAATTAAGTGGTGGAGACCCATTAAAAGCACTCTTCTATCCTGGGATCATTGCTCCATCCAGCAAATTTATTCATAATGTACTTAATAATTCTAATTCTTCTGCTCACAGGAAGTTCAGTTTAACAGCTTTAGGATATAAAGGTAATTTAAGGATATTCTCCATATAATATGACTGGAAATTGTAGAACGAAGGATCCTCACCATGGTGCGAAAATAACCAACCATATGATGTGACACAGTACACACACACAAAAACCAACACAAGCATGGAAAGTGATGCAGATACACAAAACACACACACACAAGCACACTCCTTGGTGTTACACCATGGAGTGCCCTGACGTCACCAGGCACATTTTGATGAAACCCTGGCTTGCTGTGAATAGTCCAGATCCCAAAATATCTGGAGCACATTAAATTGAGGATCCCAATGCATCCAGTGAAAACTTGGCTTCTCTGGTGGAAAGTCTTTAGATGATTATAGGGAGTTTTGAGTATTTCTCAGGAAAAAACATAATATGATCTAGGAGACCTGAACTGTCTGGTGATTGCAGGATAAATGTTGCTGCTGGTTTGGTAGCTAAGAGGAAACTGTTTTCAAATTCTAAGTTTTTCCACTAGAACAGGGGTCAGCAACCCATGGCTCTGGAGCCGCATGTGGCTCTTTCATCCCTCTGCTGTGGCTCCCTGTCACCAATCGGCTCCACAATTGATAGAGCTTTTGGTTAGGAGAGGTACAGGAAAAAGCATGACATGCTAGGAGGAGACTCTATGGTGGGGAAACTTCCGGTTGGCTCCAGAATTGAACAAGGGGCTTCCTGTTAGGACCTTTGCGGCTCTTTGAGTGTTTAAGGTTGCTGACCCCTGCACTAGAATAAATGAAAATGATCTTGCTTTCACAAAACAAAACAAAACAAAAAAGAACCCAAAACCCAACCCTTGGATCCCCATTTCTATCTCATCTCCAAAGAGCTGGCATCATCCCTGGGCTGAAAGAAAGAGTCTTTTGTGTGAACCAAACAGATAGAAAAGGTTGAGATGATATTGAAGTTACGAATCTCATCAGTGACGTTATGGGTGACTCAAGAGAGCCTTTGTCTGCTTCTCATGCAGCCAACTGAAGAGTGAACTTGTGAGCCAGCTATCTTTGGGAGGAGATGCTGGTAGTACCCACACACAGCAATCAAGGGCCTTGTGAAGATTATGGGGGTGAGGGTGGGGGGAGAACACATGAAAAATGCAGGAGATGTTACCTCATAAGGCCCATCCAACATTTATTTCATTAAAAAATAGATATACTTAGCATGGTATCATCCAGATGTTTGGAACTAAGTCCGCACCACCTTTTCCTGCTAGGCCATGGCTGTTAGTGTGTGGTGGGGTTTGAAAGCCAAAATATCTAGAATGTCCCAAGATGTTTGCCTCTAACTTAAAAGAAGTCCACACTTGGCTGATTGTGATTGTAGCCTCCTTCCTTCCTTCCTTCCTTCCTTCCTTCCTTCCTTCCTTCCTTCCTTCCTTCCTTCCTTCCTTCCTTTCCTTCCTTCTCATCCTCTCTCTTACATCCTTCTTTCCTTCCTTCTTTCCTTTCTTCCTTCCTTCCCACCCTCTCTCTTCCTTCCTTCCTTCCTTCCTTCCTCCCTTCTCACCTTCTCTCTTACCTCTTTCTTTCTTTCTCTTCTTTCTTTCTTTCTTTCTTTCTTTCTTTCTTTCCTTCCTTCCTTTTTTCCATCTTTCTTTTTACATTTATATAGCCACTCATCTTTCAGCAAACTCTGTGTGGTTCCCAATCAAAAACTGAAAATCACTTTAAAATATAAAAACTCAATCAATTAAAACATTAAAAACATTGTTTGCTATTCATCTACCTATTGACTGATTGTGATTGCAGCTGCATTACATTTTTTCTTCTTTCTTTCTTTCTCTTTCTTTCTTTTTCCCCTTCCTCCTTCTCACCCCCTTCCTTCCTTCCTTACTTTTCCTATATAGCCACCCATGTTTCAACAAACTCTATGTGGCTCCCAATCAAACATTGAAAATCACGTTAAAATATAAAACTCAACCAATTAAAACATTAAAAACATTGTTTGCTACTCATCTACCTGTAGTTTGAAGCAGTAAGTTCCAGTCTACCACACAACGACCTATTTATCTCGACCACTTTTAACTCTAGAATTTGAAACTTGGAAATATTCTACTGTTGGTTTTATATTCCATTCCATTCCCCACCCTCCTGTCAGAGCTGAAGAAGATAAGAAGCGAAACGTCTTCCAAAGAAAAAAGAAGAAAGTCCAGTTGCCTCCTGAAAAAAGCATCTTTGGGACAACCATTGCCTGGATGACTGAGAATCGTTGCAGAGGGTTTTATATTATTTTCATTGTTTCATCTATTGGAAATGATATTGTTAAACGTTTACATTACGAAGAATCTATCCAGCCCAACAATACAGTAAATCCAGGCTGCTGCTGAAATTCATAGGAGGACGGCTTGCGGTACTCATAGGGAGCCATGTTGCAGGGACAGGTATGGAGGTAAAGGAATTCAGGAAGTTTGGGTTTCTTAGTTGTTGACTAGGAAGCCTCCTTTAAGACCTGGGAGCAGTGAAATCATGTGGAAACTGTGATGAGCACACCCTGCATCCTTATTTATTCAAATGAAACCCATCTGCTTTCCATCTTCAGTGTCATCCAGTTATTGCTTCATTTGTCTTCCTGAAACTAGCTTTAATTCTGCTTTTCCTCATTGGTGAATTCATTATAGGTTTTTTCTTTTTTACATCTGTATATAATGCTGAACAACCTGGAACAACGGAGGAGGGGAGGAGGAGGAGGAGGAGGAGGAGGAGGAGGAGGAGGAGGAGGAGGAGGAGGAGGAGGAGGAGGAGGAAATGAAGAAGGAAGAAGGAAGAAGGAAAATGGGAGAAGGAGAAGGAGAAAAAAGGAGAAAGAAAAAGAAAGAGAAGATGATTACGGTAATTGGTTATAATCCATTCTGAAATCAAGGTGACTTGATAAATATTTTTTTCAATATTAATGGTGGTTTTTATCCTTATAAATACTAGTTTACTGTTTACTAATAAACAGTAAAATGAAGAGAGAAATGGGAGAAGAGTGATAAAAAAGGCACTGGAATAGTTATGAACTAGAAGGACAGTCAACATATGTAAGAAAGAAGTCATGCCCCAAATTAAGACAAATATCCAGGTGATCAGCCATCCATTCATTATCCAGATCTAGACTAACTTAGCTTCCACATGGTTCCTACAGAACATCCTTTTGACATGTCTATGGGGATTCTCAGTCATCCTGGTCATGGTTGACCCAAAGGTGCTTTTCAAAAGGCAACTAGACAAAAGGAAAAACAAAGTCCTTTGAACCTCTCTACATTGCCTTCTTCTGATTGAATGGAATTCAAGGAGCATCTTGATATCTACATACAAGCTGTATGTACCTGGAGTTGTCCCTCCATTGCTGGTGGCAGGCAAGTCTCTCTTTCATCCTAGCCCAGCAATCCAAGGCTCTGGAGCCGCATGTGGCTCTTTCATACTCTGCTGCAGCTCCCTGTCACCAATCGGCATCACAATTGATAGAGCTTTCGGTTAGGACAGGCAGAGGAAAAAGGATGCCATGCTAGGAGGAGACTCTATGGTGGGGGAACCAGACTTCTGGTTGGCTCCAGCATTGAGCCAAGCTCCTGGTTAGAGCCTTTGTGGCTCTTTTGGTGTTTAAGGTTGCTGAGCCCTGTCCTAGCTGCAAGATCCAGACCCAGAACATCCAAAACCATCCCAGATGTTATTCTCACATAACTCAGGGACCCAGTTCGAGAGACAGTCTCCAAACGTGAATTTAACATGAGGACCGGTTACTTTCAGAAACACTTTCCATAATTTGGCAATTAAGTTTGTGAGCGCGGGTGAGTTGAGGAGGGGGTTGCGAACTGCACATCCGCCAGCCGTAGAGGGCTGACACATCACATCCAATTAGAGACAAATCTCCTTTGGAAGAGCAGAGCTGAACTTGTTGGGAAGAGCCCTGCCTTTGCAACTCGGGGCATCTCTGTTTTCAGTCAAACGGTGGAATGGCTGCCAAAGTCATTCAGTGTTATTTCCCACTGGCTTTAAGGAAATTTACATTTGTGGAGATGAGGAAAAGAATTAAAAACCTGCCCAGGGTTCAGATGTAATTTGGGGAGTGGATTTCACTCGGGCTGACATGGGCGAAAGAATTAGAGCAGTGTTTCTCAAATTTGGCAACTCTTAAGACATGTGGACTTCAACTCCCAAGAATTCCCCAGCCAGCCCAGCTGGCTGGGGAATTCTGGGAGTTGAAGTCCACATGTCTTAGAGTTGCCAAATTTGAGAAACACTGAATTAGAAAAAAAACAAAACCCAGTATCCTCTTGTTTGTCATGAATTACATGTGGTGAGGCAGGGATAGAAAACATTAATTTTTCTTCCTAAATGAATTGTTAGCAGCAGCATTTCTTAGCTTTGGCCTGCAACGCATTTAGAGAGAGGTTTAATCAGGCCAGAAGAAAAATATCAACATCACTTCTTTTAAAATATTTTTAATGCCATATTCTTTCCGCATAAATCACAGTGTCAAGTCTTTCACTCACCAAACTATATGTGTTGTGTTTGCACTTTTCTAGCTAAGAAAGGGTTTTTCAAAATGACCATCGGATCACTAGTATTTCTTATATTCTTATATTATTGGACCTCTGTTCCAACTGCCACTTGGGCATGGGCGTGGCCAGCACGTGACTCATCCAGCCTGTGAGCTGGGAGTTTAGACATTCTACTCCCCCTCCCCACCTGAAAAACACTCTGATGCTAAGGAATTTGACTGAGGGAGAGAAGGGGATAAGATAGGAGAGGCCACTGTGGGGCAAGCCTGAGGGAGAGAAGGGGATAGGAGAGGATCAATGGGGCCAACGTTGAGGGAGAGAAGGGGGATAGGAGAGAAGACATTTCTATGGGGCAAGCCTGAGGGAGAGAAGGGGATAAGTTAGGAGAGGACTCTGGGGGGCAAGCCTGAGAAGAGAAGGGGATAGGAGAGGATCAATGGGGCCAACCTGAGGGAGAGAAGGGGAGTAGGCGAGAAGACATTTCTATGGGGCAAGCCTGAGGGAGAGAAGGGGATAAGTTAGGAGAGGACTCTGGGGGGCAAGCCTGAGAAGAGAAGGGGATAGGAGAGGATCAATGGGGCCAACCTGAGGGAGAGAAGGGGAATAGGCGAGAAGACATTTCTATGGGGCAAGCCTGAGGGAGAGAAGGGGATAAATTAGGAGAGGACTCTGGGGGGCAAGCCTGAAGGAGAGGATCAATGGGGCCAACCTGAGGGAGAGAAGGGGGATAAGAGAGAAAATATTTCTATGGGGCAAGCCTGAGGGAGAGAAGGGGAGAGGAGAGGCCAATCATAACTACTCATTAATTTTCAAGCTGTAAGTGTTTTTTTTATCAAGCCCAATCACATAGTTTCATAGCAGAGCATGGGTATCCAACTAGTTATTTAATATCCAAAGACAAAAAGGGTGCCCCCTTCTTTTAGTAGCCTGATATTCATAGCTTGCTGCTGCTCAAAAGTTCTATTATCCTGAGAATTGCAGCTGCCCAATACATCTGAAGATTCAAGCCATCTGGAATTTCTCCACCCCACCCTACCCCCTTTTTCTATAGGATTCCTTATCAGATCCACTGACTGCTTTCTGCTGTCATGTCCATATGGATCCTATTGAATCCGGGCCTGCTCTGTCCTGCCAATTTCCCAGGGAATGGAAATGGCCAGCCCTCCACCGACAACTCTCCCTGCTGTTGAAACTTTACGTTCGTTTTCTGAAATTGCATTAAGAATGTGCACCTGTGCAAGTTCCGAATAGGTGGAAATAGACACCAGCTCCCTCCCTCCCCCCTCCCCCAATTGGCATGGCGAAAGGAGGGGGGGGTTTCATTGAACTGCTGCAATTTAATGGCAATCTTTGGGTGGCTGGATTTCAAGGCTTCACACATTTCTTGCTTAAAACATATGCTGTTTCTTTCGGCCTGTCCACAGATGCCAAAAGAAGGAGAGGAAAAAAAGTAACTCACTCCTTTATCTAATTTCCTTGGAAGACTGTTTTCTAGGATCATCAGATCACTTCCACATCTGTTTGGCTGGGAGGATTTTTTTTTTTAAAAAAGAAATATAACTAGATACGTTCCAGCTCATCACAGACAAGTCTTCCTTTATTTGTTATGGCCTGGACAGTGAGGAAGTTAGGGAGGAACATGGGCCTGTCCTGGAGTCTGGGGAAAGCTCTGATGAGGGCTCTGTATTGGAGGCAGAGATTGGGCCAGGGCCATCTGACAGTTATCAGCTGCCTTCGGAGGCAGACATCAGTGAGGCAGATGAACAGCTGGAGCCTGTTCCCAGTGTGCGCATGCACAGAGTGGCCAGACGAGGGGAACAGCTAAAGAACAGGGGTCAACTTGGGAGTAAGGCCACAGGTGGACAGTGAGTGGCCCCTCCCATAGGGAATAAAAGAGGAGCGAAAGGGGAGTGGAGTTTGCAGGAGACAATTAGTTCATTCCTGCATCCTTGCCAAGTATTGTGGCATCTGAAAGATATCAGCATGGCCACTCTCCAAGCCTAATAAAGTTTGGTAATTGTGAGCTATCTTGAAAGACTGTGGGAGAGTGAAGACTTTGCTGGAGAGGAATTCACTGTAAATCGAATAAAAGAGGTTTATTGGGACGAGGATTCAGCTTCGTGCTGCTGGGGAAGCCCAGGTCAGAACATTACCAAGAGACCTGGAGACAGTGCCTGTGGCTTGTGTATCTGAGGATGGGTCTCTGACAGATGCCTCCTGGAAAAAGAGAGAAAGGAACAGGACAGACTAGGATTCTTTCCCTGGTTTTCTAACCATTTTCTTCATTTGTCCAAATAGAAAAGTAAAAAAATAATAATAATCAACTGAAGAACCAGTGACTAGTATCAGAGAGGTAGACACTTCCTGAAAACATATTTCTGTTGTCCATTTTCTGAGCATCCTTTCCCATGCCTGAGCCATCTACTAAAGGTTTAAGATGATAAACTTGCCTGTATGGATTTGATGGCAACTGTTGATATCCCAAAGGTGCTTTTTCAGGAGGGTGGCTAACTCCTGACTGGCTTGGGTTTTTTTTTCTTTTAAAAACACTTCGCTTCTCATCCAAAAAGCTTCTTCAGCTCTGACTGTATGGTGGGGAGTGGAAGGATTTATATTCCTAGCAGACAGCTGGCCGTTTGCATCCTTTTGGAGCAAGGGTGTCAAACTCAAGGCCTGGGGGCTGGATCCGGCCTGCAGGGTGCTTAGACCCGGCCCATGGAGCTGCCCTGGAAAAAGCCAAGGACCAGCTCTCCTGAGCTTCTGAAGAGGTTGCGGAAGGCTGTTGGAGCCAAAAATGGAGCTTGGGAGCCCGTTTTCACTGGCAGCGCTCTCGGGCCACTACAGGCGCCCCCAACATGAGTAACGTCGAGCTGGACATGCCCTTTAATTTACTTTACTTTTATTAAATTTCTATCCCGCCCTATCTCCCACAAAGGGACTCAGGGCGGCGCACAGGAACTTAAAATCCAAAAATGCAAACAATAAAAATCTACAAAATTTAAAACTACAATTAAACAGTTTAACCCGTGCTAAAAAAAAGAAAACAATTAATTTAAAACACAGCTCTAATAAATATGGTTGTAGCAGCTATGCCAGGCCAGCCATATGGAAGAAATAGATTTTTAAAGTCCGGCGGAAGAGGCGAAGGTCGGTGATAGTCCGGATAGTCCCACCTGCACACACACACCCTCTTCCCCCCCCCCCCAAGGTCAAACACAACCCTGATGTGACCCTCAGTGAAATCGAGTTTGACACCCCTGTTTTAGAGGGTTGTTGAAGCACTTGAAGGTTTATCTGTGTCCTCAGGGTCACCTGAGTAATGCAAATAGTTCCTATTGTCTCCAATTTTTCTCTCTGGAAATCCAGTCCTACTTCCACACCATTCAAAGGATGTTCCTCCAAAATTGTATAGCTAAAAGTCTGTGGAGATTCTCAGCCATCCAGATCATGGTTGTCCCAAAGGTGCTTTTTCCAGAGGCAACTGGACTTCCTTGTTTTTTCTTTTTCTTTTTGTCAGAGCTGAAGAAGCTTCTTAGATGAAAACTGAAATGTCTTTAAAAGGAAAAACCAAAGCAGTTCAGTTGCCTCCTGAAAAAAGCCCCTTTGGGGAAAACCACGATCTGGATGACTGAGAATCTCTACAGACTTTCAACCGTTGACGTGTACAATGAATACTTTTTAAGAGGACATTCAAATTATTGTAACAAAGGTAGTCCTTGACTGTTCATTCACTCACACCAAATGCTTGTCTTCTGACCGTACCTAAAGCAATTCACTTAATGATGGTTATGCAAGTCACAAAGAAGAGTTTTCCAGCTAAAGAGAAATTGACAAGAGAAAATCCATCTCCAATGGATTCCAAAGAAACATAATTACCAACCTAATCCAAAGGGAGACACCCCCCAAGATCCAAGACACAGAACAAGACAATGGCATCGCCCTCCTCCCTTACATCAAAGGCACCACATATAAAATCAGCAAAATTCTCCACAAACACAATATCAAGACATCCTTTGACACTAACCAAAAAATAGCTAACATCTTAAGAAACCCCAAAGACAAAATCCAGCTAGAAAACCAAAGAGTCTATGAAATACCATGCAAAATCTGCCCGGCCACATACATTGGGCAAACTAATAGGAGAATTAGTGTACGTATTGCAGAACATAGGAATGCTGTTAAAAAACAACAAAATACTTCCTCCCTCTTCCAGCACCTCAAAGCAACAGGACATGAAATTGATTTTGAAAAAACCAAATTACTCTCCAAAACTGAACACTCCAACAAGAGAATAATTATGGAAGCTATTGAAATAGAGAAACATCCTCACAACATGAATAGACGTGATGATGCCTCCCGCCTGCCAGACATCTGGAAACTAGCTCTGGCCATTAAACGAGTCCCAGCCACAAACACTGACACCATCATCAATCATTCTCAACTAACATCAACTCCATCTACCAATCAGGATGTGACAAATCAGCCAACCAATCCGTTTAAAGCAGCAGAGCCAACATTCCAAACCCCCCCCACCTCTACTTATAGAAAAACTGCCACTTCGATCACAGCTCACTCGCAAGAAAACAAAGGCACCAGCCTGATGATGATGGGTGTGATCCCATCGAAACGTTGCAAAAACACTCTTAATTTTACACGGGAAAACACCCGAATAAACCAAAACCTATATGTGTGTGTGTGTGTGTGTGTGTGTGTGTGTGTGTGTTAGTTTTTATGAGCTGATCAATAAATTTAAATTTGAGAGACCAAGATAGATCTATTTCGAGCTTATTAGCTCTCTTCAGTTGGCCATACCCTTCACTGGGATTAGAACCGGTAAATTATATATATATAATTGTTTCTGGTAAATACCATTAACATTTATCTATTAACTGTTGACATTTATCACTATCTTCTTACAAAGATAGAGAACATAGTTGGGGTCACTTTCTTGCCACCCTCAGACCTCCATCTTATTTTGCAACAACCCTACTCCTTCCTTCTTCTCAACCTCCCTTCTATCTTCTTCTTTCCTCCTCTCCTTCCTCTTTTGTTCTTCCCCTCTCTTTCTTCCACTTCCCCCTCCTTCTTACCCTCTCTCAGGCTGTGTCTTCTTTTGTTGCCCTGCGCCTGAGAACAAAGCTGGAAAGCAGGTTAGTCAGGGGGAGAAGGAATGGGGATTTTGCAGTATCCTTCCTCTGCCACACCCACCAAACCATACCCACCAAGCCATGCCTACAGAACTACTAGTAAAAAAAATTTGAATCCCACCATTGAACCAGTCCTCACACTTACAACTATCACAGCATTCCCACAGTCACATGATTAATATTTGTGTGCTTGGCAACTTATTATGAAAGCAACATCCGGGGGTGTCAAATGATTACCATTTCCAATCTTCTGAGCCAGTTTCCAACAAGCAAAATCAATGGTGGAAGCCAGATTTGCTTAATGACCATTCTTACAGTCTCACGGTGACTCACGGAACCACGGTAGTGATTCACTTCTTAACTGTGGCCATAAAGGTCAAAAAATGGGGCACAACTCCTTTAACAAATACACTATGTTGCCAAAAATATTTTGCTCACCCATCCAAATAATCAATCAGGTGTTCCAATCACTTCCATGGCCACAGGTGTATAGAATCAAGTACCTAGGCATGCAGACTGTTGTTACAAACATTTGCGAAAGAATGGGTCGCTCTCAGGAGCTCAGCGTGGAACTGGGATAGGAGGCCACCTGTGCAACAAATCCAGTCGTGAAATTTCCTCGCTTCTAAATATTCCACAGTCAACTGTCAGCTGTAGTATAAGAACGTGGAAGTGTTTGGGAACAACAGGAGAACTGAGGAGAAATTTCCTGACAGTTAGAACAATTAGTCAGTGGAACAGCTTGCCTCCAGAAGTTGTGAATGCCCCAACACTGGAAGTCTTTAAGAGGATGTTGGAAGAAGAGAGGAGAGAGGAGAAATGAGAGGAGGAAAGATGAAGGCAGAGAAGAGAGCTTGAGAAGATAGGAGTAAGGCTGTTGCAAAATAAGACGGAGACATGGGGTGGCAAGAAAGCGATCCAAACTGTATTATACAGTATATATAAGAATGTGTATAGAGATTAATGATGAATAGATAAATGTTAAATAGCATTTATAAGAATGTATATCAATAAATGATTTTGAAATGGGAAAAATAAAAAAACTATTTGCCGGGGGGGGGGAAAGAGGATGTTGGATAGCCATTTGTCTGAAATGGTATAAGGTTCCTGCCTAGGCAGGGGGTTGGACTAGAAGACCTCCAAGGTCCCTTCCAACTCTGCTATTGTATATGTATATATTGTATAACAGCAACTCAGCCACGAAGTGGTAGGCCACGTAAGCTGACGGAGTGGGGTCACATTTGTGCGAAGAGGTAGCCAGAATGAATCGCTACAGACCTCCAAACGTCACGTGGTCTTCAGATTAGCTCAAGAGCAGTGCGCAGTGGACTGATGTCCTATTGAACCCTATGGATTAGGAATAGGATGTCACTTACTATAAATTCATGTGAGTAAAGGCAGGTGAGCGAATACTTTTGGCAATATAATGTACCTTGCTTAGCAACCTGAAATTTTGGCCCCAATAGAGGTCGTAAGGACCACAATCTAGCCATTTCAATGCAAGAAGCACAGCAAAAAAAATAATGCAACACCCCCCCCCCCCCACGATATCAAAAAAGTGCTGACACCTTAAGAGGAGAATTGGGGGGAAAAACAAAGTTTCTTTTTTTTAAAAAATCCCCCTTCTCAGAATGAATCTCCAACTGTGCAATTTATAGTTTTTGTACATCTGGGAAATTCTATCCTTAACCGAATTGAGAAAGTCCTTTGCAGATAAATCACCGAAGTCTTACAAATACTTTAAAATATTGCTTTAAAGATTTAAGAGTTAGCTCATTTATCTGTATTATCATCATTATTATGCGGCAAATCTGTCTTATTTTGGTGCTTGTTAATCTCTGATTATCGTTAATGATCTTTGGGTCCCTTTTATTCCACATTATTCAGGAATTTCACATAATCTTTCCATTTAAGTGTGGCTAGAGAATCTTTAATCCACCAGGGTATATTTATCCTCCTCAGGATTTCATCCATATTTCATTGAAGGATTTTCCTCTCTGAATTTCCTCTCTTCTTCATCCCCCATCCCTTGACACATGCTCACTCCTGCACATATGCAAACACAATGCCTTAATTCTAAGAGTTTGCCTTTCTATTTCTTTGATATATTTTTTTACATCATTAAATCTGAGTGGTGATTTTAACATCTTTCCATCCAAGGAAAGATGTTTCAGAAGCTGCACACAGAAGGCAAATGGTTTAGTAATTGTTCACACAATGATGTGTCATGGGGAACTTCATCCTTGCACTTTCCAAATGTGGAATTTTTTTTGTGCAAGTTTTTATTTATTTACTAGCCGTTCCCAGCCACACGTTGCTATGTCCCAGTCTGGTTAAATGGCCAACCAATCTGTGTGTAGTTCTACACTTGCACACATTAACACATACCCCTACCTACCAACCTACCTTCTCTCTCCCTCTACCTACCTACCTACTTGTTACCTACTGTATTTCTCCCTGTTTCTATCCCTATAGCTGCCTACCTACCTACCTACTGTATTTCACCCTCTCTCTCTATCCCTCTACCTACCTACCTACCACCTACTGTATTTCTCCCTCCCTCTCTCTATCCCTATAGCTGCCTACCTACCTACTGTAGTTCTCCCTCTCTCTCTCTATCCCTCTACCTACCTACCTATCACCTACTGTATTTCTTCCTCCTTCTCTCTATCCCTATAGCTGCCTACCTACCTACTGTATTTCTCCCTCCCTCTCCCTATCCCTATAACTGCCTACCTACCACCTACTGTATTTCTCCCTCCCTCTCTCTATCCCTCTACCTACCTACCTATCACCTACTGTATTTCTTCCTCCTTCTCTCTATCCCTCTACCTACCTACCTATCACCTACTGTATTTCTTCCTCCTTCTCTCTATCCCTATAGCTGCCTACCTACCTACTGTATTTCTCCCTCCCTCTCCCTATCCCTCTACCTACCTACCTACCACCTACTGTATTTCTCCCTCCCTCTCTCTATCCCTCTACCTACCTACCTATCACCTACTGTATTTCTTCCTCCTTTTCTCTATCCCTCTACCTACCTACCTATCACCTACTGTATTTCTCCCTCTCTCTCTATCCCTCTACCTACCTACCTACCACCTACTGTATTTCTTCCTCCTTCTCTCTATCCCTCTACCTACCTACCTATCACCTACTGTATTTCTCCCTCCCTCTCCCTATCCCTCTACCTACCTACCTACCACCTACTGTATTTCTTCCTCCTTCTCTCTATCCCTCTACCTACCTACCTATCACCTACTGTATTTCTCCCTCTCTCTCTCTATCCCTCTACCTACCTACCTACCACCTACTGTATTTCTTCCTCCCTCTCCCTATCCCTCTACCTACCTACCTATCACCTACTGTATTTCTCCCTCCCTCTCCCTATCCCTCTACCTACCTACCTACCACCTACTGTATTTCTTCCTCCTTCTCTCTATCCCTCTACCTACCTACCTATCACCTACTGTATTTCTCCCTCTCTCTCTCTATCCCTCTACCTACCTACCTACCACCTACTGTATTTCTTCCTCCCTCTCCCTATCCCTCTACCTACCTACCTATCACCTACTGTATTTCTCCCTCCCTCTCCCTATCCCTCTACCTACCTACCTACCACCTACTGTATTTCTTCCTCCTTCTCTCTATCCCTCTACCTACCTACCTATCACCTACTGTATTTCTCCCTCTCTCTCTCTATCCCTCTACCTACCTACCTACCACCTACTGTATTTCTTTCTCCCTCTCCCTATCCCTCTACCTACCTACCTATCACCTACTGTATTTCTCCCTCTCTCTCTCTATCCCTCTACCTACCTAACTACCTCCCTATCTACCTATGGACAGAGTATTTTATGTCATAAAGGATGACATAATACCTGTGGCCCACTGCTCTCTCTGTATCCATCTACCTACCTTTTTACAATTTTTACATTCCCATTGCATGTACCTGGCACAGGTGTGACATCTACACAATATATATATATATATATATATATATATATATATATATATATATATATATATATATATATATATATATATATATATATATATATATATATATATATATATATATATATTGTGTAGATGTCACATCTGTGCCATATATATATATATATATATATATATATATATATATATATATATATATATATATATATATATATATATATATATATATAAATAATTGGTGCTGTACTTGAAAGGAATGCTGTGTGAAAATTTGGAAGCGATCGGTGCAGTACTTTCGGAGATTAGCGGTTTTGAACAAACTCTTGTTACATTTTTATTTACATAGATTTTTATTTTAAAACAAACAATTCATCATTCATCAATCAGTGTGTCGTCTGAGTACAATGTTTTTGTGTGTCATAATAGTTATAACTTAACACCAAATTATTTTTATACATCTGTTCTTATTTTAACATTACAACTTAACATATCTCCTGTTTTAACATTTCTCTTCCTAAATTATTTAAATTTACACTTTTCATCCATATTTATTTTCTAACCAATGATAAAATAATCCCCATATATTATAATAATCAGATTCTTCCTTTAATTGCTAGTTTTAATCTACTCATTTCTGCACAATCGAATATTTCCTTAATCACATTTTCATCTTTAGGGATTTCTTCAGCTTTCCAATTATGTGCAAATGCAATTCTAGCCACTATTACACGAATTATCAAATATACATTTTCTTTACTATATTTTCCTGCTAAGCTATCCAACAAGAACAATTCAGGTTTTAAGTCAATATGTTGCTGCGTGTTCCACAACTACATTCGGATTCTTGCCCAGTATTTTTTTGCTTTTGTACATGTCCACCACATGTGATAATATGACCCCAGCGTTTGATGGCATTTCCAACTAAATGTGGAATTCTTGGTGCTTTCTAAACTTGGTTGTTTACCTGCAGACTGGGTAACATTATCTGTTCTGTCCGAGGCCTTCAAATAGACAATAACCCAGACTTGGCTGTTGGCCACTGTTAATTAGGCAAGATAACCAGTCTTTTGGCTGAGAGTCCAGAACATTCACGTCACAAGCTTAACTCTGCAGCAACCTTTCACACAGACCTTCAAAACTCCTTCACAGAACAGGCACGAGCTGAATTCACAGACAGACATTCATGGCTCCTTTCCGAACGGTTGTTTCCTGCAAATGTCCCCTCCCATCGCCTCACCTATAAGCTCTCGTGGGAGGGGCCAATCAACAACCACCTGGTGCTTAATCACCTGTGAGCCTACCTACGGAGTTGCTGCTTCCGCCTCTCAGCTCTTCTCACTCTTGCATCATGGACAAACTGCCTTTGATCCTTTCCACTGCTCCATGCCTCAGGCACCTCCTGGTGGCCAACCAGCCTCTCTGGTTCCTGCTCTGACTCTGAACACCCCACAGGATCTTCCTCAGCTTCCAGGGCAGACTCATAGTGTTCCTCGCTATCAGAGTCCATCAGCAGCTCAGCTGGTCCCTGCTGGGCCACAACAATTATCAGTGCATGTTTTCTGCACACACACACACACACACACACACATACACACACACACACACACACACAGTAGCAGAGGCGTAGCGTGGGGGGTGCAGGGGGTGCCGCCCGCACCGGGCGCAACATCTGGGGGGGCGCGCTCGGGCAGCCCCCTGCCCAATCCAAAAAGCCCCCTAGATGGCATCTCTTGGGCGGCATGAATAATACATTTAAACACTTCAAAACCCGCGTTTGATCCCCGGCGCGGCTCGACGGATGGCGCTGGGCTCGGAGCTTCTTTTGCAATAGTTTTGGCTTTTGGGGGGGGGGGACAATGAAAAGCAAAACGCAAAAAAATCCAAATTTTTGCAAGGAGCGCCTTTCCTTTCCTTCCCGACGCAGCGATCACGCCAAAGCTAATGGAGAGTGGGGGGAAGGAGGGAGGGAAAAGAGGAGGAGGAGGAGGAGGCGGCACGGGGAGGGGGGGGAGAGGAGGGGGGCGCCCGTTGGCAAAGAGAGAGAGAGAGAAAGAGAAAGAAGAAGAAAGAGAGGAAAGAAGAGATAAATTGGGGAGGGGAAGGCAGAAGGAAGTTTCTCCGCTGTTTCAAAGCGCAAATCTTTCCCCCTCGATTCGGATGGGCTCCCTTCCCCCGAGTGGGAGGGAATGAGGAGGGGCTGGGAAGGCAGACTTTCCTTCGAACTCTTGCTTTCTGAAAGAAGGGGGGGGAGGAGGGAAGAATGCGGAGAGGAAGTGCGGAGAGAAGGGGAAGGAGGGAGGGGGAGAGAGAGGAGGGGGGGGAGAAGAAGAGGGAGGAGGAGGAGGAAGAAGTGGAAGGAAAAGCGGAAAGGGAAGAATGTGGAGAGAATGCCAAGAGAGGAAGATGAAGGGAGGAGGAGAGGAAGAGGTGGAAGGGAAAAAACGGAGGAGGAAGGAATGCAGACAGAGAGTGCCAAGAAGAAAGAAGAAGAGGGGTGGAGACAGAGAATGAAGGAGGAGGAGGAGTAAGAAGAAAGAAGGAAAAATGAAGAAAAGGAGAGCCACCAAGAGGAAGAGGAGGAAAAAATAGGGACAAGGAAGAAGAGGATGATGATGAAGAAGAAAAGCAAGAGGAAGGAAGAGTGAAGAAAGAATGGAGAGAAAGACAAACCACTCAGGGGCTACAAGAACATCGATTTACCTATTTTTATTTTACGGATGTATTTGTGTTCCACTTTAATAACTCCAGGCACTAAAACAGACTTGCAAGCCCTTCCTCTTTTTCCCTCTAACAACCCTGTGAGGTGGGCTAGGAGAGAATTAAATCCCCATGTTCAACAACCGTCGGTCGCTAATGTTGAGCAGGGGACTCTGCAATCCTCATACATGCAGACAGTTGCCCAGCTCCCAAATTTTGATCGGATTCAAAGCGTAAAAGCAGTGAGATACCAAATAGGTGAATTTTATGATGCTCTTTTCGAAATATCAGAAATTTCTGAAGATCCACAAATTAAAAGCGAGGCAGAATGTCTTGGAAATGCAATGAAAGACTATAAATTTTTAGTATCACTGGTTTTTTGGTACGATTTACTGTTCCAAGTCAATTATGTAAGCAAGGAACTTCAAAGTAAATCTGTAGAAGTATCCATTGCGCTTTCTTCATTTGAAAAACTTTTAAAATGGTTAAGCGACTACAGAAATACTGGATTCAAACAAGTTTTAGTTCAAGCAAAAATTCTTGCACAAGATTTGGAAATATCTACAGAATTTCGAAATAAAAGGCCGGAAAAGAAAGAAACATTTCAATTATGAAGGCGATGATGAACGTATTGTAGATCCGATAAATGCATACAAGATATCTTTTTAAAATTTTGTTTTAGATAAAGCTACAGAATCACTAAAAGATCGTTTTGAATAATTCAAAAATCATAATGACTTATTTGGGTTTCTGGGAAAATTTCAAAATATGGAAAAAGAAGCACTTCAAAAACATGCAGCTAAATTAGAAATTTCTCTAACAGATTCTAGGTTCACAGAAAATGATGCACCAATAGTGAAGGAAACGGATATAGATGGAAAAATGTTAGTTGAAGAAATGGAAGCTTTAAAATCTATCCTTCCATCAGAAGTTTTTGAAAATCCATTTAAAATGTTCAAATTTTTATCGGAAAATGACAGAGCAATGGCATTTCCAAACTTGTTTATTGCTCTCCGAATATATTTAACAATTCCAGTGAGCGTTGCTTCTGGAGAGAGATCATTTTCCAGGCTAAAACTAATAAAAAACTATCTGAGATCGACAATGACTCAGGATAGATTAAATAGTTTAGCAATTATGTCGATTGAAAGTGAAGAAGCAAAGAAATTGGATTTTCAAACTATTTTAGAAGAATTTACAGAACAAAAACTTAGAAATATGTAAATTCATATATTCATATTCAATTATGTAAATTTATATTCAATAAAATGTAATTGTTTTTGTATTTTGCGTATTTTTATTTTTTAATGTATGTAGAAGTTTACCTATCTTATGATCCATGATATTTGATTTATATATATATTGAATTTGCATTTTATTTAAATATTTAATATATAGAGGGCCCCGCAAAAAAAATCCAATCGGGCCCCGCACTTATTGGATCCGGGCCTGCACATACACACACAAACACACACACACCCGCAGAGTGACAGATGGGTGGAGGGAGGAGAGAGAGACAGATACAGAGAGAGAGAGAGACAAAAAAAAGAGAGAAAGAAAAATAGAAAGAAAAACAAAGTGGGAGGGAGAGAAAGAAAGAACTTATGACCACAATTGAGCCCAAAATTTTGGTTGCTAAGCAGCACCGTCATTAAATGAGTTTCACCACATTTTCCAAGTTGGCCACGGCCACCCAGTCACACGACCGCTTAGCCACTCCCATAGAACAGGCCACACCTTTTGGCTCTCAAAAGAAATTTCAGTCGTGGTACTGTTGATATTTGGCTCTCTTGACTAATAAGTTTGCCCACCACTGCTTTAACTAATCTAGTGGAAGAGACTCGAGTGCTAAAATCCACGGGTTAGGGGGCGCAAATTACTTGCCTTGCCCCGGGTGCTGACAACCCACGCTACGCCACTGCACAGTAGCCTGTCCTGTCAAGTTTGGTATGGATGAGGCTTCTTCCTTGGTGGCTCTTTGATTAGGGTATTCAGTTCGAATCAAAACTTTGTTACAATCATAGTTCAGCATAAGGAGGTTCATAGAATCAGCTAAGCAGGGATCAACACTAGACAAACAATCAAGCAGAAAGCAATGCTCTAACGAAGGAACTGCCAAGGAGAAAAACCTCATACGAAATAGCAGAGCAAGACACATGCACAGGCAGGAAACCTCCCCATCACTCATACGGATGAAGTTATCCAGTTGGGTAATGTAATGTCTGTAAGCAAACAATCAGGCTGAGAGAGCAGCAGGGCCTCAACAGTTCAGTCCTGAGCTACACGTATCCCCCTTTCTAAATTGGGACTATAATATTTGTGTTGGTAAGGAATTCAGGAGCACCAGGTTAGAAAAGCAGATTTACTTTGATGGGCATTAGCTGTCCAGAAATTCTTTTTACCTGACTTATTTAAATCAGAAGGACCAGGGTTCAAATGGGATTTTTCTAAGATAGGATGAAGGATTTGGGAAGTATGAGAAACTATACATTTTCTGTCATGTTTCACAGATAGTCTTCATTCAGAAGGACTTTCAAAATTGCTGGGCAACTCCTGGGAATAAATTGGCCTGGAATTTCATATGCTGGATGATGTGCACCGAATAATCATTCTGCTCCACTCCTCATTGCTCTTTGAAGTTTCTCTCTGTCATTATCTAAATACTGAAAAATTATATCATAAAAAGTAGCCCTTGAACTGAACTTGACTCTTCATGGCTACATGAACAAATCCATATGGTTTTCTTGGCAACATCTTAGCCATTCATTTAGTTCAGGATGTCTCTGTGCATTTTAACATCTCAGAAAGAAATCCCTATAGCTCTGGGATTTTTCAGATGGACATCTATCCAAAGTACTCTCCATGTCGCCCATGCATGTCTTCTCCAAAACCAGACAAGGTCAGATGCAAAGCTGCCATCTGCTCTATTTGTAGGCTTTCAATCTGAACTGTGATAACTTCAATTCATGATTGCCAAAGAGTGGAATAATAATTAGGAGCCCGTGGCATGCTTGGCACTTGGGAAATGTCTATGGTTTGGCCTCCTGGGAAGGAGATCTGGACAAGATCAGGACAATGGGGAATTTTGCTTCTTACATTTGGAGAATCATGAAACGGAGCTTAGGATCTAAGCGACGAGAAGAAGAAGAAAACAGTCTGAAAAGGAGGTCAACCAAAACTCACCTCGTTAAAGCTAGTGTAGACAACTTGGCAGCTCCCTTGAGTAGTCCACAATGCTGGGAAAAGTGAAAGGGTGAAGAATTGGGTGACAAAGAAGCAAGACAGATGGACTGACTGTAGCAATGAATTCACCATTGAGAAGCCTAAAATGATTGATTGAGGTCAGAGTATTGGGGAATCACTAAATTTTCATTGACTTGATGGTTCCACCTTAATCCATCAATCAATTAATCAGTCAATTAAGCAACTGTGTATGTGTGTACATGTGTGCTGAGGTTCTTTTGCTCCTTCTCATGCATGTTTGAACTGCAATCTCTGGACACTGTCGAAAATATGCTGATTTTATACTTTTCTTCCATTCGCCATCAAGACTATCCACCCTTTTCTTTACTGTGACATGAAAATAAGAAGGCATCACTTTTCAAAACTGACAAATGTGAGGCACAAGTATAGCATAGGAAAGGCCCGATTTGTGGGTACATGGAAGGAATCCAGCTATTCTTGCTTGACCCACAAATTCAACACAAGTCACCACTATGATGCAGCTGCTAAAAAGGGCAAATGTTATCTTGGGTTATATTAAGAGGAGAAAACAATCTGGATCAAAGGAATTGTTAGATCCCCAATTGGAAAAGAGTATCCAGTTCCAGTCAACACAGTTCAAAAGCGACAACAACAGATTATAGTAAATTCAGAGGAAGGTTGCTAAAATAGCGAAAAATCTGGACATAAAACTATAGGCAGAAAGTTTAAAGGATCTGGGTGTGTTTAGCTTACAAAAAAACTCAGGAGAGAGATGATAGTAGTATTAAAATATTGGAAAGATTGCTACCCAGAAGGAAAAACGGATTCATGGTCTATTTCCTCAAAGGGCAGGTTAAAACTACTGTACTTTTTGGAATATAAGATGAACTTTCCCCCTCCTAAAAGTGGGTGAAAATTGCAGTGCGTCTTATACACTGAATGTTGCCTAAGGCCCGCCCCGCCCACCTGCCAGTCCCCACCCTTCAGTTGTTTTCGGCCGCCGAGTGTCACATTTTTGGCCTCCACATACCCGTTTTCGACTTCTGGGTGTTGCATTTTCATCCGGTTTCAGGCGGCAGGGATCAGCGGTAGCAAACGGGTCACGCTGAATGGGCCGCGCTGGCAGCAAATGGGCTCTGCCGAACAGGCCATGCCGAATGGGCCATGATGGTGGCAAACGGTCTATGGCAAACAGGCTAGATGAATACCAGATGCATGCTGGGTGACAAAGGCAGATTTTTTTCCTTGTTTTCTTCCCCCTAAAAGATAGGTGCGCCTTATAGTCCAAAGCGTCTTATACTCTGTAAAATATGGTATAAGGTAGAATGTTCAAACTGGAGTATTAATTTAGTGGCAGAGAAAGTTTGGTGCAGACAGGCTAGTGTTGTTCCGATTGATCTGCCAAGAAGCAATAGGCATGATTTGGTCACTGCAGACAATCAGGGTTGAGAGATCTATTCCATGCTGCCAGATCTAATTTAGGTTAGCAATGAGAGACTTCCTTTTCTCAGCCGTTCTTTCTCTCTCTCTTTTTTCTTGGAAGACAAGATAGGAAAGATGGATGAATTAAACCGTGTTTAGATGTTCTCGTGACATGATGGATTGTTAGGCATGGGCGTTTAAATTTATTTAATTTATCTAATTTATATAGCCACCCCGTTTCACCAGCAAATTAATTCTCAGTGATCCTGTAAGGACCACCTACTAACAAACTTTAGTCTTATCTTTTATTTTCCAGGCACTGAGTGGTCTGTTCCTTCTGCTCTGTGCAACGAGGAATGTTTTGGCATGCTGTGTTAGTCAGTCTTTGAATCGAAGGCTTGCTAGCTGAAATGTTAGAGGGGGAAGAAAGACGCAGAAGGGGAAAAACAAATATATCCCTTGGATTAAGCAAACTGCTAAGCTTTTCTCTCTGACTAGGTTGCCCTACTTGGCAAATGCTTATCCTTGTTCACTAACGTTTTCTTGGTTCAATATAGCATTAGAATGTCATTCCTCCTCCTCCTCCTCCTCCTCCTCCTCCTCCTCCTCCTGCCATCAACAGTATCTCATTTACACAGAACAGACAGTTTTCATCAGGCAGCCTCTAACATACTTGCGGTATTAATGAAGTTAAAACCATAGCAACGAAATAGTTCTGGCCTATTTCAGATTATTTAATCCTCTTTATCTTGTCTTTGAATCTTGGGCTTACACGTTATTTAGCACATTTCAGTAAGTATCTCGGCACACTCAGAAAAAAACATCTGCATTAAAAGTTGGCTTTATGGCCAGGCTTCCCCCAACCTGGTACCTTCCAGATATATATGGTGAGGGGGATCAGAACTCCTGGACTCTCCAGTCAACACATCCATCACCCTCCCTGTCTTCTGGAATCACAGCAAATCACTAGGCTGGGGAAAGCTGTTCGATAGAACGGTATACTAAATTTGTCGGGCTCAGATCACATTGAATTTCTAATGTCTGACTCTACTCCGCTGCTTAAGCTGGGACAAAGCATTGTGGTCATGGTTTATGGCAGAAGTCACCAACCTTTTGGACCTCGGAGACCACTAAATTCATAATTTTAAATCCCGCAGACCACTAATATGATCTGCCTAATGACTGGCTGGATGGGTGTCGCTAGGTGATCACGTGACTGAGTGGGCATGGCCAACTCGATGTCACTCACATTGAGGGATACCTCGCTTGCCTCTATCACCCCTCCCTTCCCAGGCACTCCTTGCCTGCCCATCCAGGCTCCTTAGGGCCCCAGCAGGAAGCAGTTGTCGGAGCTAAACAGCCACCACAAGAAAGAGTTGGCAAAACAGCCGGCTCAGTTCAAATTGGATCTGACCGAGAAGGAGGCTCAGTAGAAGCATCTCACTGAGGACTATGAGCATAGGCTTTCCAAGCAGAGGGAAGACCTGTGAGAGTGCAAGGCCAGGTACCGGCACCTGGAGGCTCAGTGGGATGAGATAGTCAGCCAGTTCCAGGCTATGATGCAGTCCTACTGGAACAAGGCCCTCCAACTCTTCGCCACCAGCAGCACTTCCCTCCAACCTTCGCCCAGGTCTTCATACCAGTTCTTTACTTACTTGGGTGTGTCCCCCTCCCCACCTTTGATCAGTTGTTCTGCTGAAATCAATTTTACTAGAGCTTGTGTCTTGCGGAGACAAACAAACAAAGGAGGAGTTGAAGAACCTATCTTGTCCTCATCAGCTGGTCCTGTCCTATCATCTTTTGTAACCAAATGTCCTCTTTCTTCCTTTTACTATTAAGGTGACATTATCTCATACATTTTTTTAGGGAAGCATACGGCAAAGATTAAAAAGTGCCTCCCCATTTCCATTTGAAAAGTTGCACGCATGAACGTGTGTGAGAGAGAGGAGGGGAAGGAGAAAGGGAGAGGGAGAAAGAAAGAATGTGTCTGCCTGTGTATCTGTGTATCTATGTCAAATTGTAGCCTGTGTGTGTTCAAAAATAATTTACCAAGAATGCATTACTATTATGCTTCTCTTCCCACTTATGACTATAACCGTGTTGTTGTATCTTTAAATTTATATTGCTTTTATTTGTTTCCTAGTAGGATTTGATAGCTGATTAGTAACCTTGACAGAGTCTTATTTTCTTTTGACCCCTGAAATAGGTGCTTGGTGTTATTTTCAGGGAGATCTTATTATTTTTGAGGTGCATGGTCACCTCATTTTCATGTACCTTATTTTCAGGGGAGGGCTTATTTTAGCGCATGCACACAAAAGCCTGATTGGGCTTATTATCCAGGGAGGTCTTATTTTCAGGGAAACAGAGTATCACTATATGTTGTATCTTTTTATTCTTGATGAATGTATGTTATTCTCCTTATGTACACCGAGAGCATCTGCACCAAAGACAAATTCCTTGTGTGTCCAATCACATTTGGCCAATAAAGAATTGAATTCCATTCCATTCTATTCTAATCCCTTCCATTCACTCTCCAGGACAGTGGAGAAATGTGTATATATTATTTAAAAGTATCCCATTCAATTAGGCAAATCCAAGCACTGTGCACAGAAAATGAAATTTGAAAGGGTTTGTTCTTTATGTCTACTTTGTGTAGCAAGTGCTTAGTACTAACTTGGCATTTTAATTACAGTAATCCCTCGTTTTTCGCGGTCAATGGGGACCGGAACCTTCCGCGGAAACTGAAAAACCGCGAAGTAGGATTCTGTATATCTATACCGGAAACTTGAGTTGGTGGACATCGTTTAAAGCAAGCACTAGGGGGCGCTTGCCTCCTACCAATGCATTTTTTTTCTATTCTGTATTTTTGAAAAACCCGTGACGCACTGAAGCCGCGGAACATGAAGCCGCGAAAAACGAGGGATTACTGTATTTTTCTTGAGATGGCATGACAGCCAAGAGATGGACGCTCAGCACACGCCAGTGTTTTTTCTTCCTATAGCTTGCGCATTTGGCTACAAAAGTCAGAACTACTGATGCTGCTATTCTACAGCCACTGACCTCAGAGGAAAGCCCTGACTAGACATGCATTATGGTTGCACTTTTCAAGTACTTTCGGATGGCAGGAAATGCGCTGAGTGTTAAGAAAAACTTCCTCGCGGTAAAATAAAAATACTTCTAAAATGGAACCAATTGCAAAGGCCTCTTTACCGAAGCTTTGGCCTGTGATGGTGAACCTATGGCACATGTGCCGCAGGTAGCACGTGGAGCCATATTTGCTGGCACGCCAGCCATCAGCTCCAGTGCGCACTGATTTTTGGCCTTCCGGAGGACTGGAGTGGCCATTTTTCGGCTTTCGGAGGCTGGGGTGGGTGCAAAATGGCCCCAACAAGTCAACTGGAACTTCAGAAATGAACCATTTCTGGCTTCTGGAGGGCCTCCGGTGGGACCGGGGAGGCTGTTTTCGCCCTCCCCAGGCTTATGGAAATCCTCCAGAGCCTGGGGAGGGGTTCAGTGGTGGGTTTCTGCAGGCTCGCACCTACTTGCGAGAGCCGGTTGATGAAATTTAGAGAACCGGTGAGAGGGGGTTCCACCGGCGTACCTGGAAGTAAATCTGGCCCGCCGCTGCCAGTGACCCAACGGGAAGGAAAGGAAAGGAAAGGAAGGAAGGAAGGAAGGAAGGAAGGAAGGAAGAAAGAAAGAAAGAAAGAAAGAAAGAAAGAAAGAAAGAAAGAAAGAAAGAAAGAAAGAAAGAAAGAATTTATCATCACAATTGAGTCCAAAATTTTGGTTGCTAAGCAAGAGCGTTGTTAAATGAGTTTTACCACATTTTAAAAGGTGGCCACTCCCACCCTGTCACATGACTGCCAAGCCACGCCCACAAAATAGGCCACACCTACAGAGTAGGTTCTAAAAAATTTGAAATCCACCACTGGAGGGGTTGAACATGCATGCACAAGGAGGGTTGTGCGTGCATGTGTGAGGGATTGGGAACACATGTATGGGGGCTGTGCATGCATGCGCAGGTGGGCAGGGAGGATTGAATTGGTGTGGGCATGCGTGCATGTGCATGCAATAGCAGGTGGACACACAATTGTGGCATGCCATGAGGAAAAGGTTAGCCATCACTGAGCTAGGCCAACACTTCTAAGGGGAGGATTGAACTCAAGGTTCCAAACAGCCCCTTCCAAATGAATGATTCCCTATATGAGGGCTCCTTAGTACTCTCTGAGCTTGGTTTTTTTTTCTTGCAAGTGTTTCATTACCACTACCAGTAGCACTGCTGATGTTACCCAGTTTGGTAATGAAACGTCTGCACAAAAACAACCAAGCTCAGAGAACACCGAAGACTCCAAATTTCAATACTGAGAATGCAAATCTTATCCTCTATTGCAGGCCCATCAAACTGGTGGCCCATGGGTGGGATACCTCACAGGCAGGCCACGCCCACCCCAGCTCCACAAAGGCAAAAATCATTGTAATTCGATACGATCTGGCCTGTGATGTGATTGGGTTTGACACCCGTGCTCTTATTGAATCCATGGTGGTGCGTGGTTAGAATGCAGTACTGCAGGCTAACTCTGCCTACAGCCTGGAGTTCGATCCTGGAGTTCGATCCTGACTGGCTGAAGGTTGACTCAGCCTTCCATCCTTCCAAAGACGGTAAAACGAGAACCCAGATTGTTGGGAGCAGGGGTCTGCAAAGTTGGCTCTTTTAAGACGGGTGGACTTCAACTCCCAGAATTCCCCAGCCAGCTATGCTGGCTGGGGAATTCTGGGAGTTGAAGTCCACCCGTCTTAAAAGAGCCAACTTTGCAGACCCCTGGTTGGGAGCAATAGGGTGATGTTGTAAACCACTCTGAGAATGCTGTAAAGCTTTATGGAGCAGTATATCAGTCTTAGGTGTTATTGCTGTTCTATGCATCCCCTGCCTCTGCTCCTTTCTTCTCTTCGTTGGGTAAAAACTGAAAAGAATTGGCTCTGCCACATCCCATTTTGACCCTATAAAACTCCAGGCTGTGTTATTTAAATGCTTAATATAAATTTGTCCTATAGATCAATATGACTTCAAATGCTGTTGAGATTTTGCATGAAGCTTTTGTAAAACTTTGTAAAGCATCTGTAAAACTTTGTGCTTTGCGAGAGCCTCCCAAGAAGAGGTGAAGAATGTTGGCAGTTCCCTTGTTTTGTTTAGGTTGCCATAATGCCAAAGTTGAAAAAGTAGGGAACTGCCATATTTTTGGGAGTATAAGACACTCCGCAGAAAACCGCCCTGCCGCCCTGTTTAGGGTGACCAGTTCCCTCCTTCAACAGAGGGTGCGGGAAGCCCCGTTACAGGGTAGAGCAGAGGAATTTGTGACTTTTCTGCAGGACAAAACCGCTCAGATACAGAAGGAGTTAGCCCCCATTCATGGTCCAGTGGGGTGCCACGAGGCTGATTTTGTTTGGGAGGAATTTGACTCCGTTACTTCTGAGGATATGGACAGGCTACGGGGGCGACTGCGAGTCGCCCCCGTAGCCACATGTTTATTGTACCCGTGTCCCTCCTGGCTTGTACTGGCATCCTGGGAGGTGACACGAGGCTGGCTCCAAGAGGTTGTCAACGCTTCTTTAAGTGAGGGTTCCTTGCCTGCTTCCCCAAAAGAGGCTATGGTGAGGCCCCTCCTTAAGAAGCCCTCTTTGAATCCAGCTCTTTTAATCAACTATCGTCCCGTCTCCAATCTTCCCTTTTTGGCGAAGGTTGTTGAGAGTGTGGTGGCACAACAGTTTCCCCGTCACCTGGAGGAAGTTGATTATCTAGACCCGCGCCAGTCCGGCTTTCGGCCCGGGGATAGCACCGAGACGGCATTGGTCGCGTTGGTAGATGATCTCTGGAGGGCCAGAGATGGGGGTTGTTCCTCCATCCTGGTCCTATTAGACCTCTCGGCGGCTTTCGATACCATCGACCATGGTATCCTATTGCATCGGCTGGGGGGGTTGGGGGTGGGAGGCACCGTTTTACGGTGGTTCTCCTCCTACCTCTCTGGCCGATCGCAATTTGTGTTGGCAGGAGAGCAGAGGTCGACCCCGAGACCCCTCACATGTGGGGTGCCTCAGGGGTCGGTCCTCTCGCCTCTCCTGTTTAATGCATACAAGAAGCCGCTGGGTGAGATCATCCGTGGTTTTGGGGTAGAGTACCATCTTTACGCTGATGATACTCAGCTGTATATATCTACCCCAAACCACCCCAATGATGCCGTAGCGGTGATGTGCCAGTGCCTGGAAGCCGTGCGGATCTGGATGGGAAGTAACGGACTCAGGCTCAACCCGACCAAGACCGAGTGGCTGTGGTTTCCGGCTGCCCGATTCAACCAGCTCTCTCCAACGCTGGCCATAGGGGGCGAACATCTTGCCCCTGTGGATGGGGTGCGCAATTTAGGTGTCCTCCTGGATACCCGGCTGTCCATGGAAGATCAAGTGACAGCCGTGGCCAGGAGGGCGTTTCACCAGGTCCGCCTGGTGCGCCAATTGCGCCCCCTATTGGATCGGGACGCCCTTCGCACAGTCACTCATGCCCTCGTGACATCCCGACTGGACTATTGTAACTCTCTCTACATGGGGCTCCCCTTGAGGTGCAGCCGGAGGCTTCAGTTAGTTCAGAATGCAGCCGCGCGAGCAATCATGGGAACCACTAGGTTTACCCACATTACACCGCTCTTGCGCGAGCTGCACTGGCTGCCTGTCGTCTTCCGGGTGCGCTTCAAGGTGTTAAGTATCATCTTTAAAGCGCTCCATGGCTCGGGACCTAGCTACCTGCGGGATCGGATCCTGCCTCACACATCCTCACGGCCGATTCGCTCCCACAGAGAGGGACTTCTCCGGGTGCCGTCCACTAGACTTTGTCAGCGGGCGACGCCCAGGGGAAGGGCTCTCTCTGTGGCTGGCCTGGCCCTCTGGAACGACCTTCCCCCCGATATTAGAACGACCACGGACCTCCGCTCCTTCCGCCTGAAATTGAAGACTCATCTTTTCCGCCTGGCCGGCCTAGGGTAGTCTCTCTCTCTATGGGTTTTTTAAATGTATATCTATATTTAGTGGGGATTTTAAGTTAATGGGATTTTAGCACAGGAATTAATTTAATCTGTTTTAAATTGGTATGTATTTTGTATATTTATTGTTTTTATTCTCCCTGTGCACCGCCCCGAGTCCCTGTGGGGAGAGGGAGCGGTCAATAAATTCAACTATTATTATTATAAGACGCACCTAGCTTTTGGGGAGAAAAACAAGGGGGGAAAATCTGCTTCTACCTCCCAGCAATTTGCCTCCTTGCAACAAACAGCAAACAGTACAGACAATATACTCTGCTAGTCTATATTTCAGACTATACTTGTACAGATGCTGTTAAAATTGATGTGCTTTCTGGAAGTATAGTTATTCTCTGCTATTTAAAAGAAGATACAATAGCACTGAGCCTCGTCAGATCATGCATTTAATTTAAAGAAACGTCTTCATTTTGTTAAGCTGTCTAGAACAATAATAGACAGTGGAGTCGTGATCTGGGAATAGGGGATCTAGCCATCACTCCCTTGTCATGGACAGATCACGCTCTCCTTCGGCTGGACTTTCCAATTGCTACACCCCACCGCGGGGAGGCGGAACCGGACACTCCTATATGGTTACGCCCCAGGCTTCTGATGGACCCAGAAAGGTTCCAGAGGCAGCTTGGGCCAATTCCTGTGACCCTGCCCCTCGACTCGACTGAGGACCTAGTGGCCGCATGGTTAAGTGCGGCCACGGGGGCCTTGGACCGAGTCACGCCCTTGCGGCCTCTCTTGCGGCGACGAATCACCCAGGCTCCTTGGTTTACTGAGGAGCTTCGGGGGATGAAACGCCACAAGAGACGCCTAGAGAGCAGATGGAGATCCTCTCGCTCCGAAGCTGACCGAACACTAGCGAGAACCCATATTAGGGCTTATTTAGTGGCGATAAGAGTGGCCAAACGTGAGTATTGTGCCACACTTATTGCATCCGCAGATAACCGCCCTGCCGCCCTGTTTGGGGTGACCCGCTCCCTCCTTTATCAGAGGCCGCGGGAAGCCCCTCTGCAAGGGCGAGCAGAGGAATTTGGGATTTATCTGCAGGAGAAAATCACTCGGATTCGGAATGAGCTACCCTCCATCGACAGCGGTCCTCTGGGATTGTCCGAGACTAGTCTTGAGGTTCCTTCTTGGGAGGAGTTTGACTTTGTTACCACCGAGGATATGGACAGGTTGTCAAGGAAGCTTAGGGCGACCACATGTTTATTGGACCCGTGTCCCTCCTGGCTTGTACTGGCATCCTGGGAGACGACACGAGGCTGGCTCCAGGGCATTGTCAACGCATCTTTGAGTGAGGGGTCCTTACCTGCCGTCTTGAAAGAGGCGGTAGTGAGGCCCCTCCTCAAGAAGCCGTCCCTGGACCCAGCTTTACTAGAGAACTATCGTCCGGTCTCCAACCTTCACTTTTTGGTGAAGGTTGTTGAGAGTGTGATAGCCCAACAGTTTCCGCGACACCTGGAGGAAGTTGATTATCTAGACCCACGCCAGTCCGGCTTCCGACCCGGTCACAGCACCGAGACGGCATTGGTCGCGTTGGTTGATAATCTCTGGAGGGCGCGGGATAGAGGTTATTCCTCTATCCTAGTCCTATTAGACCTCTCGGCGGCTTTTGATACCATCGACCATGGAATCCTATTGCACCGACTGGGGGGGTTGGGGCTGGGAGGCACCGTTCTGCGGTGGTTCTCGTCCTACCTCTCTGGTCGGTCGCAATATGTGTTGACGGGAGGGCAGAGGTCGACCTCGAGGCCTCTCTTATGTGGGGTTCCTCAGGGGTCGGTCCTCTCGCCCCTCCTTTTCAAAACATATATGAAGCCGCTGGGTGAGATCATCCGTGGTTTTGGGGTGGAGTACCACCTGTACGCTGATGATACTCAGTTGTACATATCCACCCCAAACCACCCCAACGATGCCGCCGAAGTGCTGTCCCGGTGTTTGGAAGCCGTACGGATCTGGATGGGTGGTAACAAACTCAAGCTCAACCCTGCCAAGACTGAGTGGCTGTGGTTTCCGGCACCCCGGTTCAGCCAGATTACTCCAACTCTGGCCATTGGGGGCGAAACACTGGCCCCCGTGGAGAGGGCGCGCAATTTGGGTGTCCTCCTAGATTCCCGGCTGTCCATGGAGGACCATGTGGCGGCCGTGGCCAGGGGGGCATTTCATCAGGTACGCCTGATGCGCCAATTGCGCCCCTTACTGGACCGGGCTGCCCTTCGCACAGTCACTCAAGCTCTCGTGACGTCCCGACTCAACTATTGTAATGCTCTCTACATGGGGCTTCCCTTGAGGTGCACTCGAAAGCTACAGCTAGTCCAAAATGCAGCCGCGTGGGTGATTATGGGAGCCACTAGATGCTCCCACATAACACCGATCCTGCGCGAGCTGCATTGGCTTCCTGTGGCCTTTCGAGTGCGCTTCAAGGTTCTGACAACTATCTTTAAAGCGCTCCATGGCTCGGGGCCTAGTTATATGCAAGACCGCCTCCTGCCCCATACATCCCTTAGACCGATACGCTCCCACAGAGAGGGCCTCCTCAGGGTGCCGTCGGCCGGACAATGCCGGCTGGCGACACCCAGGGGAAGAGCCTTCTCTGTGGCGGGGCCAGCCCTCTGGAATGACCTGCCCCCTGAATTACGTACCATCACCGACTTCCGCCTCTTCCGCCAATGTCTCAAGACATATTTGTTTCAACAAGCCGGCCTAGCCTAACCTCCCATGGGGACTTTTAGATAGTTTTAAATTGGGTTTTAAAAATTTGGTTTTAGTGCAGGATTGGTTTATTTAATAGTTTTTAAATTATATTTATTGTATTTTGTATGTTTTTAAATTTCCTGTGCGCCGCCCTGGGTCCTCTGTGGAGAAGGGCGGGATATAAATTTAAATAAATAGATAAAATAAATAAATAAAGCAGTCTTTAAAAAATAAGTCTAATAATTTGAACATTTTATAGGCATTTATAGTTATTGACATACATTCTTGCAGCAAACAACAAACAGCCTGATTAGCACAAGAAAAAAAATCTGCTTCTGCTTCCCAGCAATTTGCCTTGTGGAGCAAACACCAAGTTTCACTTTCAGTTTAAGCGCCTCCCAATCATTAGCTGTTTCAGGCTGCAGGGATTGCTATAGCCCAGGGGTCTGCAAAGTTGGCTCTTTTAAGACTGGTGGACTTCAACTCCCAGAATTCTGGGAGCATGGCTGGCTGGGGAATTCTGGGAGTTGAAGTCCACCAGTCTTAAAAGAGCCAACTTTGCAGACCCCTGCTATAGCCTATTGCAGCCTCCGCAAGCCCATTTCCCCCATTTGCTGCAAGGAGATAAATTGCTGGAGGCAGAGGCCAAAGGATGGGGGATTGTGGGTGGGTGCGGCTACATTTAGTGTATAAGATGCACCCAAATTTTCATCCACTTTCGGGGGGGGGGAAGGTGTGTCTTATACTCCGAAAAATACAGTAGCTTTAATAAAGTCCACAAGCCCTCTCCATAAGGACTATGGCGGGGATGGGGCTGTGTCTCAAAGGATTGACAGGTTGCATTCTCAACCTAGCGCATATCCATATAAAGACATGCTGAAGGTGGACCCTTAATAGTCCTGGAGACAAGCAATTGTAATTCACTTCCAACAGGGGTGTCAAACTTGCATCATCATGTCATCACAACTTTTTCCCCTTTCACTAAACCAGGGGTGGGCGTGGCCAGCTTCTGATGCATCCAGCCCAGGGGCTGCGAGTTTGACACCCCTGACTTACAACATAGCAAATAGCACTTAGACTTATACACTGCTTTACAGTCAGTGGTGAAATTCAATTATTTTACAATAATACAATAGCAGCGTTGGAAGGGACCTTGTAGGTCTTCTAGTCCAACCCCCTGTGTGGGCAGGAACCTTATACCATTTCAGACAAATGACTATCTAACATCTTCTTAAAGACTTCCAGGGTTGGGGCATTCACAACTTCTGGAGGCAAGGTGTTCCAGAGGTTAATTGTTCTAACTGTCAGGAAATTTCTCCTTAGTTCTAAGTTGCTTCTCTCCTTGATTAGTTTCCACCCATTGCTTCTTGTCCTGCCCCCAGGTGCCTTGGAGAATAGTTTGACTCCCTCTTCTTTGTGGCACCCTCTGAGTTTACTACTTGTTCTGTGGGCGTGGCTTTGTGGATGTAGTGTGGCTTGGTGGGAGTGGCTTGGTGGGTGTGCCAGGGGAAGGATGCTGCAAAACCTCTATTCCCACCCCATTCTGGGGCCAGCCAGTGGCGGCATTTGGCAGTTCTCCGAACTACTCAAAATTTCTGCTACCAGTTCTCCAGAACCTGTCAGAACCTGCTGGATTTCACCTCTGTTTACAGTGCTTTACAGCCCTCTCTAAGTGGTTTAAAGAGTCAGCATATTGCCCCTAACAATTTGAGTCCTTATTTTACCGACCTCGGAAGGATGGAAGGCTGAGTCAACCTTGAGCCTGGTGAGATTTGAACTGCCAAATTGCAAGCAGCTGGCAGTCAGTAGACGTAGCCTGCATTACTGCACTCTAACCACTGTGCCACCGTGGCTCAACATGCACAGGTAATCCTTGACTTACAACTGCAATTGGGAATCAGAAATTCTGATGCTCAGCAAGACAGTTAAAGTCAGTTGCACCCAATTTTAGGATCCTTTCCACCCATAGTTGTTAAGTGAATCACTGCAGCTGTTAAACAAATCATGCAATCATTAAGTGAATTCAGCTTCCTCCATTGTCTTTGCTTGCAGGAAGCCATTGGGTGCAAGATACTGGGATGCTGTAACCATTGTCAACACATGCCAGTTGCCAAGTGCTGGAATTTTGATCCCATGGCTGTGAGGATGCTGTGACGGTTGTAAGTTTGAGGACTGGTTGTAAGTCACTTTTTTTCCAGCACCCTTGAATGGTCAGGAAACCAATGTTTGTAAGTTAAGGACTCGCTGCAAGCAGTAGGAAGTGGCACCTGGGTAGAATCCAGTTTTCAGGACAGTGTGCAGGAGTTGGTAATAAACAGGCAAGATGGTGACTGCAACAGTGCAATCAAAGCTCTGCCCATTTCAAACGTGCCAGCTTAACTTTGTTGTCCACCCCAGTGGAGATCCATGCCAGTTTTCTTTTGGATTCCTTTTTTCCATTGTTAGTTCTTTCTTGCCTAAAGTGAGTGGAAGAATTGGCTTAATACCTGTCCTGACCCAGGCTTCCCAAGAGCATGAAGCAAACGCCTTGTCCTGAAAAAAAAATCCCTTTATTAATTTGCTGTGAATTCTGCTCATTCACATCCAACAAAGTATTTTAAGAGAGGATTTATAGTCACAGACCTTATCTTGCTTGGAGACCCAGCAGACGGATATCTGCAAAACTTGGCAAGGAATCTCGGAGAGTCATGAACCAATTCAGTGAACTAATTGTCTCCTGCAAACTCCACTCCCTTTTTGCTCCTCTTTTATTTCCTCTGGGAGGGGCCATTCATTGTCCACCTGTAGCCTTACTCCCAGGTTGCCCCCTGTTCTTTAGCTGTTCCCTTCGTCTGACAATTTTGCACATGCGCACACTGGGAACAGGCTCCAGCTGTTCGTCTGCCTCACTGAAGTCTGCCTCTGAAGGCAGCTGATAACTGGAATATGGCTCTGGTCCCTTCTCTGCCTCTGACACAGAGCCTCATCAGAGCCTTCCCCAGACTCCAGGACTGGCCCATCTTCCTCCCCAACCTCCTCACTGTCTGAATCTGCTGCCAGCTCTGCTGGTGGGCCACAGCAATACTACCAATATTGGTGGCAAATGGGAAGAAGCACAATGATATTAGGCATGGGAAACACAGAATCTGATTGGAGTAGCATCGACTGGATTGAATAGCCATCAACTACCATCAAACAACAGCAGAACATTTTTCTCTAACTTGCGAATCTAGTTTAAAAAAAAAAAGAATATCCTGATTCAGGTTCAGCCTATGAAAGAGAAGGGAAGCCGGATGAATTCAGCCTAGAATAATTAGAGATTTTTCTAGAGACCAGCAATATTTCTGGGCTTGAGCAATTAGAAGCGATCAGCCATTTCCCTCTAATGGTTCAGAAAAAAGCCCTTAGTGTTTCCGCTGCAGTGGCAGCTCTCCCCGATTCACAAAGCAAAGCACAAAAGCAAGTTCTCAGCAAAAAATTCCTCTAATGAACCTTGAACGCACAGGCACATGCATGCACCACGCACACACTCATGGCCACACACCCCGAGATCGCCAGCTAAGATGGGTAGGAGGTTGCCGTAACTGCTAAAAGGTTTACGAACCACGCTGGTTTTGCGTGAAATAGATTTCAGTCTCCACCAAGAAAGCGAAGTCTCCATGTTTCTCCACGGCCAATTTCTCTACTCCTGTCTCTTTCATTACAGGGATTGGGAGCCGTGTGGAAGAGAGAGGAGTAAATCTTCCTATTTTGCATAAGACTTTTTTTCCCCAGCTTTACATCCATCCATCCTGCTTTTTCTGCGAAGGACACCAGAGCGCAATCTGATTAACACCCGATTACAATATAGTGCTTTTTAAAAGTGGTTTCCTTTGAAACGTTTCTAGCAAATAATACGCCGCTTGTGGTGCTCGGCAAGAATGGGGACTAATATGACAAGGGTTCTTCAACAATCTGCTTCCAAATTCTTTCTCGCAGGAATACTTGAGTGGAATATGTACCGTACATGCTGCATTTTCTTTGAATGACAGGCAAAGGGTTTGGTGTAGGGCAGGGGTCCTCAAACTACAGCCCAGGGGCCAGATATGGCCCACTGAAGCTATTAATCTGGCCCACGGGGGACCATGAGGCTGCCCCACCCACATTGTCCCACCTGCCTTCCGGCTCTCACCTGCCTTCTGGAAGCCAGGGTGGCCAAAAATGGGCCCATTTTTTCCCTCCCCAGCCTCCAGAGAGGGGGGAGGGAGAAAGAGAGGGAGACATACACACACACAAACAGAAGTCCCTCATACACACCCCAGGACAGCCACATCCCTTAACTAACCTGCTTTCCACCTCCAGGAGCAAAACAAATTAAAGTTGAGTGTATTGTTTGGACTGCTAAATTGGCCATGCCCACTTGGTCACATGACCATCCAGCCATGCCCACCTGGTCACGTGATCATCTAGCTATGCCCACCCAGCTGGTCCAGCCCCCAACAGTCTGAGGGAACGTGAATTGCCCTCATGTTAAAAATGTTTGAGGACCCCTGGTGTAGGGTAACACCATATATTTATTTAATTTCCATCCCACCCCACCAGACATTATCTGGGTATTTTATGTCGTGTGTTAATTCTTGAAAAAAAATGGGAGGGGGGGGGGAATCAGCAAACCATCAATTGTCAAAAGAACCAGAACTAAAATTCATAAGTACAGAGGTCAGGAACCTTAAACACTCAAGGAGCCACAAAGGTCCTAAACGGAAGCCAGCATGGTGTCATAAGTCTGGTCTCCCTACCATAGAGTCTCCTCCTGGTGCGGCATCCTTTTTCCTCTACCTGCCCTAACTGAAAGCCCTATCAATTGTGGCACTGACCGGCTACAGGGAGCCGCAGCAGAGGGATGAAAGAGCCACATGCAGCTCCGGAGCTGCAGGTTGCCCACCCCTGCATTGTGAATGCACAATGAGCCTTGGAGTAAATATTTTATATTTTATATTTTATATTTTTTATTTATTATATTTATACCCCGCCCTTCTCCAAACGGACCCAGGGCGGCGCACAGGAATGTTAAAATACATACAAAACATAATAAAATTTAAAAAAACATATTCTAATAAAATCCTGTGCTAAAATCGAATTAAAAATCCCAAATTTAAAACTATCTAGGAGTCAGTAATGGAGGTTACGCTAGGCCGGCTAGATGGAATAGATGTGTCTTCAGACACTTGCGGAAGAGGCGGAGGTCGGAGATGGTGCGGAGTTCAGGGGCTAAGTCGTTCCAAAGGGCAGGGCCCGCCACAGAGAAGGCTCTTCCCCTGGGTGTCGCCAGTCGGCATTGTCCAGCCGACGGCACCCTGAGGAGGCCCTCTCTGTGGGAGCGTATCGATCTGAGGGATGTTCTCATGGTTACCAAAGGAAGGGGACGGAAGAGGTTAACTTAATTTTGAGGAAGAAAAAAAAGCAATCAACCCAGACTTCATAGAAACATAACGGTGGAAGGAGCTGTTGATTTCAACTCCCTTTCCATGTGTGTCATGCCTTAATGTTGAAAGACATCACCGCAGTGCTTTGGATTGGTCTTCCTGAAGAAGCTAGTCCAAAAGCACAGTCCCGTATCTGAGAAAACTTTGCAGAGTTCAATCTGAGTTGGTCACCAAAGGTTTGTTCTTCCAAACTTTTGGGCTGGTGCCCTAATCATTGTGTTTCCTCCTAACACGCTGTCTTTTTCCTCTGCTGATTGGAAGTCTGGTCCCCTCACCATAGAGTCTCCTCCTGGTCCTTTATTAGGGAACATCTCTCTTCAGAATATTTATTTATTTATTTATTTATTTATTTATTTATTTATTTATTTATTTATTTATTTATTTAATCAAATTTCTATACCGCCCTATCTCCCTGGTGGGACTCAGGGCCGTGCACAGAAGGGATAAAAACACCAATAACATACGATCACAATATAAAATAGAATTAAATTAAGTAAATCTGTGCTAAAATATAATTAAAAACTATTAAAAACGTTATTATTAAAATTAAATCATTAAATATGTCCTAATGATGGGCTCTAGCATGAGACCAATGCTTGGAAGAAGAAAGCTTTGGCCCCGATGACCAACTCAGATCGTACCCTGCAACATTATCCTGGGACACATATATTTACCTTCATTTATGAGAAAAGTTTTTATGTTATTCCAAAGGTGCTTTTTCAAGAGGCAACTGGACTTTCTGTTGTTGTTTTTCTTTGAAGACATTTTGCTTCTCATCCAAGGTTTTTCAGCTGAAAAAAAAACTAAACCAAAACCCCCCCAAAATAAAAAAGCTCAGTTGTCTCTTGAAAAAGCACCTTTGGGACAACCATGACCTGGATGACTGAGAATCTCCATAGACATTTGTGTGTTATAGCTAATTTCTTTACTTTTCCTGGTAGATCTAAAAAAAAAAAGAGACCAAAAACACCCTGGAAAAGGGAGGAGCTACATTTTTGTTAAGACTATTCATGACTGGGAGAGACATGGTAATAAGCTCAGCCAATGAATAGGCATAGCAACTAAGTCAGCCAATGGGAGCTTAAACAGATCTGGGTTTGTGCTGAGAATCGAAACGGAAACTACTGTGTCTGCTCTGAACTGAAACTAACTGTCCTCTCCTGCTTGTGTTCTGCCTGTAACTTCTACACATTGAAAGAAACTACTATTGGTATTGTACATTTATTCATCTGTTATTATGTATATAAAGAAGTTAATGAATCCAACTGAATCAGTTATCTGTGTGTGCTTTCTGGATTTGATTTTTCTGCAACAAACTGACAATTTTGACTTCTATCATAACATCTAGCTTAATTTTTCTATAATAAAGAAGTAGCAAAATAGTTTTAATAGAAAGTCTTAATAAATTCTTCCTTACACCTATTATCAATTCTTTTGGGGCTTAGAGCTATCTTTTCTTTCTTATTTTCTCTCCATTTCTTCTGACTAGTGCTGACAAAATAATGCAGATTGGTATGTTAATTGATGATTATCGGGCTGAAAGGGGCAATCAGACTTCTATGTTGTAGTTGTGCAATTATAACTTGTGAATGAAGACCACTGAGGGTCATTTTAAAGAACCACATATATTGCACAATATGTGTATGAAATGTGCGGCTTGTTAAGAGATTAGTGAACACTGGAGAAAAAGCATATTTTTATTACATTTTATTTGTAGAAAATCAAATCCAAAGTAATAGCTTACAAAAGGATTCATTATAATATGTAGGCCGGGACTGCAACAGTGGCTGCCTGATGTCTATCACAACTTGGTAACCACAGCCAATGATGTGAAAGCTGGGATAGGAAGGTAGGACAAGCCACAGGATGATACTAATAAGGAAATTAACGAGTATGCATACCCCTTATCCTTATTTTCTTTCCCCATCAGATTTGTCATTGTCATTTCTCTCCTGATTTCCATTTCATCCTTTTGTCTATGGAGATTCTCAACCATCTCGGTCATTCAGTTAGAACCGAAGAAGCATCTTGGATGAGGAGTGAAACTCTTTCAAAGAAAACACCAAGAAGTCCAATTGTCTTTTGGAAAAAGCACCTTTCCTCCCTTTCCACATCTACTTTTTGACTTGGGTTTCTTTCGATATATTTATTTATTTATTTATTTATTGAATTTATACCTCGCCCTTCTCCAAACAGACCCAGGGCGGCGCACAGGAATATTAAAAACATACAAACATATAAAACTTTTTCTTTTTAAAAAACTTATTCAACTAAAAGCCTGTGCTAAAACCGAATTAAAATCCCCATTTTAAAGCTATCTACGAGTCAGTATTGGAGGCTACGCAAGGCCTGCTAGTTGGAATAAGTGTGTCTTCAGACACTTGCGGAAGAGGCGGAGGTCAGAAATGGTACGGAGTTCAGGGGATAAGTCGTTCCAAAGGGCTGGTCCCACCACAGAGAAGGCTCTCCCCCTGGGTGTCGCCAGTCGGCATTGTCCGGCCCACGGCACCCTGAGGAGGCCCTCTCTGTGGGAGCGTATCGGTCTAAGGGATGTATGGGGCAGGAGGCGGTCTCGCATATAACTAGGCCCCGAGCCATGGAGCGCTTTAAAGATGGTCGTTAGAACCTTGAAGCGCACCCGAAAGACCACAGGAAGCCAGTGCAGGGATATCCTCTTCTATCCCTCATTTCTGCCTTCTCTGCCTCTCAATTAGATTAGAGCAGAAGTTCCCAACTTGGCAATTTCTAAGAGTTGTGGTCTTCAAATAACCTTGATTCCACATGGATTCCACATGGATGAGAATTCTAGCTATTGAAGTCTGCATGCCTGAAGTGAGCAATGTTGGAAAACACTGAACTACACAAGTCAATACAAGACTCACAAGTCTACACTGGAGCAATTCAGCCAAACCCAAGATCCATTTTTGCTAACTAGATTTAAAAGAGAGGGCGAGGTGTGCTTACGAAGTACATATTCTGAGATCCAAAAGGATTGTAGCTTTACAATCCTTTTGGATCTTCTACTCTGTTGGTGCTGATAATTTCTCGCCAAGTCAAAGTTTTGGAAATTGCTCTGGATTGGGCACTCTCAAGACCCTAAGCCCGTGATGGCACACAGAGCCCTTCCTTTGGGCATGTGTGCCATCACCAGCTGCTACTCTGGTTTCTCGTCTTTGTGGGTGCAGGAATGCCAAAAACGGCCCAAAAATGGCTTGAACATCTGCTTTTGGCCCCCCAAATGGCCCCAAAACCAGCCAAAAAATGGCCTGAAAATCAACCTGTTTTTGGGGCATCTTCTGGTGCTCCGGCGCTGGCTGGCGCACATGCATATACGTTCTGGCATGGGCATTCGGTGCCAAAAAGGTTCACCATCACTGCCCTAAACCTATTGGCATCTTTACAAAATTCAGAAGATGGCGTCAAAAAGTTGTTGATAACCTTTTTGTACGACCATAATTCAATTTTCAATAATAAATGGCATCCAATTCACAGTCCCAGTCTAGAATGTGACTTCTTGAATTCGCGTTTAACCTGTCCCTAAAAAGGGTTGGGGGAAATCAACTAACAAGCGAGAATATCTTCTGGACTGGTGATTTGCAACAGGCCCAACCAAAATTTATTACTTCTTTTCTTTTAACAAGATATAAATACAAATAGCATTTATAATGTACAACTTCAACAAATATCTCATATGGGGGCAAATTAAGGTGATCTGCCCACTTGGACCCTCAGTACAGCTCAGTCTGCAATACTGTAATAAGGCAGCCAGAGTTCTGCCTAAAAACACAAAAAATGATCTCAATCGATAACACGCAAGTATTAAAGATAAGCGATCAACAGCAGTCTTGTGCATGTCTTTATAATTGCTCCAATCTTTGAATTTAATAGATTCATCCTTATTTTTTTTCTAATAGTCCAGTTTATTTTTGCATACAGCTTAGCACCTTGATCTCTGTCCATTGCGCATAGGTGCATTCCATTGTCTTGTACGTACATTAACAGTTTTCCATTAAAATACAGGTGCTGTATTTACAGAAATCAATGGTCACGAATGCAATTTTACATGTATGTAGCACCTTTCATTCAGGAAAAAATAAAGAGAGAAAGAACTTTACAGAGAGGAATTACAAACAATTTGCTCCACCCGTTGAAATTCAAGCCAAAGGTGGGCCAGGTCAACAACTATATTACAATGCATAGCCATGTTACACAACCGCTTAGGCCGAGAAGGACATGTGCTTTTACAGTTATGTCCAGAAAGTAATTTTTTTTTAAAATCAACTACCCAGTGCAAAAAAAGAAAAAGAAAAGTGAAGAGGCCTCTAGAAGGAATCATATTCTGAGAGGATCTCGGGTGATCACAACTTCAGTTTTACACATCATCTGGAATGGAGCACTTCCGAGAGCACCAAGGGCCCATATTAAACCCCATTGCTTTTGGAGTTGGGAGGGCGGATGACAGCGCCACCTATTGGTCATTCCTAGGCAGTGACTCCCGGTGATACCTACAGAAATGGACAATGCAAAATGAAATGAAACGAAAGTGTCAGAAACAGTTTATAAAAATGGCACATTTATTGCTACAGAACAGTCATGTACATGACGGCATCAAATAACTACAAAATGGGAAACATAAAAAGGTCTACAGCAAGCTGTGTGTTTCGCCTTCAGGAATCTCCAGCGCACAACCTGTTTTAGACGCTTCTACAAATCAGAAATACACCAAAAACATGGAGGAAAAAAAATATATATATCGAGGCACTCAGCCACACGTTGAAAAACAAAGTGTAACTGTTGTTATCTTTTTTTTTCTCTTTTTGTCCCTTTTATCATTTTTCCCTTTTTTATTTAACTTTTTTTTTCCTTTTTAAATGTTGCAGCTATGGGTCCAGTTGCCAAAAAAACCTTCCCCACTGCGACCTCCAACTTAAAAAAAAAAAAAAAGATAAAGGAAAAAAAAAAACCAGAAGGGGAAAAAAAAAAAGCTATCGTACAATTTCATCTTGGTAACACATATGTAAAATAACATCTTTTAAATAGTAAAATAAAGTAACAAACTTTTACTTAGAATGATTCCAAACATCTACAAAGAAGAAATATTCAGAATCTGACAACCCCTGCCCCACCCCTCCACCCCAATATTCGTGGTATAAAAGGATTGCGCCTGTGAAAAATAAGCCAAATATATATTTTTAATTTTTTTTTTAAATTTAGGCTTTTCTTTTATCCTACTTGGGTGTACTACAGTCTATTTTAATAGCAAAAAGGTCACTAGACAAACAAAACTTTGTAACAAAAAGGCAGGCACTGATACATGGTAAATCTCTGCTTTTCCATATCTTCACTTAGTTGCATCACAAGTAACAAGAATGAAAAAGGCCACAGTTCATATATTTTCACCATTACATAAGTCTATAATACTTGAAATGAGTATGGTCAAACCAGCACTGCACAAAGGTGAATCAAGTTCCAGTCCCATGAGAAGATGCTAGAAAAATGAGAAGGAAAAGAAAGGAAGAAAAGAAAAAGAAAGAAAATCTTGGTGCCCCCACTGTGTTGGAATTCATTGTATTCCATCTTTAGAAAATTGCATTTTTTCCCCTTCTCGTATCAGCCAGTGGATTAAGCTTTGTGCTTTTTCTCACCCGATAAATTCTTGTTTGTGGCAATGTGCTATTATTACACGGTCTGGCACAGGTTGCACTGCGCCTGATGAACAGAACAAGGAAAATTGGAAATTGCTCCGCATTCCTCCCACTCTATCCCCACCCGTCCCCACCCTTCCAATGAAATCAACGAATAAAACAAATTGGAAGACTGCATCAATTACAAGTTGCATCACTGGTTGAACTGACAGTTGTATAAACATTAGTGTTCTTTGCAGCTACACGTAAGACAAATGTAAAAAAAAAAAAAAAATTCTAGACGAACAGATTTCCTTAATCTGCGTATTCATAAATAACTTGAATGTGGAGGTGGATCATTCATTAAATGTTGGGATAAATCTCTACAATGGTAGTGTCCAAGTACTGTTCATTACTGTACAACCTGTGGTTGTTTCTCCTTCGTACGAGTGTGCAAAGCCCTCCAAATCAGCTGGATTTTCTGACAATCACGGAAGCATCTCACAATCCTCACACGGTGCTTTGCTTCGAGCTCAAAAGGCTGGCAGGATATATGGAGCACTTCAACTTCGAAACAACTTGCACACCTCTACCTCTGGGTGGTTAAAACTCAAGTCATCACCAGACCTTTTAACAAGTGACAACTCCCACTGTGGACAGCAGCAGTGAAAAGTTAAGCAATTCTTGATGTCTTATTTCTTAGGATCACCCACTAAATTAAAGCAAGCAGAGGAGGTGGGGGGAGGGTGAACAACACAAAAAAGCATGACTGGTTAATTTTCAAGTTTAAATTCCATTATGGAACAGGAAACCATGTCCAAAACCACAGAGATTAGATTACCGTTTTATAAACAACTAAGCCTCTATTGGTTCTATGTACATCACCATTTTCATTCCTGCTTAGAATCATCTCTGCTGTTCCAATGTACTGAATAAGCTGGTAATGAAAACCATCTTTTATCAATGTTCTGTGACTGTGAATGTTTCAAGATTCATAACAATGTCATCAACCTGGGCAATTATTAAAAAGACGGCATTTTGAGTTTGTGTTGATAGCTCTCTTATCCAAATTAGTTTTATATACAGAGCAGACAATTTGAGATCTTGGCCTTGTGAATGTAAACCAGCAGAAATGCTCACATTGATGACATCAAGATGGAAGTTAACGCCTCTTTGATTTATCCAGGTTTTTAGCGTAAAGATATCCTCTGAAATAACAACTTCCCATTAAAAGTATTAGAATTGTTTTTTATAAAAAAACTTTAATCCTAAACTATATTAATAAATGGTCAATTAAAAGAGAATCCTCCAATGTTTAGAATACCAGCACTAAAAGAATTAGGTTTAAGACAAACACTTTCATCTAAACATATTCTATTAGAAGTATGGCGTCTGCAATGCAATAGTCATTTCTTGTTCTGATTTCAACTTACACAGTCTCTGCTCTGTTATGAGCTTAATCCACCTCCACATTTGAGAAACTTATTAACAAATAATAGTATTTTTAAAAGTTTTACTGCTACTGAACATATTTACAATTTTCAACACACACAGGTAATCAAAATGTTTATGGATATGGAGAGGGTGGTTCACATGGCAAACTACCATATTTGTTCTTTATGTTTTTCAGTAACATAAAATTAAGATTCTTATTTCTCACTATTTCATTTAAATGAGATTTTGTTTCAACCACACAGTTTAAAAAAAAACCAAAAGTTTGATACAATGTATTAAAACACATAATAACAAGAGTCTACATGTAAAAATATAACTTTTACATACACAATTTCAAAATAATGATACGTTTGCCATTTTGTTGCATAAAATTTACAAATGTTTTTTTTTTTCATTACTATGTAACTGGCAAAACAGGAGAACAGATGGAAAGTCTAGACCGTTTTCAATGGGTATATGGCGTTTACTCAGTGCTGATAGGTGGAAAAATCGATTCAAACCGGGAGATTCTGTTTAAAAATAACATGCCAAGTTTGCGTGGCTCTTTTAAAAAATAAATAAATAAATCAGAAGCTTGAAACAAAAAAAGATGCTGACAAAGACTGAATTGGGAGCGATGTCAGTTAATTGTTCTGTCTCCCAAAGTAAATCTTTGGAAGATTCACTGTGGGTCCTTGCTTAGATGCCCTGAAATCCAATCATTGGATGAGTCGCTGTGTCATAAGCTTGATCTAATACTTGCTATAATGTATATGCGTTAAGTAAAAACTTGGTTCATACTGGCCAGAAAATATACTGTTCTACTCCCTCCTCTTTTAAGAAAGTGCAACTTAATGCTTTAGAACGGGTAAGGCTTGTTCTAATGCTGTGTGACAGTTGGATATTGGCATTTTTTTTTTTAAATGAACGGAAGAGGCAGTATATGGTCAATCTTTCAGGAACACCCTTTAAAATGTCTTCTTTTTTTCAAACTCGCGTACAACTCGCAACTGTCCTCCCCACCCCCACCTTTGACCATGTATTCTGAAACGCCCCGGTGCATATTGTATTTAAGCTACACACATTAATTTAACATTTCTACTGGTTTGTTAAATCACAGCCACCTTTGATTATGTTACATTTTTTTTTTTTTGATGATATAAACATTAGAAGGCACAGTGGTAACATTGTAGCATTCTAACCTTGTACCTCTGAACATCTTAGAAATAGGGTATAATGAGAGCAAGAGTTGTGATTTAGAATTCTCCACCCCAAAATTTGATTGCCTGGGTCATTTACCCCCACCCCCCTCCAAACTCGTGTTGACTGTAGGGTAGGGACTAGAGCCGCCCCAGAATTCCTAACCCACATCCCAGCATTCTGGGTAGTCCCGATCCGCCTTGGAAAGGGGGGAGGGGCGCTGGAGGTCTCAGCAACGCTGCTTACGCTTATCGACATACCTCATCTAGTCCCGTATTCTCCCCAAAGGACTCAAGAGATCGCTTGCTACTTTTCTGTAGGCGTGATAAGCAAACTCGAGGGTCAGAGTTCATCCTGGACGGCCCCTCCAGCAACAGAGCTGGCACTACAGGTTACAATAAGGAACTGAAGGGGCCATGGGGGAAGAGAAAGACGACGTCAACAGAAACAAAAACTTATTTACAGTAAAATCTTTTTTTCTTAAAAAAAGTTAATCCGTACTTTGTTTTTTCTTTGTTTTTTTTTTTTTACAGGAGCAAAAAGTCGGAAACCAATGAACAAAGCTTACCATAGTCACTAATTTTTATATATATATATAAATTTATATATATATTTATATAATATTTATATATGTGTGTTTGTGTCCATGTGTTTTGTATTTGTCATAGGTCTATAAGATCCATCTGTTCCTCCTACCCTAAGGAATGGCTAATGTCATTACTTCAGTTTTCATTAGGACGTTTGCTGGTTTTGTAAATATTAGGGTAGCAGAGCTTCCCTTTTTAATATCCAGTAAGTATAAACACTAGCTGACTAGTACACCAATGAAAACGTTCATTTTTTTTTCTTCAGAAGTACACTTTTCATTATTGCAAGTTTACAATTTTTAAATTAAATATTTTTTTTTCAGACTTACAAATTAATTATATTTTTTTTTTCCAAAAGAAGTTTAGGCACAAATGCATTGTCCCACAGTGTGGAGAAGATTGCCATTCAGTCTCCGGGCTGTGCACTGACAGCTGTCAACATAACTGCTTGAAACATTCCGAATGATATGTTGAAAAGAGGTTGTCCCTCAAGTTGCACGTTTGTTTTTTTTCTCTCCTTTATTTCAAAATCAGGAATGCTGAAATCTCTTGCGTCTGTGATTCGTAACTACTCAGACTTGTCTTATTATATTACAAAAAAAAAGGAGGGGGGAGGAAGGGTTAAGTGTTTATATGTTTTTTTTTTAAAGATAATACAGCTGTTTAAGGAAGTGGTCTCTGGTTTACGTGAAGAAAATGTGGCAACTTGGACCTGCAAAAGAAACGGAAAAAACTCAGATCAGCCAAAATGCAATCATCTTTATTGTTCTTAATTTTTTATTTCATAACAGCATATTCAGCATTAAAAAAAAACGTTTTGAAAGCTGGCTCTCGACAATCCTTCCTCTATCATCCAGATGAACAGACATTTATTACCCTTCTGAAGACATGTGGAAGATTTTTCACACTTGGGGTTCAAAATACAGAGGCAGAATAAACTAAGTGAGATTGTGATGAATCCTTACAAGATGATTAGGTCTAATGATTAAGGCCAGTAGAAGCCAGGAGAATGAGAGTTGTAATCCTGCCTAAGGCATGTAAGCCAGATAGGTGATGTTGGGCCATTTATCTGGTGATAAATGGTGATATCTTTTTAAAAAAAATCTGGTGATAAAAGCCAGTTAAGTGATATTGGGACATTTATCAAATATCTACAGACCCCCACATCCTGGACATAAATTGTTTCAACTTCTAACCTCAAAACAACGCTATAGGGCACTGCACACTAGAACAACTAGACACAAGGACTGTTTTTTCCCCGAATGCCATCACTCTGCTTAACAACTAATTCCCACAACACTGTCAATAATGTATTACTATTATTCTTCTCTTCCTTCCTAGTATTTATCTCTCCCCATTTATGACTATAACCATGTTGCTTGTATCTTTCAATTTATATTGTTTTTATTGTTTCCTAGTATGACTTGATAGCTTATTAATAACCTTGACTATCACTAAGTGTTTTATTCTTGATGAATGTATTTTTATTCTCCTTATGTACTCTGAGAGCATATGCACCAAAGACAGATTCCTTGTGTGTCCAATCACCCTTGGCCAATAAAGAATTCTATTCTATTTTATTCTATTCCCAAGAGACTGTGAGTTCTACTTCCACCTTAAATATGAAAGGCAGTTGGGTGACTTTGGGAAGAATAAAAATGAAGAATAAATGAAATAAAGTACAGGTCGTCTTTGACTTACGACCACAATTGGGCCCAACATTTCAATTCAACAATTATTAAGTGAGTTGGGCTCCATTTTACGACCTTTTTGCCACAATTGTTAAGCAAATCACTGCTTTGTTAAGTGAATCATGCAGCTGTTAAGCAAATCTGCCTTCTCCCATGGACTTTGCTTGTCGGAAGTCACCTAGGAAGGTTACACCAATGGTGATCACGTGACTCCAGGACAGTGCAACTGTCATGCATATATGCCAGGTGCCAGAATTTTGATCATGTGACCAAAGGGATGCTGCAACCTAATAAGTGTGAAAACTGGCCGTAAGTCACTTTCGGGGCTGTTGTAACTTTGAATGGCCACCAAACAAACAGTTATAAGTCTAGGAGTACTTGCGCAATGGAAGGAGGGAGCTGTTGTACATATCTTCCCAAAATTACTCATTCCCAATAGGATGAACTCTTGTTGATGAAAAATTTACCTCAGTAAAGAAATTCAGGTAAATATTTTTAACTCCCTTCTTCTTGTTCCCCATCTATAAAACCCCCTGAATTTCCTGTAACCCGTTTGGTAAGTTATCTGGTAGTGACTCAGTCCTAACATATAAATCTATTCTCATTGAGTCATACAAATAGGATGCTTTTATGAAGTGCTTTGGGGAATTGAATAAATTCAAATTCAGATTGGCAGTTATTGGCCGGCAGGATCCAATGTGTGTAGCTAACCCCCTCCACCCCCCCACCCCTGAATGTTTTCCATGTTATTAAATATTTTGATGCTACGCAACAAGAGGAAACAAACACGTTCCTAATGTGTGATCATGTCTGATCTGGTCTAGATTTCTTCCGCTTACTATTTACACTTCAACCCATATGAGAAAACTGAACTACAAAGCAATAAATAAAGGGATATAATAAAGGCATGATTGGGGTGAGGGGTGGAGTTGGATGTTCCCGTAATTTAAAAAAACCAGAGAGAAGCTAACAAATAAAACAGAATGTAGCAAAAGCAATTCAAATGAGGTATTAAATTAAGAAGAAAAATAGTATTGAATTTTAAAAAAAGAGGAATTATCTATGGAATTGATGAACATGGAAGATTTCTGGTTGCCTTTGAGTCAATCTTGACTTCTGCTGATGTTTCTGGAGTGCCCCTGCAGTTTTCTTAGCAAGATTTTGGAAATGGATTGTCTTTATTTTTTTTCCTCCTAGGGCTGAGAAAAAGAGACTATAGATAGTCCTCAACTGACTAGCACAATTGTGACCAGCATTTCAATTTTATGTTGTTATGGTCGTCAAGTTTTTCTACCATTTTACAGCAGTTGTTAAATGAATCGTGTGTTCCTAAGTCCAAAGCACGTGGTCATTAAGCAAATCATGTAACTGTAAATCTGCATCTACTAAATCTGCATTTAAATTTATTTATTTACATGCATTTAAATATGCATGCAAATATGCACCAAAGACAAATTCCTGATGTGTCCAATCACACTTGGTCAATAAAGAATTCTATTCTATTCTTCTATTGTCGCCTGAATGGGTGAGGGTGGAAGGCTTGCCAAAAAAGTGCAAAAAAAAAAAAAAAAAGACTAGCAGCTGGCAAAAAAACCCTGTTGTAAATTGTGATCATATGATCACAGGATGCCACAAATGGTTGTAAATGTGAGCTTTGTATTTAAGGTGGCACTAGAACTCACGGTCTCCTGGTTTCTGCACCAAACTAGCCCTCGTGGAAAGAAACAGTCTCTAGATGTTAATTCCCCTAATGATATTCGTTCTAAAGAAACTAATACCCTGTTTCCCCAAAAATAAGACCTCCATGGATAATAAGCCCAATCAGGCTTTTGAGCGCATGCACTAAAATAAGCCCTTCCCTGAAAATAAGCCCTCCCTGAACATATTGCAACACGGCAGCAGCCATGAGGTGACCACGCTCGCTGCCTCTTGCACCCCAAAAATAATAAGACCTCCCTGAAAATAAGGCCGTGCTTATTTCAGGGGTCAAAAGAAAACAAGACCCTGTCTTATTTTCAGGGAAACACAGTAGCCACAGTATTACTGTTACTATGAGGAGACTGGTCAAGATGTACGTACCTTTTTCCTTTTTTTACATCTGCCCCATATGATTAGATGTGTCTCCCATTCCAGGGTGGGGTCCTGCCAAAGAAAGCGGAGGAGGGTCCGAAGATACTTTCTCTTCTTCCCTTCTTTTCAAACACGCCGCTTTAGGATTCAGATTTCTTTCTGTGAAACCAGAATTTAAGATAACGTTAAACAACTGTCAGGGTTCCAAGTAACACACCCACAGCAAACAAAACTCTGAGGCAAGTAGATTCCTCATATGTGTCGTATAGGCATGGGCTGGTGAAAATAGACTCTGACTATTCCTGCAGTTTTCACCTAATTAAAAGTTTTTCACATTCTCAAAACAATCAGTCACATGGTCCAATCAGGATACTGTCCAGATGCTAGGCAACTCCAGTCCCCTCCTTCTGCATACTTTCAGGAATGTCCTTGGTTCCCAAGATAAAGTATTTTGTTTTGACTACAAAGCCCAACTATCTCTATTCCATTTGCCCTGTCCCTCTTCTCCAGTGTGTCAGCACTGAAGTCTCAAAATGGCTTCAGTCAGGCCAGCTTCAGGGCTGACAACATTTAAAGCCTGTGACCTAGCTACTTTGTGCGTTCAAGTACAACATCTGGCTCATCCTACTGTCATTTCCTTCAATTGGCCAGGAATGTCCATTATAATGAGAAATAATTTTGATTCTCTGAATCTCATGTCTCTGGCTAATGTTCAATTTAAAAATTGTTTTCAGTTCATCTCCAGGCCTTGCCCATCTCAATTTGTGACATTCAAGACAGAGATTCACCTGCATTTCAGAACAATTGTTACTTTAGATCAATTTAGAATTATTTTAATCACTGCAAAGCACTCATGTTGTACATCAAACAGTTGCTTGATGTACAACATAATTTATCTACTAAACATACTAACCACCTTAGGAGTTTGGAGTAACAACCGTCACTGAATAGATAACATAATTTACAATGAATTTTGTAATACTGGCTTATTTCATTTCATTCCTTTATTAAATTTATATGCTGCCCATCTTACTATCGTGGGACTCTGGGTGGCTTTCAAATGTCATAAAACAACAGCTCTCCAAAAATTAAAAATGAAATAAATAGAAATTAAATAAGCTAAAGCCAGAATACTATAGGATAGCATGCGATCGCCCTACTCCACTAACCACCTTCACTCACCACGTGTTCATAATGCCCCTATCTTATAACTGAATTATAACTGACTTATAATCAGGGAATTGCTTCTTGGGATCCAAGCTTTTTTTTTTTTTTTTGCAAGACCAGCCTGTCTTGTGCGGACTAAATTTCAACGTTGGCCATTTCAATGGTGTCACTTTGTAGCATAAGGATGATCCTTTCATAGCAGCTTACATAGCATAGTTGTTCAAATATTCATGACTGGGAGGGACGTGGGAACAAGGTCAGCCAATGAATAGGCATAGCAACTAAGTTAGCCAATAGGAGCTTAAACAGATTTGAGTCTGTGCAGAGAATTGAAACAGAAACTTAAGCAGTCTGCTGCTATGACAAGTAAACTAGCTAGCAGTCTGTTTGGGCTTGTCTACTGAAATGAAATTAACTGCTTGTGTCTGCCTGTAACTCTCCTGCTTTGTGTTTACTTGGAGGAACCACCTGTTGGTATTGTACATTTATTCATCTATTCTTATGTATATAAAGAAGTTAATGAATCCAGCTGAATCAGTTATCTCTGTGTGCTTTCTAGATTTGATTTTTTTGCAACGAACTCTGACAATAGTGGTGTCCTGGCCTGTATGAGCTCAGACCAAAGTTTTAACAAAGCATCCTTATGACCTGGAGGCATCACATCATTAGCGAAGCATAGTAATCCTCCTAAGATCTAAGGTTTCAAAACGTCTGATTGAGATTTGCAGATCGATTGGCTAAAGTTAGCCTTAACTCACCTCTGACTTGCTGCTCTAAACTGAGGATAACTGCTACAGCTTGATGTAAGATTAAAAGTTTGGTCTGGGGCTTGTCGCTTTTTAGATGGAGCTGCACCATCCGGCCCAGCTCTTTGAAAGCCTCGTTGATGTCACGGACACGCAGGCGCTCACGGGCATTGTTGGCCATTCTTCTTTCTTTCTCGCGCTCTGCTTTTTGTTCCGGAGTAAGATCTTCGTCGTCATTATTGCTGAGAGGGAAACATAGCACAGGATTTTCTAATGGGGTTGAAACTTCAGGGGTTTTATCAACATGTCACTTCAAAGTACGACCCTTACTTAAAAGGAACACGGGAACGTAAAGCTTTAGCTGCATCGAATAGTGTGGCAGAAGGCCAAATAAATATGAACAAACAAAATGCTTCATTTTTTAAAAAAGCCATACGTGCCAATACATGGTTTCATTGCTATCTGTCATATTGAATGTAATAAACAGTACATACATCAATGAGAGAGCCACAACTGTAGCATGACTTTTGACATATTCAAGAAATTGGTCCATAATCGTTCTAGAAAAAATCAGAGACTTTTCCTGTGGCTTAATGGATAAAGTCAGTCTTTAGTAAGACTGTATTAATATTCTTCTCATCTTTCATATTACCTATCTTCTTTTCTACTTATGACTATAACTTTATTGTTTATATTATTTTATTTAGTTTCCTAGTACGATTTATGTAGATTCTATCACTAAGTGTTGTATCTTATGATTTATGATGAATGTATTTTTATGATGACTATGATTATAATTTATCACTTAAGCTTTTATGTACGAGAGCTTATGCACCGAAGATAAATTCCAATCACACTTGGCCAATAAAGAATTTCTATTCTATTCTATTCTATTCTATTCTGTTCTGTTCTGTTCTAATTCCATTCCATTCGAAAAAGATGGAATTTTGATGTTTCATATGCTGACAGCACCAAGAATATTCTATGCACAAAAATGGAAGGATGCTATGATTCCCACAATGGACAAATGGCTGCAAAAATTGGAGTTAGTAGAGATAGCTAAATTGACTGCTTTGATTAAAGAAAAGAATGTGATTAATTTTGTTTCTATTTGAAACTGTTTTTGGATTTTGGGCTTGAGGTACAAATAAAAAATGAAATTTTGATTTTGGGTTTTGCTGATTAGATAGGCTTGTTATTATAGAAATGGCTGGTATGTATTATGTAAAAGGGAAAAATCGAGGTTTTATTTTATTACCTCACTCTACTGCATCAAAAAGAATCAAAAGTCAATGCTTCCCCCCCCCACCTCATTTACCCTACAGTTTTTCGTCTTCTTCTCATCTTCCCCTATTTTCCCATTGTTTTCAATTTTCTTTGTATTTCTGTATTTTGATAAACTAATAAAATTTTGAGAGAATAAGTTAGCCTCTACTGTGATTAATTTTAGAAAGTTTTAATTGGGGGATTTTTAATTGGTTTTAGCGCAGGTTGCCATTTAATAGATTTTTAAATTTATTTGTTTTTTATTATCTTTGTATATTGTTTTTAAATTCCTGTGCGCCGCCCTGGGTCCTTTTGGAGAAGGGCGGGATATAAATTGAATAAAATAAAATAAATAAAATAAAATAAATAAATAATTGTTTTGAGCAGGTCTTAAAATCTGATTCCAAAAACGTGCTTCAGAATGCATGTGAGCACAAGGGTTTTTTTTGCAACCTTTTAAAGCAGCAATGTATTATTCCAGAGGAGTTGGAAAGACACATCTGCTTAAGAGGGTGGAATCAGATGCTATGAGTGTGCCTCTATGCATTCTGAAACATCTTTCTGGAATTAAATCCAAAGCACTGCACAGCTCTAACAGGTAAAATAACTTAAAACCAAAGCTAAGGTTGCTGTTGTAATACATGCATATGCTTTTATTTATATATATGTTTACATAGTCACCTTAGTTATTATTAACCTTAGCAATTTCCTTTTTTCCTCTGTAGAGTTTTTATATTATGCTAAAAAGGTGATTTACCCTGCAGGTAACTCGGGTTTCTCAAAAATGTCTGAATGATACAGAGCCTGCTAAAATCCAAAGCAAAAGGGTAAAGTTAGATGTAATGATACTTGCAAGTATCATTGGCAAATTGGCCTTTGTCTATATAGTGTTGCCTTTTCCTTGGAAAACTGGATGCAGATCTTCTATTTATTTATTTGATTCTATATTTATGTAACGATCTATAGTCCAAAGAATGCCAGTTGAAGAGTGTGACCCAAAGAAATTCTAGAATCTAGGTAGATGATGATGAAAATGATGATTGGTGGGTTTTATGTCCCAATTTGTATCCTTCCTTCATGCTCAGAGCACACTTGAAAGGGTTAGTAGTAATAATCAATCAACAAACATATAATAAATATGGGCAGTTAATATCTGACAACAGCATTAACCAATCTGAATTAAAATGGTTTTAGCTACACTGTTAAATACATATTTCTCTTATTGCCACTTTATGAGTCAGTTTGAAGTTCTTTGCAGGTTCTTCTCACAGCCCACTTAAATGCACTTCTTTGGCTTTAGGTCTGCTGTGTTATGGGGATTTATATCATGTAGTATTTCTCACACGTAGAAATCAGAATACAATTTTTATGCAATCAGGCATCAGGGAATCCCTCAAGGCTATTTCATAGTTCTTGCCTGAATTACTGATTCCTTCAGCCGCCGAATGCAAGAGGTTGAAATAGTTGCATGCTGAAGAAGCAAAATGTTATCCTAAGTGCAAAGTGGCTTCTATTAAATTAAATTGTATACATTTTTATTTATTTCTGAGACTTTTCTGCATTCCATGCCATTTCATAAAACCCACGCACAAGGAGAACTTAAGTTTATTTAATACTCAACAACTGTTCTATCGTTCAGACAAAAATCTGAATGTAATAGAAGATGATTCAGAAGCGTCCTTGCTGATGAAATCCAATATATTTTATGAAAAACATAAGGGACCGACCAAGGGTCAGTGGTAATGAAAGAGAATCTTGCATACTGATGCCTGTAAGCAAGAAATAATGGTCAACATAAGGGTTCCAAGTTATTACTGGGAACAAGACTTGATGAATTTATTCAAGTTTCTTTCCAAACTTTGGCAATGTGCCTTAGATCATATCTTAACAATTACTTCTGCTTAAATTGGACAAGCTACCCTGATTTATCCAGCTTACAGTTATGATTACAGTTATGTTCTTTAAAAACAACAACCCAGGAACATGTGTATTCCACATAACTATTATAAAATAACTATTACTAAAAATGGCATCTGCTTAAAATTTTGTGTGTGTTTTCATAGGTACATCAGACCACTGAAACTGGCTCTAATTTAAGTGTAGCTCTGTCCATACAGTTCTGCCTAAGCGTTTGTCCTTTCCCCAAATTCAGCCCTTCTAGAGTACAAGCTTCCAAACAGATACTCTTTGGTACTTCTAAGAAAGAGCGATGAGTTTCTCGGCTGATTTTTGACCAGCAGGAAAAAAAAACTCGACAGAGTTTTCTTCCTGTTCTGTTCACTTCATCAAAATCCAATAAAGGAATTAAATGAAGCGACACTATTATATACGGTTACCTAGATCTTGACCTAGTAATTGATTTGATATCCTTCTTGTCATCGTCTAACTTCTTGTCGTCGGAAGATTTCGAGTCCTGGAGGTTCTCCTCTCCTTCGTCATCGGATTTGATTTCAGAACTCCCTGAAGATATGCTTTGCCCTTGAAGTCCAGTTGGCATGCCTGTCCAGAAGGGAACAGAAGGATAGGTCTTATGCGGGCGTTCGTACAAAACGTATATGAACACACATATCACCAATAAAGGTAAAGATTCCCCCTGCACATATGTGCTAGTCGTTCCCAACTCTAGGGGGAGGTGCTCATCTCTGTTTCTAAGCCGAAGAGCCAGCGCTGTCTGAAGACGTCTCTGTGGTCATGTGGCCAGCATGACTAAACACCGAAGGTGCACGGAATGCTGCTACCTTCCCATCAAGGTGGTCCCTATTTTTCTACTTGTATTTTTACATGCTTTTGAACAGCTAGGTTGGCAGAAGCTGGGACAAGTAACAGGAGCTCACTCCATTACACAGCAATAGGGATTTGAACTGCCGACCTTTGTGATCGACAAGCTCAGCATCTTAGCCACTGAGCCATTGTTCCCTTTGAAAGTCCTACAGTAGCCTTGACATATAACCATTCGAACTTAGAACAGTGCTGAAAAACGTGACTTACAATCCCCCAATTATGATTGTGGCTGAATGCCTGCCATCATGTGATTGCAATCTGGGTGCTTGGCAACTTGCAGTTATGACAATTGCAATGCCCTACAGTCAGACAATCACTATTTGCCACTTTCCCAGATCTTTTGATGGCAGCATGATGATTGCATTTTACCCAATCAATTATTCAATGAAAAAATCAATCAATATTCTGCTTTGTTTTGATCCCAATTTTAATATTAGGCAAAACATTTTTTTAACGATTTCATTGTGTTTCAGAAAGAATTATTTAACTGTAGAGTGAAATAATTGTGATTGTGCATATATCGGAATATTAGGTTTTAACATGAAACCTTTAATAATTTAAATCAACAAGCCACATTTTTGCCCAACTGGCAAGCTGTCACCTATTTACTTCTCCATCTACACAGAGTGTCTTTCAGTAGGGGTGTGGTTTGAATAAAGAATAAGTCCACTCCTTCTTCTAAGTGGCTACCCTCCTGACCTTTGAAGCCTGCTGTCATAGATTATAGATTATAGAGATGCAGGCACAGGGCCAAGCAATGCCGTTGCACATACCTCGGTAAGGATCCGGAGGCTGGTTTAAGTCAGGAGATGTTGCAGACTGCACTGGCAGCTGTGGGACGGGAACTTGGTTTGGCACAAGTGAATGGCTGCCACGGAGGCCAACGGCATCTTCACGATGAGCCCCAACCTGCCAGAGAAGAAGGAAGGAAAGATTTAGACAGGACCGTTTTAAGTGAAACAACCTAGGACCTAGGACTCAACAACCTAGGACTCATCTCAAGCGATCCAAGCCCCAGAGCTCACTGTAACAACATTGTCAAAAAGGCATTTAGAGTTGTTAACCTAATTTTGCAAAGTTTCTTCTCCAGTAACACTGTACTGCAAACTAGAGTATACAAAACTTTTGCTAGAACAATTCTCATATGTAGTTCATCTGCCTGGAATCCACACTGTACCTCGGACATTAATACAATCGAGTGAGTCCAGAGGTATTTCATGAGAAGAGTCCTCCACTCCTCTGCTCACAACAGAATCCCTTATGCCACTACGCTTGAAATTTTGGGCTTGGACAACCTAGAACTATGCCGATGAAGATCTGACCTAAGCGTAGTACACAAAATTGTCTGCTACAACGTCCTACCTATTAATGACTACCTCAGCTTCAACCGCAGTAATACGTGAGCAAACAATAGATACAAACTCAAGGTCAACCGCTCCAAATTTGATTGCAGAAAATATGACTTCAGCAACAGAATGGTCAACATCTGGAATGCTCTACTTGACTCTGTTGTTACATCCTCAAACCCCCAAAACTTTAACCTTAGACTGTCTTGCGTGGACCTCACCCCTTTCCTAAGAGGGCTGTAGGGGGCGTGCGTAAGTGAACCAGCATGCCTACTGTCCCTATCCTATTGTTCCCATTTATCCGTACCCATTTCCTGGGTTCATGTTTATACTTATACCTGTTATCTCGTGCATGTTTGACAAGCTAAATAAATAAATAAAATAAAGAATAAATAAACCCATGGAGCCAGGGGGTCTCCTATTCAATAGCTTGGGGAGATGCTGGAAATAAACATAGGCATTTAAAAACATCATGGCAAGGTTTCCTTGTAGCTTTTCACTAGAGGGCGCCGAGGCACTGTGATAGGTATATATTGTATGTATATACAAAAGAAAAACACTTAACAGTCAGTAAGGCTCTGTGCAGCACATTTAGTGACAAACACAGCAAAGGAACTCAGGCAGGTAAAACATCAAATTGTGTCTCCCAGGGTGCTGCGGTAGAGATGCTGATTCCTACCCATCTGTCTTCTATCATGTCCGCCAACAGATCTGACAATTATCTTAATGCCCATATGCTTAATTGTGGGCTTCTCAATTCCCTCACTGCTATCAGAAATCCTGCAGGAATTTCAATTTGGCATCCAACTTCCCTTTTAGGGGATAAGATTCTTGGGCAAGCCACTTTTCTCCCTGTTTTTCCTCTACTTTTATAATGCCAGCTAAGCTTCTGACAAGGCGGCTAGTGAAGCATTGCAAAAACATCCTACTGCATGATTTGTAGTGGTGGTGGTGGTGGTAGTAGTAGCGGTACTAATAGTATCATCATTGCCGTCCCATCCATCCCCTGGCTTTCCAGAAACCAGAAGCCCAGATCTAGAGTAAATTAATCTTCTCTGTTCTATCATTAGCCATAGATTCCAGTTCCAAGGGGGAGGTGCTTTTGCCAATGTCATGATAATACATCTATCAAAATTTTATTAACCGCACCACTAAGGCCATTATTGCAGGCATGAAGGTGTCAGGGTAATGGGGCTGTTGGCAAAATTGATGGCGCTAGCTAAATGGAAACACTTTTTTTGCTTTCTGTTTTTGGTATGGCACAGTGTTCGATGGGTATGTTAAGTTAAACCAGTTGCAGGATTAAGGAAAGTCACATAAGGGCGCTATGATATTCTTTTACACAATGCAGCTTACTCAAAACAATTATAAGACAACTCACTCGAGGTCTAGCTATTCAGAACACCGACTCAATAGAAGCGCTATTTATGTACCACTGCCACTATTACTGCTGTTGCCACTACAGCTATCACCAGTGTGCCTACAATGATTAGGGGTTGTACAAACATTAAACAACAAGAAAAAGCTCTGCTTGCAAGCCCTCAGTAAGTAGACATATACACAGGACGAAGAGGGGAAGAGACAATGAAGAGGAACAAAGCCCATCTGATAGGCTGTGATGGTGAGATGCATTATGGTAGGAACTGCTGCTGAAAATTCAGGCGTAATGGTTCAAAGAACTGAAAAGGGAAGAAAATTTTGGGTGGAAAGAAACACGATAATCCTTAATTTATCCCAAAACACGATAATCTTTATTCAGCCAAAAGATTGGGTTCAAGAATAGGAAAGACCCCGAAGGGTCATATAAAGTTAAAAGATAAAATAGATGTTTGACCAGCCTTCTTGCATGACAATTAAGTGGGAAGAAAGACTTTGACCAAGCACATTAGTGAAGACCTCAGAAACCTGTTGAAAAATTGGTCTCGGTTCCCTTCAACAATCAGAATATTCAAGGTGATACCAACAGCATAAGCCATACAGAGCTTAAACCAGAATTTTAGAGAGAAGCTGCTCTTGCTTCGTATATGCTGCACTTTGAAGGACCTTTTTGGGATCAGATCCAAAATATTTCACACTCTTATAACGATTTTTAATAATATTCTGAATTCACCAACTCGGGCACAAGTATAATTTTACACGTATACAAACAATGAGCAAAATTAAAAATATGGATAGATGATAAGGATAAAGGTTGATGAATGGTACTTTATTTCAAGGTAATTTCCTGTTAAATCTAGCACGTAGGCTAAATAATATTTCCTGCCTGTATCAAATGACCATCATTTTAGAAGAGATTGCTGAAGGATTTGATAAAAAGGAGGTGGAAATATTCATCACCCACAATGGGGTGAAACCAAGTCCATAGATGATATTCTGGGAGATCTCAGCAATTCAAAGTTATTGGGCAAATCCCAATCTTGAAAATATATCACCAGTTCTCGTTACTGTTCATTTATCTGAGGAAACATTTGTGAACACAGGACTTTAGGATATTAACCCGGTGTTTAATACCCATTTATTTCTTGCTCTGGATCTTCAAGAAAAAAGAAATAAGGACTTATATTACATAAAATGGCAATCTAGTGTGACAAATAGAAACTCTATCTAAGCCTTATCATTAGAACTCATCAAATTTGCATATGACACCAAACTGGCAGGATTAGCCAACACTCCAGAAGATAGGCTCAAGATACAGAAGGATCTTGACAGACTTGAACATTGGGTGCTATCTAACAAAATGAAATTCAATGGTGAAAAATATAAGGTTCTATATTTTGGCCAAAAAAATAAAATGCACAGGTATAGTATATGAAGTACCTTGCTCAATAATAATAACTGTGAGAGGGATCTTGGAGTCCCAGTGGACAACCATTTAAATAGGAGCCAGCCGTGTGCAGCAGCTGCCAAAAAAGCCAACACAGTTCTAGGCTGCATAAACAGAGGGTTAGAATCAAGATCACGTGAAGTGTTAATACCACTTTATAATGCCTTGGTAAGGCCACACTTGGAATACGACATTCAATTTTGGTCTCCACGATGTAGAAAAAATGTGGAGACTCTAGAAAGAGTGCAGAGAAGAACAACAAAGATGATTAGGGGACCTGGGCTAAGACATATGAAGACCGGTTGCAGGAACTGGGTATGTCTAGTTTAATGAAAAGAAAGACTAGGGGAGACATGATAGCAGTGTTCCAATATCTCAGGGGTTGCCACAAAGAAGAGGGAGTCAAACTATTCTCCAAGCACCTGAGAGTAAGACAAGAAGCAATGGGTGGAAACTAATCAAGGAGAGACACAACTTAGAACTGAGGAGAAATCTTCTGACAGTTACAACTATTAACTTGCCTCCAGAAGTTGTGAATGCTCCATCATTGGAAGTTTTAAAGATGTTGGATAACCATTTGTCTGAAGTAGTGTAGGGTTTCCTGTCTAGGCAGGGAGTTGGACTGGAAGATCTCCAAGGTCCCTTCCAACTCTCTATTCTATTCTGTTCTGTTCTATTCTGGTGGACAAATAAAACTTAGACCAGAGTTTCTTAACTTTGACAACTTTAAGATGTGTGGACTTTAACTCCCACAATTCTGGGAATCTACGTGACTTAAAGTTGCCAAGGTTGAGGGATATTGATGTAGACATTTAACATTCCAAACAATTATCTCTTTCAATTCATGGGTGGAGGTAATGCAAGAATGTCATCTGGTTCGGTCTTTCATTGTGACCCAAACTGGGAGTGGGGGAGAAAGGAAAGGAACATATTCCTGGGGCAAGGATTTTTGAGTGGTGTAAAAACTTTCCGAAAGTTTTAAAGGCATCTCACCTCAAATTAAATCTTCTAAATAGGAAGTTCAGGTTTTGAAAGGATGGTTTTCAATGATCGAGAAAGTTATTTAGATTCCAGAATTAAGAAGAGGAGGTCATACACAGCTATTTTAATCTGATAACCTGTCAGATTTGATCTGTCCTGGAAAAAAAAATATGGATCCACTTGATGGACAGGATGGAGAAACAGAAAACAATACAGTTTTTGTTTCTATCTAATCATTCAGGTATCTTATGGGCCAAATCACTGTGCAACAAGGACAAAGAACTCATCTAACCATAAGCTGCTATTACTAAATCAGGCACTCCTCATCCTATACCTGTTCATTTGAAGTTTATTACTTCAGTGCAGGACTTCATTTCATTTCAGCCCACTTTCGAACCAATCAAATATATTTTGAATATTATTTCTATTCAGCACAGCATTAGCTATCCCAGGTGATTCCATGTCATCTGCAAATTTGATAAGCATTCCTTCCACCTCTTCCTCCAAGTCATTAATGCAAATTTCAAGAATAGAAGATACCTCTCTCCAAGGTGATGCACAACCATGAGCTTCTGAACATATTTTTCAAGCCAGGTATGCTGGTACTTAATTGTCATGCCATTCATACCATGAAATATGAGACACCTTGGTGGGAATTAGGCTTCCACTTCCCTGAAGGTGAAAGGGAAGGTTGGGAGGGGAAGATGGTTGTTGTTTTTCCAAGAGATTATATTAGTAAATATTTTGCAAAAGAGAGAGAAAGAGAGGGGGGGGGGAGAGGGAGGGAGACAGAGAGAAATAGAGAAGAACTGAAGAACTCATAAAGTTTTCTTGCGTTTCAAGAAGTAATCTGCAAATGTAATATGGTTTACATGAAGTGAAAAATTCCACGATTATGGATGTCAACTGACCATAGTTGTATCTAGTCAAACCACAATTTTGTCTTAGCCATCCTATGAAACCAATGTTGAGACTCTAGAAAGAGTGCAGCGAAGAGCAGCAAAGATGATTAGGGGACTGGAGGCTAAAACATATGAAGACCGGTTGCAGGTATGTCTAGTTTAACGAAAAGGACTAGGGGAGACATGATAGCAGTGTTCCAATATCTCAGGGGTTGCCACAAAGAAGAGGGAGTCAAACTATTCTCCAAAGCACCTGAGGGCAGAACAAGAAGCAATGGGTGGAAACTAATCAAGGAAAGAAGCAACTTAGAACTAAGAAGACATTTCTTGACAGTTAGAACAATTAATCAATGGAACAATTTGCCTCCAGAAGTTGTGAATGCTCCAACACTGGAAGTTTTAAAGAAGATGTTGAATAACCATTTGTCTGAAGTGGTGTAGGGTTTCCTGCCTAAACAGAGGGTTGGACTAGAAGACCTCCAAGGTCCCTTCCAACTCTGTTATTCTCTTCTCTTCTGAAACAAGCGAGCTCCAATCTGTAAAAGTCAACTCAAAGTATTTGTTCTTACTCTATGCAGACATGCCTTTATATTTACCGGGTTTATATGCAATCACTGACTAGATCTGAGCATTTACAATACTACTACTATGTAAACAGAATTAAAACAGGTATGTGTACATACTTACAATTACACACATCAAACCGGCAAACATTAAGGAAGTAACAACCTTGTCTTCTGCCAAGAAACCTTAAGTATGCTACTGAAATACACAATACTAAATGCAGTACGGGCCTGCTGAAATAACCATGTTTTATTTAACATTTATTACATTTATGAATCCCATCAGCACTGAACAAGTTTGATCCTCCAAGGGGATACTATTCCAAAGGATGGGGGCAGTGATTAAGATGACCCTATTCCAAGATCCCTGTAGGTAGCATTTTTAGGAGGGGATCCATAGCAGCTTTTTCTTCCTGGCCTAATCAGTTGGGTATAATTCTTGGGAGAACAGTCCCCAAATATGTATATGAAGGGATAGAGAATTAGGAATATTCAAGTTGAGAAATCATTTTGCTGTTCTGCATTTATTATAAATAATGGCTTGCCTACATTTCTGGTTTTACGTCCCATTCGTAACTACGGTCTTGGATATGAGCAGCAGAATCTCATTTCTTTGTTCATGGAAGAAAGTTAAAAAAAAAAAAGATAATGGAGGGGAAAATGAGAGTGTTTTTTTAAATGAATGTTTTCTACTATTTGTGTTTCATCTAATGATGGCCAATAAGAGGGTTGGGATGGCTATTCTTCTGGATGAGTACTTATTTTTAACTAGCTGTTCCCAGCCACATGTTGCTGTGGCCCAGTCTGGTTAAATGGCCAACCAATCTGTGTGTAGATCTACACCTGCACACACAAACACGTACACACAACCACCGTATAACCCCCAACTTAATAATAATAATAATAATAATAATTTTAATTTATATCCCGCTCTCTCTCCCCAAGGGGACTCGAGGCGGGGCACAGGCAATTAAAAATACAAATAAACCACAAACAAATACAAAATACAGAGTTAAAAATAGATTAAATAGATCCTGCGCTAAAACCCATAACTAAACTAAAAATTACCCCTAAAAAACCCTGACCTAAAAAGAGACTACCCAAGGCCGGCCAGACGAAAAAAGTGCGTCTTTAATTTTAAGCGGAAGGAGCGGAGGTCCGTGGTTGTCCTGATATCCGGGGGAAGGTCATTCCAGAGGGCTGGGCCCGCCACAGAGAAGGCCCTTCCCCTGGGCGTCGCCCGCTGACAAAGTCTAGTGGACGGCACCCGGAGAAGTCCCTCTCTGTGGGAGCGAATCGGCCGTGAGGATGTATGGGGCAGGATCCGATCCCGCAGGTAGCTAGGTCCCGAGCCATGGAGCGCTTTGAAGATGGTAACTAACACCTTGAAGCGCACCCGGAAGACGACAGGTAGCCAGTGCAGCTCGCGCAACAGCGGTGTTACATGGGCAAACCTAGAGGTGCCCATAATTGCTCGCGCGGCTGCATTCTGGACCAACTGAAGCCTCCGGGTACACCTCAAGGGGAGCCCCATGTAGAGAGAGTTGCAATAATCCAGTCGGGATGTCACGAGAGCATGAGTGACTGTGCGAAGGGCGTCCCGATCCAATAGGGGGCGCAACTGGCGTACCAGGCGAACCTGGTAAAACGCCCTCCTGGCCACGGCTGTCACTTGATCTTCCATGGACAGCCGGGTATCCAGGAGGACACCCAAGTTGCGCGCCCCATCCACAGGGGCAAGATGTTCGCCCCCTATGGCCAGCGTTGGAGAGAGCTGGTTGAATCGGGCAGCCGGAAACCACAGCCACTCGGTCTTGGTCGGGTTGAGCCTAAGTCCGTTACTTCCCATCCAGATCCGCACGGCTTCCAGGCACTGGCACATCACCGCTACGGCATCGTTGGGGTGATTTGGGGTAGATATGTACAGCTGGGTGTCATCAGCGTACAGGTGGTACTCTACCTATCTACTGTATTTCTCCCTCTCTCCCTCTACCTACCTACCTACTGCATTTCTCCCTCTCCTTCTCTTACCTATCTACTGTATTTCTCCCTCTCTCCCTCTACCTACCTACCTACTGCATTTCTCCCTCTCCTTCTCTATCCCTCTACCTACCTACCTACCTACTGCATTTTATGTCATAAAGGATGACATAATACCTGTGGCCCACTGCTCTCTCTGTATCCATCTACCTACCTTTTTTACAATTTACACCTGGCACAGGTGTGACATTTACACAATCTATATATATCTATATATCTATATATCATTGGTGCCCTATTTGAAAGGAATGTTGTGTGAAAATTTGGAAGCGATCGGTGCAGTACTTTCGGAGATTAGCAGTTTTGAACAAACTCTTGTTACATTTTTATTTATATAGATTATGTTTTTTGGAATATTTGATTTCTGCTTGCTTTATAATACATGGTCTAGGTCTTTGATTATTATGTATATATTTTTGATAGAAACTAAGGCTCTGGGGATTTGTAGGCCATTCAGGGACACTTGATTGGACCCATGCATAAGACAAGTAAGTAAGTTAAGTAAGTAAATAATCAACAAATGAGAGGAAGCATATTTTAAATAACAGAAAAAGAAAAGAAGATTGTTTCATATGTCAATTTCTTCAACCATGTGATGAGAAAACGAAGGAAGACCTGATTTACTCAGCTCCTGTTTCAAATAATAGATATGAATGTTTTGCCAAGTGTTGATTGCTCTACTTCTATGTAGCTTGAGAAGAGTCCAAAGGTCAGCCTGGCCATGATCAAGCTACTTTCTGCAGGCCTTGAAGACTTCCAGATGTTAAGAGCCCAATTTATTTCTGAAGAAATGGCAAATAATTATGGCAAGGCTGGATGATGTAAAGGAATCCATGCAATCCTGCTCCAGTACAATTTGTCTATGTAAGAAATCAGCTTTATGCTGAGTCAGTTTGTCAGGCTCAGAATGATTTATTTGGCCTTCTGATGGCTTATCCTCACACCTGCCGGCTGATATCTTTTCAATGCTAATGTTGGAAGTGATGAAGATGACAAAATGAGAATCAATTTGCTTTAGTGGTTAAAGTGCTGAAACCAGAAAAAAACTGTGACTTCCAGTCCTGCTTTAGGCATGAAAGCCAGGTGGGTGACTTTGGACCAACCTAGCCCATCTCACAGGGTTGTTGTTATGGAGGAAGGACTATCCGGTATGTTCGCTGCCATTTGTTTCTTATAAAATAACAAGGGCAAGGAAGAAATCTAACCACAAACAAATAAATACATGTGATTTGGATCATCTGCAGATCAAGGACAAGTGGTCTTCAGCAGATTTTCTCTCTGATAGTGATTGTTTCCTGGAATTGACTGACTTATTTTCAGAACATTTTAAACTAAGTGTTATCTATAGTCTCTCTCTTTCTCCTCTCCATATAGTCTTGTGAGTTGAGATGAACTTAAGCAAACCTTCATCATTACCACCATCCTTTAAAAAAATGAAAGTGCAGTACTGCAGGCTACTTCTGCTGCCTGCCAGCTGCCTGAAATTTGGCAGTTCGAATCTCACCAAGCTCAAGGTTGACTCAGCCTTCCATCCTTCCGAGGTGGGTAAAATGAGAACCCAGATGGATGGGGGCAAGAGGCTGACTCTGTAAACTGCTCATAGAGAGCTGTAAAGCACTGTGAAGCGGTACATGCATGCTACATGCTATTGCTATCCATGATTTGCATCAGTCCCAGATGAAAGTGAGTTGGCCATAAATTAAACACTCTTCAGAACAAAATTCTCCTCTCCTCTTTGGTCTGGGATTTCATTAACACTCCCATTTCTTTCAGTCTTTGCTGGCAGTCCTATCAACCAGAAGGAATTCTTTCTTTTGATGTACATTAACTCAACTGCCTGCAAGATCCTTTGATGCTTTTTTTGGGGGGGGCGGGGGAGAACGACACAACACATCTCAGACCACCTACCTGTTGCAAAGAGGAAAAGGTCAGTGAGGTGGACAGGTGAACTTTCATTTACTTCCCCCTACTTTCTCTTACAATACTAGACAACACAGTATCAACAGTAGAGACCTTCAGATTTCTAGGTTCTTTCATATCTCAAGACCTAAAATGGACGCCTAACATCAAAAACACCATCAAAAATACACAACAAAGAATGTTCTTTCTGCGCCAACTCAGGAAGCTCAAACTGCCCAAAGAGCTGCTGATACAGTTCGGCAGAGGAATTACTGAGTCTGTCATCTGCACCTCTATAACTGTCTGGTTTGGTTCTTTAACCCAACAAGACAGACACAGACTTGCGAGGATAATCAGAACTGCAGAAAAAACAATGACTACCAACCTGCCTTCCATTGAGGACCTGGTCACTGCACGAGTCAAAAAGAGGGCTGGGAAAATATCTACAGACCCCTCGCATCTTGGACATAAATTGTTTCAACTCCTACCCTCAAAATGATGCTATAGAGCAGGGGTCCCCAACCCCCGGGCCTCGGACCGGTGCCGGTCCGTGGCTTGATAGGAATCGGGCCGCAGGGCTGGAGAGGAGGAGGAGGGAGCAGCCCCCTGGGCAGAGCGCGCGCCGGATGCGGGAGAGTGCAGGCACGGACGTTTGCATCGTTGGAGGCCCTAGAGGGCCGAGTGAGCCGACTCCCCCCCCCACGTGCGCATGCGCCGCGTGTTCCCCCTCCCCGCCGCGTGCGCATGCGCCGTGTGTTCCCCCTCCCCCCTGCTCCTCCTCTTCGCCAGCCGGTCCGCAGAATTTTCTTTAAAATGAAACCGGTCCCTGGTGCAAAAAAGGTTGGGGATCCCTGCTATAGAGCATTGCACACCAAGACAACTAGACACAAGAACAGTTTCCCCCCGAACACCATCACTCTGCTAAACAAATAATTCCCTCAATATTGTCAAACCATTCACCAAGGCTGCATTACCATTACTATTCTTCTTCTCATCGTTCCTATCACCCATCTCCTCCCACTTATGACTGCAGGACTGTAACTTTGTTGCTTGTATCCTTACCATTTATATTGATATTGTTTCCTGATTGCTTATGTGTGCCCAATCATTAAGTGCTGTACCTTATGATTCTTCATGAATGTATCTTGTCCTTTTATGTACACTGAGAACATATGCACCAAAGACAAATTCCTTGTGTGTCCAATCACACCTGGCCAATAAAGAATTCTATTTCTATTCTATCCTATTCTATCCTCCAAACTCTCAATTGTTTTATTCATTCTGTAACTTCAGCATAGCTGGAGATGAATTACCAATGCAATTTTGCCCGATCTAATGTCCAGCGAAGAACAAGTAAAGTTGGCAATTAGGAGTGTTTGTGTACATAACTAAGGCCAGTTCTGGGCCGATCTAATGTCCAGCGAAGAACAAGTAAAGTTGGCAATTAGGAGTGTTTGTGTACATAACTAAGGCCAGTTCTGGGATGGCAAGGAAAAAAAGATAGGAAACCTATTGGGGAGAGAATCTGACAGAAAGAGGCTTGGCAAGATAGAGGAAACCGAGTGCCCATTTGGGCTCATGGGCCTTGTAGTGAGGAATATTGAGTTACAGCATTTAATCTGGCTCAGGAAGCTTCTGTTTCTTGGTCATTAAGATGCCACAAGAGCTCTTTTCTTCTTTGGTTACAAAGGACAACATGAAAACTACTCAGCTGTGAGGATCACTGCAGGTCAAACTAAACCAGGGATGAACGAAATGTTCCTTTAAATAGCTTATAAACAGTGACTGATATCCCCCCCCCCTTTACTCAAAAATAATTGTAGAATCTTGCTGAGGAGGTTTTAAAACTTTTGTACTCTTTTCCACTGTGGTACCCAGCCTTGCAAATCAGACTTTGCTCCTAATGGCAGATCTACTTTATCTGCATATTGCAGGCACCAAAGCGAGCAGATTTTGCTTGGGACTGCCAATAGATTAAAAAAACAACAGCAATCTATGTGAGGTCAATCTGGATTATACTTTGAAGTAAGGGGAAAAAAACACATACTCCCCCTCTTAAAGAGTAATATGCAGTCTGGACTAGAGTGGCTTTAGCCAAGTAGCCCCAGCTAACTTACTTCATAATGTGCCTCATCAGATTGTCTATAATAAAAGCAAGAAGAGATAAGAATTTATATACTGAAACTCATGGAGAGTATTATCAATAAATAGGAGCCTAAATGGGCCCTACCTGCACTGAACACAGTACAGCAAGACTGATCTCTAAGTAAATTTAAATAGGATTACAAGGTAAAAGTATTTTTCTTTGCCAACTTTTAATGCATGACTTAAGGAGGTTACTACGAAGCCTGAAACTAGCGCTATAATAGGTAGCCTCTCTTTTGCTTTCAAACAAAGTACCCAAAAATAAAATAGTCTAATGAAAAGGAAGCTCAGTTGAAAATAAATAAGATTATGGCCAGAAAAGCTCTCCAGAGGCTGTTGTTGCTGTGTGTGACACTGAATGTGAACGGAGTAAAAAAAGATGCTGCCCAAGGGCACTGAAGTGTCTACGTGTAGATGTACACAACTAAGAGAAAGGACCACAACCTTTCCAATTTGGAAAACTGCACTACATGCAAACTGGGAAGCATAGGGATCAGTTGGGGGATTCAGAAATTTTTAGTACCGGTTCTGTGGGTGTTGCTTGGCGGGCGTGGCAGGGGTAGGATACTGTAAAATCTCCATTCCCTCCCCACTCCAGGGAAAGGATACTGCAAAATCCCCATTTCATCCTGATAAGCTGGGATTCGGGAGGCAGAAAATAGATGGGGCGGGGCCAGCCACAGGTGGTATTTACCGGTTCTCCAAACTATTCAAAATTTCTGCAACCGGTTCTCCAGAACTGGTGAGAACCTGCTGAATACCATCTCTGATAGGGATGCTATGTAAAGCAAAACTGATTGATGTTAGAAGAATGATTTTTTCCCCACTCCCTAATAATGTCTGGCTAGATAGTAACTAGCCTATGCCAACTCCTTAGAACTTGGCATAAGGACATCCACCATCAGGCACTTCCATCACCAGGGAAGCCACGCCTTCAGAAGAAGCACTTTGGTTAGGAGTGAAGACGATGGCCACTTTGCCTGTGGACAAAAAGAACAAACGGGATCCTTTGTTTGAAAAAATATTGTCTATCTCTCTGTTCCTTGGTTTATGGAGTCTGAAAACCTAGATGACAGTTTTCCCCGAGTTGAAGTTATTACTATTGATTGTCAAGTAATTGAATGGGAGAAGCAGCAGCCCTGCTTCAGCACCTCTCAATGGTTTTTGGTATTGGGGCTGTACACACTTTGAAAACTGATCAAGGCAGGATTGACTTGTGATTTCCTCTAGGCCAGGGGTAGTCAACCTTTTTTTTTACCTACCGTCCACCTTTGTATCTCTGTTAGTAGTAAACATTTCTAACCGCCCACCGGTTCCACAGTAACGGTGAATTATAAAGTAGGGAAATCAATTCAATTTAAAAAAAAAGGGAAGTGCTTCGTATCGGACAAAACTCCTACCGCCCATCATGAAAGCTGGAACGCCCACTAGTGGGCGGTAGGGACCAGGCTGTCTACCACTGCTCTAGGCTCTGAAATTTCATTTGTTGCTTGTATGTATACTGAGAGCTTATGCATCGGAGACTAATTCCTTGTGTGCCAATCACATTTGGCCAATAAAGAATTCTATTCTATTCTATTCTATTCTATTCCATTCCATTCCATTCCATCCTACTCTATCCATTCTAGGCATATTCTATGTCACATAAGTGCTTATTTGATTTCTTTACCAGTGGTGGAACATACTGGTCACAAACACAAATGGTTCAATATGTAGAACACAATCTTTCAGATATATATCTGGGGGGAAAAACCCTTTAGTCTGTCATAGTCTCCATCTCTCTTCTGTCTTTATAATCTGGATTCCCAATCTCAAAGAAGGAAGGAAGGGTTCAGTTTTCTAAAACTGAATTACTGAGCAATCAAGAACCTGCTATGTATGTTTAAATTCAACTGAATCACAAGAACCTAAGCAAACAATTAGATTATTTTCTCCATTTTATTTGGCTTGGATATCTTTCTTGGCTTGGTGATCTTCTTGAACGTGGATTTTTCCTTATACACAGTATTCACATGTCTATGTCCCAGTACTTTAGGGGTAGACTACATCTGTACAAGCAAGCACAAGAAGCTTATTCACATTAATTCTTAGTATACATGTTTGATACATGAGATCATTTTGCCCCAGTAAACAGAGGAGGAAAATTTGATGTATTCTCAGTTTAATTATACAACCATTGACACAGAAAACTGCTTTTAGGTGTCTTTGAATTGTCATCTCCTTGTGAAATGTCAATTATACCTAACAATCTCAAAGGGCTAAATTTAAGTTTGGGTGACTCTGCCTGCTATCTGTTACATCAAAACAAAGAAACTTATTTGCTCTAAAGTGGAAAAAAAATTACTTAGTCCTAAAAGTGCATCTTTAAAAGTGGTAGGAAATACTCATCCAAATGTTAACTTTTATTACACCCAGATGGGTACTCTGAAGTTTGTGAATTGTGGGCAGCAGATAAAAGCTGTAAAAAATTAAAACAATGGAAGGTTTCTTATGAAGTTATGAGAAGTGTATTCGGCTGTTGCTTAAAAGTTAACTCTTTCTTTCTAAGAAAACTTCAAAAGTATTCTTATTTTTTGCAATGTAATTTGAGAATTGAAACCAGTTCTATGAAGAAAGAAAACGGAGGAGAAAACGGATGTATCTTTGGAATTCTCAACCATTCTCAACCAAAGAAAATATGGCAACATTCACTTACTAAGCACACAACACAATTATACAACTCACAGCCTGGGAATCTACATTCAATCCTATGTACTGTATGTCTAATAAGCTCCATGAAGTCCCAAAGATGCTTTTTCCAAAGGCAACTGGGCTTTGTTTTTCCTTGAAGATGTTTCGTTTCTCTCAACCAAGAAGCTTCTTCAGTTGTGACTGAATGGTGGACCATGGATAACGTTGCAGTCATCTGATGATTTGCACTCTTTCTGAGAATCTTTGAGGCCACTTGGAGGTTTACTTGTGCCCTGAGGGCCACCTGAATAGTGCAAATAGGTGCGGAGCCTTCTTGGAACTGCTGAAAAGTCCAGTTGCCTTTGGAAAAAGCACCATTGGGACAATCATGACCTGGATGATTGAGAATCTCCATAGACATTAAGCTCCATTAAGTTAAATGGGGTTTAATTCAAGATAATCACCCATAACTTTGCGGCTTGAGGCTTATAACATCAATATACCATATGACTTCCTTCTGAATGGAACTGTAGAAATACAGAATTCAGAATGGATCTCTATAAGCTTTAATCCATTGGCTGTCAATGCTTATTGTAAGTTTCAGTCTCTCTGATGCATTCAAGGAGGGTAAGAGAGAACAGAAATAGATAGAAGAAAAGGAAATCGGAGGGAAAAACTAGACTGTAAAATAGTTTTAAGGAACAGCTAAGTTTACTTAACCAACGCTCTCTAGCATCTTTCCAAGACTGGCATGTTTCCATTACACAACAATATACAACAAAACATTTTGTATTATAGTTGGTTTTTGAAACAGAAACTTGTTTGTTGCCCTCTGTTCCAACATAATATATACTGTGTTTTCCTGAAAATAAGACAGGGTCTTATTTTCTTTTGACCCTTGAATTAAGCATGTGGATCTTATTTTGGGGGAGGTCTTATTATTTTTGAGGTGCAGGAGGCAGCAAGCGTGGCCACCTTATGGCTGCTGCTGTGTCGCAATATTTTCAGGGAGAGCTTATTTTTGGGGGAGGGCTTATTTAAGTGTGTACGCTCAAAAGCCTGATTTGGGCTTATTACGCATGGAGGACTTATTTTCAGGGAACGAGGGGAGGCAATCTGGGTGATTTTCAAGGCTTACCAAGACAAAAATCCCATCAAAAAACGTGTCTTAAAAGATTCAGAATGAAAAATACACGAGCAAACAACGGGAAGCATGGAAACCTTACTAGTTAGATAATGTGTGTTTGTGAGTAAACCTTCCTGGATTGTTCATTGAGGGACATTTTCCATTTTTCAATCTTTAAAAAAAAAAAAAAAGATTCCATGAAGAGAAATGCTTAAATCTTTCTCTTAAACCACTGATGTCATAAGGCAGGGGCCCCAACCTTTGCAACTTTAAGTCTGAAGGACTTCAGCTCCCAGACTTCACCAGCCAGCTTTGCTGGCTGGAGAATTCTGGGAGCTGAAGTCCTTCAGACTTAAAGTTGCAAAAGTTGGGGACCCCTGTCATAAGGGCTTTTGTCTGAAATCAACCACTGCTGAGAACCAAAGCAGGACTTAGGGATGGGCTGGGGAATTGGGGGGGGGGGGAGATGAGGGTCAGAAGTGGAGGGAAAAAACTCTAGGTCCAACAAAAGAAAGTTATTATTGGACTTTCAATGATAACTAGCTAAATGTGCATTTTCTGCCAGAACTGCTGAAGTAGGCTTTTTCTGTTGGTTTTCTCCTGATTTTTACATTCAGAACGCATTGGGGAAAAAATTGCAATTATGCTACTATCAATCAAAGAAGATGATGTCAACCAGTCTGTAGGTAGCAGATTTCTGATGTAAACAGCACTGTAAAACATGCTACGCAAGACGTGTCTAATTTATACAAAACGTTTGCTAGTCTCAATCTGATTTTTTTTCTCCCTTTATTTGCAGTCCCAGAGCAATGCAACACCGATTCGAAACCTAAAGCTCAGAAAAACAAAACCTGCAACAATCAATATTGAAAAGAGGGCGCCAACGGATGTCTGCAAACCGTAGCTGCTGCGAGAAATATGGCAATCTTCATTGTGGATGCCAAAATTAGGTCTGCGGAAGGAAAACTGTAACCTCTCTTGCACAGAAACGTGATTGCAATTTGTCACAACCAGGTTTACGTGTGCCAGGCAACACGACAGTAGAATGGTGGTGTATCAATACATGGATTACCGATACAATAGCAATAGCAGTAACACTTAGACTTATATACCGCTTCATAGTGCTTTTACAGCCCTCTCTAAGCGGTTTACAGAGTCAGCATATTGCCTGGAAGAGTCTAGGTCCTCATTTTACCCACCTCGGAAGGATGGAAGGCTGAGTCAACCTTGAGCCTGGTGAGATTTGAACTGCCAAACTGCAGCTAGCAGTCAGCTGAAGTAGCCCGCAGTGCTGCACTCTTAACGATTGCGCCAACTCGGCTCTACCACCTCTGTACTAGGGCATACACATGTTTGACTTTGGCATGGGAGATGGATAGAATTTCTACGGGTCTGGGAGACATGTGGATTTGATAATTAACGCAATTATTCACATTTTGGAGAATACAGCTTAGCAGAAAAAAAATATGGACGATTCCTATGCACACAGTAGCCTCTCAACAACAGTGTAACATGAAATCGAAGCGGACCTAATAATGAAGAAGGAAAAGCTGGGAGGGAAAAGGAAGAGAACATCGAAGTATATTGCAAGAATCCAAGATCGTCTGAATATGTAAGCCCATTTTGTCTAAAGCCCTTATGAACTTCCAGTTTGTAATACGAGAATAACGAAGGACACCTCACCAAAGTCAGGTTCTCACACTCTGCGTGCATGTTGTTGGTTCAAATTATTCACTCTTATTTAACCAAACTGAAACTCTTTCATCTCCACGCTATACAGTAATAGTTTCCATATGACTGGTGGCTAAGCTATAAATAAGATCAAAAGCAAAAGAAAGGACTTCATTGTAAGAAGGGGGGAGAGAGTGTGTGAGTCAGTCTGAGCAGCATTAAATCAAGAAAAAAGAAAAAAAAAACTTTTAACAGTTTTCTTTTAATGCAGAAAAGCACCACAGGGTTATAAACAGCTTTCTAAAAGCTTATTGAAAATACATTTTGCAAAGAGTGGTCATATGCAAAATCTATTTCGACCTAACTCAAAACTGGCAGAGCAGAGGTTTCGTCAGTAAGGGAGAACGAGGTAGAATGCCACGTTTTAAATCTAGGCAGAGACCAACTATAAAGTGTGTGTATATGTGTGTGTATGGGAAGCGATTCTTCTGATTCTTATATTCATGCATGCTGTTAAGAGAACACAGCATGGCACTGCTACAAATATTTCTCCACGGTCTTTCTGTTTTGTTTGTAAGGCAGGGGTGGGTGGGTGGCCTCGGGCAAGCTGCTATTATTATTATTACTATTACGATGACGATGATTATTATTATTCTTGCTCAACGCAGACCCACAAGTTCCAAGTAAAAGGATGTTTTATTTGGCACGGCAGATCAACGCAATGGCGAGAGCCAACTTCCCAAACCAATTTTCTTCTGGAAATGCGAAAAACAAAAAAATAACAATGCTAAACTGGAGTCCCTACTGGACAAACAGATGTTAATAATAACCCACGGGGGGAAAAGATGCATTTCCTCTGCTGTTTATAGACAGCAAATGGACAGTTTTATAATGTTTTAATACATCCGAGGAGAGCTTCGTCTTTCGGGATGCGATTTTATGGAAGGTGCTTTCTCAGCCTACCGTTACCGTTCATTTCCTGTGCTCCAAGAACACATTAATGGGGGATATTCTGGCACACTTCGGGTAAACCACAGGTTGCAACAACTGTTGTGTTGGGGGGAAAAAATGTGAGGAAAGCTATCAGAGGAAAGATAGCTTTTTCTGCTGTCAGTACAATAAGGGTAGCAACGTTCTGCCTACAGGGATAATTAGTCATTTTATATACATGGGTGGAATCAGGGAGAGGTTCAAGATCTGAAAAGCAAGGAGGTTAGGGATATTAGCATTCAGCTACGAGTAACAACCTATTGATAAAAATCACGGAGTAAAGTTAAACCATGAAATTATGTAGCTGGTCAGATTATTCTTGCGCCTCAGTTGATTTCTCTTCCTTTATTCCCCCCACTTGGGGTTTTGTTTTTTTAGAGCACCTGTTGAATGGTGACCTCACCTCCACACCTTGAGATCCAGGCATTTTACAAAAAAAAAAGGCTTCTTAAACAAAAGCCAGCTGTTTCTCATCTAGTCTACAGGGGAAACAGCTATTGGGCACGGGGCTGGAGAAATGTTAACTCGCAGACAACGATTCTCCAATAACTTTCACACACCCAGCTGTACAGCAAATAATCCGTCAGTATATAGAAAAAACACGGATCAGGGGCTAATGTGAAATTAAAACTTGGAAACGGAATACTAGTATTTTAACAATGCGCCTAATTAGGTCGTTGGAAATGAATGAAATCATTGTATTAGGATTTTAAGTGTCTTTAAAAATAATGATTGGATTCCCCCTTTTCCCCAATCAACACCACAAGCCTTTTTTTTAAAAAAAATGATCTTAAGTGTATGATATAATTACACAGAATTAGTAATACTAACTAAATTAGTTAATCCTTAAACATATAAAATGATTTGCTGCAGTTGCTTTTAAAATCCACATTGTAGTAAGATGCTTTGCCTTTTGTGAAAGAAGACTTTTTTTAAAATAAAAAAGCAGCATGATTACAATAACTACTTGTATTGTTATGATAATGTTAAATAGGATATGTGAAGAGATTCTTATATTAATTTGGTGAAGATGCAGCCTTTAAAATAATTTTAAATTGTTTTCTTCTTTTGATTCGTAGACAAGTGCCAACCTACCTCCCAACTGCTACGATCTTTCCTAAGGGTGAATTATAAATTAATCTAATGTAGATGTTTAAATAAAACATGTCTACAACCACATGGTTTTCCTATATGTTAACAGGCTGAAGAATCAGGCACATTAACAGCAGCTTAAATACTAACTTAAAATCAGGTTAGATATAAGGATCTTGTTCCACAAACAGAATAAATTCCAGGGTGGGTAAAAATCGATGATTTAAGAAAATTTTTTAAAAAACAGATTTTTAAAAATTTAAATCGGATTTTTTAAAAACAAATCAGTTTTTTAAATTAAATTTAGTTTAATAAAATGCTTTTGGAGTAAAAAAATCTATCTAAAGATAGCTTTCTATTTAAGAATCATTAATAATTTAATTTATTTAGCATGAAATGGAGCTTAGTTATGTAGCATGAGGCTGTATATTCTGCAACCTTTACATTTTTGGTAAACTCGTTCAATGAATCCGAGCTCTGCAAGCTGAGATAACATGCAGTGCATGGATGCATTCAGACAATTTCCCAGTAACCATGAGATAAATCATAAAACAAAGTTCAGGAATATTCCTTTATCCCATTGTTTTGCAAATCTATGGGCACTACAAACTGTATGCTTGTTTGAAGAGAAATGCATCTGCACCACCAGGCTCTTAAGTGTGAGGAGGGAGGGCAAGCAGCAAAAATGAAAGTGAAACCTTCTAAGCAGCTTATAAATATAATATTAAAAAGCACCTGTCATTTCAGATCCATCAGGGCAGTGCCTGTTAGCGGGCATCCACTCACCTGCTGCCTGCTACATCCCTTACCTTGTTGTGTCACTGCTGCATCACCAGCTGTCCCATTAAAGTGAATGGGATTGTTGGTGAGTCAACAGCAGGTCAGAAGAGGAGCCGCTGCGGGACAGAGATGACAGTTGCTCGTTAAAAATTATGATTTAAATCAAGTTGATTTGAAATCAAGCCTTTTTACTAGTGATTTAAGTCGTGATTTTTAAAGAGCAACTTGACTTGCTCTTAAACCGACTTGATTTGAATAAAATCCAACCTGATAAATTCTATTCACAGCATCCTAGAATGGCTCCTAAAATGAAATAAGAAATGGCTTTTGCTGATTTCACATTCTCCAAAAAGTTTTATGAACCCTTTTTCATTGCTTTTGGATCCAGTTTTGGGGTGGGGGAGGTTGCAAATGAGGGGACAATTTAGTTCTGAGAACTCTACTAAAATGACTCCTCGTATATTCCCTAAATTTCGTTTTCTGTCATACTCAAAATTGCAATTTGACACTCTGGAAGGTCTTTGAAGAGAAGCTGGCATAGTCTTCAGTTCTCCGAAATGCTATTTGCCCCCTATAAATGTCAAATTATTAGAATCTTCTTCAAAAATTATACCTTCAACTTCTGAGTTAGGTAGGCAGCAGCCAAAATTATTGGCCCTTTTGAGAAGATGCTTCAGTATGTTACTATATACTGTATTGCCATTGGTTTTTTAAAAAAATTAGGTAAAAAATAGCTTTCTCCAGGCATACTTTTCAGTAGAAGCCATGATGGTATCAGGCACATCATTATGCAAATGACATACTGTAAATTATGTAGTTTGTGTGAGTCATATTATCAGGTGAGTGATGTATAATATGCAACTTATACCATTTATGTAAAAACATCACGAAGCACTGGGGGTGACTTGCTCCACCTTGCCACCTGTCTCATCCTGGGCAACCTTTTTTTGAACTATTACCATCTGGCAGGCGGTACAGGACAATAAAAACAAGGACAAATAGGCTGAAAAACAGCTTCTATCCCAGAGCAGTAACTATGTTGACTTCTATTGTATAACACAATAATAATGCAACATCAGGGGTTTTCAATTTAATTGTATGGAATGTTAACAGATTAACAGAGTTGGAAGGGACCTTGCAGACCATCTAGTCGTACCCCCTGCCCAAGCAGGAGACCCTACATTTGCCTCTACCTAGGATTGAACTCACAACCTCCTGCTTGTGAGGCAAGAGCTCCACCTCTAGGCCACAGCGGCAGGTAAGGATTTGTGTTTTTGTTTTATTTTTAAGGGTTTCTTAATGTATAATGTACACTGAAGATGGCATTTAATTTCGTTGTATGAGGTGCAAAGAGAATAAAGTATCTTAATATCTTTCCCCATCATCTCTGATCAAATTGGGGTTGCTGTTTGGTCATACCAAACAACCTAATTCAACAAATCTGAAGAAGACTGTAACAGACATGCAACGTGATCTTAAATAATTGAGTTTTCCTGCCAATATTGTGATTAGAGCTATTTTCAGTGATCAGTTTCATGGTTAGGTTCTGTAAGGTGTCAATTCCAATGAACTTTCTAAAATTATTATTTCAATGACAGTAAGATCACGTTGCATGTTTGGCCTCTATGATCAAAAGCCTGAACAATGGTTGCATCAGAGTCACTAAGTCAGCGTTTTTCAACCACTGTGCCGTGGCACACTAGTGTGCCGTGAGATATTGTCTGGTGTGCCGTGGGAAAAATTCCTGCCAGAATATCAGCTTTGTGTTCAGCCAAACAGGCCCAGGTCTCGCACTGAGTAAGTAAACAGAAATATGAACAATTATAAAATACTTTATTATTTCATAATAAAGTAATTATAAAATAATTTCTTTGTGTTTATTTGATTCCTATTCAAGAGAATTACTTTATATATAGTCAATATAGGCACAGAGTTAAATTTTTTAAACATTTTCTAATGGTGGTGGTGTGCCTCGTGATTTTTTTCATGGAAAAAGTGTGCCTTTGCACAAAAAAGGTTGAAAAACACTGCACTAAGTAACTGGATGGCAATGCAATTACTGAGTAGAGATTGGACAGCTGGTATACCGACTCAGGTTGTTTTCACCGAGGCATGGAGCAAACTTCTTTTATTAATTTACTGTGAATTCTGCTCATTCACAGTCAGCAAAGTCTTTCAAGGGAGGATTTACAGTCACAAACCTCATCTGGCTTGGAGAGCTGACATGCCGATATCTGCAAAACTTGGCAAGGAGTCTCGGAGAGTCACAAACCAATTAAGCGAACTAATTGTCTCCTGCAAACTCCACTCCCCTTTCGCTCCTCTTTTATTTCCTCTGGGGGGGGGCATTCATCATCCACCTGTGGCCTTACTCCCAAGTTGACCCATGTTCTTTAGCTGTTCCCTTCGTCTGGCAACTCTGCACATACGCCCACTGGGAACAGGCTCCAGCTGTTTGTCTGCCTCACTGATGTCCGACTCTGAAGGCAGCTGATAACTGGCATGTCTTCCTCTGACACAGAGCCCTCATCAGAGTCTTCCCCAGACTCCGGGACTGGCCCATGTTCCTCCCCAACCTCCTCACTGTCCGCATCTGCTGCCAGCTCTGCTGGCTGGCCACAACACAGGTATAAGGAGAGCTGGACGATCATTTATAGTCCTGGCTATTCACAGATAGTCTCTGTATAAGAGGGGGAAAGCTATCAGAATTACGCTATTCCGTTTTATGTTTGGTGTGGGAAGAAAAGATTAAAGGCACAGTCCTGGAAGCTCACCAGCTATAAACTAAATGTTTCTGGGAACTAGTTAGCTGCTTTCTTTCAGAGAAGCTTGTCATTGGAACAAGGACTGTTACAGGAATGAGCCTGTGGCTAGTAATTAATCCTGCAATCTTCTGAATGGTAGTGCAAGTAAATAGGAGTTAAAGGCTGTGAACAAGAATAAGCCATAATTTAATACTCTCATCGAAATCCCAGAAATGATTCTATTACAGAGGTTAAAGAATGCTTGGCTTAGAACTGCAGTATTATCATTTATTCTTACTATATTAAGATAAAAGGGAAGTAACTCCTCCCATCCACTTACTCATCTGCCTCCCTGCCCAAAGATATGGAAAAGAAAAAAGAAGGAAAGATGAGATGGAAATTTTCTTTTGGAGAAAAAAAAAAGAGACTTCCTTTCACTTGAATAAAGCATTAGGAAAATGTAACTGTCAATATAAAAGGTAAAGGTTCCCCTAGCACAGGGGTCTGCAAAGTTGGCTCTTTTAAGACTGGTGGACTTCAACTCCCAGAGTTCCCCAGCCAGCATAGCTGGCTGGGGAATTCTGGGAGTTGAAGTCCACCAGTCTTAAAAGAGCCGACTTTGCAGACCCCTGCCCTAGCACGTATGTGTTAGTCGTTCCCGACTCTAAGGGGCGGTGCTCATCTCTGTTTCAAAGCTGAAGAGCCAACGTTGTCCGAAGACGTCTCTGTGATCATGTGGCCAGCATGATTAAATGCAGAAGGCGCACAGAGTGCTGCTTCCTTCCCACCAAAGGCGGTTCCTATTTTTGTACTTGCATTTTTACATGCTTTCGAACTGCGAGGTTGGCAGAAGCTGGGACAAGTAACGGGAGCTCACTTCGTTATGCGGCGCTAGGGATTCAAACTACCGATCTTTCTGATCAACAAGCTCAGTGTCTTAGTCACTGAGCCACCGTGTCCCTGTATATCTGTCAATAGCGAAAACATATTTTTACCATTTGATCAGCAAATCAATACTGTATTGATTTATAAATTATAAATAAATAACCCTGCTTTCCCAAGCAGCTTGTATAAAGAGTGGAGTTAATGCAATTAGACAGAAAAACAGAAGAGGGAGGTTAAAAATGTTACCAATACCCAGAATTGGGTTAAAGTTGGGAATACAATTATTGAAAATTAAATATGAAACTCAGGATTGCACAAGCAGAAGGAAACATTCCTATGAATTACTTCCTTCCTGACTCTGTACCCAGAAAAAAATGCCTGTGCGTAGGTTTTCTTTTGGGGAGCTACCAAATATTTATTTAGACTTATAAAGTCTAAATAAATAACTAAAGTAGGGAACCTACCAAATATTGTGAATTAGTTTAGTTTAGTTTTAGTTTTATTCGATTTGTATCCCGCCCTTCTCCAAAAGGACCCAGGGCGGCGCACAGGAATTTAAAATAACATACAAAGTAATACAAAATACACAAATTTAAAACCTATTAAATATCCAAACCTGCGCTAAAACCAATTAAAATCCCCCATTTTAAAACTATCTAATACTAGTCACAGCGGAGGCTATGCTAGGCCGGCTTGATGAAACAGGTGTGTTTTTAGACACTGGCGGAAGAGGCGGAGGTCGGTGATGGTACGGAGTTCAGGGGGTAGGTCGTTCCACAGGGTAGGGCCCGCCACAGAGAAGGCCCTTCCCCTGGGTGTCGCCAGCCGGCATTGTCCGGCCGACGGCACCCTGAGAAGGCCCTCTCTGTGGGAGCGTATCGGTCTAAGGGATGTATGGGGCAGGAGACGGTCTCGCATGTAACTAGGTCCCGAGCCTAGCTTCTGGCTTCTGACAAAATAAAAATCATCTTCATTGTTCTGAAGAGGATTATGAGGACTGATCAATCAGGAAGAGAGAAATCCTGAATCCTAGGAGAAACACCTAAAGGAGCTTACTTTCAAAAAAAGAAAATTGAGGGAAACATGGCAAAGGTCTACAAAAGTCTAAAAACATTGCCATATGCAAACGGGATGGGTCTTATCTTTTTTGTAAAAGTGAGATTGGAACAAAGACTAACAAATGAAATGGTGTGGGTTCCTACTGGCATTGGTACCGGTTAGCTTTGCGTGCACTGCGTGCACGTACGCAGTTCACTGTAAATTGTTCTGCGCATGCGCAAAGAACGTGAAAAGCTACTAAAAACATGCTGGCAATGGCAGCAGCGACCTGGGAACCGGTTCAGGGGCGTGGCCAGCCTGGGTTGCTGCCGGTTCTGCTGATTCACCCGAACCGGTGCGAACCGGTAGAAACCCACCTCTGGAAGATAGGTTAAGAGAGTAGGGTTGGGTGTGATAGACAAAAAAAAAAGGGGGGGGGCTTTATAAATGTTTGCTTTCTATTCTCACTGGGTAAGATTTTGGGAGGTTAAGTCAGAGGCATCATTCTTTTTATTCTTTTTAATGCAGGGCTGTCAATCTCCCTGCCCATGGGCTGGATGCATCACACGCTGGCCACGCCCAGTTTAGCGGAGGGGGAAAAAGTCCCAATACATCACGTGACACTGCCGTGTTGTTGTTGTTGTAACTCAATAATAAAGTACAGCTTTGTCGGTCTTGTGCTGGTTATTTGACACACACACAAATATTTCTGTAAACTTATAATCTAGGCAAAAAAAATAAAATAAAAAATCAAGGTATATATTTCTCCTAACTAAGAGGGCCACAGCTGACAAAGGAAGAAGGTGTACAGTGGGCAAAGAAACTCCGCCAGGCCATTCTGAACAAGCTTCCGGTCCATACCTCCCACTGCTACTTTATTTATTGCAGCTGGCCAACGTTTTATTGCCTGTTTCATGTATTAAAATTCAAATGTGGAAAACATTACCAGTGTCCTGCTTAATTCCCCCCCCCTCCCCATTCAACTTCCTTTTCAGCATGGAATGTATCAAATGGTCAAAGGCTAACTTAAGACTGACTCTACTCAAAAACTATTTCCTTTGTTCTTGTGTTTTTACTTCAAAATTCAGACCAGTTTTCCATAAAGAAAAAAAAAAATAGCAGCAGCCCTGATGCTTTTTCACAAGTTACACTTTCAGACAAGGAGGAACATTGCTGGTGAATGACCAAGAACCTGGTTTGTTTTTTCCTCTGTTAGGAGAAAGAAAGAAAGAAAGAAAGAAAGAAAGAAAGAAAGAAAGAAAGAAAGAAAGAAAGAAAGAAAGAAAGAAAGAAAGAAAGAAAGAGTGACATTCGCAAAGCGGTTTTGATGATGGGTTTTGTTTTTTTTGTTTTTGGGAAGGAGAAAGAATTTCCAACATCTCTTTTTGGACCTGATGTTTCCGTGTTACGTGTTCATTTGTTTTATGCTCCTTAATTACTTTACGAACTTTACATCAGCGGCAGAGATCCTCCACAGCAATAGAGCTTCGTGCTTTATTTGTGGTGTGATCAACATTTCAATAATCAAAGCAAACCAAAGCTACAAATAACGGTTCTGCTTTTGGAAGAAGTCAAACTCCTTGGTCAGATATTTCCACGAATGCTAGATATATGCACAGCAGACTTTTCCAGGGTTCCCTTCCCCGCCCCCCATCTTTCTTCAGCTACATCTGGCATATAAGTACATAAGAGGGAAGTATATATTTATGGAACAACTCTCTCTGAAGTGATGCCCTGGGTGCATGTTGCATCAGTTTAACATATGCAAAGCAAAGCAAAAAAAAAAAAAAGAATACCAAAGGGAGGGAGGGAGAAAGAGGGGGGGGGACCCCCCTCCTTTTCTCTCTTGATTGAGAGCAGATATACAGGAATAGTTGCAAGTCACAGATCTGGCTTTTAATAGAGCCAGATTTCTACATTAAAGGCAGTATTATTTGAATGTGATATGGTGTATGTGGCAGAATTTCCCCATTGCTTCCAGTTCTCTATATCCAAGAGCACTGAATACATCTCCTGGTAGGTGATAGCCAAAGTAGTGTACATTACGATCCAAACACTGGAGAACATTCAGGCCGTGCTACAAAGGAACAGAGTCAAACTAAAGGTCCACAGGCTGGATAAAGCCCACAGGGTGCTTAGATCTGACCCACGGGGCCGTCCTGGAAACAGTGAAGGACCGGCCTGCAGTGCCTCTGCCAGAAAAAGCAATACTGCACATGGCCATTGCAAGCTCCAGTTTCACTAGAGAGAGCTGCAGGAGGCTGGTGCAGCTGAAAACGGAGCCCAGGAGGGCCGTGCGCAGCCCTTGTGAATTCCGTTTTTGCTGCCAGAGGGTTGCAGGATGTCAAATTGGCCACGTCTCCCGGCCACTCAGCCCCCCCCCCCCCCAAAAGGTCAAACACAACCTTGATGCAGCCCTCAATGAAATCATGTTTGACAGCCTTGCAATAGATAATTCAATGCATGGTCCGATTCTTGGTCGGAATAGATAAAATGAACTAGATGAACTAGAAGCAATCCATTTTCAGAATGCTTGTGTGTTATTTATAAGCATCAATGGTCCACTCTTATCTTTTGACAATGCATTGCTGGGGGAGGGGTGAATTTTCAGAGGTGATCTTTGCAGAGTTCCTTTATGGAAAAAGTCCTTTCTTCTCATTATTAATAACAAAGCTATGTGGTTAACAAGTACCCACAAATTTCATGTTTTGTGTTCTAATATGATTTAGGAAACTGTGTATGTCACCAAACCTGAGTTGGAACTATTAAAGCTGGACAATATGTGGAACCTTTGGACCATGAAAATTAAGCTCACGTTGGAATAACAAGTACAGGTGTATCAACAGCAGAGACCGTAAAGTTCTAGATTCTATCATCTCTCAAGACCTAAAATGAACACCTAACATCAAAAACGTCATCAAAAAAGCACATCAAAGAATTTTCTTTCTGCGCCAACTCAGGAAGCTCAAACTGCCCAAGGAGCTGCTGATACAGTTCTGCAGAGGAATTAATTTTTCTTTATAAAGTTTTTATTTTTAAACAAACATAGACAGACAAAACGTGTAACATAAAACCATCTTCCATTCTATAGAAGAATTATTGAGTCTGTCATCTGCACCTCTATAACTGTTTGGTTTGGTTCTGCAATCCAACAAGACAGACACAGACTTCAGAGGAGAATCAGAACTGCAGAAAAAACAATTACTGCCAACCGGCCTTCCATTGAGGACCTCTACAAGTAAAAAAGAGGCCATGAAAATATTTACAGACCCCTCGCATCCTGGACATAAAATTGTTTCTTCAATTTATGGAGAATCCTACCCTCAAAATGATGCTATAGAGTACTGCACACCAAGACAACTAGACACAAGAACAATTTTTCCCCCGAACACCATCATTCTGCTAAACAAATAATTTCCTCACCACTGTCAAACTATTCACTAAGGCTGCATTACTATTACTATTAGTCTTCTCATCGTTCCTATTACCTTTCTCCTCCCACTTATGACTGCATGACTGTAATTTTGTTGCTTGTATCCATACAATTTATATTGATATTGATTGTTTCCTGATTGCTTATTTGTACCTCATGACTATTGTTAAGTGCTGTACCTTATGGTTCTTGACAAATTTATCTTGTCTTTTTATGTACACTGAGAGCATATACACCGAAGACAAATTCCTTGTGTCCAATCACGCTTGGCCTATAAAGAATTCTATTCTATTCTATTCTATTCTATTCTATTCTATTCTATTCTATTCTATTCTATTCTATTGAAGGCTAAGTGTATTATTTACACATCCAGTTGTTTCCAAGTATAGTTTCTTGATGTTTCCAGCTTTTCTCTTAGCTCAGAGTTCCCCAACCTTTAGCGATGAATGGGTGAGGTTGTGTATGTGTGTTTGCCTACCACTTTTGTGGTCTGGGGACCCTTGCCTTAGCTGACTAAATGAATAGAGAGTATTCCATGGCTATGTATCAGGATATCAATTTCTGGCGAGAGCAATACATCAAATGGGTGCCTTTGGCAGGGTCTTCAGCATTCTTTCCCATTCTTGATAATACTTGTTCAGAATTCCCCAGCCTACATATCCAGTGAAACTGAACAGGTGCAAACTGTCTGTGACTAAAGAGACATTTAGATAACAATAAGAATGCAAACTGCTCTATTACATGTTTTATATTCTCTCAGAGCTGTAGTTTTCTACGATGCTGCTTATAAGAGATTTGTTATTTATCTCAGGAAAAAAAAAAAAAGGAAAATGAATCCAACAAGCTAGCCAGAAAATGCCCGCTGAATCAGATAATTGATTGGTGCGATCAGCAAGACAGAATGTTTAATTTATAAAAAGAGCTAAAAAGGACTAAAAGTGGCCAAATTTAGATTAAAAACATATATTCTACAAACCCGTAATGACTGTGAGCGATTAAATACAATTTCAAACAGGTGCCATTATGAAGCATATCAATATAATTCATCCAGTTTTTGGTTTTTTTAGGATTCTACAATTTCTCTTTGCAGATTATACTTTCCTTACTTAGTGATCCTATAGACTACGGGTGACAAATTCACCGTGTCACATTGTTGTCCCATGACGGTTTTTCCATTTGCGGAGCTGGGGTGGGTGTGGCCTGCGCATCGCGCATCTGACCCACGGGCCACTAGTTTGGCACACCTGCTATAGACCTTGTTACCGGCCATTTTTCTAAAAAAACAAAATTCTTCTATCAAATGAAACAGTTTTTGTGTCTACAGTTCCAAATTATAAGCATCCCGTAATTATTTTTACAGCTTGTCCCATTGAACTCTGCATAGATAAGATCCTTTCAGTTTGGATACGCCAAAACTCGTCAATTCTATTTTGATCTTTGCGCTAAATCTACATCTCATCAGGTCTGTTTGAAGAGGTATGTTTTGGGTCCATCTGCAAATGAGTTCATTCTGACAGGAAACAGACTATGTGGCTTTTCTACAGCGGATCTCGCCCTCTGGAACATCATACCTCCCCACTTGCAAGGTGATGTTAGCCTGGTGCCTCTTTGTCTTTAGGAAGGTCTTGTGTATGTGGTTCTTGCAGCAACTTTGGAAGCTAATAGGGAAGTTGTGCAATAGTCATATAGGTAGTCCTTGACGTACAACCACAATTGAGCCCAAAATTTCCATTGCTAAGCAAGACAATTAAGTGGGTTTTGCCCCATTTTACGAACTGACCACAGCTAAGTGAATCTGGCTTCCCCATTGACTTTGCTTGTCAGAAGGTCACAAAAGATGATCACATGATCCCCGGATATCGCAACTGCCATAAATACATGCCAATTATCAATCATCCAAATTTTGATCACAAGACCACGGGGATACTGAAACAATTGTTAAGTGTGACAAACAGTCCTAAATCACTTTTTTCAACCAACCAAAATCAGAGTTGGTTGATTTTGAAATGGGGGGGGGGGGGGAATATCCATTTAATAAATAGAGAGAGAGAGAAAAAACTTCTGTAATTAGGCAAAATTGCCCCAGCAGATATTCCTAACAAACTAGGGGTGAAATTCAGCAGGTTCTGGAGAACCGGTAGCGGAAACTTTGAGTAGTTTGGAGAACTGGCAAAAAACATCTATGGCTGGCCCCAGACTGAGGTGGGAATGGAGATTATACAGTTTCCTTTCCCTGGAGTGGGGAGGGAATGGAGATTTTGCGTATCCTTCTTCCCCTGCCATGCCCACCAAGCCACGCCCACAGAACTAGTAGTAAAAAAAATTGAATTTCACCACTGTAACAAACCTATCTGGGTTGTTGAAAATGACCCTTCAAGCACATGATAATTTTTGATGAATGTCTAATTGTTGGATTCATATTGGAATCATAAATTAATCAATTGATTATATTCAGCATTTTGTTGAGAAAAAACATTAGTGGGACATCCATACAGAAACTTCCCCTCATTTCTTATTTCTAAATGTGTTAGAACTTTAAATTTCCAGAATTCCTACTCAGCATGACCAACAGACCACAACATAAAAACCCCCATATTTATTTTATTGCACAAAGTACTTTTTCCTTTATTTCAATAAGCTTCCAAAACAGAGGTTACTTAAACAAAATGTGGACATTAATATATCCTTCCTTATTATCTTACATTGTAATTAAAAGTCTTAGTTTTTACCTAGTTCTAGATTTGAACCTAGTGAAACCTAGTTTGAGTAACTAGGTTAATAACAATAAACCCTTTGGATTATTTTTAAATGAGCCAAAATCTTTTATCCTCAGATGCTCAATAATTAATAATAACAATAATAATAATATCATCCCATTCTAAAGACATCTTATGAAAATTATGTCAGAAATCTTGATCACCATGAGAATTTTCTTATAATTCCACTTTATTTAGACATATACAAAGTTGTATACCATAGAATTTCTCAGTCAAATTTAAATTATTAGAGTCTAAAATTTAAATTATTAGAGTCTAAAATTTAAATTATTAGAGTCTAAAATTTAAATTATTAGAGTCTAAAATTTAAATTATTAGAGTCTAAAATTTAAATTATTAGAGTCTAAAATTTAAATTATTAGAGTCTAAAATTTAAATTATTAGAGTCTAAAATTTAAATTATTAGAGTCTAAAATTTAAATTATTAGAGTCTAAAATTTAAATTATTAGAGTCTAAAATTTAAATTATTAGAGTCTAAAATTTAAATTATTAGAGTCTAAAATTTAAATTATTAGAGTCTAAAATTTAAATTATTAGAGTCTAAAATTTGCCAGATATTTATCATTCAAATAAATTAGGCAGGTTATTTTCATAACCCAAACTTTAAAAAGTAATGTTGAAGGGGAAGATGATTTATATGTTTACTACAGATACATGGATTATATTGAATTACCTATTTTCAAGATTATGTATTCTGTCTGACTCATAACACTGTTTGCAATAATGCAACGTTATCTGAATTCAAACACAGCATGCTAGTTTGAAAAGGTAAAATAAATAATCAACATTGTATAGCTTGCTATTCCAACTGAAACAATAGATGCACATGCCAGTTTTGAACTCCCACCGTTTCAATCCAATTATTCTAAATAAAGAAATTAAGATGGCATTAGGAGATTAAGTGAAAGTCGCAAGAATGGATGAGAGAGATTTTAGGTTACTTAAGCCTTCTGCCCTGTAGATTGGATGCTTAGATATTATCCCAAACCACATAGAAACTGGTTTCTCTGAGCAGCTCCTATATAACTGGGGTCAGGTTTAAATGCTCAGGTATACTTTGGATACATGGGAATGTGATCAGTGAAATTGCTTGACAAAGAAGAGGAAAACATGAATGAAAGGCAATGGTAAAGAAGGGTAAGGAAGAACAAGCCCTGCAGACTAGAACAGTAATGGCGAACCTTTTTTGGCTTGCGTGCCAAAAGTGGGGGGAGCGCAGTGGGGTCATGGCCGGGTGTGCCACACCCATAATGCTATGTGCATGACCCCAGTGCGCATGCGTGCACAACCTGCACTCCCCCTGTTTTTAGCATGCTTTTTTCGCCCTTCCCAGGCTCCAGAAGCTTTATAAGTACGAGAACGGACTTCCAGTTAGCTCGTAGGGCCGGTTTTTCGTGCTCCGGAGGCTTCAGGGAAACTCCTGAAGCCTCCGGAGGGCAAAAAATGGCCTCAAAAGAAGGCCAAATTCAGCTGGCCAGCGCGCGCATGCACACTGGACAGCTCACAGGGCAACACCTTGCGTGCCCTGACAAATGGTTCCACGTGCTGCCTGTGGCACACCTGCCACAGGTTTGCCATCACGCGACTAGAACATCTCTAATTCAGACATTAGTTTAACATGCAGGAAAAAAAACCTGTTCCAGTTTGGTGCAAAGGGAACAGGGGTGGGTTTCAAAATTTTTGGAACAGGTTCTGTGGGTGTGTCCTGCTTTGTGGGAGTGGCTTGCCGGCCATGTGACCGGGTGGGAGTGGCCAATTTGGAAAATGTGAAATTCACTTAACAATGGTCTTGGTTAGCAACCAAACTTTTGGGCTTAATTGTGGTCATAAGTTCTCTCTCTCTCTCTCTCTCTCTCTCCCTCTTTCTTTTTCTTTCTTTCCTTCTGTCTTTCTTTCTCTCTTTCTCTCTCTCTCTTTCTTTCTCTTTCTCTCTTTCTGTCTCTTCTTTCTCTCTTTCTCTCTCTCTTTTTTCTCTTTCTTTCCTTTCTGTCTCTCTTTCTTTTTCTCTCTTTCTCTCTGTCTGTCTATCTTTCTCTCCCTCCCACTCTCTGTCTCTCTGTGTGTGTCTGTCACTCTCTGGTTCCCCCCTCCCTCCCTGTCTCTCTGTGTGTCTGTGCCTCTCTCTCTCTGTCTGTCTCCCCCCACCCACTCAAGCCTCCTCAGCCTCTCTCACCCATCCACCGGACGAAGGAACCTGGCGTCCGATGGGTGAGCAAGCGAGCGAGCAAAGGCTTTTGAAGCAAAGGCTTCAAAGGCTGCCGGCTAGGAACAGCGCGCTACGCTGCGCGAACCCCCCCCCCCCAGTCGCGGCAAAACTTTCCCTGTTAGCGCGACTGGCAGGGGGTGGGGCGGGGGTTCGCGCACCCTAGCGCGCTGTTCCTAGCCGGCAGCCTTTGAAGCCTTTGCTTCAAAAGCCTTTGCTCGCTCGCTTGCTCACCCATCGGACACCAGGTTCCTTCGTCCGGTGGATGGGTGAGAGAGAGAGCGAGAGTAGCCGGTCAGGCTACTTCCAGGAGCTGAGGAGGTTTGGGGGGGAGGGGAGACAGACACACAGAGAGACAGGGAGGGAGGGGGGAACCAGAGAGCCAGAGAACCCGCTGGCTGTATTTACTCTCTCTCTCACCCATCCACCGGACGAAGGAACCTGGCGTCCGATGGGTGAGCGAGCAAGCGAGCGAGCGAGCAACCGCGGCCAGCGGGCCAGAGGATTTTTGGGGCGCGCAGCAACTTTCCTTACCCGCGGCGGGAAACACGCAAGGAGAATCCACTCCCAGCTGTCTTCTTTTTCCCTCTGCGAAGGGTACTGGCCGCTGGCAAAGCGGGAGGCTCGGGAAGGCGGCACACACACACACACAACCTACTTCAGGCGGCGGGAAACACGCAAGGAGAATCCACTCGCGGCTAGGCGTAGGGGGGAAGAGGTGGCTGAGCAAAGGGAAGGGGGGGGGGAAAGGCGCTCCCGCTGCCTTCCCGAGCCTCCCGCTTTGCCAGCGGCCAGTACCCTTCGCAGAAGGAAAAAGAAGACAGCTGGGAGTGGATTCTCCTTGCGTGTTTCCCGCCGCCTGAAGTAGGTTGTGTGTGTGTGTGTGCTTTCTTTTTTTTTGGCCTGCGGCTCCTGGCCTGAGCGCTGCTCTTCGGAGTTGTCACGGCAGCAGGTTGTGGGGCGACGAGGTGAGCGGCCCACCCCCACCACCCACCCCCATGGAGAAGGGGAAAGGAGGACCCCTTCGGAGAGCCGGCCTGGCTGTCTTCTTTTTCTCTCAGCGAAGCATGGGCGAGGAGGAGGCGGCGCTTCGCTGATAGAAAAAGAAGACAGCGCAGTCGCCTTGCTTGCTTTCCTGCCTGCCCGCCCCAGCTGGGAGCAGCAGTTAGCAGCGGCGACTTACTTCCGGGTCCACGATCCAAAGGGATCGCTCGGGATCCGGAAATTTTACGAAAGGGTTCGCCCGATCCCAGGCGAACCCCCAGAAACCCACCCCTGAAAGGGAACCAATGTTAACCGGTTCACAGGGGGTTTATGTGTGGTTAAGATCCATGTTTCCAAAATGCAGACAATGTATGTGTTAAAGGGCAGTTGCTCTCCAGGAACTCACATCACAGCAGCGAACATAACTTTCTCTCCTCCAATTTTTCCCCACTGCCCTTGAGGTAGATTAGGCCAAGAAAGAGCAATGAGCCCATGGCTCATCCATGGCTGGGTATAGACTTGAGTCTGAATTTCAGAAGTCCTAATCCAACAACCTTAATCATTGTAGCACTTTTGCAGTCAACAAGATAGGAAGTCTTCCTCTGAAGCTCCTAGCCAGTAACATATTGTAATGAAGTGTGCAATGATCTTGGGAGGAGAGAGAGGAGAGATGCTGTCTAGGGAACGATCAGATAAAAGGAGGCCTAGCCTGAGGTTGCATAAAGGGCAGTGAAAAACCTCCGAAAGAAACATCCCTATTTTCTCAGTCTGCAAAAGCGACGGTGGGAGGTTTGTACTTTCAGATTTACAAGGTTCTGTAAATGACGCCTCATAATCGATGAGATTTAACTCATCTTATGGTGCTTCCTGTCTAGGCAGCCTGGGAAGGCTGATCCCTGCTTTCCCCCCTTCGCCTCATGCATGGATAGGGACTAAGCTCCTATCCAATGCGATACTTTCCCCCGTTTGCAAACTTTGGCTGGTAGGCTAATTCTAGAAACACACCTAAGGATATTATTTTGCATTTCCCCCCCATCTCGTATTTGTGCCAGATATAGAAAGAAGCCAAATATATTTCAGCTAAAAATATTTCAGAAATAGATTTTAGGAAGGACTAATGCAACAGATTAGCAGCTTCCTGCTAAGCAGATTCTTTAAAAGCATGGGCTGAACGTATTCTAAGCATGATAAATTCTATGACTAAACCCCCCCCAAAACCAATACAAGAGAAATCAAGAGATGCATTTCAACATATACTGCGGAAGAGTAATTATTGCTTATGCAATAGAAATGATAAAGGCAGATGACTTTGTCATTAAGTACTACACTGCCTTTCTACACTTCTAGCTTTACAATTTGGAACGAACACCCTTTGAATGGTGTGGGAGTAGGAATGGATTTCCAGAGGAAAAATTGCAGACTACAGGAACCAGGAGCACCACTCAGGTGACCCTGAGGACACAGATAAAACTCCAAATGCTTCAACGACCCTCTAAAAGGATGCAGATGACCAGCTGTCTGCAAGGAATATAAAGCCTTCCATTCCCCACCGTCCTGTCAGAGCTGATGAAGCTTATTTATTTTATTTTATTTTATTAGATTTCTAGACCGCCCCCTCTCCCCGAAGCTTCTTGGATGAGAAGTGAAACATCATCAAAAGAAAGAAAACCCAAGAAAGTCCAATTGCCTCCTGAAAAAGCCCCTTTGGGACAACCATGACCTGGATGACTGAGAATCTCTATAGATTTTTACACTGCTTTCCTTTCTGTAACACTAAATTGTCCTGGAATTAGAAGCTTAGTTAAAAAAAAAAGGTGTACAATTACCAATCGTGCATTATTTAACATTAAAAAAAAAAAAAAGAAATCCGTAGTGTTGAATCTTTATGGCTTACCATTAGTGAATGTCTATTGGCTGAAAGGAGGCCTGTCCCGTATCCTGATCCAAGGCCTCCCATAGCTCCATTATGAGAAGGGCCTATTAAGCTATGGAGGTCACTATGACTACCAGGCATGGCAGTTGAAGGTCCCACTGCATGGTTCCGGAGAACATGAATGGCGTCGTCCAGTCTTTCCAAGCGGTCTTCGATTCGGCTTTGCTGATAGTTTATGAAGAAAACCAGAGAGCATCAGAAAATGTTAATAGGCTGCCTCCTTTACGAGCAGAACTCACATAAATGGTGAATCATTATTTTTCCCCCCACTGCTACTGCTATGTGTCAGGCAGTTGAAGCCAAAGACGATTGCTTGTAGCTGGGCTGTTTCTGAATCTGTTTCAGAAACAGATTGATTAAGAGTATTTTGCTTATTTTTTTTTCTTTGCTGACCAGAACACTGTAAATGAAACAACTGACACCCAAAACTAGCCAAAACTAGGGTAGAACAAGAAGGAATGGGTGGAAACTAATCAAGGAGAGAAGCGACTTAGAACTGAGGAGAAATTTCATGACACTTAGAATTAGTCAGTGGAACAACTTGCCTCCAGAGGTTGTGAATGTTCCAACACTGTAAGTTTTTAAGAAGATGTTGGATAATCATTTGTCTGAAGTGGTGTAGGGTTTCCTGCCTAGAAACCCTACACCTAGAAGGAAGTTGGACTAGAAGACCTTCAAGGTCCCTTCCAACTGTTCTGTTCTGTTCTATTCTATTCTCGCCTGCTAAGATGATTTTGAAAATTCTGTTTTTATTTTTGTGGGCAAAACAGGTTTACTGACTCCTCATGAACAGAACATTTACAAGACATTTGTTGCCCCGGGATCCTGAAATATTTTATGTCAGAAATATCAAATTGCCATGACCTGTTAAATTATTTCTGTATGCTAACTTCTTATCTAAGGCTTAATTACTTCTCCCTGTTTTAACTGGAGCTGTGAAAACAGATATGTCGAATTCTATGATCAAAAATAGCCTGCATTCGGACATATATTCCAATACTCAAAAAGAAGAATAAGAAAAAAAAAACTAGGATTTTATTATTTTACAGCACAAACATCTAAACAGGTTTGAGGACATCAGAGCAATTTAAATAAGCTCAATGAGTACACTGTTGTCTGTGGAATGCTGTGAGTTGAAGTCCACCCATCTACTCTGTCTACATTCCAACCTGAGCTTTGTGCACAAGACAATCTGCCATAATCTCCTACCTGTTAATGGCTACTTTTACTTCAACTGCAATGACACAAGGGCTATCAATAGATACAAACTTAATGTAATCCGTTCTAATCTTGATTGCAGGAAAAACGATTTCAGCAATAGAGTAGCAAATGTGTGGAACGCCCTACCTGATCCTGTTGTTAGTTCCTCTAACGCCCATACCTTTTACCTTAAGCTGTCTACCGTGGACCTTACGTATTTCTTAAGAGGTCCCTAAGGGGGCGTGCACAAGTGCACCAGCATGCCTACCGCCCCTGTCCTACTGTCCCATTTATATGTATTCTTTTTATGTGTTTATGGCTATGTTTTGCTTATTTATATCCATTTATTTGTGCCATTTTTTTGCATGTGTTTTCATACTTGTTTCCTTGTACTTGTTGACAAATAAATAAACAAACAAATCTTAAAAGTTCCTAAGGTTGAGAAACACTGGCTATCTAACTTTATTTAAAGTGCAAAGAATTATGGCGGGCATTGTTTTTTTTTCCCCTTAAGGGCGAGACCTAAGATGATATAAGGTAAAGCAATGCATCTGGTTATATTCTGCCAAAATTCTTCATTATACAATTCTCAAGAATGTTTCTGAAGTGGCTACATCATTCTTACTGAAACCACATGGGAAAAAAGACTGGTGTCAACATACTTATTTAACATATTACGCAATGCTCAGTGGAAAAACGCTACTTAATTTCCACTTAATGGAAATGGCGATGTTCCTTTCTTATTCTGAGTGTGGCTTCTTTATTAGGACCATCGTGCAACTGAAGCTTCTGACTTTCCCCCAGCTTCAAAAATATCTTCTCACAGGGCATTGGGGGCATGTGTGGAAACGTATTCTTCAAGGAAGTCAAATGCAAGGCACCTTTTGTCACGACACTACCCGTTTCAGTGAAAATAAGACCTCCCCGGAGAATAAGCCCAATCGGGCTTTTGAGCGCATGCGCTAAAGTAAGCCCTCCCTGAAAATATTGCAACATAGCAGCAGCCATGAGGTAACGATGCTCGCTGCCTCCTGCACCTCAAAAATAATAAGACCTCCCTGAAAATAAGGCCAAGCACTTATATTACCATTGGTATTGGCTCTTATACTGATGCTTTGGAAATATCACTTGGTAGCAGAATGTAGTTTACCTAGACTGATGTAGTTTGATGGACTGATATAAGCTAAGATGCTCTCCATAATGGCAGTACATTATCTCCTCTATGGTTATAAAAGATATTGAGAATGTTACAGTGCATGCACATTACTCATAAATGTAACACATTGAAACTGATGAGATACGTATTAGGAATAGCTTATTATGTTATCTTTTTTTCCATATACAGTTAAAGCTTGATCATCTTCCTGGCTAAGCAAGGTGATCTGTCCATATTTCCATTTACTACTTATGGAAAAAGAATCCATTTTTATTCAAAATACTAATTACATTCTCTGATTAGGCCACTCCTCGGTTTTGCTTTTTAAACAAACTAAGTTTGATCTTCTTGTTTTTCTTCTACATGTATAGATTCCAAGCTTATTAGACAGCATGCCCTATTTCCATGGATGCTATTTCAGTATGCCAATGGTGGGTTCCGGATCCTGTTGCAACAGGTATGGTACAACAGGGCCGGGCACCCACCACATGAATGTGCGCAGTGCGCACATGCATCCTTACCACCCACGTCTCCGTGATGCTCCAGCTGCTCGGCGGAGTGTTGCACAGGCTCCGTGCGCCTGTGCGGGAGCCCCCAAAACTTCACATACCGGTAAGGAGTGAGGGCAGGTAGGTGGGCCCTCCGGAGTACTGTACCGGAACGGTACTTGGTGCTCCCGGCAGGCACTGGTACGTCGTACCAAGGTGTACCGGTCATAACCCACCACTGCACTACATAATCATTGCTGATTAGCTAAATGTCTATGGAGATTCTCACTCATCCAGGTCAACAATGCCTGAGAATCTCCATAGGCATTTTAGCATTGCTGATTAGCTTATGAAAAAGAGTATTATAGAAATCTGCTTTGCTTTATGGGTGGATCTCCTATTTAGAAATAATCAGGAAAAGAGTGCACTAATTAATGTTGTGCTCTGTTAGGAAAATGGATAGGAAAGAGCAATAAGATATTAACAGGTAGTTAATATTGAACAGGTAGTTCACCATTGAAAAACATACCAAAGAATGTAAGGGACCTTCATAATTGGGAGATGATGATGCTTGCCCTCCATTTCTAGACCAAACAGCTGTTCCTGCTAATAGTAAAATGGGAGTTACAATTGGAAGTATGCAAACAAAATGTCTTTTCAAAGACACTGAATAATACCGTAGATATGTACATAAGATTTCCCAACAGTCATATTAAACCACATCTCTTGTGCAGAACTTTGAAAACAAATATTTATTAGGCAGCCCCACCCAGAAGCCACATCATGTCTCCAAATTGCATGCCAGCATATAGCATTTCATCTTTTTTGCAGTTGTGCATCAGAAAGCAAAAAATCTATGGCAGGTTTGTTGGTTGGCCTATCGGTCTGTATGAAGTTTTTGCTTAAATGTTTGCATTGAATGTATTAGCTGAAGCGTTTTGCCCACAAGGGTTCTAAAAATGTAAACTCTAAATTCTTGTAACTGGTAGAGGTTGTTTCCTCTTCTATTGTATTTAAGTCTTAGTATCAGGTAGAGTGTTGAAAACTCTCTCCTTATAGAATGTGTTTATGAAGTGCAATAATTTAGATATTGGAAAAGATATTTCTGGGTATGGTACAATAATTCACTAATACTGAATAACTAAGCCCATTTATGGCACAGTCTTTTTTCATCAAGAAGAATCACTGGGACATACATCAATCTTCTTTAACTTGGGGTCCTGTAGTTGAGTACAATTCCCAACATTCAAAGGCAAACAATAGCCACACCCTGTTGTTCTAAAACAGTGTTTCTCAACCTTGGCGACTTTAAGTCCTGTGGATTTCAACTCCCAGAATTCCCCAGCCAGCTAGGACTTAAAGTTGCCAAGGTTGAGAAACACTGTTCTAAAACATTATAATTCCTGGTTGAGCAAGATTAGCACACATGAAAGCAAAATGTTAACTTTCAAATCTAAATTAAGGGATTAATCATCCAGAGATCCTTTTAAATCTTAGATGATAGTTTATCACTCTGGGATAACAACAAAAATAGTAACATTTTGGAAATGGACAGAACAGTTCATATCAATCTCTGCTGTCAAGACATTACATTGTTGGCATTAAATATGTCCTTTGGAATGAACTGTTTAATTTAGATAGCCTTAGGATGTTTTTCTTTCCTTCTCCATTTATTTATGATACACGCACACACACACTCTCTCTCACACATACTCCCTCCCTCAGCCATATAAACTTTGCTGCATGAAATTGAAATGCTTTCCAGACACAAGACAGACTTTTCTGTCTTGAACTTCAATTGGTATTCTTTTTGCTGATAAGATACAAACTGATAGTAACTCCTCTCTTCCTGCCTGTCTGAAATGCAGGAAGTAAGGCTGTGAGCTTGCTAGATTGGAAAATGTAGAGTACATGATGTTATGACTGTCTGCTAAATCCCTAAAGTCTTGCTTACTCATGAATTAAATATTCAACCTCTTTAACCTTGGTGTTTATTCTCCAGTACCATGCAGGAATCCTTTTGTTTTTGCCAGGAAATCACCCTTGGAACAGGTTGGACTATAATATAGGAAGAACTTAATAATGGAAGAAGAGACCATACATTAGAATGAGTCTCACTTTCCTTTTAGCAATTCATATTTCCTCAAAAGGAAGAGCTTGGAAGGAGGAATAGATTCAGAATGATACATAATCAGATTAAACCAATTAAAATGTCTGTGTCATGACAAACTGACAAATATATTGATTAATTTTAGATCCAACCCAATGTATTCTATATTCTTTTTCCTTAAAGCTTTGGGGAAACGTAAGCACAGTACTATTAATAGTTGCTTACTATTGTTGCAATAATTGCATATTGTTGCATTTGCAATCATTCTTCTTTCTGGATGGGTTGATGAATCTAATGTGCACTGAATGCCCAAACGGGAATGCACGTGCGTGCCAGACCCCCTGAAACTCGGAGACCAGTTGGCAAGCACACGCTGGCCACCTGGTCTTCTGGTTTCCAGCGCATGCATGCACACTGGTCAGCTAGTCTTTGGGTTTCTGGGGCTCCGGCACACGCAAAGATCAGCTGGCTGGCACTCATGAGCACACTGGAAACCAGAAGAGCAGCTGCTGATGGTGTGCATGCCCACAGAGGGCTGTGTGTGTCGCCTCTGGCATGTCTGCATATAGGATGTTCATGTTCAAGTTGAGTCTTCAAGCATCAGGGTTATTTACTATGCAGCTCAGCCTTGAGTAATAAAGCATACCTGAACATATCCGCCTGCTCCCTTGAACCAGCCTACATGGTTGTAAAATAGGGCATAAGACTTTCTAAGCCTTTCCTAGAGATCTTCATGCAATACTTTTATTTTACTATTATGTCCCGAAATGTTAAATAGGCAGCAGTCTGAAATTGTTTCTCAGACAACTGAACTTTCTGATCATGCTTAAAGCCATTATTTTAAAGACGTTCTTTCTATTTCATAAATTAACTGACTGGTAAAATATAATTTTAACCACAATACCTGAGAGAGAAGGAGGTGAACCCACAGGAGTTGAAGGATTTGATGAAAAGCTGTTGTTGGTATGATCTGGAGAGTAAATCTTTAAAAGATGATACAGAATTAATCTAAAGTCACTTGGAAAGGATACAGACAGAGGATTGGCACTCTTCATTATAAATATACTTATGACTCATAAGATGAAAAGGATGCTATGAAGAATATGAAACCACTGTGGCAAAAACATTATGAAGAAATAAGGCACATGACGATGGACAACTTGTGAGATATTTTTTTTTAATCCCTTAGAGTTAATTATCATAGTAGGTTCTACAGTACTAAAATATGTATACTATACATATAAATGAAGGGGGAAAAATAAGACAATTACTTCAATTTAAGCTAAATTTCTTAAATTATTATAGGAATGAAGTTTTGGAGAAGAAAACATTGAAATATAGAATAGTGAAAAATACTTATTAGAGCAAACTCCAAAAGAGAGAAGATGGGAAAAATAACCATGACTGGTATGTATAACTGCATATACATGGCTGAGTATGTATATTAGAACTTTTAGTTAAGATTCTCAAGGGTTTATCTACTTAATACCCCAAATAGATAAAACTTCTGTGATCATTTGGGACCTGATTAGAAATCATAAACATCGTTAGACTCTTATCTTGTCAAATTATCGAAGCAGACCATGCTGGGAATTCATATTGGCCACTATTTAAGCTGGGCTCGTGAACTTTTCCTCAGGGTTCTGCAAAAGCAATTAAATTAATTAACCCCTTGATCATCTCTCAGTTAACCAATGCCTCCGGGCACCAGTTAAAGTAGATTTTGTACTGTATCTATTATTTGGGAGTTGTGCTAATTTTTGTCTTTGTAACATATGTTAGCTGGACACGGAAAACATCAATTCTCATGAGAACTCACTGGAACCCCACTCTGCCCAGAAAATACATTACACTGAGAGATGATTAGGGGACTGGAGACTAAAACATATGAAGAACGGTTGCAGGAGCTGGGTATGTCTAGTTTGATGAAGAGAAGGACCAGGGGAGACATGATAGCAGTCTTCCGATATCTCAGAGGGTGCCACAAAGAAGAGGGAGTCAAACTATTCTCCAAGGCACCTGGGGGCAGGACAAGAAGCAATGGGTGGAAACTAATCAAGGAGAGAAGCAACTTAGAACTAAGGAGAAATTTCCTGACAGTTAGAACAATTAACCTGTGGAACAGCTTGCCTCCAGAAGTTGTGAATGCCCCAACCCTGGAAGTCTTTAAAAAGATGTTAGATAGCCATTTGTCTGAAATGGTATAAGGTTCCTGCCCACGCAGGGGGTTGGACTAGAAGACCTCCAAGGTCCCTTCCAACTCTGCTATTGTATTGTATTGTATTGAGAGTTCATTTAAAAGTCAGCGCAAGTTTTAATTTTTAGAAATGCACCGACTATATACTTAATGGATCCTTACCCAAATCGGGGATGGGAAATAAATAGAATGGGTGGCAATTGGAAGCCAAGGCTGACTTTTAAATATCAATCACTGAAGCAAAACAGATTGAGAGGGCCTTTGATCTTTTTACCCTGACTTCTGGGAGCCTGCTTTCCCATATGCAGTGCCTAAGCAGATAGTATATCATCCAAATTACTGAAAGATGTGAACTGGGAATGATGATACGGTTTCTGATTACAGATTCACCGCCCCACCAGGAAGTGGTAATTCTATGGAAAGGATTCATAAGCTTGGTCTCTGCCCACATGGGTGGATTATATCTCCAAGGAACTAGATATAAAAAAACAGCTTCCTCAAACTAGAGAGCTACCCAAAGGCCTTTAAGGCTGAAAAGGGAAATTCAAAATTTAAAATCCTATCCCAGTAAGTAAGTCTGGGTGGGACTTACTTCCCTTTTACTAAAGGGAGATTTGAAAGACACAGTTGGAAGTAATTTGGCATTGAGATAGAGCAGGGGTGAAATTCAGCAGGTTCTGACTGGTTCTGTAGAACTGGTAGCGGAAATTTTGAGTAGTTTGGAGAACCGGCAAATACCGCCTCTGGCTGGCCCCAGAGTAGGGTGGGAATGGAGATTTTGCAATATCCTTCCCCCCAGGAATGGGTAGGGAATGGAGATTTTGCAGTATCCTTCTTCCCCCGCCACACCCTCCAAGCCATGCCCACAGAACTGGTAGTAAAAATAAATAAATTTCACCACTGAAATTTCACCACTGCTCATCTAGTCTCCAACATCAATGTACAGCAATTCATATTTAGCAGATTAACAGAGTTGGAAGGGACCATGCAGGACATCAAGCAGGAGACCCTACATCTGCCTCTACCTAGAATTGAACTCACAACCTCCTGATTTATATTCAGCAATTCAAATCCCACCAGGCTCAAGGATGACTCAGCCTTCCATCCTTCTGAGGTGGGTCAAATGAAGACCCAGATTGTTGGGGGCAAGAGGCTGACTTTGGAAACCACTTAGAGAGGGATGTAAAAGCACTGTGAAGCGGTATATACGTCTAAGTGCTATTTCTATTAAATATGGTTTAGGCTTCAAATGAGACAAGGAAACCACTACAGGACGGGCTTAGCTACTGAATCACGTAACATAAGCTTCTTATGATTTCCAAGTGAATGGAAAGCTATAAAGCACAGCCTGCAATTAAGAATTTATCTCGAATTATCTAGATTTTCCAGAGCTACGTACTCAATCTTAATATGTTTTTATTCCAAATTGTTTTAACTGGCCACGATAGATTTGTGCATATTTTGGCTGTTGATTCCAACCCAAGTTCATGCGATTCAAATCATCCAAAGCAAATACTTTCTTACAGATGCAAGTGCTTTCCCCAGCGCATCGCCTGTCTGTGAACTTCCTGCAGCTCCACTTCCTCTGTTTGCTGAAAAACAAACCCAAAAACAAAACACACAAAAAAAAACACATGAAGACCAGAAAAAATAAATCTGTTTTCCACACGCTGTACCCATATCCATAATTCAGCTGCATTTTAAGGGTGAGTTATACAAATTGTAATTAGCGTTACTGTTATTAATTATGGCGGATTTCATACATCTCAAACATACCTCTCATATTTCATGTTCAAAATGTTTTTTTGGTTGCAAGCTATTTCATTCTAGTCTTCTTTCTGTGGTGAGTGAGATACAGAGCAGTGGGTCTTTGTACAGTATTAACCTAGCATTTAACAAGAAGAGGACTGTACAGCACCCTAGATCAAGGATGGGCAAACTTTGCAACTTTAAGTCTCAGAGGACTGGCATAAGACATCTGGCTTCCTCAGCATGATTAAATATAGGATAGAGGCAATGAGTAAGTCTTTACTTTTGAGGTAGACACAATATAGAATTGTGCTGATTTCAGACTCCCATCTCTATACATTCGAAGGCAGTTGAATAAGGCCTCTATTCTTTAGCCAAAAGAGAATGGCAAAATGAAGCATCTAGGGCAGTGATGGCGAACCTTTTTTGGCTCTCGTGCCAAAAAAGGTTCGCCATCACTGCCCTAGATGCTTCATTTTGCCATTCTCTTATTCAACTGCCTTCGAATGTATAGAGATGGTAGTCTGAAATCAGCACAATTCTATATTGCGTCTACCTCAAAAGTAAAGACTTACTCATTGCCTCTATCCTATATTTAATCATGCTGAGGAAGCCAGATGTCTTATGTCAGTCCTCTGAGGCAGATAACATCAGGAAGCAGAGGCCACAAGAATTATTAGAATCATATCATTAGAAGGTATAATAACCGAATCTTGAAATCCTGACTTGAGATTTACTTGATCTCCCCTTATACTAAAGGGAGAAACCAAAGATCTTGAGTTTTTCTCCTCATTCCGAACCCCCCCCCCCTCGCCTATCTGGGCTAAGTGGAGGTGTTTTTTGTTTTGTTTTTTTGCACAACCATTTTTGAATCTCTTCTTCAAAGCCATCCCCATGTCTGGTGAAAACCTGGATCAATAATTACTCCAAATAAATCATTCTGAAAATCTGAAATAATCTCTCACTGAGATTATTTATAGAGTTGATATTGTGTGGAAAAATACGAAGGGGGAGGGTTATTACCTTGAGCTCCAGTACAAAAGACGAGATATTATCTAATCTTTCTCTCTATGCACACACACACACACACACACACACACACACACACACACGTATATGTGTATGTATGCATATCTATCTATGTATCTATCCATCCATCCATCCATCCATCCATCCATCCATCCATCCATCCATCCATCTATCTATCTATCTATCTATCTATCATCTGGCTGTGTGTATATGTTCCAGCATAACTCTGGAACTCCTTGAGCAATTTCAACCAAACTTGGTACACAGATGACTTACTCTCTGGAGACACATACTGTGGGGGTTAGACACCTCTAACACCTCTTGAGAAGTGTTTTCTGTTAAGATACAGCCTGTTGTGCCGTAAATGGCTTCTACTGTACAGCGCAGTAGATTTGCCATGGTAACGGCTTCACAGTACTCCACAAGGGGGCTCCTTCTGGTAAGGTGGAAAATCCAATGTGAGAAATCCTGTCTAATACAGGATTAGAATAAATAAATATCCAGGCAACGCCGGGTTATCAGCTAGTAAGGAAATAAATAAGTTTCACAGCCTGTTTTTCAGAACCAAGAACAACACATGGAGTAATTCCTTTACTGTTGCTTCTCCACAAACATAATCTTGCCAAACTAAAACAATTATCTGCCATAAGTATATTCTGTGAACTGCTCGGCAGTGTCCGACCTTCTTTTCTTCCTGCCCACCAGACATTCCAAGCCTTCTGTCTCTTTGCCCTCTGGGAAAAAGCCTCTTTCTCTTGGGATTCCAGACTACATTCAACTACACTGCTTCATGTAACATGCAAAGCTAACAGACGGCTTTGCCTAAGATGATTCAACCATTATTTGAGTGATCCCATTGTGATCCACACATAATGCCAATGGTGTGGGAGGGTCAAGAAAAAGTGTGCATTTGTCTATGAACTCATCAGGGACAGAGTTCAACTCAAAGACTTTACCTTTATGAACTAATGGTGTGAGCTCAAGCTTTGTGTTCTGTCCAACACAAATAACATCATCATATCCATAGCATGAAAGAGAACTAATAATTAATCCCATCCTTTTAAATGTACCCCCCCCCCAAATATCTATACCAGAATGTTAAATGCAACTATTTTCGTAAGGGTGAAATTATAAAGGTGCTATTGCAATAATTATAATCCCTGTGTTTCTAGCATAATGTCTAAATAATCATCTGCATTAATGGATTTGTTTGTGGATGCCCTTTTTATAATTGTATGAAATCTTTTGTATATGCCAAGGTTACATGAAAACTGTCCCATACGTGCTTCACAGTCTTCACTGGCAGGAATATAATGGTTTTGCAATCTAGAGCTAGCTATACCAAATTAAAATAAAAATAAAAATAGAGGATTTACTCTCAGTTAATAAATGCAACATCCAGCCTGTTCACCAGTCTCCAACCTGAATAGGAGCAACAAGTACATTCAGGAAATAGGAAACTTGAGCCAATTTGATATTTTCCTCAGATAAGATGTACTGACACAGCAGGATAAAATTCATGTCCCTCTTGTGCCATATGACAGTTTAGCACCCCACTGCACTGGAAGCTTAACACACTAGTCAAAAAATTAAGTGCAGTATTATGTGACTGTTCCCATAATAAAATCACAGTAAAACCAAGGCTTCAAGGGAAAGGCGCACATCATGTTCCCACTAAAAAAGCCACATACTGCTATGTATCTTGCAATTCAAAAATGTCATTTAAAGTGAGAGTAGAAAGTGAGATTAATACATGAATGAGGCAGATCTTCTGGACTAATCTTTAGCATATGCTACATTAAATCTTTCTTAGTAAGTGGCTGCTTAAAGGCTCTGAATCTTTGAAAACACATAAAATACTTTGCATAGACTGAAGCATCACTTAAGTTAATATCTCCCAGTTGTTGTTTTTTTGTTTTGTTTTAATGCTTTCGAGTCTGTGTTGATTTCTGGCGACTGCCTGGACCAGTCTCTGTATTTATCTTGGCAAGATTTTTGGAAGTGGTTTGCCCTTGCCATCGTCCTGGGGCTGAGAGAGAGTGACTGGCCCAAGGTCATCTAACTGGCTTAATGTCAAAGGTAGGACTAGAATACACAGTCCCCCAATTTCCAGCCTGGTGTGCCTTACCCACTGCACCCAAGTGGCTTCTGTTTTAATATCCACCTAGACACTTTCCTTTTGCTTGGTCTGCAATTTTCCCACCAGTTAACCATTATTTTCTCTTCACGTTTCTGTCCTTTTCCAGATTGCAAGTTGACTTTGAGATAGCAGCCAAGAATGGAATTTAATAATACAAATTTACTTTCTTGGAGAGCAAAATCAGACCAGGCAAATATAAGGAGATGGATTATTCACAAATCAAACTCTAATCCTACACTCTTGTTGACTTGAGTTTCTAGTCAGTATAGCAAGAACTCCAACCAAATATCCTTCTTAATCCATGACTACATGAAAAAAAGCTAAGTTTCCTTCTGTGATGTCTGATCAGCTCCACAAACTCTTTCCCCAGAAAACAGATGAGGAAAAACTGACAGGACCTGCGGTGGTGGCATTCAGCTGGTTCAGACTGGTTTGGGGGAACCAGATAATTTTACATCTGATTCGCCGAACCGGTGGTTGCAAGGACTGGCTGGCCTCGCCTACCTTGCACCGCCCCTCCCAGGAGTCTCCATGCGGCCCTTTTTGGATGCCAGGTAAGTGCAGGGCCCATGCAGAGGCTCTGGGATGATGAAAAATAGGCCTCCCATAAGTCTGGAAATGAGCCGGTTTCCAGCCTGCGGAGCCCAGGGCAGGATGTTTTCTCCCTCCTGGAGACTCGAGGAAAGCCCCCAGAGCCTGGGGAGCCCATGATGCAGAAGGCTAAGTAGGCCATGTCCACGCCCACCCAGCAACTGGACAGAGAACTGGTTGCTAAAAATTTTGAATATGAACCTTACAACTCACCCATTATACTTTCTGTTCCATTTGCCGGAGGTGTACAGGAAGAAGCACTGTAATGGGTTGTGGCACTACGATGGAAAGTGGACATTGGAGGAAGACTGGAATTGATGTCTGCTGAGGAGTGTGATGGGTAGCTCTGTGGTACACAGCAGGGAAAAACAATATTTCAGTTAGCAGGTGATGGTTGTACAGAGTTGCTGATTTTATCATTCATTCATTCATTCACTCACTCATTCACTCACTCACTCACTCAATTTATATAACTCACAAATAGGTGATTCTGGGTAGCCTCAACATTTTTAAAAAATCCATAAAACCTATTAACCCCCCCCCCTCCCATTTTACTTTCCACACCAGCAACAACACAATCAAATCAGCCATTTGATCGGCTCCAGCTCCATTCCTGTTCCCCAGATCTGCTCACGAAACCACGTTTTTAAGGGGCCTTTCAGAAAAGCAGTAGGGTGTAGGCCAACTGTACCTTGGGGGAGCGATGTCTCATAAAGAAGGTTCATTGTACAACGAACCCCTATTTTTAGGAGATCTCTTATTGCCAGTAAACAACCTTGATCACCCAGCTTGGGTGGAAAGGTACATTATAAAAAAAGCAATTCGGTGACATCTCCCAGGGGGGACTTTTTTGGGGGGTGGTACCCTTGTTTCATCCTAAAATCTTTGATAGGTAGCTGAGAGACCCCTAGGCGGAAGGTACAGCATGACCTGTACCCGAAGCCCAGCAGAACATCAGAACGGTGGATCAAAGAACAAAACTCCATTGTAAGGCTGTAAAAATTGTTCGCATTTATGTCAGTGAAGGCTGCTTTAAAGATTGTCACGCAAAGAAGCATCTTCAAAGGGAAAAGAAAAAAGAAAGCATCCTCAAGACAGGGTTCTGCTGTATAGAGTTAGCTCTGCTTGGCCTCCTCCTCATTTTGCAATTAGGATTTAAAGTCTCGCACATGTGGGAAAAAAGAGATTTTATTTTTAAACCATGAAATGTACAGAGGTGTCTCTCTCTCTCTGTCCATGAAAAGGCACCAGATTTCTTCATTTATAACTCTGCTTTTGTCAAACAGTTTTCTCTTAAGCAGTGAAATCCATGGTCCCAACAGAGAGATCAACATGAGTGTGTGAGAGAAAAGTGGTTTAAATTGGCGAACAGTTTGTCTTCTATATTTGTTGCACACGCAGATTGACATACAGTGCTGATTAGTAGCCTTACCAAGCGGTCATGAGGATGGAGACTGCAATAGCTACTGGACTGTGGAATATGAGATGAATTGCCCAACATGCCTCCATATCCAGGAGGATTCATTCCACTGGATGAGTTCCATGGATCGCTGCTGTGGTGGCCGTCTGTAAAATGTACAGGAGAAAAAGTATGATGTAAAAAGGATGTGGAGACTCTAGAAAGAGTGCAGAGAAGAGCAACAAAGATGATTAGGGGACTGGAGACTAAAACATATGAGGAACGGTTGCAGGAACTGGGTATGGTCTAGTTTAATGCAAAGAAGGACTAGGGGAGACACGATCGCAGTCTTCTGATATCTCAGAGGCTGCCACAAAGAAGAGGGAGTCCAGCTATTCTCCAAAGCACCTGAGGGCAGAACAAGAAGCAATGGGTGGAAACTAATCAAGGAGAGAAGAACTTAGAACTAAGTAGAAATTTCCTGACAGTTAGAACAATTAATCAGTGGAACAACCTGCCTCCAGAAGTTGTGAATGCTCCAACACTGGATGTTTTAAAGAAGATGCTGGATAACCATTTGTCTGAAATATACACCACCTGCCTAGGCAGAAGGTTGGACTAAAACACCTCCAAGGTCTCTTCTAACTCTTCTCTTCCTATCCTATCCTGTCCTGTCCTGTCCTATCATATCTTATCCTCCACTCCAACTATTCTATTCTATTCTATTCTATTCTATTCTAAATACAGCTTCTCTGAACACTTGGTTCTCTGACTAACATTCCGAGGTTGTGTTTTTAATAAATGTTAAAATTAGCATTCTAATAGGGTTTGATGCATGCCTTATGTGTCAGTGTTGGATAGCAGTTTGCAATAAAAGATAGCCATCACAAGTGGGGAACACTGTGTTATCATCCTTTGTCATATAGGAGCCACACTAATCTTATGTAACTACATGAGCATTATTTTTTTTTAAAAAAAAGCTTTCTAAACAGGAGTGCAAATGACATTTCTGAAATCACCACTGATTACTCAGAGATATTCTGTGCAATTTTTAAAACATTTGTGCTATTTTTATCAGAAACCCACATAGTTGTGACCTATATTGTTATTAATCCTTGCTCGATAAAACTGGAACCTAACATGTTTTTTTTTAAAGTGCATTTAAAATAAGAGTCTAAGTAGATTCTGAGGTTTTATTTTAACACATAAATACACAAATATTTTGATTCCAGGACTTGACTTTTTGGTCAACTTCATATCGCAATGTCATATATGAAATACTACCTGTTCCCGGCCACGCATTGCTGTGGCCCAGTCTGGTTAAATGGCTAACCAATCTGTGTGTAGATCTACACCTGCACAAACAAACACATACACACAACCACCGTATAACCCCCAACCTACCTACCTACTGTATTTCTCCCTCTCTTCCTCTACCTACCTACCCTATTTCTCCACCTACCTACCTACCTACCCTATTTCTCCACCTACCTACCTACCCTATTTCTCCACCTACCAACCTACCTACCTACCTACCTACCTACTGCATTTCTCCCTCCCTCTCTCTATCCCTATAGCTACCTACCTACCTATCTACTGTATTTCTCCTTGAATCTTATGGACAGAGTATTTTATGTCATAAAGGATGACATAATACCTGTGGCCCACTGCTCTCTCTGTATCCATCTACCTACCTTTTTTACAATTTTTTACATTTCATTGTGTGTACCTGGCACAGGTGTGACATCTACACAATCTATCTATCTATCTATCTATCTATCTATCTATCTATCTATCTATCTATCTATCTATCTATCTATCTATCTATCTATCATCTATATATATATATATATATATATATATATCATTGGTGCCGTACTTGAAAGGAACGTTGTGTGAAAATTTGGAAGCGATCGGTGCAGTGCTTTTGGAGATTAGCGGTTTTGAACAAACTCTTGTTACCTTTTTGTTTATATAGATTTATTTATGAATCAGAACAAAGATGTCTATGATTTAGGGAGATGCTCAGAAACCTTTCCCATAGAGATTCTTAGTCATCCAGGTCATGGTTGTCCCAAAGGTGCTTTTTCAAGAGGCAACTGGACTTTGTTTTTTCTTGGAAGACGTTTCGCTTCTTATTCAAGAAGCTTCTTCAGCTCTGAAACATCTTCCAAGAAAAAACAAAGTCCAGTTGCCTCTTGAAAAAGCACCTTTGGGTTTTCCTGTAGAAAGACATTTACCAACAAAAGCTAATTGGAAACGATACATATTTAAACTTAAAATAAATTTGTCTTCAGAATTTTGTTTTTTCCACCTTTCAGTTGATGAACCCTTATTTTTTGAACTCAGATAAATTGGTTTAGGGCAGGGGTCTGCAAAGTTGGCTCTTTGAAGCCGGGTGGACTTCAACTCCCAGAATTCCCCAGCCAGCGAATGCTGGCTGGGGAATTCTGGGAGTTGATGTCCACCCGGCTTCAAAGAGCCAACTTTGCAGACCCCTGGTTTAGGGGAAGAGTTGAGAGAAAACGAAAACTTCATTATGGTTATAGATCAAAATACAAGGAGCAACTAAACTGAACTCATTAATTTGCAATAAATTTCGAGTAAAATACATTATGAGCTATTTTAAGATAAGGCATAAACACAACTCTTTTCTTCTTGACAATAAATTGGTGCCTAGTCTCATAGATTAACAAAACAATCTAGAGTGTATTATTTACTACTTATCTGGCGATCCAAGAATATTATGCAGTTATGTTTGTCCACATGGAAAGTACAATCTTTCAATACTATAAGCCACAAGGGTAAAATGTAAGACTCTGAGGGATGTTCTTGAATCTGCCTTCCAATATCCTTGAAGGAAATTAAATCAAGGAAGCGTAAACACAGTTTAAAAGTTGGAAGTATGGTTGCATATCATATTTGTGGGTCAAATGTGAAGCTCTGTCTGATCATTGCAATCTAATAGTTTCTGCCTTGCTGCAAATTTATTTGAACATAACCCAAAACTCAAATCAACAATGGAGACATTTGAAGCTTCTCCTCTTTGATCTCTAATTTCAAGAGGACAGCAAACTGTTAACTATCAGTGAGGGAGCTAGGCTATACAAAAAGTAATCTTTAGCTTAAAGTTGGAAGCATCAAATCCATGTCTACTCTCTATCTTTAATAAATCTATGACAATATACTGAGCCTTAATGGGCACCATGAAACTATTTTCTCAAAGATTTTGAGTGGATTGCTCACAAGGGAGTAACCATCTAAAATTTAAATAAGGAGCTGACCAACAATAAATGTAGCTGGGATGTAACCGACTCCTCTAGCAAAGAAAAATAATGTGATATCTTTGAATTACAGGTAGTGCTCAACTTATGACCACAACTGAGCCCAACATTTATGTTGCTAAGTGAAACATTTATATTGCTAAGTGAAACATTTTTCTCCATTTTACGACTTTTCTTGCCACAGTTGTTAAGTGACTTGTTGCAGTTGTTAAGTTAGTAACATGGCTGTTAAGTGAATCTGGCTTCCCTCTTGACTTTGGGGGGGGGGGAATCACATGAGCCCAGGACACTGCAACTGCCATAAATATGAACCAGTTACCAAGCATCTGAATCTTGATCACATGACCATGGGGATGCTACAAAGATCATAAGTGTGAAAAACAGTCATAAATCACTTTTTTTCAGAGCCGTTGTAACTTTGAACGGTCACTGAATGAACTGGTGTAAGTTGAGGACTACCTGTACTTTTGGCATTCTGTATAATGTAACTGGTATATGTTTGCCCACTGAGAGGCATCACTTCCAAAATGTGTATGAAGCGTGATACTTTTAGCGCATTCTCATTTGTTAAAGTTGGGATTCACTTTCAAGTCCATGGTGTGTAAACTTGATCAGCACTAAAGAAACTGAAAAAAAAGTGTTCAAGATGCTTTGCTGGTTCTGAATAAAATTTTGGAAAGATTACTCGTCCCAAGAGTGACCAGTGAGATATACCTTGGATAGCTTACAAATGATGTGAAAGTGATAGCTTCCCGTTGCTATTTGTTCTAATTACCTGGTATTTGGTAATATACTCGAATTCCCCCTTCCTTTTATTTTTATCATCAGAACAACAGAATATACCTTTGGTTAGACTGAGAAATAGTAACTTACCCAAAGCCACACACTGAGTTGGCTAATTAAATGAGCATCTACATCAGGGGTGTCAAACTCGTGTCGTCACGTCATTGTCACATGACGTATCGCGACTTTTCCCCCTTTGCTAAATGGGGCGTGGGTATGGCCAACGCGTGACCCATCCAGCCCATGAGACATGAGTTTGACACCCCTGATCTATATGGAGGCTTGTCCATTAGATTCAAATACTCTAATTACTATATAGGTTATAACTGAATTCATTTAGCTAACATGGTTAACAGTTACTGACAGACACATTAATTATGAATTTCCTTATCATCAAAGCCTTTTCTAGACAGTGGGATATTATATTTTTAATCAATGTTCTGCCTGTTGAGAAACTTCTAAGATGGACATTCCTTGTATTACTGACCTCTGCAGGGAAAATATAGCCATTTGATTGGTCTGCCTTGGCTATCTAATGGATACATGTGATTTCTAGAGGATGCTGGAGGACTTAGGTCTTGGTTGGCCTAATTGAACCTTGAAATATAGAGGTGGCTGGGCCTCTTAGCATGATTGCTCATAAGGAGCTTCTCCTATTTTCCATCGAGGGGCCCCATCCTCCACTGAGAAGTTTTGGGAGATGAAGCAGTACATGGGATGCCTAGAGTGGCAATTACATACAAGAAGAGAAAATACGACTGAAAATATTGATAAACTGAACTTCAAACCTACATGATGGCAGTAAGAGCAGGAAAGTGTCTATTCTACAGAGATGCAACAGAGAAGATAAGCAACAAACTTCTGAGAAATTAAAATATCTACAAAAATATCCCAAAGGTGTATTTTTCAAGAGGCAACTGGACTTTCTGGTTTCGCTCTTGGATGAGAAATGAAACGTCTTCAAAGAAAAACTAGAAAGTCCAGTTGCCTCTTGGAAAAAGCACCTTTGGGACAACCATGATCTGGATGACGGAGAATCTCCATAGATATCTACAAAAACAGTTTTGCCTTACCTGATGTTCTATGTATGGTTGAGCCAAAACTCTAATAACTTGGCTCCTTTGCTGTTTTTATCCTGCTCCTCCCAAACCGTCTCATTAGTCTACTGATTTCTATCTTGATAGATTGATTTATTTTTACTGTATTCGTTTTCATATGTTGTAAAAGCTGTATGGGTATGTTTGCATAAACACACAAAACACTGTTCATATATTACAAAATGAAACTTAGCTAATGGATAACAAGAAATAAGCTGAATCAGAAAAGTTCAAAGGGAGAAAGCATTGGCAAATGCCCCCAATTATACTTGAAGCTTAGATATAACTGGGAAGATTTAAAATTCAAAGTCAATGAAAGAAAAATGATTCAGAGAAAAAAGCAATTATTTTTATTTATTTAATTTATTTTCTCATTTCATTTTTATGCTACCCCCTTCCCCTATAACGACCTACAATTTAAAGGACAAAAATAAAAACTGCACCTAGTTTAAGAGACAAGAAGCTATTCCACAAGAAAAGAGCAATGAGACTGGATGAGACCAATAAAATTCTTGCAAAATTTCCCACCTGTTTAACTCTAGTTGCATTGATTTGTAACTCCCTGGATATGCTAGGAAAGTTGGTTTGTGGGATTTTCAGGGAGCTCAAGCAATATTATTATTAATAAATACAGCTGTGGAATACAACATTAAAAAAAAATCTCCATCACTGATTGGTTTACATGTAAAATCTCATTTCTGAAATTATATTTAAGGTGAGTAAATAACTCTTCATATGTGACTGATTATACCTTAGATTTTTCTGATCAATTTAATTAATATATCAATTGAATATTGTTACAAACTATTTGACCTACAATGCTATTAGTACTATTATAAGGTAATTCTTTGAAGTGAATGCAAAAGAACTGAAAACATTCATCCCATTAGCTGTTTTTATATAAATTATTTGGTAATATATTTTTTATTTATATATAAATATTTCAAAATATTTTGAAAACAGTGCATTGTCTAGATATTTCATTTTAGTGACAAAAATATAGTAACAGTAACAACAACAATAATATATGCAGTAATTATAACAATAATTATAGTTGCATTAACTTATTTGTGCTTCTATTAATTATACTGGCATACTTATAATCGTACATAACGTTTATCTTTTATATACAAATAGCAATGATCTTTCTTCTAACTTCTACCTCTCGTATCTAATCACTGATTAAACCTATCTCATGTTGAGTAATACTCTGTATCTCCTTTATCTTTTATTTTTAATGTCAGTCTATCCATCTCTGCACAGTCCAATATTTTCCGAATCATGTTTTCATCTGGTGGGAAATTCTCATTTTTCCAATATTGTGGAAATACAATTCTCTCTGCTATCAATATATGATACAAAATATTTTTGAGTGTAGCCAACATTGGGGCTTCAAGGTTGTGATTCAAATCATACTAAAGGACAGTGAGGCCCACGGAATAGGATTAGACTTACAGCATGCATCAGTTTGTTTGGCACATTGTGCTGAAAATATCTGTAATCAAAGTATCCCCACTAGAGAAAATGAAACCTATCGTTATTTCTTGAGCACTATTGTGCTCCATTGCTGTTCAGAGTTCCAAATGCTGCATTTCAGATCTTACCCATGTAGGCTATCATATTTTTCAGAGTATAAGACGCTCTTTTTTTTCACTCAAAAAAGAGGCTGAAAATCTGGGTATGTCTTATACACTGAATACAGGATTTTTTGCCTCCTGAAACCCTGCCCCCTTCAACAAAATGGCTGTACATAGCCTTTAGGAGATTTACAGAGTACTCCTGGGGGCTGGGGAGGGCAGTATTTTTGCCCCCCCTCCAGCCCTCAGGAGCACTCTATAAGCCTCCTAAAGGCTATGCATGCTCTTTTTTTGACAAGAAACGGGCCTGTTTTTGCAAAAACGGGCCGTTTTCAGGAGGTCTGTAGAGTGCAAAAACTTTTTTTTAAAATTTGCCTCTTCAAAACCTTGGTGCGTCTTTTACTCCAGTGCGTCTTACACTCTGAAAAATATGGTAACTCCTTAATTTCAAGTGGAAGGAAGTGGCATATGGACACATTTTCTCCATGTTTACCATCCTTCCCAGTGAACGTTAAGATCTGGGTAAGGGGCAGTTCCATTTCATCCTGGGAACCCAGCAATTTATGTTTGCATCAAATCACGAGCACATTCGCTATGTAGGAGTCTGTGTGTCTGAATTCAAAGTGGCACTAATACTATTATTATGTTCGCTTCCATAAACATTTGGAAGAGCAACAAAGTAAGCAATGTTGCATATTGTGAGTTTGAATTTGGCAGCAAAAGCGACTGTACAAAATGTTTATTAAAAGATCCCTTTCAAATCTGCAATATGTCTTGTGGCCTTGATCGTCCTTTATCTGTCTGGCATGCTACTACATTAACCCTTTACCACAAGACATAGCTTTGAAAGAGAAATCAAGACTGCCTGGAATTGTCCATCTGGCAGGAAACCCTGTAAACAAAGAACTGAGCTCAGGAGTTCAGCGTCCTGTCCACTGACCCTCAAGGACATGCATCAGAAAATCCCTTCTATGATAACTTCCTACCTTGCATGAAGAAAGAACTAGGAAAAGTGCTGGCTGGTGGTTTTGAGGATGGATAGCCGGGCGAATCCCGATTGTAATCGGCAGTGCTTGCAGAAGGGGCATAAACCTATGGACAGAAAGAACAAGAGCAAAAAGTTAAATGCACTAATATCTTTCCAAGAATTAGAATTTTTAAAAATTTGTTAAACTGAACGGCACCATGGTATGATTCCCTTTATTGGTATATGGCTGCAGTTAAAACCGACTTTAGCAAACATTGAATCTACGGCCGAAACTCTACTTTTGTAACCTTCAATTGGATAAAACAGTGCATCATAGGGAAACAATTTTTGAAAATGAAACGCAAATGGATTATCTTTAAAAAAAAAAAAAATCTGGAACCCACGACTACTGAAATTTGGCAAAGTTGTGGCCTTTTCCGTATCACTGCCAGTCATCCATGATCATCATTTCCAATGTGCCTTGCCAGATTCCGACAAGGAAAGTCAATGGGGAAGATGGCAGGAAGTCAGAAGTCTCCTCCACTCCCATTATTTTTGCCTGCCTGTGGTCATTCTGTTTCTATTTTAGGTCAGGAAAAGTCTTTGAAACTATGACCCAACAGGTCGTGAATAGAATAGAATAGAATAGTTGGAAGGGACCTTGGAGGTCTTCTAGTCCAACCCCCTGCCTAGGCAGGAAATCCTACATCACTTCAGACAACCGTTTGGATAAACGGTTATCCAACATCTTATTTGAAATTTCCAATGTTGGAGCATTCACAACTTCTGGAGGCAAGTTCTTCCACTGATTAATTGTTCTAACTGTCAGGAAATTTCTCCTCAGTTCTAAGTTACTTCTTTCCTTGACCAGTTTCCACCCATTTCTTCTTGTTCTACCTTCAGGTTCTACCCTATTTGGAGAATAGTTTGATTCCCTCTTCTTTGTGTCATCCCCTGAGAACACTGATATCATGTCACCCTTGGTCCTTCTTTTCATTAAACTAGACATACTCAGTTCCTGCAACTGTTCTTCATATGTTTTAGCATCCAATCCCTTAATCATCTTTGTTGCTCTTCTCTGAACTCCTTCTAGAGTCTCCATATCTTTTCTACATTGTGGTGACTAAAACTGAATATCATGTTTTAGTACATGATAACATGGCTATAATTTTCGCCATGAAAATCTCTCCTACTGAGGGATCATACACCTGTCTCCCCTTTTCAATGAATTCAAATCCTGGGAGTATATACTTAAAAGACCCACCCTAGTATTCCCGTCCAATATAAATCCAAATATATATTCACAAAACAGAAGGAAAATGTATCACTCAGGATATCTTTTGCCATCTAAATTGCAGTTTTGTGGTAAAGACTACTAAATAAGATATTAAAGGCTGACAATTTTACTGTGGCATGCCAGGTTCTTATTCACTTATTTTCTTAAGAAAAATTCTTTTTGGGAAAAATAAATAAATTAAAAGATGGAATCATGATCATCATGATGGGAAACACAACATATTTGGGACCCCTTAGGAACAATGGAACATACACCAGATTTGAGATGAAAAGGTATACCATTAGCACACTAGCAGAGAAACATTACATTTTATGAACCATCTGTTTTATAGCCTCCTCCAATTTTTTTCCAACCACAAGGAACTTTAGACATCATTTGGGCCAAGTCACTTAGTGAGCATCTGTGGTTGGTGACAATGGAACTGAATCTTGCTAGTCTGATACCTTAATTGGACCACACTGGCTCAATCCTGTTTGTTTTCATTGTTGCAAGAAGGCAGAAAGAGCTGGTTCCATCTATCTATCTATCTATCTATCTATCTATCTATCTATCTATCTATCTATCTATCCATCTATCCACCCACCCACCCACCCACCCACCCACCCACCCACCCACCCACCCGTAAAAATCAAGCTAGGATTTACTTTTGGGATAGGTCGTATTTTCAGGGAAACATGGTATCTATCTATCTATCTATCTATCTATCTATCTATCTATCTATCTATCTATCTATCTATCTATCTATCTATCTATCTATCTATCATCTATCTATATTTATCTATCATCTATCTATATTTTCACCCTTCTGTATTATCTTTTATTGCCTCTGTTTCCAATGTGAAAAAAGCTGTGGAAGCACTTTCACTTTATTCAAATTTATTCAATTTCAGAAAAGCACTTTTCTGAACATGCCTTCTCTTGGGACTTGAAGCTCTGGAAGCCAATGAAGCTGCTGACCTCAGGGAAATGATTTCACAGTGAAAGAGAAGACATACATTCTGAGGTTTGATATTATTGCGTGCCCTAGCACACTGTTCAAGAATGAAATATGGTACATTGAAAAAAATAAAGTGCTTAGGTTAGGATGCATCTTTTCAACAGACAATTTTTCCCATTCCTGAAATGAAATCTATCTGGCCCTGGAAATCTGAATTGATCTGTACATCATGCTCAATTTAAAAATAACCAAAGAGTGGGACTTAACATGATTATTATAACTAACTTGAATTTAGTCTGTACAACAAATGAATGCAAATTTGAATTTAATCTGTACTTTTAAAAAAAATGAAGAATGGAATTGCACATGATTGGAATAACTGGTATGCAAGAGAGAACAAAAAACTAGATCAGAATGTTTCTTCTTGATTATATTATTTTGAATAGACAAATATTATTATCCTATGGAAGGCATACAATCATGCTGGTCCTTCTAACCATATTAATAGCAGAATGCAAATGCAATTGACTCCCAAAATCCCTTGTCGTTGCAGAACTTTGTATCTTCCTTAATTTCAACCCATAAATTCATCACCACAGGGATGAGGATTTGTGGCAGAAAATATGAACGAAACAAGCTGTAAGAAATAAAATAAGGAGTTGACAAGAGAGATACATATGCAGTTAAGCCTCAATGTACAACTCTGATGGAGCCTGCCTGACGGTCATTAAGAAAATCCATTGCTCAGTGTGGAGAGTTTTTGCCAGAAGTAAATGTTGATTTTCAGCAAAAATGTCACTCACACACAACTGACCATGGGATGCTGCAAATGACTGTAAATGCAACTGCCCAAAATACGGTCATGTGACTGGGGGGGGGGGCAGTCACTAGAACTTCAAAACTGGGCCTCAAGTATCTTGGGAGGAGGCGTGTAACTTCAAACAGTTACTAAGCAACCAGTTGTAAATTGGGAATTATCTTTACACAAGACAGAATACATCAAGGATGTCAAACTCAAGGCTTGGGAGGGTGGATCTGGCCCGCGGGGTGCTTAGATCTAGCCCGCAAGGCCACCCTGGAAACAGCGAAGGACTGGCCCATAGCGCCTCTGCCGGCAAAAACGGAACTCGGGAGGGCTGCATGTGGCCCTCCTTGGTTCTGTTTTTGCTGGCAGAGGGTTGCAAGAGACAATCGCAGCCAAAAACAGAGCTGGGGAGAGCCTGTTTTCTCTAGCAGAGTGCTCCACAGGTGCCCTGGACGTGAGTGACGTCAAGCTGGCCATGCCCATCCTGGCCACACCCACTCCACCCTGCCTCCCTGAGGTCAAACACAACCCTGATGCGGTCTGCAATGAAATCGAGTTTGACATAGATACCAATATATGGAATACATTTAAGCTGGAGCAGAATTTCTGAACTTGGAAAGGAAAAAAAAATGTAGTACAGTATTTGATCTGTTGTCACTGAAAGTCAATACTCTGCGTAAGGCACCACTGTATAACTGGAAGAATCGTAATATCATGAATGTAATTTTTTTTTAAAGTGTTTAAGCTGCTCTATTATATGGAAGTAGAGTTCAAACATTAACGGAACAATGAAAGAAAGCATCAAACCATTCCTTTGTTCCCAAGCCTAGAAATGGAATTTCAGAAAAGCATGACTCAAAAGCACTGAAAGGTCTAAACATATCCCAGGATACTCAACCTGCTCTTTTTTTGATAGAGAGAGAGAAGGTCAAAATAACTAGTAAAAATCCAGATCAGCCCAAGACCACCAAAGCAGTGTGCATGCATTTAGGGAGTTGGGCTATCTCTTTTTTAGTGCTCCGCATATTTGTGAGTACAGTAAACTTAGTAAATATGCCAAAACTTAATTTACTTAACATTTGTTTACTAATAAGCGGAGATTTCCCCCCCAACAATTCTTTCCAGCACGAAAACAAACTCTATTTAAAAAAAGTTTGATTTCTTGTAAGTGCCTGGGCGCTTCAGTTGTTCACGGATACATTTTTTTTTTGCATTTGTTGACTTTATATATACAGATATTTGTATATTTAATGTTTCTGTTTTTCAAGATCTTACAATTCCAGATGGTCAGGAAGACCAAAACATTCTCATTATCTTGATGAAAATGGATACCTTCCTGCCTCCATTTTGAAGCAAGGAGATCGCAAACTAGCCGCAGTCCTATTTGGATATTGACAGGTTACAGCAAAATGAATGGAAAAAATAACAACAACTACAAACCAGAAGGAGAAAGAAGAATACAAATATGCACCTTACAAATAGGACAATAGTTTGCCTCAGAGAATAAAGGCTGCAACCAAGGAGAGAGAGATCTTAAAAATAATGAATGATGGCCATAATAAAGATACAACACTGTAGTGTACACTCTTGCATAATTGTTCTCACGATGTTTTAATGTTTGGATAGAAAGCATTGTTATAGCCCTGGTCATAATTATTATACAGAAGTAAGTTAAAAGACTTTTTGGGGAAGTATTTGAAATAATTGTGTTTTAGAGAAATAACAGAAGGCCTAGAATCCAAAGGATGGGAGAGTGGTAGATGCTGATGTCATCTTTAATGCTTTGTCCATTATGTTTTTGTTAATTATTTATTAAGCAATTTGATTATATGCAGAGCCCAAAGGACAATTCAGTCTTTAAAAAAAAAACACCACCCAGAAGTGCTGCTATCATAATTAACCACTTGCAGATATATCCATACAGGCTAAGAAGCAGTATAGTCCAGTAATCCATCCCATTTCTATAACCCACTTTCTGGATTCAGTTTAATATCACATCGAGCCAAAAGATATTTTTATCTGAAAGGAAGGACCTGGCTCAAACTACGGGCCTGCAATTTTTTTTTTTTAAACTTGTGGTTTGCAAAGTAACCTAGGAGAAAATCTGAGTGAAGTCAGGGTCTAGTTAAAGTATCCATGAGCATCACATCAGGGGCGCAAACAAAAGGCAGCGCTTCTAACGATAGACCTGGCTGGTCTGTTTTCTGGTCTTAGGCTGTGCCATCTGGAATTGGGAAGTTTGCTTTCTCATTCAATACACTCCACCGGAGAATAACAAAGAAAAGTCACATTTAGGTTAATGGCTCCTTTAGGGATTGATGTGGCAAGCAGTAGCAATCACTTCACATTCCAAATGAATGAGAGACTGGATAGCTGAACACTGTTTCTCAACATAAAATATCATGCACGCGCATCAGGCGCACCTCCTCAACCTATTAGAACAATGAAGCCTCTTTCCTCTAATTTCTTTGCTTTGTGTTTGGGGATAGCATGGATAAACACACACACACACACACACACAATCTGGTAGAGACAGGTTCCCTGAGGATGGGCTCCGCCACGAGTCCATAAGTTCGGAAATGTTGTGGCCCACTAGCAGCCAGCAGAACTGGCCGCAGAGTCGGACAGTGAGAAAGTTGGGGAGGAGCATGGGCCAGTCCTGGAGGCTGTGGAAGGCTAGGACGAGAGCTCTGTGTAGGAGGCAGAGACAGGGCCAAGGTCGTCTGACAATGAGTATGTGCCTATGGAGCTAGACAGCAGCGAGGCAGAGGAACAGCTGGAGCCTGTTCCCAGTGTGCGCATGCGCAGAGCTCCCAGAAGAAAAGAGCAACTCAGAAATCAGGGTAGACTTGGGAGTAAAGTCACAGGTGGGAGGTGATTGGCTCCTCCCATAGGAAATAAAAGAGGAGCGAAAGGCTTTTGCAGGAAAGTAATTTGTTCGTTCGATCGTTAGATTCATTTCAGGAGTGTGAAGATCTGTCCGTGAATCTCAGAGACTCTGTGCCCAGTCTTTCCTTGCACAGCACCCCTTTTGGAAAATATTTACATGGCAGCTTTCCAAGCTAGATTAGGTCTGTAGTCATAAATATTCCTTTGAAAGACTGTTTGCCAGGCCTTTGCTGAATGTGAATGAGAGGAATTCACATGCGTTTAATAAAAGGGGTTTTGGCGGGACCGGGACTCTGCCTCGTGTTATTTGGGGAAGCCTAGGTAAGAACAGGAAGACTAAACCTCTGGTTATGGTGACAGACCCAGATTGGATCCTCCAACATTATACTGAGACATGTCTACTTCTCTCTCTTTCTCTCTCTCTCTCACACACACACCACACTGTATACTTGTGTTGAGCAATGAAAAGCTCCTCTTGCAGATGTTTGTCCTGGACTTGTGTCGATCTGTCTTAATCTTCTTTGTAGGGTGCAACAGAGACCAAGAGTTTTTGAAGTCCAGCCTGAACAGCATCCAGTAAGAGGATTGTGGGGACTGGCCTTCAGAGAGGTATGTTATGTAGAATGAAATGGAAAAAAATCTGGAATATCACATTTGTACTGGCAGAAAGTCTCTATGTTTTTCCATATTTTCACTTATAAAAGTTTCCAGAATATAGTAAAAAGGCTGCACGAGGGAGAATACGCAAATCTTTTCTCTACATATACACGGAGAATTTTTATGAGGTTTTTGGAAATCAAGAAGAAGCACTGGACAAAAATATACCTGATAATTTTGCATAATGGGTAGAAGTTGTTCGAATGTGGTGTCATGGGAATCTGAAATAACAAAAATTATTATAAATGCCTGTGTTCTAATAGTTAACTGCCCATAAGAGAACATTCAGTACTTCTGGGATATGAAGGAAATAACTTCAGTAAAAAAATTCTCTCCAAATTCTTGGAAGTTTCTCATAATTGAGATTTGCAACCTAGAAATGCAGATCTAAAAATATTCCATCCTTTCCTGGGAGCATCTGTCTATTAAAAATAATACGGTCTATTTCAGACAGAATGATTTCAGTCCTCCAAACCATTTTTACAAATGGCAAAATCTGCTACGCGCTCCTTTCTGTCTGATAAAGCAAAATGACCATCTGATTATGTTACATTATCGTTTCCTGACTATTAACCAGAATATCGGATTTAATATCATGAATTTATAGTTGTAGGTTTAAACATATATTGTCCTGATTTGGATATGATTGGGAAATGTCCTTGGTTTGTACTTGCCTGCAAGCAGACTCCTTTAAAGGTAGTGCTCAATATGTGACAGTTCATTCAACAACCAATCAAAGTTATGATAGGGTACTGACAACTAGCTATCACATAGAAGTCCCACGGCCATGTGATTGCAATTTGGACCCTTTGCAAATGATTTGCATTTAGAACAGTTGCAGCATCCTGCAGTCAAATGTTCACCAATTCCGACCTTACCTGCTGGCTTCCCACAAGTCAATGAGGAAATCAGCAGGGATGGTTGTAAGTCAATCCAATAAACCACTCAAACGGCTTTTTTTCTCCTGAGGATCCCTACTACAGAATACAAGATCCCAGGGATCTCGTCCTCCCCCTAGCCCCCTCCCATCCATACACACTCCATAGCATGTACATCTGTCTGCAGAAGGACCTCACTAGTCCAGCTACGTCCCTAGCAGCCACTCATAGCTCTTGGCAACCCACTGATGGCAGTCCCCTCCCCCCCTGCTGCACAAGCACACACACCCTTGCTTGGGACTCCCACTTCTTCCAACTTGATTACTCACACAAGCCTGATGCCTGGACTGCCAACACTAAGTGATACAATTATGTGATATTGTGCTCTACAACCGCATCATTTAGCAACAGAAATTCAAGCCGAATGGCTGTCATAATCCTATAATCACCTACATATATTTTAACAGGACCAAATTATAGGATTATTTGTACTGTGGATAAAATTCCAATAGCACCACTAAATGTGGTATGAAAAAAAAAACTACAAAGCTTTTCTTTTAACTTTGAAGCACCCATATGGGTCTGTTCATTATACGGGAGGGGGGGGGGAGGGAATCCATGTCGAGCTGAAAAGTTACTTCCTTGTAAAATAAACCCAATGATTTTTGCTTTGTCTTCCGAGCAACTTTGGATAACTCTGTCCTATCTTCTATATGACATCTCTTCAGATATTTGAAGATAAGTTTCCCCCAAATCTTCTGTCCTCCCAGTTCAACATTGCCAAAACCTCCAACTACTCCCAATGGTTCTTCCTTCTAGACTTCTTATCCTACATTTCAGTTTTTCAATGACGTGCCCAGAAGTGGACCCAATATTCTAGGTATGGCCTGCTCAATGCACAATAGGAAGGAATACTTATTTGTCAAAAAGGTACACAGTCTATTCTGATTGATACTTATGATGGGACTTTAAGTCTGACTGCAGGTCATAAAATTTCAGACAAAGACAATAGCAATCCAAATTACTATTTTAATTATGCATAAAAACGGGAGTTGAGGTCACCTTGGGGAAGCTTTAACCTACCATATAGCTGCCATCACTGCAGTTATATCAAGTAAAAAGCTGCAGGACGCTCTAGAAATCACCCTTGAAATTTTGCATTCTGGTAGGAACACTCAAGGACTATGAAGACAGCAAAGTGAGATGACATCAGCAAGACGTTTTGAGCACATTGGAATGCAACTGTGCAGAGTACGGGGCAGCTGGTAGCCATTCAGTGAGATAAAAACATAGGTGTGTTGAAGATGTAGATCAGGGGTTCCCAAACTTGGCAACTTTAAGACTTGTGGTCTTAAAGCTGGCTGGAGAATTCTGGGAGTTGAAGTCCACAAGTCTTAAAGTTGCCAAGTTTGGGAACCCCTGATCTTAAAGTTGATCTTAAAGTTGCCAAGTTTGGGAACCCCTGATGTAGATTAACCACTATTTTTCCATTTTGTGAGTACAGCAGATAGACCAAAAAGAAGCAATCTTGAATTGGAAGAAATTATTTCCTAAAGCAAACCAAGAAAATGGACGGTGATGTGACTAAATTGAAATACATAAATAAGATCTACGGTATCTGACTGATAAGTTGTGAAGCTACCCAGGGTTGTACTAGGCTTGGGCAACCTAAAAAAAAAATCAATCAATCAACCAATCAACAAAAACAATTGATAATGATCCATACATACTATACAGTCAAAGTAGCAGTAGAGTATCATCAATGCCATATAAATTTTTATCTCCTGCTCTAACGGTCCAAATGAAGCTTACGGGATTTACTCTTAGCATCATGACCATGATGTGTCAAATTTATAGGTATCCAACCTTCTCATGGAAGCCAGAAAGCTATGATTTTTATCCAACCGTGTTAAGAGTATGGAATAGAAACTACTCTAGAATTATCTTGATGTATTATTTGGAATACTGCATCATCGATTTCTGGGAAGAACATCTATCTTCCAGACTAAGAGCCTCTGTAATTTAAAAATCTGCTTAGATGGATTTTATCAACTCTGGAAAAGTTAGTCTTGTTCTTAGGTGTTATCATTACATCTGAATATGTCACATTATTTTCAATCATCTTTACCAAAAATACTTTGCACAGAAAGCATTTTTTTTTAAACATCCCCCTTTCATGACCTATTTAGAAACAGAATGAGGTTCCTAAACAAATTATGTCAAATATTTACACCTTGGTACATTCCAGATCTAATCTCTATTCCTACAGCAATTTTATTGCCTCCTCACTTCCATATGCTAGCAACCATTTGAAACTATGCCTCAAAGAATTCACTTTGTAAATAGCAGTGCAACAAGAATGTGCTTTTGAATATTTTCAGCTGAGCATAATGCAAATTCCAATTCGGCTATCAACTCAAAATATTCATTAATATGAGCAATCATACAGCACAATTAATGAATTCTTGATTACTGGTTGGTGGAAACATATTTGTCAGGTCACAGTAATTGCAAAATTAACAGCATGTTTTGAAATTCACTCAAAACAAGACAAACTATAACGTCAAAAATGTACAAGCAAAAATGGCACTTAAATATATATATATATATATTTTACTGTTTATATGTATGCACTTACACATCTGGGAAATATATTTAAATAGCCTATTTTTACTGATACCCAGTTGTGAAGTTGAGGTAAGTTTAGGGCAATTATTACAGAAAGTCCACAAATCAAATTAAATTACAAAATTCATATCTGAAGACACTGTGGCTGTCCCACTTTTAGGAAAAAAGAAAAGAAAAATTTGGATAAATATAGAGTACCAAACTGTCAAAGCTATAGGACTATCAATTGTAGTTGCTATATATTAAAACGAGAGATGATAAAACATTTATGGACATTTCAACTGCTCAGAATGTTATACAGAAGTCTGGAAGGAAAACTTGCAATAAAGGGAAAAAGCAGATGCATCCTAATTGAAGAAACTTTTTACATTAAAAGTATAAAGTTGGGGTATAAAACAGAATGATGCACAAAAAAGTTGTTGAATATGAATGAAGTTTCTACAGTATTTTCGTAGCATCTGTTTGTGTGAATAATTATTCAATATCTATGTTATGTATTTTTAATCTTTTAAAATATTAATTTATTTCAACTTAGTCCAGTTAATCTAAATGTGCAGATACTCATTTTACCACATTCGGAAAGCCATTATGGAAATGTTTTGTTTTGAAGAAAAGAATATACTATTTTTTTTAAATGTTGGAAGAAATCACCCAGTTTGCCAGAAATTCTGCTTGAACAAATGTTAAAAAGATTCTCCTAAGCTGCTCCTAAGACAGAGATATATTTAAAAAGCCAGTTTCCTTTTTGTTTCTCTTGTGTGCTGCATTAGGGGAAGGAATATCTCTTACTCTTTGGAAGAATATCTTTCTACTGTACAAAAGCATCACCTGGTTTTCATGCAGTTATTTTTGTTGTCGTCGTCCTATTGGAATCAATTCTTCAATAACGATTGACTTCCTGGGAAAATTAGCTATCTATAGCTTGCCAAAGTTAAAAGGAAAGGACAGCAAAAATTATTACTCATCCTTTACCACAGGGACTGCTTAGTTAACTCCATCTACACAGAAGGAAGCTTCACTGAAGTTAGTGGAAAAGGAGGAGGAGGAGGAAGTAGTAGTAGTAGCAGTAGCAGTAGCAGTAGAAGAAGAAGAAGAAGAGGAGGAGGAGGAGGAGGAGGAGGAGGAGGAGGAGGAAGAAATAATAATAATAATCCAGTTAGAGGGTAAAACACTTAAAACACTTTAAGAGCACATTATACCATCTACCAATAGATTAATCAATCTGAGGTATAAACAATAATGTAGATCAATCTTTTTATACCTACCACCCACTTTTGTATCTATGTAAGTAGTAAAATTTTCTAATCACCCACCGGTTGCACAGTAATGGTGATTTATAAAGTAGGGAAGTCAATTAAATTAAAAAAAGGAAAGTGCTTCAGTATTGGATAAAACCCCTACCGGCCACCATGAAAGCTGGAACACCCACTAGTGGGTGGTAGGGACCAGGTTGACTACCACTGATATAAATAATGACCTCATGATAACAGGAAAATCTCTCCAATCTCATTCCTAAATCTTTACATTTTGGGTATAAATCAATTTTGTAATGACACTGCCTCAGACAGAGCTGGTGTTCAATCTGAGGATGCTCAGGGCTTCTGTTCAAAGAGCAGGTAGCATCAACAGCTAGGAAGATCTTTGCACACCTTGTGTGCCAGTTGTGTTGGCTCCTGGATGGCGAGGTTACACTCACTTCACTCCTGTCCTTGTGACTCATCTGGATTACTGCAATGCACTCTACATTGAGCTGTTCTTGGAGAGCATTTGGATGCTTCAACTGATGCACAATGTAGCAGCATGGATAATAAGTAGACAGCTAGTTGGTTGCCAGATGTGCACCTGGATGCAATCAAGTGCGGGTTAATCATAAACTCTTCCTGGCTTATGATTATGATATTTGAGAGATTTTCTCTACCCAGTTATTTCAACCAAGAAACAGGTCTCTGAACACAGTTGGGATCCCAGGATCTGGCAGAGAACAAGATTTTTTAGGGCCTTACAGTCAACAGAGTCAAGATTATTTCCAGAGGGAGACTGTTCCACAAGGTGGGACTATGGCCAAAGCTATGAGGCCTACCAACTGACTTTCTTTGGTCAATGGGACTGAAATAAGTCCATCCTGCTTGACCAGATTGGAAGGGTAGAATTAGTGATTTGGGCTAGATATCTCTTGGGCTCCTTTGCATTTTAATTTTTGTAATGCTGGTAAAACCGAATACCAAAGAATGAATACTAAGAGAGAGGAGCACTGAAAGCACCAAAAGCATATAACCTGACTCTGGGTTTTAATTCTTAACAGTTAACAGTAACAGAGTTGGAAGGGACGTTGGAGGTCAACTAGTCCAACTCCCTGCTCACGCAGGAGACCTGTACTAGGGATTCGAACCGCCAATTTGCCGACCTTTCTGTTCGACAAGCTCAGCGTCTTAGCCACAGAGCCAAAATACTAAATATTATAATTAATAAATAAATAAATAAATAAATAAATAAATAAATAAATAAATAAATCATTCTAAATATCAGAATAAACCGCTAGGTCCTCAAAGAAGACCGGGGCACATTTTCTCTTCGCTCGGCTGCAGGATACTGAGAAAATATATTCTACAAATATACCTTATTCCAGAAGGTGGAATGGACGTGATAAAAGCAGAAGGAAGGAAGTGGAGCCAAGATATACAAACATACTTGCAAGGAGTGTAATAACCTCAAACCTTCCTGCATGTGACATGCCTGTTATTTTTGATTCTGAAAAACCCTCTAAAACCACACCCGGAAAATTCAGTAACCAACTGTCCCAAAACATGGCAAGATTTCCCTGCTCATTTTCAGCAGGGGAAAAAAATCCAAAAACTCAAAACCAGTTTGAAAGCAAATAAATACGAAATGGTTCCCCAACCCAACCCAAATCTCTCCACAAAAAAAACCCAACCAGCTCACTTTCACAACTTAGTGCTTCTACATTCTACTCACTTTAAACCTTGCAAGGCTGATAAAATGAATTATATTTTTTTTAAAAGTCAGACCCTGGCTTCATTCTATGCTATGCAGTACAACTGTCCCTCCATAATATGCACATTAAGATGATTTCCAAGCTTTTTAATTTTTTTTTACAATTGCAGCATTCACGTATACTCCTCCACCAGCATGCAGAGATATGAAAAATTTGCTCAGCCATCAAATAGATGAGTGCCATGACAAGCAACAAAACAGCAGTAACAATAGCAAGAGATCCAAAAGCAAATTAAAGGTAAAGGTTCCCATTGCACATATGTGCTTGTCATGCCCAAATCTAGGGGGCAGTGTTCATCTCTATTGCAAACCTGAAGAGCCAGCGCTGTCCGAAGATGTCTCCGTGGTCATGTGGACGGCCTGACTAATCACCAAAGGCGCACGGGACGCCATTACTTTCCCACCAAAGGTGGTTCCTATTTTTCTACTTGCATTTTTTACATGCTTTCGAACTACTAGGTTGGCACAGGCTGGGACAAGTAACAGGAGCTCATTCCGTTACGCGTTGCTAGGGATTCAAACCCCTGACCTTTCTGATCGACAAGCTCAGCGTCTTAGCCACTGAGACACCATGTCCCATTTAAAAAAAAGCAAATTGGAGGTACGCAAATCAGTCTGGTTAAAGTCCTTCGCCAAATGATGAATGTTTGTGATTTCCCCCCCCCAGATATTGATATTTTATCGAACTCATGCTTAGTAGCTTTTGAAGGAAACATTTACACATTTAGATAATGTGTAAACTCTCCAAAACCTTGTGGATGAGACAAAATTCAATATATTAAAATGGAATCAATGAATGAAACTTCCTATTGTCAAAAACAATTTTACAAAGAGTGGATATACTTCAGGCCTGGAAATTGGATGGAGACTTGGGCCCTAGGCTGAAAATTTCTAGCCAAAGTGGATATTATTGATCTATCCTAACACAAACTGCAAACTGGCTGCAGAGGAAGATTTGGATATTCTCCAGGAACAGTGGTTTGAGATGGAGATATGATTCTTTATATGAATTTTAGCAAGTTACATTAAAAAAAAAATTCAAGCAAAACCTGGCCATCAGCCAGAGATCTTCACTCTGATCTACTGTATTCAACAAGGAAGCAAAAGCCTGATAAGTCCTTTTAATTCTTGGCAAATGTTCTGAAAATTAAAAATCAAACCGTACTAGTTAAACTCTCTTTCCCCTTTAATTGGCTGGCAATTCTGCAAGATATTACAAAGGAAAAAAAGGAAGCCATTGGGCATACATATACTGGAAATCATACTGCCAAGGCAGAAAAAGAAAACATGTAAAACAGGTAAAATATGACAGCAATTTTGAAATGCATTTAAATAAATGTGTCATTAAGAAACACCTAAAGATGAAAACTAAACTCTAGAGTAGAGACTCTCTCCTGGCTAATATACAGGCAAATCTTAAAATAAAGATGTCACACATTTGAAAAGCAAATATGATTTTCAAGTCTGCTGGAAGAACAATAGTATTTGTGCGACAACTCTGTTGTGATTTTTTTTTATTTTTTAAAAAAATATGGGATTCAACACAAAGCAGGTATTGCATCATATAACAGAGAACTTCAGAGAATGAGCAAGAAAATCAACTGAAATAACAAGAAGGGGGGAAAAAGTGGTATGAACGTTCACTGGAATCCCACATTTTTGCAAGAAAGCCTCCAAACGACAGAGATTTAGCAGATCCTAAAAAGAAAAGAAGAGAGAAATTTCTAGGGAATGCTTCAGTATTCACTTTTCTTATGAGCCAAAAGGTTCCCAGTGCCCCTACCAGGTTGGAGAAAGCTCGGTCTCCAGAAAGAATGTGTATTATAGACTGGAATCCTAGAAACAGTGAGAGGGCACAGAAATATATTATTTATTTATTAAATGTGTATCCTGTCCATCTCCCCTATAAGGCAACCCTGGGCAGCGTATTATTTATTAATATGGGTGATTTTTAAGTGATCGGATGTCAGTTGGTTTTAAGATGTGTCCATCTTTCTCATAGAGGTTAGAATACCTTCTCTGAAATAGGGATTTATTTCTCTATCAATACTCACACAAAAGAATTAACCCTAGCTTGGTGAGAATATTGGCTCAAATCTTTGAAATAAAATAAATAAATATATATAAAATATTTGCAAGCAATATATATGGAAATTACCCTAATATAAGACTACACTTTTTGCAAGAAAAGTTGGCGTTTTGCTATTTATATCCTTTTGATGATTTTAACCCCTTCCTGCTTTAATAAGTTCAGATCTCTAGATAGTCAAACACTTAACAAAATATATAATGTATATTTTTGCAAATATTTTAATAAAATAATGCTTTGCATTTCATCTTTTGTACAACAATGCCAATTCCCTCCTTCGTTTTTTTCAAATATATGGTACAAGGTGAATTAAAATTCTTAAATGTCAACTGAATTTTGAACTTACATGAAATCCATCTACTTTTGGAGTAACATTTAAAGTTTAACATGTCTCTTGGAGAGCCTTTCATACATTTCATGTTAATTATTGTTAATTTAAGGTACCATAAGTGCTCAGAAAGTACAATGTGATATTAATTTTATATTTCCATTGAACTAAAAAGTATCTCATGCCTAAGAGTTTGTTTTTGTCTGATGTCCTGAATGTTTATCATAAGCTGTGATTTATTTTCAGCAATCTTCCTCAACCAGGCATTCCAAGAGATATTCCAGATAACAATGAAACTTTTGCTATGCTAACTGTGGATTCTAGAAGTTGCAATCCTCACATATATGGAATTAGGGAGCAGTGACTTCATTCAGTTTGAAGGAAGACTCAAAACCAAGTTTCAGGGAATGCAACAACAACCTTCTGCCCACGTGGGAAATTTCGAGTGAAATCAATAAGAAATACTTACAGAGGGATGCTGCCTACATTTTTCAGCTAAGTTGAATCCCTAATTTTCTGCAGAAAAGTTTTAGGAAACAGATAAAATTGTAAAGCAGAGATTTTATGTCTCTGGCTGCAGCAATACAAGCGGGGGGGAAAACAGAAGAGGCTTACAGCACAGCCATAATGCTGGAGAATCAAAGCTCATCCATCAGCAATGTTCAAAAGGGTTTGGCTTCCTTGTAGAATCCCTTGCTTTTATGTTAAGTCTCTGGTCCTCCCTGCTATGCATCCCCTGCTGCGCACGAATAATCATAAGCATCCTCTAGTCTTCAAGAAATGATAGTGTAGAATGAGCCGCTGCAGCAGCAACAACCTTCTAAAAAGAAAGCAATGATATTATTTTGCTACCCTCCTAACTTGGTTTTGAAAACACTATTTTGATCTTGAAGGGATAAACTTCTCCAAATTGCACTGAAAAGTCATCTGTATTTTTTCCCCCCGCTATGTGTTAGAAGCAGATTCACTATTTCCTGGACCGATCATTTCAAAAAAAGAAAAGAAAAAGAAAGAAAGAAAGAAAGAAAATGCATATGCCTAATTTACGCCACATGTTGCTGGTGGTGATTTGGACTTAGGGGAAGAACGGAGGTATGCGGGGTGGGAGCTGGTTGAAGGGGAGGGAGGAAGATGATGAAAAGGCCAGCACCACAAGTGAAGCACATTACCAGCCCAGAGTGGAAAGGGCCGGAAGGAAAACCCACCCACCTCACCCTGCGTTTATTCTATCAACCTGCAATTGCAGCAATCAAAGCCATATGTCGGCTCTTCCAGATCTTTCTCACAGGACAAACATGCAAAAGGCCTAGGGCCTGGCGTTGCCATCAAATAGTAATTGATACCATATGAGCCGCGGAACAGAAAAAGCACATGCACACTCCCTCCCTCCCCCCACCCCCACGAGAGGTATGAAATTGCAGGTCCCGCTGAGAGGCTGAGTGCACGGTGCAGCATGGAAAACAAGTGTACATAGCTATAGTAACCACCTGCGAGTCAACGAGACCAAAAGGACTCCCTGGCAAAGAGGAAACCCGGGAGGTTTTAACGAGAGGTTAAAGATCACGGGAGGTTAATGAAAAGGGTTGTTTAGCACCGCAGAAAATGAAGGAAGGTGTAAGGATGAACACAAGGCTTGCTGGGATGGTAGGCACCCTGTTTTCTAATCGCAACGTGGTTTTTTCCCCCCAGAAGGATCTTGTGCTAAGAAAGAAAAAAAAATGTGCGTTTGCGTGCGAGGAGACTTATTTAAGCTTCAATTCGTCCTTCCAGTTTACCGGTCTCCCTTCTGGAAAAAAAATGAAAATTAGCCCTCCCAAAATAATACAACAATTTCATTCTGAGAAGGAAGGGTATGGTGTTCAAAATATTTGTATGGCGACCTCTTTACAGAGATGGTTCGAGGTTTACTTAGAAGGGATAAAATCAGAGGTGGTATTCAGGCAGTTCTGACAGGTTCTAGAGAACCGGTAGCGGAAATTTTGGTAGTTCGGAGAATCGGCAAATAGGATGGCCCCACCCTCTCTGCCTCCCAGCTGATCTTCTTTTGTTGCCCTGAACAGGAGAACCGAGCTGGAAAGCAGGTTAGTGCAGTGTGAAGGGAATGGGGATTTTGCAGTAACCTTCACTCAGGAATGGCGAGGGAATGGGGATTTTGCAGTATCCTTCCTCTGCCACGCCCACCAAGCTAGGCCACGCCCACCAAGCCACGCCCACAAAACCGATAGTAAAACATTTTGAATCTTACCACTGGATAAAAGGGATAAAAAGATCATGATGCTATCCTAGTGTTGTCTATTTTATATCAAGGAACAAGTAGTCCTCATCTTACGACTACAACTGAGCTCAAAATTTATGTTGCTAACTGAGACATTTAAAATGTCTATGTGAGACATTTTAAGGTCTTTCCTGCCACAGTTGTTAAGTGAATCACTGTAATTAAGTTAGTAACACGGTGGTTAAGGTTTCCCCATTCACTTTGCTTATCAGAATGTTGCAAAAGATAATCATGTCACCCCGGGACACTGTAACCGTCATAAATATGAATCAGTTGCCAAGCCTCAGAATTTTGATCATGCTACCACATGGGGATGTTGCAACTGTCATAAGTGCGTAAAACAGACACAACTCGCTTTTTTTTTAAGGGCTGTTGTAACTTTGAAGGGTCACAAAATGAATGGTTTATAAGTTGAGGGCTTCCTGTAATTAGGCAGGAATGGACAGAGTCTTCCCAAAATCACACGACGTGTTAATACCACTTTATAATACCTTGGTAAGGCCACACTTGGAATACGGCATCCAGTTTTGGTTGCTAAGATGTAAAAAAAGATACTGAGACTCTAGAAAGAGTGCAGAGAAGAGCAACAAAGAGGATTAGGGAACTGGAGGCTAAACATATGAAGAACGGTTGCAGGAACTGGGTATGTCTAGTTTAATGAAAAGAAGGACTAGGGGAGACATGATAGCAGTGTTCCAATATCTCAGGGGTTGCTACAAAGAAGAGGAAGTCAAGCTATTCTCCAAAGCACCTGAGGGTAGAACAAGAAGCAATGGGTGGAAACTAATCAAGGAGAGAGAAGCAACTTAGAACTAAGAAGACATTTCTTGACAGAACAATTAATCAGCGGGACAACTTGCCTCCAGAAGTTGTGAATGCTCCAACACTGGAAGTTTTTAAGATGTTGGATAACCATTTGGAGTGGTTAGAAGTGACTAGGCAGGGGGTTGGACTAGAAGACCTCCAAGGTCCCTTCCAACTCTGTTATTCTATTCCCAACTTTCAAAACCCCAAATCTCCTTCCAAGGTGAAATGCATAGCTAGAAAACACACCACACATCTGCCCTTTGCTATTAGTCGCAGTTCTATCACCATTCACTTCTACACAAACAACAGCCGGATTCTAAACATACCCTAAGCATTAGCAGTCTCATTTTTTTTCTTATCCCACTGTATATTATATCTTAACTCCACAGATCAAGTCAACTTAAAATATTTTCCAGATGGAACAGCTAAATTCTACATCTTGTGAACGCCCAAAGTTAAAAAAAGGTCAGCGAAATTAAAAAAAAAGAAAGAAAGAATTAAATACAGCATGATGTCATCCTTGTGCAGTAATGCTCATTCCACTACAGTAATAATGAAAATTGGACCTGCGTAGCATCTATTCATTCCCTCCCCCGTTTGTTTTCTCATTTCTTTGGTTAATACGTTATTTTTGTGCCACCCCCAAAACCACAATCATCAGGATGTATTTTTGAAATTGTACAGGATCTGTTTCAAACCTTTAACCTAGTTATCGTCCTCTTTCATATTTTGTCGCAATTTAATCCTGACCGCTTTGAAGAAACCATAATTTAAAGTGAGACTCCCAAACTGAGCTCTTTGCAATTTTTTTTTAAATCTCTAACCAGCATGGCTAACGATCAGGTATACCCGTGTTTTCCCAAAAATAAGACAGGGTCTTATTTTCTTTTGACCCCTGATATAAGCACTTGGACTTATTTTTGGGGAAGTCTTATTATTTTTGAGGTGCAGGAGGCGGCGAATATGGTCACCTCATGGCTGCTCCTGTGTTGCAATAGTTTTGGGGAGGGCTTATGTTTGGGAAAGGACTTATTTTAGCGCATGCGCTCAAAAGCCCAATTGGGCTTACTATCCGGGGAGGTCTTATTTTCAGGGAAACAGGGTAGTAGAACCAGAAAGTTGTACAGGTACTCCTTGACTTGCAAAAGTTCATTTAGTGACTGTTCGAAGTTACAACTTTGACTGTTCGAAGTTACAAGTTACAAGTGACTTGCTACATGACTGCTTTTTACACTTACGAGAGTTGCAGCATATAGTCACCTTTTGCAACCTTTGGATAAACATGCGGAAGCCAGATTCACTTAACAGTGTTACTAATTTACCAACTGCAGTGAGTCACTTAACAACTGTGGCAATAAAGGTCGTAAATGGGGAAAAACTCACTTAACAACTGTCTGTCTTAGCAACAGAAAATTTTGGGCTCAACTGTAGTTGTAAGTCGAGGACTATCTGTATAGTGGACCTTTTTCAATTCAGTTTACAACTTGGTTAGGAATCTACTCCTTGATGGCAACAATGTCTGTGAATTTTGTATTTTACACTATACATTTCCTTCTGGTCACACCTACGAGGGAAGGGGGAGTAACAACTATCAGTGCTAGAGAGATATGAAGGTGTATGCATTTAAAGCAAATGTTAACTTTTTATTCTCCATACTAAACCACTGGCTCACTTTGACACTAGCCTGACTCTGTATTCCACCTGAGTTTATTTTAAGATACTTTTAATTAAAATAAGGAGGATGAGGAGGAGGAGGTGGCAGTGACATGCTGCAAAATCTCAAATCTTCTATTAATTTTAAAAATTAACTCTTGGCTACACATCTGCCCCCAAAACATTATTTAAAAAATGAACATAATGAAAGATTATGCCACCTGCATAGTGTGATTTAAAAAAAAATACCATACCTCTGAAATGTTAGACAGCATCTTGTCTAGCTACCGAATCAGTTTCGTGGGTTGGAATTTGTGATTGGTCAGTAATTGGACCTGTCCGCTCCCACAGGGAGGGCCTCCTCAGGGTACCATCCGCCGGTCAATGCCGGCTGGCGACCCCCAGGGAGAGAGCCTTCTCTGTGGGAGGTCCAGCCCTCTGGAATGACTTGCCCCCCGATCTTCGCACCACCACCGACCTACGCCTCTTCCGCCGGGGGCTAAAAACGAATCTCTTTCATCTGGCTGGGCTGGCATAGATTTAATGATCTAATTTAATTTTAACTTGGGATTTTAAACTGTCTTAAGTGATTTTTAGCACAGATCTATAATTTAATCTGATTTTATCCTGTTGTATTTATATTATTGTGATTTTTTACTTCTTCTGTGCACCGCCCTGAGTCCCACCAGGGAGATAGGGCGGTATAAAAATGTGATAAATAAATAAATAAATAAATAAATAAATAAATAAATAGATAGATAGATAGATAGACAGACAGACAGACAGACAGATAGATAGATAGATACTCAGCATTGATGCCATTTTGTGAGAATGCTCTCAAATGTTTAAACCTGACTGCCAGCCAAACTGAATTAAAGATCCTTGTTGAACCTTATTATAAAATGGACATTGTGTAACATGTGCATACTATAAACACCAACTACAGATGCGCCATTAAGATATCATCTATTCAGACTACAATATGCTTCAATGCACTGACAGGTTACAAACTAGTTAGAACCATTTTCTTATTAAAAGAAAAGGGCCAAAGATTTTCCTTCAGATTACCTGCAACTGAACCACTGTCAATTTCCGTAAAGATTTTAACTGGAAATAATACAGAGAACAATATCTAGTATTTGTGTTTAGACCAGTGTTTTTCAACCACTGTGCCGTGGCACACTAGTGTGCCGTGAGATATTGTCTGGTGTGCCGTGGGAAAAAATCCTGCCAGAATATCAGCTTTGTGTTCAGCCAAACAGGCCCAGGTTTCGCACCGAGTAAGTAAACAGAAATATGAACAATTATAAAATACTTTATTATTTCATAATAAAGTAATTATAAAATAATTTCTTTGTGTTTATTTGATTCCTATTTTATATATAGTCAATATAGGCACAGAGTTAAAAAAATTTAACATTTTCTAATGGTGGTGGTGTGCCTCGTGATTTTTTTCATGAAAAAAGTGTGCCTTTGCACAAAAAAAGTTGAAAAACACTGGTTTAGACCACTGAAGCACAACCAATGATCAAAGCTTCAATTTGATGATTAAAAATCAAACATACGGACACAAACTAAGTTAAAAATGCATTCCTTCCCTTATGGCAATCTATAAGGAAGCTATGATGGGCCTGCCACTCTTCAGAAAATCTGGTCCGTCGCCTTTTAGGGCCCGAACTGAACAAAATCATACTGTAGCCCGCATTTAACAACTGTCTGAAGTTACAACGCCCCTCCCCACAAAAGTTACTTCTGACCCCCTCGTCGAAGTTACAACTGCCGCAAACCCATGCCAATGGTCACATGATCACATTTCGGGTGCTCGGAAAAAAATATTGCATTTATAATTGGTGGCATCGTCGTGTCAAAACAACACTGTGTTTTGCAACTTTTTTTTGCAGGATTTTGGTTAAAAACAACAACATCCATTCAAGAGATGGCTATTTGGTTCACTTAACAGCTGCAGTGATTCCCTTTATGACTGTTGAAAAATGGTTGTAAAATTGAGTCAGATCATGTGGTGAGCAGCTTAATAAGCAAAATTAGCCGACGACCAAAATTCGGGGTTTAAGTGAGAACCACTTGTAGTTGTACCTGAAATTTCATTGCTACAATGCTATTGTGATACATATTAATGGATATGTCTGGAAGTTAGGTTTTAGTCAAACTTACACGTTATAAATAATCTTTCAGGAGAAATAACCTCTACCTTCTTGGTGATATCTTGTGCATGAGTCAAAGGAAAGCAAATAGCTCAACATCCCTTAGACCGATACGCTCCCACAGAGAGGGCCTTCTCAGGATGCCGTCGGCCGGACAATGCCGACCGGCGACACCCAGGGGAAGGGCCTTCTCTGTGGCGGGCCCTGCCCTGTGGAACGACCTACCCCCAGAACGTCGTACCATCACCGACTTCCGCCTCTTCCGCCAGTGTTTAAAAACACACCTCTTCCATCAAGCCGGCCTAACATAGCCTCCGCTGGGACTAGCCATAGATAGTTTTAATTCGGGGATTTTAATTGGTTTTAGCGCAGGATGGGGATCTAATAGGTTTTTAAATTTTGTATTGTGTTTTTTGTATGTATTTTAATTTCCTGTGCGCCGCCCTGGGTCCTCTTGGAGAAGGGCGGGATATAAATTTAATAAAATAAAAAATAAAATAAAATAAACATGAGCCTCACATGAAATGCATTGCAATCAAAATGAGCCCATATCCAAATTTCAATTTTTGCTTCTGGGATGTCCAGGATTAAGAGTGGTATCTCACAAAGGGTTATTCTACTGCATACCCTAAAAACCATCTGATTTTGCTTCATGTATATCCCGTGCATTTTGATAGAATGAGGATAATGGTTTTCCAAGAAAGTAATATTAAAATGCAGGGCAGAAAAAAATTGAAGCACATGGAGTATAGATTTCACTTCTGAGGCTAAAAGGAAAGTCTGATGATAAAAACTCCTACCTGTGGTTTCCAAAGCAATATTGCTGGGCACTTTATTACTTTTTCTTCTTTAAATTTATAGCTTGTGTTGGACCAAAATTGAGGGGTTGGGAAAATTTAGTGCTAGATCATAGTTTCAGCAAGTTCCATCTCTCTCTCTCTCCCTCCCGCTCCCCCTAGGAAGGAGAAAACCACTTCTAAAAATCTTGCCAAGATAATTGCAAGGACTAGTCCAGGCAATCAGCAGGACTTGAAGCAGTGGTGGGTTTCAAATTTTTTAGAACATACTCTGTAGGTGTGGCCTATTTTGTGGGCGTGGCTTGGCAGTCATGTGATAGGGTGGGAGTGGCCACCTTTTAAAATGTGGTGAAACTCATTTAACAATGCTCTTGCTTAGCAACCAAAATTTTGGACTCAATTATGATGATAAATTCTTTCTTTCTTTCTTTCTTTCTTTCTTTCTTTCTTTCTTTCTTTCTTTCTTTCTTTCTTTCTTTCTTTCCTTCCTTCCTTCCTTCCTTCCTTCCTTCCCTCCCTTCCTGTTGGGTCACTGGCAGCGGCGGGCCAGATTTACTTCCAGGTACGCCGGTGGAACCCCCTCTCACCGGTTCTCTAAATTTCACCAACCGGCTCTCGCGAGTAGGTACGAGCCTGCAGAAACCCACCACTGACTTGAAGGTACAAAATCAATATGCTGTTTAATATTTATCTAGTCTTGATTAAATAAAACAGAATTTCTGATGCTTCCTGACCCTGAATGGTATCGTGCGTCTATTAGAAGCCGAAACTATTAGGGGTGTGAAAAGTAGGGGATGGAGGATGTCAAATCAGAAAAGATGGGTGATAATAGTGGCACAAATCTTGCCACACTTCTTTTGTATGTGATTCTCTCTCTCTCTCTCTCTCTCTCTCCTGTATCTCTTTTCTTTCACTTTCTTTCTCTTCCTCTTTTCTCTGCTCTCTCTTTCTTCTCTCTCTCTCTTCTCCCTCCCTCTCCCACCTCTCTCTTTCTTTCCTGTATCTCTCTTTCCTCTCTCTCTCCTCACAAAATAATGCTATACTAGATGGCACAAAACAAGCACATTCAGATCTAGTTTTGATCTCATAAGCACAAGGAAGGAAAATAAATAGGATCACAAAATAAATAGGTGATCCTATGTATTTACATAACTGATCCTTTTCAGAGTCACAGCATTATTCAAAACACAGAAAAAGGTAAGAAGGAGAATGTGCAGAAGGAATATTTGTTTGTATCCTGCTTCTATTATGTTTTTATAGATAACATAAAGTGGCAAACAGGTGCCTTCCTCCTCCTATTTTCCTCACGACCCTCAGAGGCGGGTTTGGCTAAGAGAGAGAATAACTGGCCTCCTCCTATTTTCCTCACGACCCTCAGAGGCGGGTTTGGCTAAGAGAGAGAATAACTGGCCCAAAGTCATCCCAACTTCATATCAAATCAAATCAAAGTCTTTTAAAGGAACATGCACTAAACTATTTTGATTCTGGCAAGGGTGCAATTTAGTTTGATTCAGTAAAGGGCTCAGAACTTCAGTTTTTGGAGAACGGAAGGCGTGCAAAGGAAGAATGACAGAAAACAGAAATAAATGTGATGACAAACAGCATAGGTGTAATTTGGCAGAAATGCGAAATTGGCTGCCATATGCAAATTTGAATTTAAATTTGATTTAAACTAGCATTTTTTTTAAAGGGTAGAGGAAGTAGCAGGAGGGAAAAAAAGAAAAATAAAGTATAAAATCATTTTATATCAGATACTGTATGTGGACTTTTTCTTAGCCAGGGTTTTTTTTTTTTGGAGAATATTTTTGTTTTTCCAATGCCCATATTCTGTTTACAAATACAAATTAAAAAAAAAAGATTTCAGACATCTGCCCACACTCTTTCTATTCCTCACCTCTTCATCAGAACACCCACTATTTCTTGAGGAGAAATTTGGTCATTAGTGCTAGTACAATGTGGATCAAATTAATTTTTAAAAAGATACCCTTAATTAATTGGCTTTTATCCGTTTCTGTGAAGTAACCCTCTAGGAGCTCCCTGCTGAGTTTCTTCTATGTTTTACAAATATTGAATTTTATAAACTGTAAGGCACATAAATTTCATCAGGAGAGGCTAGAATGAAATGCCTCTAAACGGAGACGTGAGTGCTGAAATTCTATTTACGTCCTTCTTATTTAAAAGATAAAAGTTAATACTGCAACTTGAATGAATGGCAGAAATTACCAGGGTTATGGGTCAATATTATTTATTTGCATAATTTCCCAGTTTTATTGCAGAAAATGGATATTTGTAAGACCACTGGGTGTGGAAAGGGAAGAAAAATATTACTATATCTGCTTTATTCCTCCACAAGGTACACCTTTTTGAGGGGGATATTGTGGGCTGCAAGTTTGTATGCTCAAACTTATATAACCGTGATGGCGAACTTATGGCACGCGTGCCACAGTTGGCACGCGGAGCCATTTGTCAGGGCACGCGAGACATTGGCCGGCTTTCTTTTGAGGCCGTTTTTCACCCTCCGGAGGCTTTCCTGATTCCATCGCTGGCCATTGGGGGCGAACATCTTGCCCCTGTGGATGGGGTGCGCAACTTGGGTGTCCTCCTGGATGCCCGGCTGTCCATGGAAGATCAAGTGACAGCCGTGGCCAGGAGGGCGTTCTACCAGGTTCGCCTGGTTCGCCAGTTGCGCCCCCTATTGGATCGGGACGCCCTTCGCACAGTCACTCATGCTCTCGTGACATCCCGACTGGACTATTGTAACTCTCTCTACATGGGGCTCCCCTTGAGGTGCACTCGGAGACTTCAGTTGGTCCAGAATGCAGCCGCGCGAGCAATTATGGGAACCGCCAGGTTCACCCACTTTACACTGCTCTTGCGCGAGCTGCACTGGCTGCCTGTTGTCTTCCGGGTGCGCTTCAAGGTGTTAGTTATCATCTTTAAAGCGCTCCATGGCTCGGGACCTAGCTATCTGCGGGATCGGATCTTGCCTCATACATCCTCACGGCCGATTCGCTCCCACAGAGAGGGACTTCTCCGGGTGCCGTCCACTAGGCTATGCCAGCGGGCAACGCCCAGGGGAAGGGCTTTCTCTGTGGCGGGCCCAGCCCTCTGGAACGACCTTCCCCCCGACATTAGAACGACCACGGACCTCCGCTCCTTCCGTCTAAAATTAAAAACATATCTGTTCTGCTTGGCCGGCCTAGGGTAGTCTCTCTTTCTATGGGGTTATTAATATATTAATTTATGGGGAATCTTAGTATTTTAATGGGGATTTTTAGCACAGGAATATCGTTTAATCTGTTTTTAAATATGTTTGTATATTTTGTATATGTGTATATTTATTGTTTTTATTCTCCCTGTGCACCGCCCCGAGTCCCTGTGGGGAGAGGGAGCGGTTTACAAATTAAAGTTATTATTATTATTATTTCCTGAAAAACCGGCTATATGGGCAAACTGGACATTTGGGAACAGACTTCCGATCTGCTCGTACGACTGGTTTTTGCCCTCCGGAGCCTTCAGGGAAGCCTCCTTAAGACCCTTGAAGGCTCTGGAGGCAAAAAATGGACCTACAGGGAACCCAGAAGTTCAGGAATGGTGACTTCCGGTTTGGCTGTAGCTCCATTTTCCGCCCTCTGGAGCCTTCAGGGAAGCGGGGAGGCTATTTTCATCTTCCCCAGGCTCCTAGAAAGCCTCTGTAGCCTGGGGAGGGCGAAAAAACCATACCAAAAGTGTGTGTGGGTGTTGCTGGTCATGCACGTGCGGTGTGTGTGTCGCGCGCATAGCATTATGGTTGTGGCACACCGGTGTACAACACCCCCCCTGTGCTCCCCCCACTTTTGGCACGGCCGTCAAAAAAGGTTTGCCATCACTGTTATATAACTATCATAACTAAGATACAGATAGTCCTTGATTTACGCCTAGTCAGTCACCAAAGTTCTGCCAGACCTGCGGGGTACTTACAACCCAGATTTGAAATTCTAACAGTTGGGGCTGTCCTGCAGTCATGTGATTGCCCTTCCGTTGCTCGGCCACCAGGAAGCATTTTCATCTATTTGCAGTGTCTTGCTGTCATGTGATTGTGTTTTGTGAAGGCTTCGCAGCATTTACTTCCAGTTTTCAGCAAAACCACAACCAGGAGAATGGGTTTACTTAATGACCATGCTTGCAAAAAGGGTCATAAAATCAAGTTGGTTATGTGACTGGCCTGTTTTACAACCATTATGACCATCATGGGCAGGCTGTACAATGGTGATAATTCAAGGTTATCTCCATGCATTGAATAATAAGGACATAATTTGGGTAGAGATGTTAAGATGAAGTTCAAGCTGTGAGTCAGAGACCAGGACTTTAGCTGAGGGTGTCTTCATAATTTCACGCTTGCCTTCATTAAAGATGGCCTACGGAACCAAGTAAGTAGACAGCAAATATGTTGGAATATGAAGTCTTACTTTTAAGGGAAAATGGAACTTTTTTTTTTTACTGGTCCATACATTTTTACTTGTGTAATGGAGGATGAAGTTTTAATATAATCCCTTCTCATTCTCCAGACGTCTAGGTCCTGTCATTGATGTCTTGCAGGGAAAATCAGCAAAATAGACCTCATCTCAGCCCTTTGTGGTAAGCATGATCAGGAAAGAGGACCACAAGGATTCAGAAATTGTAGTGATTGTTACAGGGTACCATAACAGAAACTTGATTACTTGTCAAAGATGTCCTCTGCTCCATCCAGAGGTGGGTTCCTACTATTTTGGACCGGTTCCCCTGAAGCGCATGCACAGTGAACCGGTAGTAAACCGGTTAGGAACCAACCACTGGCTCCATCTTATAGTGAGCAAAATCAGGGTCAGTTTAGTTTGAGTTTGTTGTTGTGCTTTCCATTTTTACAAGGACTGAGTTGCAATTTCACCTCCTTTAATGGTTTTTCCATGACAAGGTTGCTTCTACATCACCATCTGTGATGGTGGGAACTTTTGAATCACCATTTTGCTTATAGGGGATCCCCCCCAGAGAACTTACTGGTGGGTACCAACTCTGGCTCTTACTGGTTGATCAGATCATAACGTATGGATCAGAATATTTTAAATGAAAACTTATTGGAGAATTGAGTACAATTTTGGATACTATAATGAAAGAAGAGTATCAACAGTCTGAATCAGGTCCAAAGGAGAGGAATAGAGGAGGAAGAATCCAGAAGACAAAGTCACCAACTCCAATGGACTTATCCAGAGAACATACGTATACCTAATTGAACAAGGAGAGATTCAACCTGGAAATAAGGAGAAAGTTTACGACAGTGAGAACAATCAACCAATGGAGCAGTTTGCCTTCAGGGATTGTGGGAGCTTCATCACTGGAAGCTTTCAAGAAGAGACTGGACTGCCATCTGTCAAAAATGGGTGTTGGGTTGGACTAGATGACCTTCAATGTCCCTTCCAATCTGTATCAATCTAATTGAAGAGGGCCAAAGTACAAGAAAAGGATTTTAACTAAACATTAGGGGGGGGGGGGGAGATCTTGAAAATATATAGGGACAAGACTAGTCTTAGAAAATAATGGGCTCTTTTTCCTTCAGGCTTATGTTAGGAACAGAATCTTGATGGCCACGTATCATATAAACTAGAGATGAAGCTTTCCTGCACAGGTAGGGGGATGGACTCTGAATGAGGTGGGAAATGGGATGACAGGAGCATCAGGTGCCAAATTACAATAATACAATGTGAAAAGAAAATGCTTACTCTATATGTCAGAGGAGATGTCAGTACCCATTAATAAATGTATCTATTAAGTCTGCTCTTATTCATGAGGGACATTTCCAAGTTAAACTAAAATAAATTATCTTTAATTAAATGGAATTGTCATCTTCCTCCTGCTATCTTCCCCAATTATTACGTCCTAATCAGTCCTTTTGGGAAAAGGCATGAGAGGCCCATGGACTATAAATGATTTGTCTCTCCATCAAATAATGGCACTTTTGTTTAATTGTAGGAGACTTGCAACCCTGTTTTTAATAAATGGAACCAAACAAATAAGATAAACAAGCAGGTATCTTTATGCGTCACCATCTACTTCTACAATTAAAAAAACTAAGGAAAAAGCAAGTGAATCAGGAAAAGTAATTTGGCCAACAGAATGATTTAATTTTGTCCTGAAAGTGAAGGTAACCTAATAGTTGTTCTGAACCAGAATTGTTGGGAGTCAAGTGGCATATAAATAATAATTTTCAGATGATTGTAACAATAATAGGGACCTTGGGTGTAATCCCAAAATAACGGGGGCATCAGTCAATTGCAAAAGGCAGCTATGCTTGGAAGAGCTTGCATCCTGCGACAATAATGTTAAACCATTACACATCCACATCTGCCTATCCCAGATCCTTGGGAAGGACTCGCTAGGTGGACAAAAATGCCAAATCCAGTCTGAACATCTGGCTGGCTGTGCAACAAAACACAGTATATTAAACTTGAATACCGCTCAACTCTCAACAACTCAGGTAGGAATAGCTCTTAGACTTACAGTATATACCGCTTCACAGTGCTTTACAGTCCCCTGTAAGCAGTTTACAGAGTCAGCCTATTGCCCCAAACAATCTGAGTTTTCTTTTTATCAAACTTGGAAGGATGGAAGGATGAGTCAGCCTTGAGCTGGTCAGGATTGAGGAAATTGAACCCCGGGCAATGTGAGCAAAGTGTTCTGACCCAGGCTTCCCGAAAAAAGCACGAAGCAGAGTCCTGGTCCCACCAAAACCCCTTTTATTAAACGAATGTGAATTCCTCTCATTCACAATCAACAAGGCCTAGCAAACAGTCTTTCAAAGGAATATTTATGACTATAGAACTTACCGTATTTTTTGGAGTATAAGACGCACCTTTTTTCCTCTAAAAAGAGGCTGAAAATCTGGGTGCGTCTTATACATCGAATACAGCATTTTTTGGGCCTCCTGGAACCCCGCCCCTTCACCAAATTGGCTGTGCCTAGCCTTATGGAGGCTTCCAGAGAGCTCCTGGGGGCTGGGAAGGGCAGAAAATAGCCTCAAACCGGCTGTTTTTTGTCCCCCCAGGTCCCAGCTGTACTCTATAAACCTCCATAGGGCTAGGCATTCAATTTATTTGACACAAAAATGGCCTGTTTTCGTGATAAATGGGCTGGTTTTTTGCTCATTTTTGACTCCCCCCCCAGGAGCACTCTGCAAGCCCCCCCAAGGCTAGTCATGCTTTTTACTTGAAAAAAAACGGCCCCGTTTTCACGGAGAAACGGGCCGTTTGGGGGAGGTTTGCAGAGTACAAAAGGTTTTTCCCCCTGCTCTTTAACTGTTTCTGTGCTAGCAGAAATGAAGTTTTATGGTTTGTCAGTGATTTCCTTCTCCAGGACATGGATAAATACACCTGGAAACATCAACCTACCTACCTACTCTCTCTCTCCCTACCTACTGTATTTCTCTCTCTATATCCTTCTACCTACACACACTCTCTCTCCCTACCTATCTACTGTATTTCTCTCTCTCTCTCTCTCCTTCTATCTACGTACCTATACACACTCTCTCCCTATCTATCTACTGTATTTCTCTCTCTTTCTATTTCTCTCTCTATCCTTCTACTTACCTACTATCTACCTACACATTCTCTTCAATTCTTGTTCTTGAATATTTGAAACACACAGGCATCAATCTGCTTTTTTTCCTCCTCCAGTGGTGACATCTCCCCTATCATTTTTCCATACCTCGTGTGACTAAACTGGGTGGAAAAACTACCATGTGGGAGAAATGAAATTGTTGCAAGCCACAGTAGATTAATGGATATAGTTGGTTGGTTTATATATAGTAAGCAAAATATTTAGATTTCCCATGCCTATAACCTTTACTGCATTTCTGATTTATCTCAGAATATTAATAATATACAATTATATGTAATAAGAATAAAAATGGTGCTACTGTCAGATTAGAAGCCTCCTGTCAAATTCCATATTCCCTTGTAAGTGATGAACAATTCCTCCAAGAGATTCTCTGGGATCAATCTGTAGAGATTTATCCTACATCCATGCTACTACTGGGAGCATCTTTACCCCACATCTGTGCTACTACTGATAGCTGAATTATGTGAAGACTTAATTACAGTGAAAGCAGACAAATGTTCATTATTATTTGTAGTTTTTAAGTAAATAAATTAAAAAAAAGAATTCCACTGAAATCCCCTTCAGTCAATATTTGTGTCTGACTTTTTGAAAAGTTGGCATTCCAGTTAAAATGAAGAGAAAGAACTGGGAGGACTGGTCAGCATCAAAGTGTAACAGAAAGCATTTTGTGACTATTAAAAACCAGCTGAATTCTTTACACAGCTAAAGTAATAACCCTGATATGTGATTGATTAAATAGAACAAGGGCACATAATCACAACATGTTTTGGCTCTTTACTGCATCTAAATATGACCATCAGAGTCCTTGGTCATCTGATGGGATGATCAGAATCTGCTGTTCTTTCTGAATAAAAACCAATTTGATACACAGCGCCAATGAAGAAAGAACAATACATAAAAATGTATTTAATAGAATGTCAAACTTGTTTCCATTAGTTTGGGTGAAAATAACTTTCCTGCTACAGCTTTCTATAGTATCCTTCCCTCTCAACCATATAATCTGAATATTTGTCAAAAAGATGTTATTTGTTTCAAATGAACTGAGAATCTAAATGAAACGAATAATTACTGCGAGATACACAAGCAGAAGTAATTTATTCTCCGTCTCTTATTTGCCTCACTCTCTTAATAGCTCTCTGAAGAATGTTATTAATACACCTGCTTAACAGAAGGTAAACTAGGGTTGGGATATAATAAATTTGAAGACCTAAGCACCATATTAAACAACTGCTAGTATAGGACAGGAAGAATATGGTGTCTTTGAATTTGATGTTGGAGAAAATTCAATCAACTGTCAATGAATCATTGAACGAATCAATCCAGAGTTCTCACTCAAGACATAAATGTTGAGACTATTTGAGGTTATGCAAAGATCCAGCTCTCTGGAAAAAGTTCTAATAATGGAAAAGATGGAAGGAAAGAAAAGAAGAGCAGCAGGGTAAATGCACTCAAATAGAATAGAATAAACAGAGTTGGAAGGGACCTTGAAGGTCTTCTAGTCCAACCCTCTGCTTAGGCAGAAAACCCTACACCACAGACCACTCGCATCCTGGACATAAATTGTTTCACCTCCTACCCTCAAAATGATGTTATAGAGCACTGCACATCAAGACAACTAGACACAAGAACAGTTTTTCCCCATCGCTCTGCTAAACAAATAATTCCCTCACCAATGTCCAACTATTCACTAAGGCTGCATTACTACTACTATTAGTCTTCTCATCGTTCCTATCATCCATCTCCTCCCATTTATGATTGCAGGACTGTAACTTTGTTGTTTGTATCCTTACGATTTATATTGATATTGTTTCTTGATTTCTTATTTGCCCGCGATGACTATCATTAAGTGTTGTACCTTATGATTCTTGAAGACTGTATCTTGTCTTTTTATATACACAGAACATGTGCACCAAAGACAAATGCAATACAATAGCAGAGTTGGAAGGGACCTTGGAGGTCTTCTAGTCCAACCCCCTGCCTACGCAGGAAACCCTATACCAGTTCAGACAAATGGCTATCCAACATCTTCTTTAAAACTTCCAGTGTTGGAGCATTCACAACTTCTGGAGGCAAGCTGTTTCACTGATTAATTGTTCTAACTGTCAGGAAATTTCTCCTCAGTTCTAAGTTGCTTCTCTCCTTGATTAGTTTCCACCCATTGCTTCTTGTTTTACTCTCAGGTGCTTTGGAGAATAGCTTGACTCCCTCTTCTTTGTGGCAACCCCTGAGATATTGGAACAGTGCTATCATGTCTCTCCTAGTCCTTCTTTTCATTAAACTAGACATACCCAGTTCCTGCAACTGTTCCTCATATGTTTTAGTCTCCAGTCCCTTAATCATCTTTGTTGCTCTTCTCTGCACTCTTTCTTAGTTTCCACATCTTTTCTACGTCATGGCGACCAAAACTGAATGCAGTATTCCAAGTGTGGCCTTACCAAGGCATTATAAAGTGGTATTAACACTTCTTGTGATCTTGATTCTATCCCTCTGTTTATGCAGCCTAGAACTGTATTGGCTTTTTTAGTAGTTGTTACACCCTGCTGGCTCATATTTAAATGGTTGTACACCATTTTATTTATTGTGTGTTCAATCACACTTGGCCAAAAAGAATCCTATCCTATCATATCCTACCCTACCCTACCCTACCCTACCCTACCCTATTCTATCCTGTCCTTTTCTATTTGGCTCTCAAACAATTCCAGACATTCTTTGCTTACAGACCATTCATTCAAACTGACCATTCAAACTTATGAAGGTGCTGAAAAAGGAGATTTGTGGCCTTAAGCCTTGAAGTTGCGGCTGTCACTGTTGTAGCATCCTGCAATTATGTGATCGTGATTTGGATGCATAACAACTGGTGCATATTTACCACTGGTGCACTATCCCATGGTTGCATAATCATCATTTACAATATTTAAAACATTCAGAGTTAGCTTCCGACAAGCAAAGTCAATGGCAGGAAGCAGCAGGAATTAGCAAGTTGCAGTTGTGTAATGTTGTGCTTAACAACCATGTGTGTTTCACTTAATGACCACCATGAGAATTGACACCAAAAGTGTTTCAGTTTACAATTGCATCACTTACCAATGGAGTTACCACATACATAGCGGTTGGTAGATGAGGTCAAATCCCAAACAGTTTAAACAAGCACAAGAAAGCTTGTTGTATGGTTGTTGATATGAGCTGTCACTGTGATTTTTACAATTGTTTACAGGGTAAGAATTTATTGCTGTTTTTATCCTGTATCAGTGATGCACTTAATAACAGACATGTGATATATGTATGAATGTATGTATGTATGTATGTATGTATGTATGTATGTATGTATGTATGTAAAGGTTTCCCTCACACATACGGGAGCTCACTCCATTACGCAGCACGAAGGATTTGAACCACCAAACTGAGGACCTTTCTGATCAACAAGTTCAGCATCTTAGCCAGAGCCACCGCGTCTCTCATACACACACACACACACAACTGTACTGCTTTTTGGTCTATAACATATGTTTTGTGTGTATAATATAATTTACTTTTTTCTTACCCTGCTCCCTATTTTGTTTTCCTTCTGAACATGCCTTCAAGTAATAATAAGATAGATTTCAATACCATCACATTAAATGCCATCACATTTTACAGTGAGTGTCACTGTATAGTCACAAACCCAGTTTATTTCGATGAGGTGCACAGCAGTTGTCAAAACAGGCATTACATGCTATCCTAATGCCTGTTGGCCACTTGCTACAGCTTTTTGTACAATTGCTTTTAATGAAGGTCGTATTTTTTAGCTTTTTGCCAATTTGAACGTTACGGTACAGGAACTAGATATAAAGTTATACAGATAGATCAATGAATGTTTAAAACTCTGCTGCAGAACAGAAAGCAAACAACAGAAAAGCTGAACGTGTACACACCATAAATGATTACTAACTTTGTAATTATTTCAAGGAGAAATGATCGTTTGTGCATGGGGTAATGAGATCCAGGAGAAGCATCTGTCAGTTTGTGGCATCCCTATCTCTTGATAACCATAGCTTACCATAAAAAGATGGTCTGAAAAATACTTTTACATAATGAATTAACATAAACACATTTTTATTCACTTTAACTGAATTTTTAAAAAAGGAGGGTGTCAGATTAAATTTAACCAGATGAAAATTACATAATTCTCAAAAAAGTTTGGCGAGCAATTACAATCTTTCCTCTCTTAATTTATTTGAACTTGGCTGAAGCCTCCCAGACAGACTACACGACATGACTAAGTAAGGAATCTTTATTATACACTAAAACTGAAGCCACTACAGCAGTCAATTGCCCATAAATCCTCTTAGTTTAAAATTCAATGCTGCTTTTTTCCGCCCCTTTTCATAGCTTAATCAAAATCCTGCTTTGTGTTTCTCATGCTTGCTGTAAATTGGCAACTGGTTATTGACATATTCAGGAATCCTGGTCTGAGAAACTCTTGTTTCCAAAATGTTTCTCACATCAGCCTTTTCCAAACCCAATAGCGGTCCAAACACCAATGGAGAAGACCAAATTGTAAAAAATAAAAATAGAATTTTCCGAAGCTGTTTACAGTTCAGCGATGAGTAGTGAGTCAATCCAAGTTTATTACTAAATTTGTTATCTAAATTTAACATCAAATCTATACAATTAATAGCAAATCCTTAGATGGCACATTTTAGACTATTTTGAAATATATTTTTCTCTTGATATTATTTCACATATAATATATGAAACATATCTTTTCTTGGACTAGGTGACTTTTCCTTAGATGGTTAAGGACAACCTTATTGACTTTCCATTTGATCAACTTCTGAATTCTGGTACAGCAATACTGAAAAGTTCCCTTATTCAGAGGGGGAGGAAAACAACTATCCCTAAAGGTAAAGATAAAGATTCCCCTCACACATATGTGCTAGTCGTTCCCGACTCTAGGGGGCGGTGCTCATCTCTGTTTCAAAGCCGAAGAGCCAGCGCTGTCTGAAGACGTCTCTGTGGTCATGTGGCCAGTGTAACGCCTTCAGTGTAAACGCTGAAGGCGCACGGAATGCTGTTACCTTCCCACCAAGGTGGTCCCTATTTTTTTACTTGCATTTTTACATGCTTTCAAACTGCTAGGTTGGCAGAAACTGGGACAAGTAACAGGAACTCACTCTGTTATGTGGTGCTAGGGATTCAAACCGCCGAACTGCTGACCTTTCTGATCAACAAGTTCAGCGTCTTAGCCACTGAGCCACCGCGTCTACCCAACTATCCCTACTGCCATCTTATTTAATGATTATAACTAGTGAGTTTGTTAATTTTAGTGCCATTTCAAGTAAATTTTGAATACATGGAATGTATTCCAGTCTAATTGTAGGAATTTAATTAGGTGGATATGCAAACACATCTATCAGAATGACAAAATGCTTTTTCCCTTAACCTCTTACCAGAACTGTTCTTGAATATACCTTAGTTGATCAGGTATGCAACAGTATTATCAATTTCCCCGATAAGAAATGATGGACTGAAGATAACTGTGCAAAAGGCAAAGTGGAAATGGAGAGCCACTGAATAGACTAGCTCTCTCCAGACAAATAGAAGGCTTGAGATCACCCACAAGTCCTCCGGACAATTGCTGTTCATGATGAGACTGCAAAATGGCGGTCTCCAGCAGGTTTAGAGTTATGGGAAATGAATGAACAGCCATCTTATTCAAACTGCAGTAAGCACCTTTGAAAGGGCATCAGATTCACCTACTTCCTTTTCTAATTACTTTTGAAATTGCTTATTAGTTATCTTTCAGCTACTGGTATTAGGCACCTTTGGATGAACAGGGTGTGTAGCACCAAGTAAGTTTTTCAATCCTTAGCAAAAGAGGTTTTAAATGTAACTTTAAGGGTTTAAAATATTTTTGGAATAAACAGGAAAATGTTGATTTTAGAAAGACACCTATGGACTAAGGACCCAGATAAATTTGAAACAAGTTTTTGAATTAATTATGAAGAATGCTTCCTGTGGGAAAATGGCTTTTTGTTTTGAATTCTTAAAAGAAATTGGACAATAGAGGGAATTAAAGATTACAATTAAAGGAGAAAGACACTCAAACTCAACTTACAAATAGAAAAAGATGCAAACTGGAATGAACTTGCTTATTAGTTATCTTTCAGCTACTGGTATTAGGCACCTTTGGATGAACAGGGTGTGTAGCACCAAGTAAGTTTTTCAATCCTTAGCAAAAGAGGTTTTAAATGTAACTTTAAGGGTTTAAAGTTTGGGTCTGCAGAGATGTGTTAGTCACCTAGATCTTGTTTGCAGAACTACATGCATAAAATTCCCTTTACGTGTCCGTCTACTATTTGGTGCACTTCTACAAAGCAAGCGAAACCCAAGTCTTCCTAAAAACCCAAGTTCAGATTTTTTAGGTTGCATTTAAACCTCTGTAGACATTACAATGACTCAGACATGGCTTATGGGGAACAAAGCTTTGCTGGGATTTCATATTATTGGGATCAGGATTCTCAGGATGTATTGCAGTTGTATTCCATCACTACGCTCGGAAGACATTAAAACATTGAAAGAGCAGACAGTTTGTGGTTGAGATGTAGTAGTCACTCCCAACTGAAACAATGCTGTTACTTGATCAGAATGTGCTGAGTTTTGCAAAGCAACCACTTTTATTAGTAATGTGGCCCATTACCAGCAGACAACAACATGCAACATGGGATACCCTTCCTACCCTTCCTCAAAAGCTGGCAGAGAAAAAGGAAGGAGCTACATAATTCTCTTTATACACCACCCAGAGTCCTTTGCTTGCGATGGGCAGATAGAGTAATTGAATAAATAAATATCTCACTGCCAGCCATTACAAGAGGTTCACACCTATCATGGAGTAGACAAAAAACAAAATAATAATAGAGCAGTGGTTCTCAACCTGTCGGTCGGAACCCCTTTGGGGGTCGAATGACCCTTTCACAGGGGTCACCTAAGACCATCGGAAAACACATATTTTCGATGGTCTTAGGAACCGAGACACCAATTTTATGGTTGGGGGTCACCACAACACGAGGAACTGTATTAAAGGGTTGCGGCATTGGGAAGGTTGAGAACCACTGAACTAGAGACTGAGAAGGGCCCTTTGAAAACTGCAACCATCTAACCAGCGGAAGGAAAGTCATCTGTTATAAAATATGGGTGGAAGATCCTTAAGAGAGAAACTCTGGGTCATGCATACTTTGGTATATAGTACCACCAGATTCTTAGCCTGCTCTTTCTATTTATTAAGGCAACAATCAAGTACAAAAAAGTGTTCTACACCTTGAGGTCTAGTGGCTTGCAGTCCAAATGCCAAATTTGAAAAAAAATAAATGAGTGCCGAAGTATGAGAACAGCATGAGAACACATGCTCAGGCAGTCAAATTAGTGCATCCCAATCCCATAGCATGGACCACAGTTCTTTGCTTTTGCATTTTGTTCCTTCAAGTCAGTCTTGACTCCTGGTGGCTACACAGACAGGTTCTCAATCCTATACAGATAGTCCTCAACTTACAATCATTTGCTTAGTGACTGCTGAAAGTTACAATGGTGCTGAAAAATGTGACTTACGATCATTTTTCACACGACCATTGCAGCCTCTCCATGTTCACATGATCAAACATTGGGCCCTTGGCAACTGACATGTATTTATGACTCTTGCACCGTTCTGGAATCATGTGATTACCATTTGTAACCTTCCCAGCTGGCTTTCTACAAGCAAAGTCAATGGGGAAAGCTAGATTCGCTTAATGACTGTAGCATGAATTCACTTAACAACTGTAGTGATTTCCTGGACAACTGTGGTTAAAAAAAAGATTGTTAAATGGGCAAAACGTGCTTAGCAACAACTGCCTTGCTTAGCAACAGAAATTTGGGGCTCAATTATGGTCGTTAGTTGAGGACTACCTATGCTTATCAACTGGTTATGTGCCATCAAGTCAGTGTCAACTCTTAGCAACCACACAGATTTTCTCCATGATTTCCAATCAGATAATCCACCGGATGCCAAATGCTACATACATATATAAATCTATGCAGCTGATAAAATTATATCACAACAAGCAACAGTACAATAATTATAATGAGGGGTGCTAAAGTCCACGGACTTGTTTCTCTCACTTAAGTAATACATCCTACTCATTGGCTGTGCTGCCTAAAAATTCTGGGAATTGGGTTCACAAATTATCTGGGGTCACAAAGTTGGAAAAACTGCTAGCCAGTGTAGCAAGCACGAAAACATTCATTTTTAAAGCACATCAAGAAGTATGTCTCTGGTACCAACAGAAAATAATGGGCAAATCATATGGGCGCAGCTCATCTGCCAAATAACCTAACCCTAAATTTCACAGTTGTAAAAACCAAAACCTTGGACTGTGCTCAGAAACAAACTGTAAGCATCACAACTGATCTTTTTGCAGTTAAGAATTCTTTCTAACACAAGGCAACTATGGGACTTTTGATTGATTAAATAAGTGTGTGTTTCTAGCAGAACGAGTGATTTAACACCCCATTTCCAAGTTGACCAAAATAAAAGTTATCAGCCCAAAGAAATATAAACTATACATATAAAAGAGAAGAGACGTAGACTTCTCTTCCAGTTCTTATTTGAACAGTAAGCAAAAGAAAGCAGTTTTGCTGCATTGACGTGCATAATAACCATTGTTCAATTCAAATCAGGGTCTAAAGCCAGCATTTGAAATAAGCTTAGGAAAACTAATAAAAGGCAATTACGGTGTTATTGAGTACAAATGTGATGCAGTTTGTACAGAAATGAAGGGAATAAACATCTATACGAAAATTGAGGTAAAGAAGGAAGAAAAGAAAAAAGAAGATAAATGCATCTGTTCATTCAACAATGCTTAACAGATCAAGAAACCTTATATGTTTGCAGTGGGCAGATGTTTGAGACAGACAAAAATAGCCTGTTAAATGTTAGGCAATATAAATAGTGTACATATTTGATATCCTCATCCGATGCAATCTTTTGCATTTGATAGATTGCACGTAGATAATTCAGAAACAAACAATATTGCTCTAATAGCCATTATTTAAAGTTCCTATAAACCTCATGACACAGAGGGACATTTGGAAAGGCAGGAAAATAGCCTTCGAAATACAATTCAGCATTTGAATTGATTGGGTGGATCAATATTTTTCATTCAGGGCAGTAAAACCAATGCATGCCTGAAAATTATATCAATATTTTGGAATTCGCGAAACAATCTCTTCTACTGTACGGGGCTATAAATTTCAAGGAAAAGCCACCAAAACAAAACACAAAACACACACCCACACCCACGGAGGAAAAATGGATGTGACTACTGAAGAAGGGAAGAAGAACTCAGTTTAATGCTGAGGGCTTAATGGTAAACCACGTTTGGCTCAAGCAAATTCTCTACCTAAATTTTTTAATGAAAAATACTGAGGTGCTTCTCTTTTGGCAAACATTGTAATATCCCTGAGTCAGCTAAAAGGGACTGCTAACACGTCTTTCAAAAGAATGCAACCACGGAATGGTAGAATTGGAACAGCCATTCAAGCAGGGGTGAAATTCAGCAGGTTCTGGAGAACCAGTGGTGGCAATTTTGAGTAGTTTGGAGAACCGGCAAACACCACCTCTGGCTGGCCCCAGAGTGGGGTGAGAATGGAGATTTTGCAGTATCCTTCCCCTGCCATGCCCACCAAGCCACGGCCACAGAACTGGTAGTAAAATCTTTTGAACTTCACCACTACGTTCAAGTCATACAGTTCAAACCAGGACAGGAATCACTGAGATTGCTATCCAATGCCTAGAACAGAGGTTCCCAAACTTGGCAACTTTAAGACTTGTGGACTTCAACTCCCAGAATCCACAAGTCTTAAAGTTGCCAAGTTTGGGAACCTCTGGTCTAGAACATGTCCAGTAAAGTAGAACACACTTCTCCACAGAGAACTGGGGCTTTGGCATCAAATTGCTCTTACCTGTTAAGACAGTTCTTCCCTAATTTTCAGCAGGAATCTGCTTTCTAGTAACCCGAATTCATAAATTTATATCCTGTACTCTGGTATGATGGAAATAATGTTGATCTGTAAGTAGTGTTAAGGTGACACCCCCCCCCCCCCCAAGTTTATTGAATTAATTAACAAATAAACAGGCATGAAAAAAAGAACTAAGTGGGGGAAAAAATCAGGCAGAAAGGAAAAGTGCAAAAAGTTTGGAGAACCAGCAAACGCCACCTCTGGCTGGTCCCAGAGTCGGGTGGGAATGGGGATTTTGCAGTATCCTTCCCCTGCCATGCCCACCAAGCCACGGCCACAGAACCTGTAGTAAAACTTTTTGAATTTCACCACTGTGTTCAAGTCATACAGTTCAGACCAGGACAGGAATCACTGAGATTGCTATCCAATGTCTAGAACAGTGATGGCGAACCTGTGGCACGCGGAGCCATTTGGCAGGGCACACGAGGCATTGCCCTGCCAGCTGGCCAGCGTGCATGTGCGTGCTGGCCAGCTGATTCAGCCATTTTTAAAGCCATTTTTAATCCTCCCCAGGCTTTATATGAGCCCCGGGAGGGCGAAAACAGCCCTCTGAACCCCCAGAGACTTCAGGAGTTTCCCTGTAGGCTCCGGAGGACTAAAAAAGATGCTACAAGCAAACTGAAAGCATGTAAAAAATGGGGGGGGGGGGGAAAGCATCTGTCATGCGCGCATGTGCACTGGGGGGTGCCCACTGCATTATGGGTGCAGCATACCAGCGCACAACCCCCCTGCATTTCCCCCTTATGGCACATGAGGCTAAAAAGATTCACCATCACTGGTCTAGAACGTGTCCAGTAAAGTAGAACACACTTCTCCGCTGAGGCTTGCATATCTCCATTATCTTCAACACTCTCTATATAACCTGGCAGGTATAAATGTTCCTTGCCCGGAACAACAGCAACTACCCTTGCTAATAATTTCTGATGACTACTATTACAAATAAGAAAAGATAATTTGATTGGCTTTGTAAGTAGTGTTAAGGTTACCTGCTGCTGTGGCCTAGAGGTGGCACTCTCGCCTCACAATCAGAAGGTTTTGAGTTCGATCCTAGGCAGAGGCAGATGTAGGGTCTCCTGCTTGGGCAGGGGGTTGGACTAGATGACATGCAAGGACCCTTCCAACTCGGTTAATCAGTTAATGTGACATTCCTACCCCCACTCCAAGTTTATTGAATTAATTAACAAATAAACAGGCAAGAAAAAAAGAACTGAGTGAAAAAAAGTCAGGCAGAAAGAAAAAGTGCAAAAAGAAATGAAGGAAGAAAAAAATGACTTCTGATTTTTCAGAAGTGCATCAAATTCTTACTCTAAAATTGGTTACATTCCTTAATAAAGCAAAATACATACAAATGTGTCATTCACAGGCAATCATTCTTCTGATTTTCTATTTCTTCACATTAACAGGGGGGGGGGGGAAATCTGCCACGACGATATATGCCGCCCTGGGTCCCTCGTGGAGAAGGGCGGGATATAAATCGAATTAAAATAAATAAAAAATAAATACCAATCAGGAACTTGAAAATCATCAAAGGATCTGAATCCATGATTGAAAATGGACCTACCAATTCTTGCTCGTCTTCTGAATCTTACTTGTTAACTTGGTAATACAAACGGAAAAACTAATGCCAATTACTTTTAATGGTCTGATTAACAATATTGATCTATAAGGTAAAGGTAGGTAAAGGTTCCCCTCGCACATATATGCTAGTTGTTCTCGACTCTAGGGGGCGGTGCTCATCTCTGTTTCAAAGCCGAAGAGCCAGCTGTCCAAAGACGTCTCTGTGGTCATGTGGCTGGCATGAGTAAACGCCAAAGGCGCATGGAACACTGTTTCCTTCCCACCAAAGGTGGTCCCTATTTTCCTACTTGTATTTTTACATGCTTTTGAACTTCTAGGTTGGCAGAAGCTGGGATAAGTAATGGGAGCTTACTATGTTATGTAGTGCTAGGGATTCAAACTGCCGACTTTCCTGGTGAACAAGCGCAGCGTCTTAGCCACTGAGCCACCGAGTCCCTTAATTGATTTATAATTTCATGTAAATTAGACTTACGAATTCGAGTAATAAAAAGATAAATTTGAATGGCCTTTTAGCCCATTAAACCCATGATTAGCCCGCTTCCTGTTTCAGAAATACAAGTTAAACATGCAGGTCTCTTCTCTCCACTTAAAGCAGCCAATGAAGGGTGACCATTTTGACTGCTGCACTTCTCCTACTGGTAGGCTTGTCCTCCCTTTTCATTGGGATTGTCTTTCTTTTAACTTCAGATAATTCTTCTACATCTTGAGTTTGGAAAATGAAGAAAAGGTTTTGATCACCTTCCTTATGGCTATTATTTATTTACTTTACTGGGTTTTAATTTACAGATCATTCCAATCACAAACAACTGAGTAGTGGGTTAAAACATGAAGTACAGAGTAAGCAACCTAAGACCATAACAACAGATGTGACACAAGGAACATCCGTTGCCTGCCAAAAATATTGCAATGTCAGAGGGAATTGTTCCACAGAATCTCAAACTCCATTGCCTGCTCGGATAACCATATTAAAGTGGCCTTCCTTTGGGGATGATGATCCCCAAATATGGCATATTCTGAATGAAGGGAGACAAAGAAAACTTATTACACTGGATCTTATTGAATAAGTAGATATTATGGGGAATAGGTGATCTAATACAGGGGTCCCCAACCTTTTTTTCACCAGGGACCGGTTTCATTTTAAAGAAAATTCTGCGGACCGGCTGAGTGGCTCAGCAGTCATGTGACTGGGTGGGCGTGGCCAACTTTGAAAATGTGAAACTCACTTAACAATGATCTTGGTTAGCAACCAAACTTTTGGCCTCAACTGTGGTCATAAGTTCTTTCTTTCTTTCTCTCTCTCTCTTTCTTTCTCTTTCTTTGTCTCTGTCTCTCTTTTTCTCTCTCGCTATTTCTTTCTTTCTCTCTTTCCCTTTCTCTCTATTTCTTTCTTTCTTTTTCTCTTTCCCTCTTTCTGTATCTTTTCCTGTCTCTTTCTTTCCTTTCTGTCTCTTTCTCTCTGTCTTTCTCTCTCCCACTTTTTTCTTTCTTTCTCTCTTTCTCTGTGTCTCTCCTTCATCCGCCCATTTCTGTCACTCTGTGTGTGTGTGTGTGTGTCTGTCTGTCTGTCTTGCATTCATTCATTCAATCACTCCTTCTGTGTCTCTGTCTATCTTTCTCTCCCTCCCTCCCTCTGTCTCTCTATGTGTGTCTGTCGTCGTCATCGTCGTCCCGTCCCCCCGCCCCCAGCCTCCTCATTCCGCCTGCCAGGCTTGGTCGCTCGTTCGCTCGGTCAGGCTCCGTGGCTGGATAGGAGCCGGGCTGGAGAGGAGGAGGAGGGAGGGGGAGCAGCCCATTGGGAAGAGCGCGCGGGAGAACGCAGGAGGATGGTGGGGGCTCTTCCTCCACCCTCGTCGACGGAGGGACTCCTTGCGCCGCCGGAGCAACCCGCCAGTTCCCACCCCAGCCCGCAGAGCCTCCGCAGTCCCTGGATGAAAACGAGTGGCCGGCATGCCAGCAGGGGAGGGAATCGGTGGCCGGTCCGGCGGCTTCCAGGAGTCCCTCCATCGACGAGGGTGGAGGAAGAGTCACACTCCAACGGTGCGAACAGCCGCGCCTGCGTTCTCCTGCGCGCTCTGCTCAGGGGGCAGCCCCCTCCTCCCTCCCTCCTCCTCTCTAGCCTTGCGGCCCGGCTCCCATCCAGCCACGGACCGGCACCGGTCCGCGGCCCGGGGGTTGGGGACCCCTGATCTAATAGATAACCAGGTCCTGAATCATGAAAGGCTTTAAAGACAGCCTGAATTTCAACCTTAAGCCAAGTTATGGTGAGTGCAGCTCTTGCAGTAAATTAAGATGCACACATAAATACTTCAGCAGTCAGTTGCACTCCCCAAAAGACCAACCATGTTGCAATCCTTTAGAATAGAATAGAATAACATAGTTGGAAGGCTTTCTAGTCCAATCCCCTTCCTGTTCAGGCTGGAAACCCTATACCAGTGATGGCAAACCTTTTTGGCACAGAATGCCCAAACCAGAATGCACGCACATAAACAGCGGTCACCTAGTCTTCTGGTTTCCAGCACACGCATGCATGCCAGCCAGCTGGTCTCCCTGTGTGCTGGAGTGCCAAAAACCCAAGACCACGTGGCCGATGCACATGCACATGCATTTGTACTGGCCAGCACATGCACATGCATTTGTACTGGCCAGTCTTTGGGTTTCTGGTACACGTGAAGACCAGCTGGCGGGCGTGCCTGCACTCACCGGAAACCAGAAAAGCAGTTGGCCATGTTATGCATGCCCACAGAGAGGGCTCTGCATGCCATGTCTGGCACGTGTGCCATAGGTTCGCCATCAGGCCACTATACCATTTCAGACAAATGGTTGTCCAATCTCTTCTTCAAAACTTCCAGTGTTGGAGTATTTACAACTTCTGGAGGTAAGTTGTTTCATTATTTAGTGGGAAGATGTCTATTATCCAAGTAACTATGAGGAGAATCTTCTGTTCTAAGAGAAGGGTGTGTAGCTAGTTCACAAGATGAAGCTAGGTGAAGGCCTTTCAAAATACAAATGTGTCTTGCTCATAAAGCAGCAGTTGTGATTCCAGGATTACAAACTAATTCCACGTGGAGCAGAACAACTCCACCCAGAACTAAAGAGGCATTTCCACTGAAAGAGAAAGCTGCTGCAGAATCCAAAGGCTGGGATTAAATTTAGGCCTGTTATTTCTCAGCCTAGCAATTTCTAGAAGTTGAAACCACACCTCAACAATATCTTAGCTTCAGATGGCTTCCCTCCATGGTTTCATGTAATGTTACATAAGAACAGTTAGAGCCATGGGCCCTGCAGGATACTGAGGAGCCTTGGACTCAGTCACAAAACTCCAACTCCGAAAAAGAACTATTGCAAGATAGTACTTCTTACTTCCAAGTCTTGGAGGCAATCATTTTTTTTTTTAATCTTAATCAATAATATTGTAGTGTCAGTTCCTTGAGGTAAGAAATTGGTATAGCAGGATTCCAGGAATTGAAATGACTATTGAACATGAAGGTTCAAAAAGTGGAAAAGGACTCTCTAAATCAGGGGTAGTCAACCTTTTTATACTTACCACCCACTTTTGTATCGCTGTTAGTAGTAAAATTTTATAACCGCCCACCGGTTCCACACTAATAGTGATTTATAAAGTAGGGAAGTCAATTGAATTTAAAAAAGGAAAGTGCTTCAATATTGGACAAAATCCCTACCGCCCACCATGAAAGCTGGAACGCCCACTAGTGGGCGGTTAGGGACCAGGTTGACTACCACTGCTCTAAAACCTGTATGTAAATTGAGATCCATGATTTTTTGCAATAACTGACTAAGTTCTTTATCTGAAAACATGATCTGGAAAGAGGTGTGCAGTCTCCTATGTTAATAGCAAGAAATAAAATGAACCAATTGGTATACTAATGAAAATGGTCCTATATCCATTTACAACTGGATGTTCAGTAACAAAATCCAACAAATCTATGGTCCAGGGGAAGAAGGGAATGGCTATAGCAAATCAGCCTGCTTAGTTATAAACAGGATGAGACATAATTTTTGACATCAGCTGTCATCTTGACTACCAAAACTGAGTTTGCTTCGCAGGACTCAGTTTTTACTTATTCGGTAAAGATCCAATAACCAAACAGTCCAACTGCGGAAGATAAAAAGCACATTTTTCCACTTTTATAAATAGCAGGTTCCTGTGAAGACAGTCTAGGACATTTCTGAGGAAAAATAAATATACTGAAAAATGAATCTTCTGAAAAAAAACAACACCCTGTATGTTATCAGGGAATAACATAATATGTTTGTTTAAAATACTGCTGCTGGGCATTTTGTTTGTAAGCTACTACTAGATCAAATTAGCCTCAATTACTATGAAATCACAAGTATTAGTTTTGAATATTAACATGAAGAAACAGTCTGTACTTTACCATTATCCACAAAACATGTAAGATTAGCAACATTCATCCTCAAAATAAAGTCTGAACCAGATATTCCTTTACTATGGAAAATTTTGATCCCTACTGATACATGTATTCGCCATAAAATAAATCCTTACATATACATACATTCATATATAGATTCATACATACATACATACACATTTGATGTATACGTCAATATTTTAATACAAATGAGTATATATTTACTTCTTTATTTTTTTAGAAAGTTGAGTTAAGTCAGCCATGTTAGTGTTCCATCATGGATTCATATTTCTACCTTACTATGAAGTCCAGCAGACAAAACAACTTTGCATTGATCAGACTGCATAAGTAGTTTTTGTAAATTTATTTATTTCATTTTATGCAATTCAGGCACCGCCCAATTCCATCTGCCCCTGGGCTGCTCACAATATAAGTACCATTAAAACCAATAGAAACCAAACCAAGATTGGATCCAGGCATAAAATGCAGTCAAAAACAAAAATTACCACCACACAATTGAGGTAAGCTTACAAACGATTGAAACTCTGAAAATAACGGGTCCAAATTTAAGTGCATTTCCATATATTCATGGTGCAATCCAATCGTGTCCAGGAATATCTTGTGAGTTCATTTATTTCCGGGACAAATATAAGCATCCCTAAAATTCAATTAAAATAGTTTAAACGTCTGAGTGTGCTATATTTATTTAAACTGTTTACATACCACATTTCCTTTGCTTTTATTTGTAGAAGGGTTCTTTAGTTTAATTGGGCTATTTTTAAAATATGCATGTACAATTCTGTTTGCTTAATAAGATTTCTTCTCCCATTTCTTGTAGACTTGGGTGCTCTTAAAACAGCTCTGAAATGTTTTCCCCAATCCATTGGAGAAAATTTGAGAATGTGGCAGGAAACAGCACAGGAGGGATTGGATGAAAGGAATTTGTTCCACTATTGGACACTATTCCATCAGTGGATGAACAAACTGGATATAACTCATTATTAATCAAATGCTATCAAATGCTTAAGATTAAGGTGCATTTTCAGAGGATTAATTTGGGCCAACCAGCCTCTCTAAGCCTAAACTACTTGTAGGTTGTCATAAGGATAATCTAACTCAATGAATCTTGTCATGAGCAGCTTAGAGGGTAAAATCCAACAAATAAAAGGGTAGATATAATTCAGAGAGGAAAAACAGGGGCAGCGACGCATAAATGTTGCCAACCATTTTCCATTTGACTAAAACATTTACAAGAATCCAGTGCTGTGTTCAGTTGTGTTTTGAATATAAAGCATTTCTTCTACTGCCTACCAGCATGTTCCTATTTTTGTCACAATTTATAGTAATTTCTAGATTTCTGTACCAAGTTTGAAAAGCTGCTTTTTTTTTTTTAATAATCAGATTCAGTCTTACAGATTTTTGCATTAGCAGTACTAGCTGGAAATCACTGAGTCGGCAAGGAGAAGGAATATGATAAATGCATGTATTTTCTAAATTTGCTTACATGCAGACAATTTACATGCAGACGTTAATTTTTCACTGGTATCTCTCTCTCTCTCTCTCTGTGTGTGTATTGTACACACACACACACACACACACACACACACACACACACACAGATACCATAGTGAAAAATTAACTAACTTTCTCTAAATATATAAGATATAAAAATAATATATAATATATAAAATAATCTATCATATATAATATATAAAATAATCTATCATATATAATATATAAAATAATCTATCATATATAATATATAAAATAATCTATCATATATAATATATAAAATAATATATCATATATAATATATAAAATAATATATAATATATAATAAAAAGTGTGTTCTGCAAAAAGTCTACTTACTTTTTGAGTCCCTACGGGAGAGAGGGCGGTATACAAATTAAATAAATAAATAAATAAATAAATAAATAAATAAATAAATAAATAAATAAATAAATAAATAAATAAATAAATACTTCTATGAATTCAGAACTAAGAATATCAATAAGCTACCTGGAAGCTTTATAAGGCTTCTTATACATATAGGATTTGTAGCTTCATTATTATGGAATATTACTTGGTCTGCCCCATATGAGACAGATAAATACATTGTGAATGAAAAATTGTGTAGAAATGTTAAAGCAAACAAATATGAATGAGTTGTATCAATGTAAGGAACTGTACATCTGCCAACCTATGATCAGGGCTGTCAAACTTGCATTGTCACAGCAGTGTCATGTGATGTATCGGGACTTCCTCCCCCCCTTCGCTAAACTAGACATGGTCGTGGCCAGCACGTGACATATTCGGTCTGTGGGCCGCGAGTTTGACAGCTCTGCTAGAGACTATTCTTTCTTTAATATTAGCTAAGCTAGCTTTTCAAAAAATACATGAGTATGCAGAATGTTATTCATAGGTCCAGAACGTAACTCATGCTCCCAACTTGATCCCAGATGAGCTTGTTTTCATCCTTGACTGGTTGGAATTAAATTGTGTCTTTCCCCTTGCTTGTTAACAAATAAAACTAATCAAAGGCCATCATTCTAAATTAACTTTATTTCCACAACACAAAGACAGTCAAATCAAGAGTGGCTATGTTAGGGTAGAACTACAGTACTCCGATCCTAGACAGTAGCTGAACAAGCACTATTTGAAAACAGAACAAAATGACACCAAAATAGCAGCTGCCTGTGGTAGCAAATAGCAATAATCTGGCATATTAAGAGAAAGGTTTTTGTAAAACTGAAAGTGTCCGTTTGTATTAAATCATTTATGCCTTAATTTTTTATTCCACAGAATTCCATGTATGCTGATAGAGAGAGTAGATTGTTTAACTGCATGTTAAAGGGGGAAAGAAGATTTAGATTCACTGACTTAGCAGACTCAGATTTACTGGTAGATTTTAGGATAATTTTCAAATGGGTATAGTAAGAAGAAATCTCTTCCTGGGCTGAAAATGTGGTGTACTAAAATTTGTACTACAAAATGCATGAAGTCTGGATGCAGAGCCATTCATTTTTATATGGGATAACTTTTTACTACCCTGTTTCCCTGAAAATAAGAACTTCTCAGATAATAAGCCCAATTGGGCTTTTAAGCGCATGCGCTAAAATAAGCCTTCCCCACAAAAATAAGCCCTCCCCGAAAATATTGCAACACAGCAGCAGCCATGAAGTGACCACACTCATCGCCTCTGGCACCTCAAAAATAATAAGACCTCCCCGAAAATAAGGCCAAGCTCTTATTTCAGGGTCAATAGAAAATAAGACCCTGTCTTATTTTTGGGGAAACACGGTAATAATTGGAAGAATATCTAAAGGCCACTGAAGAAGAACCTAGTACAAGATGAAGGCTTACTGAATACCAGAGTCACCAAACTAGCCTACAAAAAACCCCAAATGAAGAACAAAAGAGATACATGGCAAAGCCTAATATTACATGGCCAGTATACAGACAGACACAGCAGGCAATGCAGATAACAATAAAATCTGCCAATGGCTAAGAGCAGGGGTTGAAGAAAAAGATGGAGGGGCTAATTCTGGATGTAGAAGACCAAGCCTTAAGAACAAATGCATATAAAAACAGAATTGAGCAGAACACAACTTTTTTGCAAATGATACCTCTGCAAAGAAGCTGAAGAATGAGGGGACCAACTAGTTAGTTGCTGCAAGAAGATTGCACAGATTGGCCACAAACATCAGCCTGACAAAATAGCAACAATGGTACATTGGAATATCTGCAAGACACACCATTTGCATTGAAGCAAGAACTGATGGAACCCCAAGACAGGCAAAGTAATGGTAATTGAAGGAGCTAAAGCAGGGGTCTCCAAACTTGTTGATGTTAAGAGTTGTGGACTTCAATTCCCAGAATTCCTTGGTCATCTGAGGAATTCTGGGAATTGAAGTCCACAACTCTTAACATCAGCAAGTTTGGAGACCCCTGAGCTAAAGTGTTCAGAGATTTTAGAATTCAAATAGATAAGCACTACCACTACCCAAATACCCCAGTCATAACAAGCATTGATAAGAAAGACGAAAAAAGTATGGACAGTGGATGTTGCAGAATCTGGAGGCAGCAGAATAGAAGAAAAAGAACTGAAAAAAATTACAAAAAAAACCCACCACCCTTGCAAATTGAAGTAGAAAGATGGTGGCAAAAGAAAGCCAAAATAGAGTCAATAGTAATAGGCGCCTTGGATGCAATTTCAAAACATCTGGAGCATCGATTTAAACACCACTGGCATTGACAAATTTACGACCATTCAGTTGCAAAAGGCAACTTTACTTGGAACAGCTTACATCCTGTAATACTTTTAACACCATCACATAACATTTGCCTATCCCAGGTCTTGGGAAAGGATTTGCCAGGTGGATAAAAATGCCAAATCCAGTCTAAGCATCTGACTACAGCTATAATAGATTATATTTAGTAATATCTGGGCTCAGAATTCTGTAATTTAAAATATATATATTTTGCAATATGCTGTGGATGGTAGGGTGTAAGATTCTAGTTCTTGGAAATCTGAAGTCCACTTATTCTTGTAATTACATCTCATTATGCTGCATCCCCAATTTACAGTTATCCTATGCATATACAGCAGTCCTCAACGTATGATCACAATGGAGCCCAACATTTCTGTTACTAAGTGAAACATTTGTTAAGTGAGCTTTGCCCCATTTTACAAACTTTCTTGCCACAGTTGTTAAGCGAATCACTGCAGTTGGTAATTTAATAACACAGTTGTTAAGTGAAACTGCTTCCCCATTGATTGCTTGCCGGAAGGTCGCAAAAGGGGATCACATGACCCCTGGACACTCCAACCATCATAAATATGAGTCAGTTGCCAAGCACCTAAAATTTGATCATGTGACCATAGGGATAATACAATGGTCACAATTTTGAAAAATTGTTATAAGTGACTTTTTTCCAATGATGCTGTAACTTTGAATGGTCACTAGATGAACTGTTGTAAATCGAGGACTACCTGTATAATTGAGAATAAGCCTTATTGATTATGGAGGGAGGGCTGTTCCTTCATAGGAAACAAGTGAAAACAGATCTTAAATCTGGAAACAGATTTGTTTAAGTGCCATAAAATGATTATATTTAATTGTGAAAACATATATTGGGGCTAAAAAGTTTATTCTCTCTAGAGAAAAGGAAGAATTGTGGATTATTCCCAATGCATCTTTTAAGATGTATATGGCTCTGTTTTTGAACAGTTAATCAAATTCCACCGATATTAGATTGATAAATTAACAGGTATGTCTTTCCTTGTAAACCAAAATAAAACTAAGCCAAATCAAAACAATAAGCTGAATGGAATTTACTTCCACTGGCATGTTTTCATGGACTGATATCAAGACAACTGAACCCATTATGTTGCTCCTTCTTGCTGCAACTGATTTCAACACTACACACACAGGATTGCTTATTTGGTAAATGGGATTACCAAAGACGACTCTGAAGATATCATCTTACCCTTCCAGCGGCTGGATATTTAATACTACTCCAAGGTTGTTGTTTTTTCCCCAGGTGTTAATAGAAAATTCAATTTTACATCACAACAGCTGGGATTGTTTTAAATAGCACAGCTGTCAGGATTTGAAAATAACTAATTTGAACATGGCCGCTGTGCTGAAAACTAGTTGAATGAAAACATGACCGATCTGCACATATGATCCCCTCTGCCAACCAAACTTCCGGTATGACTGGCATTGCAAAGATATCTAATAACAGGTTTCAGACTGTGATTCAGTCATGCTTTGGCAATGGGGACCGCATGGAATTTATTGCCCATCCAGACAGGAAAAAAGGGTCACTGCCATAACTGTAAAAATTATCTGCTTGATATCTGCTTAATTCTGCATTTTTAATCAGACAAATAGAAGCGTGCAATTTTAGAAATGGGTAACTTTGCATTAATCCGAAGCGCCAGCATTATATAGTCCGTGCAAAAATGGAAGGCAGCACAGAAACTGTTGAACCATTATTTTTGTAATGGTTACACCCTCTTTCATTGCCTATTCAGGGAAGTAATGCATTAGCTCAAAATAAATCCAAAATGGAACTAATTTTAGTACCCACAATCCTAAAACAGCAGCAATTATTTAGAGATTAAAGGAGGGTAGTAAGAGTGCTCAATTCTGAACTAATAGAAACAAGAAAAGTTTTTAATTCCTATGTGAGGAGTTGCCAAATTTAACTACAGTCTAGAACTCCCACTCTCTGCGTTGAATATCTAATGTTGTGGATGAGGAATATGTCCCTGTAATTTTCAGAGGAGCATATTCTTGTCTATAAAATTTAATAGGGAGGTTAGAACAGGTTGAGGTACTCTCACTATTGACCTACAAAAGGAGCAGGGGGAGGGAGGTGGCGGGTGGTGGGGTGACAATCCAGCCTCAGAGGAGTGTTGGGAGGGTTTCTAACATGTGCAAAGAATGCTTTGAAGACGTATTTTACATTTTACCATTATTTAACAAAAAACATGGGTAGAGCATAAGCATGGCTTTATGCTTATGAACTGTTTTGCTCATATCACCGAATGCATAACAGATGTTGTAGGACAGAACAAGATTATTCCCACAAGACAAACCACAATGGAAAACTACACTGGTATGGGTTACAAAGACTCTGCAAAGTTCACTTCACTTTTAAGACAGCAAATTGAGAAATATGAATTAATACATTTTTTTAATTAAATTTCAAAAAAGACATCATTTATCTATAATGCAGTTACAGGAGCCAGCGCTGCAAAACCAAACGGCTATGCAATGAATTGCAGCAGATATGAAATCACAATTCTACATTTAATTTTTGACAATACAACCCAGTGTTTTCAGTTCAATTCCTATCCAGATTTACTTTCTTGAAAGCAAGGGGCATGGCAAACAGGGCAGTCTGTTAATAACTGAGCACTTATTTCTCTATGTCTCAGCACCAGAAATTTAATAAGCAGTGAATGCTACAGAAAGTATAAATGATAATTTTGAGTATTAGTTACCAACAGTTATGAACATTATTGAACGCTTCCATGCTAATCAAAGCTAGCATAATATGCCTGAGAAAATTTAACTTTAATGCAATCCTATGCATGTCTACTCATAAATTCAATTGAATCCAAGATCTCCTTCCAATTCAGGTTTTTTTTTTATCAGTGCCCTGCTTATGTTTTTCTTCTTTCTTAATCCCACTTTATAACCGCTCTCAAAAACTGCCTAAAGGATCATAGCTATACTCTGTTATTCTGTGTCTACTGGAATTATTGTAACAGGTGCAGCGTTAATAATATGCCGGGCAATCAACTTTTTTCACTGATCTGTCAGTTTAGCTTAATAATGCCATTAAAAGTGTAAACATTTCTGCAATCCATATTTAAAAGTCAATAAAATAATGGGGTGCACTACTTATCTTTTTAAATTTTTTTAAGTAATACATTTGATTATTTTAATCATGTCACTCCTAACGGGGTTTAAATATGCAAGCAACATCCCTGTAGACTCCACTCTCTCCTAGCCCCCCCCCATCAACAAAACAATTTCTCTTTGCTCCCTTTATCCTTTAAAGCAAAGACGATTTAGAGACAATCAGCACAATATTTTCTATCATTCTCAAACTGCTGTTAAGGGCAAGAAAAATATGCGGAAGAGATGTTTTATTAAAGAGAAAGGGACTTTAACTGACCATACACGTGGAGAAATCCATGCCAGAAAAATTAAACAACTTTATAATAATAAAAAGGGCAATTACGAAAACTTCTCATAATTACAAAAAACTTTGTATGTGGGTATGTCTGTATCTTTTATGTGCGGATGTCCAGACACAGAGAAATACATCACTTCAAAGTGCAAACCCTTAAAATTACAGACTTTGGTCTTATAATCGGCCTTCTGCCAGTAGTCAAGATTTGTTAAGTCTATAATTCTCACTAAAGCACAAAGGTGAAAAAGCCAAATCAAATGTTAGCCTGTATTGTTAACATGTTTTCTGTGTCCTCTCCAATGGAAGCAGCTGGAATCTAACATTGTCGCGCTGCCCCACCAATTATATCAACACTGCCTTCTCTCCAAACGAGTGTAATTTGGTATCTATGAAAGCTCCCCTTTGGGATCCTGCGAATGATAGGCAAGGAATACATATTTCAGGGGCGTATAAAGAAAGACAGCCCCATTTTCATTCATCGATCAGCCTTAGCCTGCTCCTGTTTAGCGTGTAGTGCCATAAAAGCTCAAACGCATCTCTGTTAGTGTGCCTTGATTTTGCACAAAGCAGTATTTATAGTAGTCCCCGTTTCTGGTTAGGAACCTATTACGTCCATGCAGGTGGACTGGGTTTCCTCCATTTTCAACTTCATAGATCTTTTGGGTCACGTAAGAACCAAATAAAAACTCAGAGGGAAATAAACCAGACACACAGAAGTATCTCCCCCCCCCCTCTTCTATGTATACACAAATATCTACAGCCACATACGGTACACTTAGTTTCCTGTCTTTTTTTTTAGTTGTCTGTATTATATGATACAAATGGAATCCTAAACACAGATTGTTATTGTATTATGAACTGTGGCAAAGTGATACTTCTAATGACCATAAAGATAACGACAGTGTGACAAATAATGCAACTTTAACTTGGGGTAAGTTTACAACTATGGGTATTTTCAGCTCTTCTTCTAAGGCTTGAGAGATATAAGACAATTACAATCCATGAAAAATAATAATAATAAAGTTTCTATGAATTGCATACTTCTTCTGTGATTTCTGTAAAAATTTAACTTGAACAGGGATAATTCCTCCAAATATTTTATCTTCTGCATATCAAGACTAATTTTAGTTAACTAATTCCGATCACAAACAGTAATAAGATGAGCAATAAAAAGGAACATATAAAATCTAATAGAGGTCCGGTTGACATCTGCAAGGTTTTAAACCATGCATATGGACATATATAGATGATACAGAGAACATGACTGAGATTCATATGCTTCAGTTTCCAGAAGAAAAACATTTAAATATGGTAATTAATAGAATGCCTGACTTCTGGAAGCTGGGGTGTGAAACTAAAGTTTTCAGCTTCCTTTAGCAATATCAGTCAGCTTCATCTGTGTTCTGTAGAACATACATTTTCCCGACATGTGTTTTAAGACAGACATCCTTTATGTGTATAAGAAGCTTGTCAAAAGCAAAGCTGGTCTGACAGACTATTCAGACAAAACAAAAGTGGAGCCGATCCACAGTCCAGTTAAGCTGAGTTTCTGGAGTTTAACCAATTTATCCTCAGGGACTGCAAGCCAAACAAAATCGTTTTGAGTCAACTTCGTTGGGTTACAGATCAGGCTTGCAATATTCTACAATTTTATCATTTATCGCAGATTCTGACAGAGAGTACATTCGCTTTTCCAAAGACACCCCTTTGATCTCGCAACTCTCTAAATACATACACAACACACACAACACGTAAAGGAAGCCAGGAACATCGCTGTGATTCCAGATAGTCATGTCTATTTTTTTTGCTTTCTCTAAACACATCATGGTAAAATGCAGTGCTAAACCCTTGGTCCTTGACATACTATGGCAATTTTACAGTAAACTGAGTATAACATGAACCAGACAGCGTATTTTCAAACAGGAAGCAAACTGCTCTTCTGCACAATTTCTGCGAAACACTTGGAAAGGTATTTCAAAGGCTCTGCTGGAAAGGAGCATTTTCAAACCAATCTTATTTTCTCCTTCTCTCCCCTGTCCCTAAATATGTTTTCAGCCCAGGATTATATATATATATATTACTTAAGGACACCATAGTAATTTTTCATGTATGGATCACCAATTCGTTATTCCCTAAAACAACCACTATTTCATTTATAAGGGAGTTAGTTGTAGAATACAGATTTGCTTCCAAAACAATGGCAACTTTATACATTTATAACGGATAAGGGCTCTGCAGATCATTCATGACATTTTTTTATTGCAGTAGTATAAGGCTACATTAAAAAATGAGGACTGAAATTGTATCCTAAAGCATCTATTCATAATTTTTGTAATATAAAGAAACAATATCACTGTTAAATCAGCATTCAGAAAACAGGAACTTATCTGAGAAAGCCTGTTTTTTTAAAGTAAACTTTAAATATGAAATGTTTTCTGTTTTACTTATACAAATGCGACACTAAAAAATGGAACAGGATAGGCCTGCACATGGGATTTTAAATATTAAAAGCATTATTAAATATTAAAGTATATACTAATCTTTTCCTATTATTTCTTGATATTAATAAAATATTTACAAAATAATGTATTACAGATTAGGTTACATGCTGAGTTGAGAGGTTACTATATGTTAAAGTCTTAACAAAAAGCCCTTTCAACTAGCTCTATAGGTTGCAGCTACATATTTGTATAGATGTACATGAAAATAAATATAAATAAGGTATTTATAATATTGACAAATTGCTTAAATGATTAGATTTCATGCATAATAATAACATGACACCTGAAATCATACAGGCGTCACAGATTTTAATGGACTGTATTTTTACTGAGATTTTTGACATGTTACTGGGTAATGCTGTGTGTATATTTTATTTAGGATTTTTAGTATTTTCAAACTTCAGTATCACAAACCTCTCCCTGTGGAGATTTGAACTACTGGGTAGGTTTGTCTTGAAAAAACAATGAATTATACAGAAATCTAATTAGCAGATATTTAATTTTATGGGGAAGGAGACAACAGTAAGTATGATTTGCCATTATACATATTCTTTACTGTCTGTATATAAATGAAAATAAATGTACTGCTTGTTAATAAACAGAATTAATCGTATTATTTTCCTAGTCTGTTAGTAGGAATAATACTATGAAATATTTATTTTTTATAACTCTATTTGACTGAAAAAGGTTAATAGTAATAAGAACAGACAGAATGCAAACACAAAAACACATTAGCATTTTGGTTTTTTTTTAATTTGAGAACTTTACAAATAACTATTTCAGAACCACTATTTGGTGAGATGGCTTCACGCTTGTTGGTATAATGTACAAAAAAAGAGCAATTATGGTAATTATAGGGCTCTCTATATGATTTATCACATGCACATGTGGGTGAGAATCAATGATGAGATCTTAAAATACTATTAAGTGAAAGTTTTGCCACTTTTGTTTTCAATTTCATTTGCAATATATGCCATCGTTGCTGTCTCCATGTTCTTTCAAGTATGTCATTTGATCAAACAACTGCTTGCTAAAATCTCAGCCATGTGCAATTAAGAATTCTAAACATGTGATTAAAAAAGTGAGACTCCAGAATTTCAGACCATACATGCCACAAGAGAGATCTTAATGTGTTAAGAGTTGGGAAAGGCAATTTTTTTTTTGACTGCAGAGGCTTTGTCGATAAAGCTGTTACGCTGAGATGTTACATAACAGACACATGCATTCCAAAAATAAATAGATTTTTTTTAAAAAAAATCTAAGTATGACCAAGAAAGTGAGTGTCACATATACACCACACATGTTTAATGTTTTCCCCGCCTGAAATTGTTCTTTAATTTTTTTTACAAAAAGAAGAATACCTCAATTTTAAAGAAATGTTTCCTTGCTTAAAAAAAAAAAAGGAGATGAACAACAGGTGAACTGGCAAAAAAAGGAAGTGCACAACTTCCATAAACGCTGTAATGCCTTCATACAAAAACAGATTAATTTAACAGTCTTCCAATCGGCCACATGCCTTTTGCTTTAAAATAAAAGCAGGCAGTCAAGAGATCTCATTCCCAACCAAGATCTTCTTCCCACTCTAAGATAAATACCGAAAGGTCTGGAGTGATTTTGCCATTTCCCCCACTTTCGTTTATTCCCAGAGACGACCTACTTCCTCTGGCTGCTTTCAGTTCAGAGAGTTCAAACTGAATTTAAAACAAGCCATTGGCTTGTCGGGAGAGGAGAGAAGAGGAGGAGGAAGAAGAAGAAGAAGAATTTTAAGCTACATCTTATAGAAAAGCAAGAAGGCTCCTCAAAAATAATGTAGCCTGTATTTTGGTTGCACAAACTGGGAGAATGTGCAACACTTGAAATAAAATCTGGCACTTCCCGACAGGCACTCTAAACAATTCAGGCAGGGCATACATAGCATCTGCAAGATGCCTGGCAGCAGATCAAGAACTACACAACATCTAATAGGAGAAGAACAATACTGGCCATATAAAAATAATTCCTCTTCAGATATATACCTATGTGGGTTTGTGTGTGAATGCACGTGTCCACTCTGTGCGCTCACAGATAGACAATATCTGCTTTCTCGCCGGTTGGCCTCATCAAGAAGGTTCCTTAAACATGCTATTACAATTGACGATTCTTCAGATAGGTAAAAATTTAGATTTCTCCAGTTTGAGGGAACCAGTCTGCCTTCTGCTGATACCCCCCCTAATGTTTATTCTCTTCGCTACCAAACAGGCACACAGATTCCGATGCACGTGAAAGTGTGAAGTTTGTTGCCTTTTTCTTGAACACACACCAAACAGATTTGTTTTTAATAAACGTCATTTAACAGCTCCTATAAATACATTTCGTTTGACAGCTATCTCGATGGCACAAGTACCATCTCCCCTATCCCGATTCTCTCTATCCTCACCTTCAAAAATCAACCCTAAATGAAAATATTTATTAATGGGTGGATAACAGACAAAGGTAACTTGTAATATGATGTAATATATCCTTCTGTTTATCCACAAACCAGACAGAATACATTCCACTCTGCTGAAGGCATATGTGCCAGGTGAACATTTTTAGAAAGTTTGTAACTTTAAAACCACAACTAAAACAGTGACAGCTTGAATTCATGTATCTCATTTGCCCATCAAAACTACATTCATGCATTAAAAAAAAACACCTATAATAGTGATGCTTAAACAGTAGACAACTCATTATTTCCTAAACGTGACAGTTTTAAAACAATATTGTTTCCCATAAAAATTTACAAAATCCCCATCCAATGCATAAAATAGCTGTCTAGTGTATGGAAATAAAGGTTTGCAAATAAACCTCCAATTATTAAAAAAAAAAAAAACCATATAAAGCGGTTCTCGGTTAAAACTAAACATTTTCCTTAACAAGTTACATTAGTCCCTAATATCCTTTAGGAACAATATAATAAATTGACAAACTTTATAGTTCTTGATTGCAACCAGATAAATTGTAACCAAATAAATAGAGAAACAAAATACTAACCCTTCTAAAAGATGCTTCCATGAGAAGGATAAATTT